>JAOSBN010000004.1:23239301-23251340 GCA_027563595.1 Erythroxylum suave | reverse complement strand
ATGTTTTGTTCATGATTTCTAATGTCTTTATATTGCATTTTCAATATTTTCATAGGGGTAGAAATTGTGTACTAGATTCAGGGAGAAAACTGTACTAATCTAGATAGAACTAGACATAGTTGTCTTCTGGAAATCCTCTTAGCTTTCCAACGCTATAAAGTATGTAAATTTTGGGTATCGTAATTGAGAGATATGAGCATTATAAGTGATGATGTTGCATAGAAGGTATGTACATGATAGCTATGGTGAATGACGAGAGTTTGTGTATGTGATGAGTCATTGAGTTGAGTTTTGGGAGTTTAACGCACCCAAGTTGGTAATGAATGTTTAAGGAGTGTTATTGCTTTCGAAGAAGTGAAATTAGGAAGGTTGTGATGTTAGAATGGATGTAGGAAGGATTGGAGAGGCTTTGGAGGAGTTTGGGTAACCCCTATGTCCGTTAGACGGACATTAGATCAGTTAAACGGCCTTCTCTGGTCTGTAAGGACCCCAGCATTGCCAATGTCTATTAAACGAACCTTCTCGGGTGAAAATGGCTCCCAAGCCCTTCTATGTCCGTTAAACGGATATTCACGAGAAAGCTACAATAAATTACGATTTTAACCCTTTTAGAGGCATAATCTCACTTTGTAGCCTGCATAAAAGTTGTAGATCTAGAAGTCTTATTTGAAATAGTCCAAGAATGGCCTCATTTCTATATTTCTAGTGAAAGTTATGCCAATTCTCCCAAGATAGGTACAATATGATTGAGGATATAAACATATTTGAATCTTTTGGCCATAACTTCATCGTCCGACCACCAAATGAAGTGAACCTTGAAGCAGTAGTTTTCTAACACATTTTTCTATCCCACCATAAAAATTGGTAACTTTTTGCTGTGATATGAAAATTATTGATGGAAAGATATTGAGGGGTCGGTTTAGAGAGCATAACTGGGGTATGAACATACTTTGGCTTTTTAAGCATAACTTCTTCTATAGAGTTCCAATTGAGATAGTTCTTGCTTCAAATTAAACTAGAGAATTGCAGCTACAATTGTTTTGAAGAATTCAATTATGATTTTGGTGATTGAATGGTGTGGGCACACCACTCTTATGGGATATGGCTAATACCTGGTTATGGAAATAACCCTCCAGGTAATACGCATGCTCACATCTTATGATGATTCTGAACGTTGGGCTCCAGAAATAGGGTTTAACATGATCACTTAATTATGGTTTAGACTGTAGTATTATGATTTATCCATGTAAGTAAAAGAGTTTACTTTAAGGGAATGATAAGTTTCATATCATGATAGTAGTTGACTATCGATAATGACACTATTAAATAAATCTCCGATCACTTATGTTTCAAAGAATAAAGTAGGTCGTTACTTTAGTCTTAAAACATACACTTAAGCATTCGTTTATTATAGACCATAATTTTGATGAGTAGTGAACTCATATATGTTTCGTTATAATTCTTGATATGATCGGAATGGATTTTTACAAAGTATCAATGCAGTGTCTGCATGTTGGAATTATTAATTGAAACATGTATCATGGAATATTCACTTAAATGAAGATTTTACAGTGATATCATCACTTCTAGATATTTTATGGAGATTGGTGATTAAATTGACGCTAATAGTTTGATGGACTAACTACGCATCAAGTCCTAACACCAAGCAGAGACTTTGTGTGTTAATCAACATATAGAGTAAATGGGAGATCTAGAAGGAAAAATCAACATAAGGGCAAACCAATAATTTTACCCCTTTATTTTGCAGATGGCTATAATATGGTTCATATTAAAGTTTGCAATTGGACATCTTTTTTGAAACATGTGTTCTCAGAATATTTGATAATTCAAGAGTTCATCCAATTGTCTTTAGTCGAATGACTCTTAATTAAAAAGCCGGAATTAATTTTAATGAGATTAGTTTAATTCCGAGCTTATTGGAGCTTGAATTATATAAGTCCAATTAGATTCCCCATTTGACTTCTAGGAATGTTATCAAGTAAAGTAAGAAATACAAATAGAGATTTTAAAGCCTATGATTGAATGTTAGGCTTACTTTAATTATAAGCCTAAATGAACATTTAGAAATATGCTGGACTTTGGTTTAATTTGGTTAATTAGATTAATTAGATTAATTAAATTAAATCAAAGTTATAAAAGATAAAAGGAGGTGGATTTTCGGTTTTAATGGATACATTTAAGATGGTTTTTAACATGCTTTATCATCATTAAATGGAGTTATAACCTTATCATTAAGTGGTTTAATGGTTGTCTTTTAATGATAGCATGTAACCATTTAGTATTCATTGGATTAAAGAAGAAAGAAGTTCATTTAATGGACCCTCTTCCTTCTTTCATCAAAAAACCGAAAATGAGATGTATCATTTTAGGTTATTGGTCTTTTTTTATAGCCATCTTAAAACAAATGAGAAAAGTCTCATTTATTGGCTTCTTTATGATTGATTAAGGAAGGATGTGACGTATTAGATGCACTTCACTTCTTCCTTTGAGGCTTAACTGAAATTGAGAGAAAGAATACAAGGAGTTGTTGAATTTTTGTCTCTCTCTCCTATCTTGTATGAGATAGCCGAAATTGGCATGAGAGGTGTCTCATCTTTAGCTTCCTTTTCTAAGGCAAAATCTCTTCAAGTTTTCTTCTCCTTTCCTACCAAAGGTTCTTGTTAACCAAGTTATCCAAGGAGAACAAGTGGTAAATCGGATTGGTCTAGGATACAATAACAAGAAAAGAATACATCACCTAGGAGAGGATACATTGTCGAGGTTAAGACAACACAACGAGGAGTTAAAGCTGTAGCAAAGGAGTCGGTATATTTCTACCATTTTGTTCTTATGTTAAATATTTTCCTTATATCGTATCATGTATGGCTTGACATGTTGATTTGGCTATATTGCTTCCGCTAAAACTTGATTTCTAAAAACAAAGTTTTGAAATCTACCATTTTAGCCAAATCTTGCATGCTTAAGTTTTTGATCCAATAGTAGGTTCCGTATTTGGGAAAGTACGATAGACACTTTCATTGAGAAGTTTTGAATAAAAGTCTCAAATAAAGTTTAAAGACGATATTTCCAATTTTTGTATGTGATTATTTGACTGTGCATTTAGTTTTTGCATTTATAATTAATTTTCACATACATTATGTCAATATAGAATGTGAGGATGGTATAAAGCTACATCACTTGTGTTTGTGATACTTTTTGGGTACCGATAAGATTGTAGTCACCATAGTGGCCTTTCAAGTCAGTATTTGGATTGTACTACTTGCATGTTTGGGGATGTCTCTGGTCTCATATTCAATTATTCTGCTCATAAGTGTCGACCTTATATGAGATTTTGATATGTTCATAAAGGCATTAGATGAAGGAAAATCGTTGCTTAAGTGATCTATTCACCCAAAGGTAGTAGTGTTGTGAAAGTTGATGGTTTATACTCTATTCGCTTTTATTTGAATGTCTAATTGCATATATTATGTAATTAGCCCAAAGGTGTTTCTTAACATGTGTGATCGAATTCTCTGTAAAAATACTTTTTAATGCTTTAAAGTATCGCTATTATCCTGCATTTATACTAAACTTTATATTGTCTTTTACATTTTTCAGTTAAATTTTCGGTCAACAACAATACTGTCACAATTGAAACCTTAAATGGTTTTAACTTCAAGAAGTGGAAGAAGAGCGTTGAGTTTGCATATCGAGAGGCCTCCCCCACTTGTATATGTCAACTCAGAAGCTGACAAAGCAGTGATGGCAATCTAGAAAAGGTCAAATAAGATGTACTATTTGACCCTTAAGAGGTCGATATCTGATCATCTGTTAAATGGATTGCCAGACACGACCATAGCGAGAGAGTTTATAGACAACATATCCCATAGGTATAAGGTGTCTTCTTATGTTGAGTAGAGCACCTTGATTAAGGAACTGATCTCCATGAGGTATACTAGAAAGGGAGGCATTTGAAAGTATATCATCCAGATAGTGCACCTTTAGAGTAGGCTGAAGGCATTGGATATGCTGATTACTGATTTGCTTATAATGCATCAGGCAATAAACTCTTCCTCAGGAGTTTGAAATGTTAGCCACCTTCTACATCTCTCAAGTTGAGACATGGGATATCAATGTCTTAATTTTTTGGTGATTTTTCGATGTGCCGTAGTAGAGGGGAATATTAAGGGTTCTCTTTATATAGTCATGATTGCAACTGCGAAAGAGAAGGGGAAGGCTAAATGCCAACAGTCTAAGGGTAAGGGTAAGAAACCCAAACCTTCTCCTCAGATTCAGACAGGAGAGTCTAGCATTGCAAAGGGCCCACATAACCTAAAGTGTATAAGGTGATTCTTCTGTAAGAAGAAGGGGCATAGAAAGTCTGATTGCCTGAAGTACAAGCTATAGAAGGTCAAACAAGAACTGTTAGGTAACTCCTTGACTTTTATGATTCATAAATCTAATGTAGCTTTAACCACATCAAGTTTTTGGTAGTTAGATAGTAGAGCTTCTAATCATGTTGCTTTCATGATGCAGGGGTTCATATTTAGGAGAAGGCCGACTAGAGGGGAGGAGAAGTTGATGGTCGACAAAAATGAGTAGATGGACATTTTATATATAAGATATATAAGATTAAACCTTGATACGGGGTTGTATTGTATTTACGAGATGCATTTTATATACCATTGTTTAGATGAAACTTGATCTCTGTATCAGTTTTGGATAAAGAAGGTTATCGTGTTGATAATTCGGTTGTAAATATTTCTATCAATACAAGACTTCAAAACTTCCTTTTTATCCTATAGATTATATTGTATGTGTCTTACTCATAATAAAATTTATGTCTTTTCTTATGTTTCCAAACTTGTTACTCGAAACAGAACCTTCATAAAGGACATATTTTATATGTTGTGGCATAAATGTCTTGGCCACATTTCTAAGGAGAGGATTGAGAGATTGTTCAAGGATACCATTCTCCCAACTCTGGACTTCAGTGATATAGAGACGTGTTGATTGCTGTATGGATAAGTTGACCAAGATAAGAAAGAAGGGGTCAACTCATGCTAGGTTTATTGGACCTCATACATACAGATGTTAGTGGTCCCTATAAAATCACATTGTTCAATGCCAAATATTTATGACGTTTATAGATGATTATTCCTGCTATGATTATGTGTTCTTGCTTAAAGAAAAGTCTAAAATTCTTGATAAATTTAAGATCTTTAATACTAAAGTTGAAAACTAATCGAAAAAAATTAATAAAGATAGTTAGATCTGATAAAGGAGGGAAATACTACGACAAACATGGGGTTGCAAGATAAGAAAAAGGTTTGTTTTCCAGATATTTGGAATCAGTCAGAATAGTGGCTCAGTTCACTATGCCAGGTAGTCAAATGGTTTTGGCGCAATTGCACCCTAATGGATATGATAAGGTCAATGTAGAGCAAGACTAACCTACCTAAATACCTTTAGGGTTAAGCAATCAAGACAACATTATATATCTTGAACAGAGTCCCGAGTAAGTCCGTACAAAAGACTCCTTTTGAGTTTTAGGTTGGAAGGAAGCCAAGCCTTGCACACAAGTGTGTGGAGTTGCCTTGCTGAGATAATGTTGTATAATCCTTATAAGAGCAAATTGCAACCTTGTTCTACTCATTGTTATTTAGTAGGTTATGCCAACCACTTTAAGGACTATAGATTTATTGTAGAGAGGGAGGGGCCAGAATAGTGGAATCACAAGGAGAAGTTCTGGAATACAATGTCTATGATGAGAGAGAATCCTCACATCTTCCAAGAGATAGTAGGACAGATACTACAATTATTTTGTATCCGCCTCTCATACAGTTAGCTCAGGTGGATGAAGATCTTAATATCGTGCCTATACAGGTGCAAGGATCAATTCCTATTCAGGAAGAGGTTTTTGAGGTACAATAGCCTATGCAGTTGTGCAGATCCACTAGAGAAAGGCGACTGGCTATCTCATCAGATTATATAGTTTTTTTGGGTAAGCTAGTCTATGATATAGGATATGTTGTAGATCTAGCTACTTTTACAGAAGCTACTTCTGGACCCCATACAGATATGTGGTGGAAAGCAATGAAGGATAAGATGCAATCTATGAGGTATAACAAGGTATGAGAGCTTGTTGATTTACTTCAACATTGCAGGTTTGTTAGTTGCAAGTGGTTATTTAAGACCAAGAAGAAAATATAGGGTCAAGTTAAGTGGTTTGAAGCGCATCTACTTACTAAGGGATTCACCTAGAGAGAAGGAGTTGACTTCATTGTTACATTCTTTCTTGTATCCTCGAATGATGCATTTAGAGTGATTATGACAATAGTAGCTCATTATTGTTCGCTCAAGGTTACACACGCTAAGTTTTACTAATTATAACCTTTGTAATTACTGCAAGCACATGGATCGTTTACATAGTACCTAAGGTGTCGATCCCACGAGGAAGGGAACTAGTCCCAAAATCTAAGGTAGCTAAGTTCACAATTCCTAATCAAACAACTAATAGATAAATTAAGATTAATCAAGAATCAATTATGAGAAATTAAAGTACCAAATAGTAAACAAAAAACAAACTCATAACTAACCCGAAATTAAACTAGAAATTACCAAGAGAGAGAAAGGGGATTTAATTCGAAATTAAGCAAAGCCTAACCAATTATGTAACCATCGAATTGATGGGTCTAGATGGTCCTAGGGTGAATTACTCCTAATTAATAAACCCTAATTCAAATTATGGAAATTGTGATCTCTTGATTCGTAATTAACCTAAAACCTTCTAAAGTGTCTACTAACCTATAGGGAATTTATGCTTGATCTCTCATTACATAACTTTACCAGTATGCTCCAATTCTCTACTTATCAATTTACCTAACTTTCATTAGCCCAAATCGATGATTTTTACCTGGCTCACCCTCTCAGTTTATTGCCGAATTATTAATCACAATCAAGCAGTAGAAAACACAATCAATCAAATTTCATTAATCTAAACAATTAATATCCAAAGGTGATTATAAACTTGACTCAACATTCACACAATCAATCTCAATACCTATTTCAATTCTATACATAAATAAAACCAAAATACATGGAGATACTCTTGGGAATGGAATCTCGGAAGCGACGATGGTGGGAAACCACCTGTTTTGGGAAGTACTTCGCGTCTAGCTTGTCTTTGTGTCTCTCTTCCTTTGTCTCCTTCCTCAATCTCTTGATCTCTCTCTAGGTTTTCACTCGGGATTGCTGGAATCTCACTTTTTGCAAAAATTTCTTAGCTCTCTATTGACTGATGGCAGCTGCTAGGTATTGTTTATTTATTTTGCAGTAATCTTAGGTCAAACTCAGGGTCAAAATGGTCGAAAAATAACCCAAAATTTGAGTTTTCATGAAATCTCAATGCCGTGTATGATCATGGCTTTATGTGTCATGATTGTGGTTGGCCTGTCTTGATGCTCTCTGTCATGACCGTGGCCCAATGTGCATGATCGTGGCCTGATTGCTTCTAACGTTTCCTCTTCTGTCACGATTGTGGCCAATTTGCACGATCGTGGCCTGTGTCTTTTGGCCCAACACTTGTAGAATCTTCACTGTTCTTCCCTATTTAACTACAACACTAGTACACACATTAAGGTTCCTGAAAATATATACCAATTAAGCTCAAAGACTAAGACTAAACCATACAAACATTTAAACGCAAAATCTAACCTAATTAAACCCTAAATGGATACTCAACATTTAATTTAACACTAAATGCGTAACAAATTAATTCCTAAAATATCATGCAAAACACAACTATCAACATCCCTACACTTAAACGTTTGCTTGTCCTCAAGCAAACAAAACAACAACACAACATTAATAGCACATGTGACAATGGCTCTAATCTTCATGAAATAAATTTAATATCAGTTATAACTATTCGAATTATGGCAAATCATTATCAAGAGAAATAAGTTGTTAGGGGCTTTGAGCTAAATATACAACTAAATCAGGACCAAAGTGTTAACTTAATTAACCTTTTTGATTGTACACACATTAATAATTTTTTGGTCCCTTAGATTTTTATAACTATTCCTAAGTATAATTTCATGAAAATTCAAGCTTATTACAAGCCCGGTGGGTTTTTAAATATATTTTGGCACTTAGCCTTTTACTCAGAGGCAAACATTTATGATGAATGTTGATCTGGTTACTCAACTAAGTCATTTATTAACAGCTTGGTTGAAATGTCATTATAGTCTTTTTATGCGAAAGCACACATTTGTGATGCTTGGCAATCCGGTTACTCTACTATATTATGTTTTAAACTAGCTACTAGCTTTATTCATAACCTGAATGCTAGCGGAATAGTGATTTATTAAACTTTTTTTCTTATTACCTACATTGATGCTTTTCGGTTGTTGTTTCCCTGAAGAAATATTAGTCAATCTAGTTAAACTAAAACGACTGAAATTATGAATGAATGCGATAATCCAGAGAGTGTTAAATTTACACTAATTCCTAATTAGGCTGTATATTTATCCAAAGGCCCTTAATTTACTAATTTCGCAAGCTAATGATCATTCATAACCTAATAGGCTATGTTCAAAATTAAATGTTCCCACTCAGTCTAAGCCATTGACACACTCACACATTTCACATAATGCAACCTAATACTATCATACGATATGCAAAGAAAAACACAAAATCCCTCCCCACACTTGAACAACACATTGTCCTTAATGTGTGAAGGAAACACATAAGAAAAGAACAACATATAATAAAATGTGAAGTCAAGAATTGAAAGAACAACTCACAGATAAAAGGAACAATTTATCAGAAAGGAAAACACAAATTATGTAATAATAAACAAAACAAAAAAGATAAAATTAACAATAAATTGGGTTAGATTTGGATCCTATGAGGACGAAGTGGTGATGGTGTAGTATGTGGTAATTCAATCCCTTGAGCCTAAAAATACCAATGTAGTCATCAGATCTCTGGGCTCTGTCATTGTTGCATACATACCACTTCCTTAAGTGTTTTGTTGGTTTCGGATATGACATCTAAAACCTTAGTCCGATGTTGGTATTCTTCTTCACCGTCGTCGGATTCTTCACTTGTCAAGTTCGCTCATCTGTCGGACCCCATTTTCGAAGCCCAACATCAGACATGGGATCATGAAGGAAGGCCTAGAATTTGGAATTTGAAAGACAAATCCTTCAGAAGCAAAGGCGGGCTTCGCCGCGGCGAACATATATGAGTATAACTTTGCCACGGTGAACATATGCGGGTATAACTTCATTAACCCTTCGGGTGAATTACATCACGGCGACAAGTATACTTTGCCATGGTGAATTTGTCACGAGAAAATCAGAATTTCCTTTAGGTGAATTACGCCACGAGGGCTCTTGGCTTCATCATGGTGAAAACCCCTATGACAGATTCCATAAACCTTCTATAAATCCAAACATTTGGGTCAATTTTTCCATGATCATTTGATCAAGGAAATGGTAGAATTTGATAACACTTTCTTCTAGAAAAATATTCCCCATCATCTGAAGTTTCTAATGACACCAAAATAATTCAATTTGTCTCAGTAATCTAAAAGTTATTCCCCAAAAATCTTCAGGCTGTTTTTATACTAAAACAACATTCTATGTTCAATTTCCATACAAATATTTCAACCTTTATAGACTGAATTAGAGCTCCATCTCATCATACAATTTTTAGACCTATGTTTGCAGTTTACATCAAATAAAAAATTATCTCATTTGGATAACTACACAAAAAGTTATGCCTAAAATGACAATGCATGTTTTGTGTTGGAAAGTTGAGTTCGCCACGGTGAAATTATCTGGAAACCTACTCCGGGAACATGTTTTGGGACATTTTTCATCTTATTACATCCCACCTTTCACATATAACCCATCTTAACACTAACCCATCTTTTCTACTTCATTTCAAACATCATCCGAACCCAATATGATTCACAACAAATACATAATCCATTTTTGATCATTAACCAAACACTAAAACATTCACATTGGAAACTTCTTCGATTCTTCATTCATTTCCAAATCAAAATGATGTTCATACATAGCTTTAATTACAAATCAACATTCCATCAAAGTCTTAATAAAAGATACAAAAATACATTGGATGCTCAATGTTCAATGGGCTTATAAAGCAATCCAAATGTCTAACCACTAACTTAGTACCAAAGCTAACTATCTTGGAGTTTGTCCAAATGCCTTGCAAGGATCACTGATCTTTTTGATCTGCACCAGAGGGGTGGGAAAAGTATTGGGTTAAGCTACATAGCTAACTGGCTAACATATTTATCGCCACTGGCGATCAGCCACACAATCATACGTGCATCTAATTATATAAGCATACTCATAACTCAATACATCATCACGTAAAACATATTGGATGTGATTTAACATCAAAGCATAATTGCTCAACTTCATCAAACTTAACACTTCAAAATGCAAATGCACAAACAAATGGCTCGAGGGTTCCGTGAAACAAAATAGAGAAACCAAAGTTTACTTCGTGAATGAAACGAGCCACTTTTCGGGTCTCGTACACCACAAGCAGGCAGCCGGGAGAAGGCTTTATGTCAACGTGCACGTGACTACGAAACAGTTCCTCTCTCGCCCAAATGCAATCAAATCTCATTCTCAATTCAATCAATCACAGGTTCATATTCTCATGCTTTTTCTTCTTTCCATTTAATCAAAATGTTATGATGCAATTCCAAGGGATAGCATAATCATACTCACAATTCAATTTTTATCACATGTCATACATCATAATGCAATTTCCACATCACAATATTTCAAGGCAAACCATTTTAACACACAACACACACAAGGCATTTTGCTTATTACACAATAACTATAAATAAATTACCCACCTTATAACTCTTGAAATCCAAACTCAAATTGGCCCATCCTTTTGCTCTTGGGCAGGATTTTCTTGATTTCCTAAAACAAACCAATTTCTGATTAAATTCCAATTCAATAAAGCCCTTAAAACTTCCATAATCACAACAATTGAAATCCACACAATTCAAGCTCAAAACTAACCTTCCCATAGCCCATCTAGGTTAGAAAACCCAAAACCTAGCTTAGGGACCCAAAAATCAAATGGGTCTCTCAATCATCTTCTTTCAATACAACCCATTCGCTACTTCTTTCTCTACCTAAGCAAGAAAGAAAGATAAACTTACCTTAAACAAGCTTGATTCTTTCTCTTTCCATGTTTTTCTCCTCTCTTCCCTAGCTTCCACGCACTCTTCTTCTTTCCCACGTTTTTTCTCTCTTCTTTCTCTCTTCTCATGATTTTCTTCTTCTTTCTCCTATTCAAGACTACATTTTTGTCTTGTCTTCCCATTTTTACCCTTCATTTAACTTGTCCTTCCTATTTTGCCCTTCTTTTAATGTAATGTCCCTTTTGCCCCTTCTTTTGTCTCTTATGACCATTACACTAATTTAATCCCAACATCTCTAATTAATAACCCCAATTTCTATTCATGCTTGTTAATTTATTGACTCAACTCTAAAAATAATAAAACAATTAAATCAAGAATAAATAATAAAAAAATTTCAGGGTCCAACAATTCTTCTCCCCTAAAAGAATTTTTGTCTTCAAAATTCTTACCTGAGTCCATGAAGAGGTATGGATACTTTTCCTTCATTGCTTCCAAAGGCTCCCATGTTACCTCCTCCATCGAATGGTTCCTCCATAAGACTTTAACTAGCTTAACAATCTTGTTTCTCAAAATGTTGGGACCCGATTCGGGAACCGGACCCCAACCGGAATCAAACGAAAAACGAAACGAAAATGAATCGAAAGCGAATTGAAAGTCAATCGAAAGGTGCGAAACAATAATCGAAACAAATCGAAGGAACGGATCCTACAAGAAGGCATCCGAATGGAAGAAGCGGAGAACAAATTAAAACGGAAAACGAAAGCGAAAGCAAATCGAAATCGAATACGAAACGAACGAATATGAAGCAAAATCAAAGCAAAGCAAGCACG
>JAOSBN010000004.1:23178994-23231526 GCA_027563595.1 Erythroxylum suave | reverse complement strand
AAACTATAACTGAAGAAGATAAAGTTACATGTAAATACACTTGCTTTCCAGGGCACTATATTTACATAACTCCAACATATGGGTAGTCCTATAAATGCATCTTTAACTATACAACTCATCCTTACAATAGAGGATGGCAGTAGACAATCAATACACTACAAAATAGGGAATGGAAGGAACACTTTATTACGGAATGATAGGTGGTCTCCTTATGGTACTCTAGTAAATCAAATAGTCCTCTAACCACTTATGATCAATACACTACAAAATAGGTGATATAAGGAACAGTTCATTCTGAAATTGTAGGTGGTCTCCTTATAGTACTCTAGAAAATCAGATAGCCCTCGAACCACTTAATGGCATACATCAACATAATGTTATAGTATACCAAGTCTCATTAAATAAGGACTTTTTATTAAGATTGTTAACAAATGCTAGCATGTTATCATTTCTACTTAACATCTCCCTAATTCTTCGAAAAGAAAATGTGGTAGTCTGAGGGGTAGGGTATAAATTCAATTGAGTTCTCAAATGAATCAATAGGGAATCCATTTTGGAATGTAGAATCAAAGGTGGGTGGTATGATTTGCTCTAGGCAAAACATGCACAACCACGAGCTTCACACATATGGTAGCTAGTAGTGAGGGGAAGACTTGATCGGTATTACTTATGAAAAAAATCAAGAATTGATTGATTATTTTCTATTCCAATGCCTTATTCAAATAGTTCATAGAAGTGAAGATCTAGAGATGTGGAATAGAGAATCCTCTAGATAAATGGCAAGATATAATTAATTGGAGAATCAAAACACATAAATATACTTGGTAATTTATGAGATATCTTATTTAGTTTCGATCTTTTAAATTATGGGATTTACTTTAGTAGGCTATGATTCATATTAAATAATCACCGTGAAAAGAAAGAAAATAATAATAATCAATTTTCACCATTTTTCTATGCTAAAGATAAGTGATAATACAAAGAAAATAACAAGTTTTAGGATATTAGAGAATTTAGATAACTGAATTTGTCCAATTTATTTTTTATCATCGCATAAAACTGACCCTTGCTCATAATATTTTTTTGGAAATTAGATGAATTAATTAGATTAATGAACCATCTCCAAAGGAAGTTAACATATAAGGCTTTAAAACCATATGAAAAAAGCTTACAAAACTAACTAAGATAACAACCACTACTCGAACGCTTAGTCGAAATCTTCTATTTTCTATTTAAATATAAATAATTAAAACATGATACTAATTAAATTTTTATGCTAATTAAATACATATTAATCTTTTCTCTGGCTCTTGTTTAGCACAAATCTAGTCATATTGTCTAATTATGCTCCTTAGGTAATCTAAAACCTTTAATTTCTTTCTTTCTTGATAGACAATGGCTCTATACTAGTTTTATGTATAATGACAAACTTCCTAAAGAAGGAAACCTAAAAAAGGCTAATCAATATAACACACAAAATATAATGCAATATAATGATTGCAGAATAAACTATAAATCATTAGTAATATAACTAATCATTGAAAATATTTATAGAAGAAAGAAGCAAATAACCATAATATTTAGAAAAGAAATGATTTCAAAATGAATGTTAAAAGATAAGGAAAGCAAATAAATTTTATAAAGGAGATTTTAAAAAGTGGCGTGCCATGATCTAGTCCGCGTAACCTTAAAAGAATAAAAATGAGATCAGGTTTAAGGAAGATAAGATGATTTTATTAAAAGTTATCCTTAAGTCAATGCTTGTTTCAAGAATGTCTTAGAGAGAGAGGCTTTCACTTCCTTATATCTTTTATACATGTTTCATATGGTATCTCTCTTAGATTGATTTTCCCTTTCTTCCCTTTTATTCCTTACCCTCTATTCTCTCAAATTTTCTTAGGTCCACTCATCCTGTTCTCTTGGTTAATTTCCTACCAAAATGTTTTTAGTTTCCTCTATTCCTCTAATTCCCTCTATAGAGTCTCTTTTTTAGCTTGTCTTGTTTCCTACTTTTGACTCTCTTTGGTTTTATTATTTCCCCAATTAATTTTTTCCTTCAACTTCTTCTATCCTTAGGTTTTTCTCCTCTTCCTTATAACCAATTTTGCTTAGCTACTTAATCTTCCCTCTAACTTTTGACAATGCATGTTGAGTGCACAGTAAAATTTACTTAACTCAACACACTAAAAATTTGTAGATGTGGTGAGGTGGGATCATATCTACAAGGAATGTATGCTTAATTAATGTAATGAAAATAATTGATTTTCAGGAAATAAAAGGGGTTTTGGGTTAATACGATTGAAAAAACAAAGTAAAATTAAACTAACACAAGAAATTTATATAAAACAGTCAAAAGAGATAAAAGTGATGATATGTGTAAAATGCGGTTCTTGGATCAATATCGGCCTACAGACAATTACACATATTTCATTGTTATAATGCTTTCACACCTCTCTTAGAAATATTGATCGGAGAGTAACAACAAGTTCTCCTAATCTATATTTTTTCTTAGGTCGAGTTTAATTAAAACGAGATCTTTAATTAAACCTAACTACCAAATAAACTAGAACAAGCTCTCTAGATTTATTTGGCCAGCCATATTACGAAATGGAAAATGGATCAATATAGGTAGTAATCTAATAAGCTCAGGTTATCCAACCTAAGTTACATTATTCCTAATGATTCAAGGTCATTAGTAGCTATAAACGAATCTCAAACATAACGATTGCGATTATATTGAAGATTCTAGTGATTGGTTTGTAATAAAACAATCCAATGAATACAATCGAATCATTCATACATAATACCCAACTCAATAAATGAATAAAAACAATAAAAATCTATAAAGTGAAAGATTTAACATTAAACAATGGAAAGATATGTTTAACTGTGAATTTAGGCACTGATTTCACCTCCGAACCAGTGTCAAGAATCTTAACCCTTCAAACCTTCCAAGCCCTCTCCAAAATAGTAAACTCTTTGTTATTCCTAAAATCCAAAATGATATCTCTCTTCTTTCTGCCATCAACATGTTATATTTATAGTGAAAACTAGGGTTTGGATAGTCAGGTATCAAAATTCATAGGCATGATTTGATAACTCACTGTTGTGAATGAGCCTTCATATTATATGAAAGTCATGGTGACTTTTGGTACATGGCCATAAGTCTTGCACTACCTCACATGTTCCTAATTTTATGAATTTTCTTTTTTCCTCTTTACTGTAATCCTTCTTTTTCTTGTTCCATTAAGACAACTGAGTGTGAATCTTAAGAAAACATCTCAAAAATTGTGCTTTCACCTCATTTTAACTCTTATGCTTCCAAATATGAAATAAAGTGAATTTATTAAACATCTTAAAACATTAATCACTAAGTGTCATGGACTAATTGTATCCACAATTAAACTTATATCAAGTCCCCCCCACACTTAGCTTTTGACCATCCTTAGGCAAAACAGTAAAATCAAAGTCACAAACTAAAGCTCTTACCCATTTTCCATATTTTCCAAGAATAGGTAGTCAAAAGAAAAGAGCAATAACTTTCAAAACCATGACAAGAATTCAACATTCAGTGCCTCTACTCATGATCAATCAACAATCATTCCCTTTAGAAACTAAGTAATCTAGAGGTAGACTTGGACAATATGTGTTTAAATAAGATAGATTTATAGGTACAGTCACACACCATTCATAATCATGAAATTCCATAACTTTTCATATCATTTTATTTCTCCACCACTAGGGTTCTTGTGTATAATCATGAATCAAAGGTCTTGTCAAGGTTGTAATATGGGCAAGGGTTAAGGTGAGATGTATGTGGGTGATGTAGCATAAAAGCCATCAAAGGGAGTGAAACAAGAAAAACACTCAATATACCAACAAGCGTAAAAACCAACATTCACTCATAATTATGTACATCAACTATGATGAATGCAAAAGCTATGTTTCATAGCTCAAATTCAAGCTCTCACACTATAATCCACATGAGCATAACTAATTAGAAGGGATCACTTATAAAAATTGATGATAATAATACATGGAAACTACAAGGAGTGAACCTTCCAAAACAACATCTACCTCACATGCAACATACTCAAATCACCCATTCAATATAATTTTAGGAAGAAAAACTAATCACGAATAACTTTGCAAAAAAATTACGTTTCCTCCTTGATTCCTTTTTTTTTTCTTTCCTTTTCTCTTTTTCTTTCTTTCTTCATTTTTCTTCAAAAATTAAAGAAGCTACATCAACAAGGAAATTTCATTGATAAGACATAAAATGGCATCCCAACAATTATTAACATCCCATACATATGCACACCCCCACACTTAAACTTTTATACATCCACATTCATCAATAATCAAAAAATGCTTCACTATCTTTAAAGCTTAGGTAGGACATTTGGTTAGGATTAAATCAAGTAATGTTGTTAGCACAAAAATACGCTAATAAAGCTTAAGGGGGCTTAATAAGAGGAAAATTCATATCAATACGTGGCTATATGGCTATTATAGTTTGAAAAAAAGAATGCCTATATCATTTCCATCTTAATGCATGTGATAAAAATGTGATCTTGAATAGAAAATTAAAGCAAAGTTAGGATCTACATGTCATGAAGATCTTATATAAACAAAAGACAATCTGACTCATATGGATATGTCAGTCTATAAAGGTTCAAAATCTCACTAGCTTGTGTCTACCACTAGTCACTTCTCTTTCAAAGTTAATGCATATTGACCAATCACAAGATTAAAAGTACATACTTAAGTTGCCATGAATTTTGTAGTAAATTCACTCTCTAATTATGACCATATAATCCTAGAAGTAATAAAAAAAATTTCTTATTTGATTGTATGATTCTCTCTCTCTTTTTTTTTGAAAACTTAAAAACATGTAAGAGCGAACAAACTTAAAAACACACATGCATATAAGAAACAAATTCAAAAATGTAAAGGAAAAGTAATAAACTTCCCTTGGGTTGCCTCCTGTGTAGAACTTTTACTTATTGTCACTGGCTCGACTCTTTGTTTTCCTCTTCACATGATAGAATTATTTTCTTCAAGTGTCACAATTTACACTTCCTCCACTTGAGGCTGTTCAAGATGGGGTCTTAGTTGATGATCATTCACATACATTGGTTTCCTTGTCTTTAAATTCTTAATCTCTGCCGAGTCCCTGCATTCTTACAATATCTCAAATATTGCTTCACCTTTTTCCTCCTCGATTAATTTCTCCAACCTGTTTGGTAAAGGTAAAGAGTTAGTCCCAACAATAATTATGAACAAAGTACTCACCTTCGATCTAAATGTTATGTCCTTGTCTATTTCTAGCTCCTTCTCCACATCTTCTTCACAAGCCATTCCTTGAGTAGTCCTCTTAAGATTCTAAAGCTCTTTTCTACTTTAAAAGGTCTCCACACTAATGTCCCTTGTGTACATCTCGGATTAAGATGATTACTTCTTGTCGCTTTATGTTTCCAAGTAGTTGATAGTTCTCGCCATCTAATCCATCTATCTTACAAAGTTCAGGAATCGAAACATCATATCTTGTTGAAACCATTTTAAATCTTGCTGAAACTACTGTACAAAGTATTATTAATATAAAAATTAACTAATTATTTTATAAATGTGCTTAAGTTTTGCTGCGTCTTCAAATTTTTGATGCTAGACCTTGTCAAAGTTGCGTTACATCCTACTAGAATTGTAGAGTATTAGTGGCAAAAACATTAAATAATTCTTCCAAAGATGTACTTGAATTATAATCAGAAGCTTCTGGTCTATGCAAAAATTGTTACGTGTCTTGCAAACTATCAAAAAAGTAATTATGTTGGTTATCCCATCCATAACTAAATTTTGTATGATCAATCCAAACTTTGTTATAAGATTGAGAATATGAGTTATAGGAAAATTTTCCATCAGGAGCATTGATAGTATCTGCCTATGACATACTTCCTTCCATGTGTCCTTTGCACACACAAACACAAACAAACTTAAAAAGATAAAGAAATAAATGCAAAAAATAATTAGAAACAAATATGTACAAAGCACTACTTAAAATCAAAAACTAAATCTAAAACATTGCAATCCTTAACAATAGCACAAAAATTTAACAGTGCGTACCGAGTGCGCCACAAGATTTACCTAACTCTACACACTAAAAATTTGTAGCTGTGGTGAGTCGGGATCATATCCATAGGGAATGTACATTTAATTTTTTTAATGAAAATAATTGATGTTAAGGAAAAAAAAAAGGGGTTTATGGTTGATGCAATTAAGAAAACAAAGTAAAATTAAACTAACGTAAGTAATTTATAAAAAAAAATTAAAAGAGATAAAAGTGATGAATATGTGTAATATCCGATTCTTGGATCAATCTTGGCCTACATATGTTTAGGCATATTTCATTGTTATAATGCTTTCACATCTCTCTTGAAACTATTGATTGGAGATTAACAATAATTTTTGCTAATCTCAGTTTTCCTTAGGTTGTGTTTAATTAATATAAGCTCTTTCATTAAACCTAACTACTGAATAACCTAAAACAAGCTCTCTTTGTTTAATTGTCCAGCTGTATATAGGCAATAAATGCACAAGTTCAGATTATCTAACATAAGTTACATTGTTTCTAATGATTCAATGTCATCAGTAGCTACAAATGATCTCAAACATAATGATTATGAATTATATTAAGGACTTTAGCAATAAGTTTGTAATAAAACAATCTAATGAACACATTTGAATCTTTCATACATAATACCCAACTCAATAAATGAAGAACAATGCTAACAATCCACAACTTGAACAATTCAATATTAAAAAATGAAAAGATATGCTTAACCGTTACTTTAGGTATCAATATCACCTCCGAACTAGTGTCCTCCATGGGTCCTCGAAATAGTAAACTCTCTATCATTCTTGAAACCGCAAAATGATATATCTCTTCCTTTTGCCATCAACATGTTATATTTATAGTGAAAACTAAGGTTCGGGCAACCAGGTATGAAAAGTCACAAACATGACTTGATAACTCACAGTCATGAATGGCCTCATTGAAGCTTATGGTTGTAAGCCATCATGCCATGGGCACAACATATAGTCACGACCATGATTTTTGGTGCATGATCATAAGTCTTGCATTGCCTCATATGTTCTTCCTTTTATGGATTTTTTGTCTCCATTTTGATCTAATCCTTCAGCTTTTCATTCTATAAAGGCAATTGAGTGTGAATTTCAAGAAGAGGACTCAAAATATGTGCATTTAACTCACTTTAGCTCTTATCCTTCCAAATTGTACGTAAAACTAAATATTAACTAAAATGAATTTCTTAAGCATTTTAAAGCATTAATCACTAAGTGTGTCAAGGATTAAATGTATAAACAATTAAGCACATATCACTTTTCATGCTTCCTACTATATTTGAAGCTTTTTGTAACTTTTTTGCCACTTTTCTTTATTTCCTTTTCTAGAAATATGTTGAATCTTAATCCCCTTTCTCCAGACCAATTTCCTACTCTTTCTTACTACTTTCCTACCTCTTCTAAACATCTTATTCTAACAACAATATAGCAAATGCTAGAGGCTTAGCATCATAAACATATCTACTTCAAACTTATAGCTCTTTGTCCTTTGTCCCTTATTAGGGATGACAATAGATTGTAGGCCCAAAGCTGAGTCTGACAGGGCTAGAGGCCATCTGAGCACGAGCCCGACCAAATTTGCTCAGCTATAAACGTAAAATGACGTCATTTTGGTTAGAAGGATTGGGCCTCAGATCTGGGAAGCTTGGGCCTGAGCGAAACCTAGCCTAATACTTGGTCAACCTAAACCTTACCTGTTGACTTCGGATCGGTTAGGTTTAAGGCTTAGGCTATTTACCATCCCGATTCCTTCTAGTATGATCAACATTATGAGGACTTCAATATTTTGGCGAATGTTTCTCTTTTGCGAAGAAATCAATATTTCCCTCCAATAAATGAGAATAGTAACACAATAGTTCATCCTTTGATTAATATCTTAAAAGAGGGAGATTCTAAGTGGGATACTACCCTTGTTAGGTTCTTCTTAGTCAAAAGTCCTCCATTTCTTATCTTGAATTATAGGCACTATACTAATGGAAGAGGTAAGGGCTCGAAAAGATCTTTAAGATTAGACCATGACATTTTAACAATCAATGACTTCTTACTCGAATGTGGAAACTTAGCATTCAAATATGTAAAATCAAGAAGTAGGTCCCATCATGGATTAAAATTCATAGTATCTGATCAGGTGTTTGGTTATGTGTAACTTTTAATTATTAATCTCCGATAATTTGCAAGCACATAGTTTGTTATCGTAGTACCAAAGGTGTTAATCCCATAAGGAGGGAGTTAATCTAATTCTAAAATCTAAGGAAAGAAATAATAATAGAAATTCAAGATGCAACAGAACTAAAAATGAGACTTTAATTCAATCAATCAAATTAAAAATAAAATATGAATATACTAATTGTTAAGCAATTGCAACACACTCAAGAATCAACTGAAAGATATCACCAACCAAGAGAAAGGAAATTTTACCTATCCTTAATGCTATCCTAACTAATCATGAATGATCTGATTGTTAGTTCTAAACTATCCTAGGTTTGATTACCCTCTCTCGAGTTATAACCATTAAGCCTAAATCAAAAACCCTAATCAAATTAATTCTGAAGTTCTTTAATAAACTATTAGAAACCTATGGAAGATCTCTCTTCACACGATTTCTCAATCTGATTCAATTCTTGTTCTATTAAATCACTTAACTCTCATTAGTCCAATTTAATTATTTTTCATTTGATTCACCCTTTCAGGTTATTATCAAATTATGCAATCGCATAATTAAACCGTAATAAATCCAATAAACATATAAACAATCATATTTCATTAATTCAAGAGCAATATTCTGAAGGTGAGATTAGAATGTCCTCAACATTCTAGATCTTATCAATAATTACTCAATCCAATTCTATATAATAATTAAATTGAAATTAAATAGGAAATACAATCTAAATGGATTATGGAAGGTCACAACATTGAGAAACCTCCTAATCTGAGGAGTACGTCTAGTCAACTTCTTCTCCTCTTCTCTCTTCCTTTTTCTCTTCCACTAGCTCTGATGATTTCTCTCTAGGGGTTCTCAAGGTGATTGATGCAGAAGCTCCCTCCCAACCTATTTTTTTGTTCTTTAAATATCCTTTTGTTTTTCAAGATCTAAAAGGTCTAAAAAATCCCTCGAAACTTGATGTTCATGAGTGTCTACATATCTACTCAATATAAGCTACTACTGAGGCCTTGCAGGCTATGATCGTAGGCCATTTTCTAAGCTGCTGTCATAAGTCATTATTTTGGCCCGAATGTCTCTGAAACTTCTCTATTCTTTAATGTTAACCCTGAAAAACTAATAAACACATTAAGATACCTCAAAAATATAATATTTAAGCTTAAAAGCTTGTACTAACCCATAAAAAACAAAACACAAATAATTAACAACTAACACAATTCTGACCTAAACATGTACTAAATGATTGAATTAATGGCTAAACACATATCAAACTATACCCTAAAACATGGTGCAATTTATACGTACCAATATTCCCACACTTAAAAGTTTTCTTGTCTTTAAGAATACAAAACAACAAACAAACAAAAATCGCAAAACACACAATGCAGTAATGAGACAATGGCTTTAACTTCATGAGATAAATTTAATTTTAAACACAATCATTCAAGTTATTCCAAAACATTAACGTGCAAAATCCACATCTAGGAGCTCTGGACTAAACATACATGTTAATCAAGACCCAAATGTCAAGTTATTCACCCTTTTCAATTTTACACATACATTAATAATTATTTGGTCATTCAAACTTTGTAACGACTCCTAAGTGCATTTTCATGAAAAGTCAACTATTTACAACTTCGGTAGGTTTTTATTAGAAAACACTTTTTTTATTTACTTTTTTGTTGATATGGACCTGGTCTTTTACACGAAGGCAAACACTGATGATGTCTAGTTACTCGATTAAGTCATGTTTTTATTAAGCTGCTTGGTTGGAGTGTCATTATAGCCTCTTACGTGAAGGCACACATTTGTGATATCCGTTAATCTAATTACTCGACTACATCATGTTCTCAATTGGCTACTAGCTCTATTCATAACCCAAAGGCCAACAGAATAGTTATTTATTTAAAATAAACAAACACATTTTATTTTATATTTTTTTATTGCCTACTTTGTTGCTTTAGCTACTCATTTTCATGGAAACATACCTGCAAAGCTTCTTTAGTCGAAAAACCTAAAATTATGAATGAATGTGACAACTTATAGGGTGATAAACAAACACTAAATCTTATTTAACTTGCAAATTTAGCCAAAGAATCCATATTACTAATTTTACGAGCTAATGACTCTTCACAACCTAAAAGATTATGTTCAAAATTAAATAAATTTCAGTCCATCTAAACCATTCACACATTCACAATTCATAAAATGCAACCCAATGAACTATCATAAAATATGTAAAATTCACACTCAAAGAAAAATGTATAACCCTCACAACACTTAAACAACATATTGTCCTCAGTAAGAGAAGGAGACAAACAAACACACATAGAAGGAAGATGCATAGAATAAAGTAAAAAAATAAAAAATAAAAATAAAAATTTAAAAGATAAGGGTTAGAAACAATGCCTCCTAGTGATGGACGCAAGGATGGTGTCGGAAGTGGCAATTGGATGCTTTGAGCCTCAAAGTGTCGGTAAATACGACATATATCTTGACTTTAACGTCATTGTGTTTAGACGGTCTCCTTCATCCTTTTAGAGTTCTCCATAAGTGTATTTGTAATTACCTTAGAGTTAGTGGAGATTGTATCAAACACTTTCTTCCGACCAGGTTCTTTTGTGTCTTCTTTCTCTTTAGAGTCCTCGCTAATCAAGTCCTCTTCTGCTTGCATTGGCGACATTATGCTAGAACTCGCCTGACTAGTCCTGATCTAAGTCTTTTGGCCGATGAAAGTGAGTGAAAAAATCAAGTATGACATGAGTATATAGGTGAAGGAAGGATAAAATGGTAAAATTTTAGCCGAAAATTGCTCAGACCATTTTACCCTGCCACTAATTTCTTTTATCTTGTTTTTTCCTTCTACATATTCTCGAGATCACTTCCTAACTCTTCATAGCTTCTTTAACTCTTCTTTTCTTACTTCCTATATCATCTAACTCATGTCTAATTCCTATGGCTTCACAACCTTATTTGGAAATGAAGTAACCTAACTACAAAATTCAAACTATCTAAATGTTAAAGGAAATAATATGGAATCAACAATCCATGGGTTGCTTCCCATGCAACGCTTTTTCTAACTTCAATATCTCCACATTCTTCTTATGCTCAAGGTGGTTCAAATCAATAGTGCAATGGTAGCGCAATCTTCAATCTTACGATTTGCACATGAGCTACCATGCCCTAGGTTCCACCTTTCTTCTGTTTCACCTTCCTCTGCTTTCTCCTCCATAATCGTTTCTTTCTAAATGCATTCCTAGGATCCTCAATATCTTCCCATTATCCTTGAGGTTTGGTTTCTTTGATGTTAACTAGGAGTAAGGGAGAACTGTTGTCATTCTTCGACACGATGATGGTTATTTGATGCTTTCTAACCCTTAGAGTTAGTTCATCCCATCAACATCAATTATGGAGTGGGTAGTAGCCAAGGATGGTCATCCAAGGACCATAACGGTTTCCACATCTTCTTTAATATCTAATATAAAAAAGTTTGTGGGGAAGGCAAAAATATCAATTTGTTCTAGTACATCCTTAATAATCCCCTTCAGTCGATGAACTCTTTTGTAACAACCCCTATACGAAATCTACAAATATGCACACATAAGGCAACCAATTTCCTGTACATATATTTGCAATATACATTTCGATTCACTGCTATGTATATATACATTACAAAACTGACCAATGCCTTATATTATCATTTAAAAATAGAAAACATTTTTTGCATTTACATGATAATCTAAAAGAAAACATATAATTTCCTTTTTCGTTACATATGCAATCATCTAGAACTAAAAACTCATTTCAAAAGTACGTTTTCTTTTATATGTTGGCCTTGGTCCTTGTAAATGTTCTCTATACCTCACTCCTATATAACACTCCTGTTAAGCTTGAAAGCTTAGTAGGGAAAACACTTAGTTTGGAGGACTACTCATAACAGTCATCTACCAAATACACACATTCAGAAATACCAAAACTTATATACCATAAATTCACATTCATAAACGAAACACTGATAGTCAATGCTTATATAAGCAATGATGTCATACTTAAGCAAAGTACATAATGTAAATATGCTTAAACATATTATTTATATACCGAAAATGCACATTTATAAGCCAAATATTGATATTCAATGCTCATTGATAAAGATTGTCAATATAATTGTACATCATTACAACCAATACAAATGCTTATCAATATAAATTATTCATGTTGTCATATTGTATTTCTTATTTATGATTGTTAAGTTTCCATTTTTTGTTAAGCTTGCATATTTTCTATCGGTATGGATAATGGGTGCTGTGGATATCTAAAGATATTAAACTAGGGATACCCGAAGACATCTAACTATGGATACCCAAAGGTATCAAACTGTGTAAACCGACGGTGTCAATCTATGGCAGCTGCACTGTAACCCTATAGATATGGCCAGCTATCCACTACTAAGACAATAGGACGAGCACTGTAATGTTTCCCTTAACCATTTTCCAATTTCACAATTCATATATCTACTAGTCATATGATATGCATTTTAGGTCATAAAATTTGTATTCGTGTTTATAAATGCAAGTCATAATTTACAACCACTTTAAGGGTATCGAAATCACACTTATATAATCATACTATACACATACGAATAATGAATATGCAAACAAATCATTTGTATACATATAAATTTTCTTTAGAATGCATCATGCTCAATCTTATATTCTAATGCTCAATCTCCCAATTCAAATGTGGTAAGTCGTGATAGACACTCTCTCCATTTATACCACTATTTTTTCCTTAATATGCATATAGAAAAAGTCAAAATGGGTTTTGAGGTCTTCTAGGAATTTTTCATCTATGCTTATAGTTTCTATAGCACTAATAATCAGACCAATTGGAGTTCTAATCATGAGATATCATCACAAGCTGCTCCAAAATAGGGGCAGCATCAGGTCACCTTTTTTATCTTAATTTATAAGATTATAGGGCTAGAATTAAGTCAGAGTTCCTTCTATAGATGTTTAGCTCTATGTCTTCAATTTATGTGCAACAAAAATCACACAATTTGGAGGTCTGTAGGTTGAGTTATGACTCAAAAAATGTGACTTACTTAAATAAACCCTTGACAGAATTCCACTACATGATACTCTTTTGTCATATACAATCAAGTTCATACAAAGTAACACAAAATTAGCAACAAAGCAACATCCCAGCAATAATTCCACATCCAAATGAATCTATTTACACATTCAAATGTACAAAAATGTAGAAATTAACTAAGTGAAGTCCTAAACCTTAAAATTGATGAAGTAGGTCTTCTATTGCCTTTCCTTCCCTTCCTCTTTAGCTTTCTCTGAATAACCAAGTGTAAAGTGATGAGATGAAGAAGGTGAAATGGAGAGGAGAAAAATATAAAATTAAGCCATCAAAATTTCGCCCATCTTCCCTCTCTATATGCCTTTTCATGAATTTTCTAGTCTTAAACACATGTTTCAATCTCATTAGACCATATGTCACAATCCTGTTAGACCATGTGTTACAATCCCATTGGACCATGTGTTATAATTCTGTTGTACCATATGTTGCAATTCTATTGGAACATGCGTTACAATTCTATTAGACTATGTGTTAAAATTCTATTGGACCATGTGTTATAATTCTATTAGACATACATGCTTTATTCTTATTGATCCATGGGTTGACTTTAGGAAAATTACATATTGATCCTTCTTCTTCCTTTAATTCCCAAATTTGCCTAAAATATTATCAATTTATTTCATTACCCTATTTATCAATTATCTAATGGAATAAATTTCATGCACTTTTGTCAGTTATTCTAGGAGTTATATCCAAAATATTATAGATTGTTCAAAAACAACGATAACAGTCATAACTCAATTTCAAGCCAAAATTAAAAAATCTTAGAGGCATAATCAAATTTATGTTCCTTCATCAAAGTTATAGAAATATGTCTCTAGTTTAATCTTTAATTAGAACTATCTAATTTGGAGCTCTATAGGCCGAGATATGGCCAAATTATAGAAGTATGTTCAATGAAACTTATCCATTTAGCGAGGTACACATCCCAAATTAACTAAGTTCGGTCTTATGATGAAAGAGCAAAAATCCATCCAATTTAACCAAAAAAAGTCCATTTGCTTATGGAATAATTCTTTTATCAATTCCCCTACATCAATCTCATAATCCAAGCAAACATATCAAAATTTTCCATACATATTTCATGTCTAAGTACGTATGTCCATGCCAAAGCGAACAAATTATCCATTTACCCATGTCTTTTACATTAAGTACCATTATGTCTCTTACTATACTTGGATGAACTTAATTCATTATGTTCACTTTCTAATACACCCTAGACATGCTATAATACTTACAAGGTATATGTTGGGGCCTCATATGTTCTGTCCACCATCTTCACTAGTAATGTAGTGGGTTCTAACTCTTCTAACCCTAATTTTTGACTAAAGGTATAGGGCATCATATTAATAATTGCACCCAAATCTATGAATGCCCTATCTATTTTAGCTCCATTGATACTGAAAGGAATGTAAAATCCCCTAGGTCCTCTTTCTTCTATGCTATATTAGGGTTTTCTTTCACTATACGCTCCTTAACCTTCTTGTTAATTGATTCCCTTAATGTGAGCTTCATGTATCTGTTATGTTATATGCTCAACATTGTTTAGTTCAACCTCCTTAGAATTCCTCACTGCCTTACTTTTAAATTGACTTCCATTGAGCTATAATAGGATATGGAAGTTTAATTCAAGGTTCCTCAATTGGCTCAATTACGAGCTTACTTGGAAGGAATTCCTTAACTGCTTTCCTTCTCCATTGTCTCCATCTTCTTTTATATGTTTGAGTTTCTTTTCCTGGGTCTGAGTAATGACGACGATTCATTCCTTTGGGTTAGATTTTGTATTGCTTGGAAGGGTTCTTGCATTCTAAGTTGAAATTGCCTATACTAGTTGACCTACTTGGACCCTCAGATTGTGTATTGAAGAGGTGTGGTTTTTGGTAACTTGCTCGAACTTGCTTTTAAGCCTTCTATGCAGATCCTCGATGCCTCCAATTTTATCTAAAATCCTATCCAAGTTAGACTCCATTGAGCTCAGTTTAACTTGCTAGAAACCTAGTTGTCCTTGAGATTTGAATTGTCCTCAAGCTAGAGTGATTCTTCCACCCATGGTTGTATGTGTTAGAGTAGGGATTGTTTCCTCCTCTTCATCCATATTGAGCTCCCATATAATTAACTTACTCCAGATTGTTATACTTCATTAAGAAGCAGTCCACCATATCATAGTCCATTTGTCCATAATGTTCACACTTTAATTACACTGTTTTTACCAAAGTTGAGGATGAAGCCTTCATGTTGTTAAGTTGTCAAGTTAAGTTGTAAATTTTTGCCTACATTTTCACCATTTGATCAACAACTACAACTTTTTTTGGTTCTCAGAAGGTGGTAGTTTATCTACTCCACTCATTTTTCCATAGGTAGCTATTACTCACCATTTTCTCTATCAAATCTTTGGCTTCATCTACCGTCTTTCTTATCAGTGATCCTCCTAAAGTTGCATCAATCGTGCATCTTGTATATTTGGTTACTCCATTATATAATAGTTGCAACAAGAACTCCTTTGGTAAGTTATGATGTATTCATTTTTGTTGCAAGTTATTGTCTTGTTCCTATACTTAATAGATCGAATCCCCATTACTTTGTTGGAAGTTGGTAATCTCTTTGATAATCTTTGAGGTCTTGGTAAAGGGAAAATACTTGCCTAAAAAGGCACAAATTAGTTGATTCCAAATGGTGACATTGGTTAGGTTGAGGGAGTGGTACCAAGCCTTTGCTCTATCTCTTAGGGTAAAAGGGAAAAGCGTAATTCTTACCACATCCTCTAACATCTGATGGTATTGAAAGGCATCACAAATTTCAAGAAAATTTACTATATATGCATTTTGATCTTTATTCTCCAGTCTATAGAAATGCATAATCTTTTGAACCATGTTTAGGAGGGTTAGTTTAATTTTGAAAGAGGTTGCTTGTATGGGTGACCTTGCTACTCCTTGGTTAGCTGCATTGAATCCTTGTATCATGAAATCCATAAGGCCTCTTTGTTGGCATCTTTGGTTCACTCTGAGATCCAAATCTTGTTGAAATTCCTCAACCATTTTTGTTTTTGTGATTTCTTCTTCTTCTTTATGTCGAACTTTCCTAATCGACGATTTTAATCAAGTGATAACTAGCTATAAGTTTTTAGCTGCATAACTCCAACTTCTCCAAACTTTTGTGTTTATGAAAGAGCACGGATTCAAAAATGGAAAAAATAGAAAATAATAACTAACTAAAACGCCTTAAATTGAAGAATTAAACTAATCACCTCCCCGAAAATGGTTCCAAAAACTTAATTGGGTGTTTGGTTATGTGTAAGTTTTAATTATTAACCCCTTGATAATCTACAAGCACATAGTTCATTAGTGTAGTACCAATGCTGTTGATCCCACGAGGAGGGAGTTAATCTAACCCTAAAATCGAAGGCCAGAAACAATAATAAAAATCTAAGATGTAACGAAACTAAAAATGGGAATTTAATTCAACCAATCAAATTAAGAATCAAATACAAATATAATAATTATTACGTAATTGCAACATACCCAATAATCAACTGAAATAAATTACCAATTGAGAGAAAGGGAATTTTACTTATCTTTAATGTTAACCTAACTAGTTATGAATTATCGAATTTATACTAAGATTGATTACTCTCTCTCGAGTTATAATGATTTTTTTAAAATCATAAACCATATTTAGATTATGGAGGTTGCAATCTCTCAATTCACAACCTATCCAAAACCCTAATTAGTTATGAAGTTCTCTAATAAACTATCGGAAACCTAAGTAAGATCTCTCTTCACACAATTTCTCGATCCGATTCAATTCCTGTTCTATTAAATCACCTAACTCTCATTAATCCAATTTAATCATTTTTCACTTGATTCACCCTCTTAGTTTTCTCAAATTATGCAATCATAGAATTAAACCACCAAAAATATAATAAACACATAAATAAGCAGAATTCATTAATTCAAGAGTAAAATTCCAAAGTTGAGTTTAGAACATCCTCGACATTCTGGATCCTATCATCAACTATTTAATCCAATTATATAAAATAATAAAAATGAAATTAAATAGGAAATACAATCTAAATGAATGATAGGAGGCAATGATGTTAGGAAACCTCCTGATCTAGGAAGTATGTCAAATTAGCTTCTTCCCCTTTTTTCTCTTCCTTCTTCTCTTCCTCTATCTCTTAATGATTTCTCTCTAGGGTTTCTCAAAGTGGCTGATGCAAAAGCTCCCTCTTTGCCTCTTTTGTTTTTCTTTAAATATCCTCTTGTGTTATGGTAACATTACAGTTTTTTCAAGGTTCGAAAGGTTTAAAAAAATCCATCTAAACTTGACGTTTTTTAGTGTCTACACATCTGTCCAATGTAGGCAACGATCGTAGGCCATTTCCTAGGCTTCTGTTATGATTGTAGCATATAGGCCATGATCATGGACCAAATCTGATGCTTCTATCATGATTGTGGGTTGTTGTTTCGACCTGAATGCCTTTGAAACTTCTATATTCTTTGATTTTGACCTTGAAACACTAGCAAACACATCAAGATACCCCAAAAAAATAATATTTAACCTTAAAAGCTTGTACTAACCAATAAAACACTTAAAACACAAATAACCAACATCTAAAACAATTTTGACCTAAACACATCATAAATGATTGAATTAATGGCTAAATCAAACTATGCCCTAAAATAGATGCAATTTACACTTATCAGTATCCTTCTGGAGTATTGGAAAATTAAATAAATATATTACTTTGTAAGATATTTAGGCCAACCACTATGCTTATAAGAAGTAATAGAGGGTGAGCTATGCTATAGTTTCCTTTCTAATGGAAATCTAGAAGTCGCTTCCTAATTGTATTCCCTTCATAAGGTTGGATGAGGATGACTATCTACTTGAAGACTAGGTCTCTATTTCATACACATAGAGCATGAGCAACCTAAATAATCCAAAATTTGGTAACCAATTGGAAGGAAATTTTCTACAAGAGAGTTTTAATAGCTTATGAACTTACATCCTAATGAGTACTGATGGGGAAAAGAATTCTATTAATATTGAGATAAATTGATCCAAGTCTAAAGGAATCTCAATAGGTAGAAGCATTAGTGTATAAGATATCTTCTTAGACTTCTCATGACTCTCAATTAGAGAGAGCATTCTTTCCATTTAGGGAATATAAGGACTTCACTCTAGAAAAAGGGAATACTAAGGCCATTATCAAGAATATGTATATAGAGATACCAATAAAGAGACCAGAGGGGAAGGATACCACATACATAGTAAAATATAAACAAGATACAATACTAATTCCTAAAGGAACTGAAGAAAGATTTCAAGATATAACAAAGTATAGGTTAGGTCATGATTTCAAACTAATGAGCAATAGGAGATCTAATTGGGAGAAAAAGAGCTTTAAATCTGTTGCCAACAATTACAACTATAATGGGGCTTAATTGCCTTAAGAAATATCTAACTTTACAAGATATTTTAGGAGTTATTAATCCTTTTATTGTATAAATCTTGGAATCTAGATTAAAGGAGGAGAAATGCAAGAACTTGAATCTTTTAAAAAAGCATTGTTAATTTATCTCTAATTACCAAAGTCACTTTTATGATAGAATTATGATTACTTATAATCCTTATAGACTTAAAGTGCTACATACTATTATTAAGAAGTAGTTTGTTCATCTATATACTAAAATGATTTCGAAGAAAGTTAAATTCTAGATCGATTTTGTTTATTCTTACACTCATGCACATTAAAAGGTCAATTTGTGGAACAAGTTGAAAGAATTAGGAGCCACTATTTGCTTGCCATGTATTATACTTATTAATTTAAATAACATATGTTGATAGGTTTTTATATAAAACCCTCAATATTACAAGCATACAGAGCGTAACTTGTAATATAAAAGGTATCATTGCCACGAGGATTAATTGCATACCTAACAACTTAAATAAAATTTTGTTTAAGGTAATAAAAACTTGGTTGAATTAAAATAAATTAACTGAAAATAAAATAAAATAATAAAGCTAAATAAGTGAATAATTGAGAGTAACAATAAGAATAACGTTAATCAATAATAAAAACTTTATCTTTTTATATCCTTATTTTGTCTTCGCTTTATCTTTTTTATTTAATTATGCTTGATCCTAGGTATCTTAAGGTTTTAATTACCCTCTTTCGATAGATAATCAAGTAATCCTAATTGAAATCAATAATAATGGAATTGTAACTTGTTGATTAACAAAACTACTCCTAACTATTCAATTGAATTTGAAATAATTCTAAGGATAATTAATTCAAAATTAAGATTTGTATTTAATTGTCTATTAATTTATTAATTGCAGGTCTATTACAATATCGACTCTCGTTGTGTACCTTAACAAAAATAACTTAATTCAATCTCTTTAGTTATTACCAAGAATCATAAAGCATTTATAGATGTATTAAATTCAACAAGAATAAAGTTTAACAAAACAAATCAAGAATAATCCCTAATATGAATTGGAAATTCATAATTATGTTCAATATCCTAATAAGTCAAATCAACATCCAAAATAGTGAAATAGATGAACAGAAAAGAAAAAAATAGTTTGCGACTTGATCTAGAAATTCTGTAGTTTTTTTTAATATCTCTTTGTTGGTCTTCTTTGAATCTGATGTGAATCCTACTTTTTAGTGTTTTTCTTTCCCTTAAATACTTCTTGAGCTTACTAGCGCTGTTTCTAAGGTTTTTTTTTTCACTTAATTTAGTTTTAAAAATAACCCCAAAACATCAAAAGTATAAAAAACACACGGGCACTGGAAAACACCGTGCCACGATCATGACATGTCTTTTTCATACCACGATCGTGACTTCTCTCATGCTTTAAATTCTTCTTTTTTCTTCAATTTCCCTATTTCCATTCACTCATAAACATATCAAACACTCATAGAAATATAAAATTAATATCAAATTGTTGTTATAAACCACCCAAGCAAACCAGTGACAATAACACAATTCTAAGTCCTAAACATATGATTATCATCTAAGGAAATACTTAAAAACATACTCAAAAACCTAGAAAACATACTATAATCCATACCTATCAACTTGGGACACCCTAACAAAGTTAACGGAAGCATAAGGAATTTTTCTAGTAATTTCAGGGACTACACCAGCAAGATATAGGTGACTAATATGAAGATGAAGGGCTTTTACTATACTTATTATAAAATAAAAAATGATCATGGTTTTTAAGGAAAAAATTAATATGGATCTTATGAATGAATTATGGTTCTCCACCTTTCATAACAACTTAGCTCATTTTCGGAATCCAATGTATTCCAATCACAGTCCTATAGTGATTTAGAATATATCAAATCCCTCAAGAATCAAGCATCCCTTTAGATTTATCAATAATTTGTGTAATATCTCACCTTCTAAATTGTTAAGAGATTAAAATATTAGATTGAGTCACTTATGTTATTTAATTTAAGAAATTACAAGGTGCTTTTCATTCAAATGCATAATATTCGTATACACATATGAATTGTGATTTAGAAAACATTGCAAGTTAGTATATGCACTCAATTGACATATTCCGGGATATAGAACGAGAATGAAAGTAATATGAATGTGCATTCCCAATTTTTTTCATTTTGATTTACCATAACATGAATTGATGGATTATAATTAGTGAATTGGGAATTTATTATTACAATTTAGTAATTGATGAGGTGATAAAAGACAAATTGATCATGGGAATTTAGATTGATTAGGCCTATGAAATGGTGACATGTGGCATTGGGAACAAGTGACAAATGGCTAGGTTACTTGGATGACAAGTGGCTTGAGTATAATTGTGACAAGTGGCCCTTTAAATTTGTGAAAAGTGGCACTTTAGACTTATGACATGTGGAGCAATAGAATGGTGACGTGAATTGTGTAGCCTTCTAAGTAGTGACATATGGAGGATTAAATGAGTTACATGTGGAGCCTAATGTAAGTGAAACATGGACTATTGGAGTAATAAAATATGGACCAACAAAATGGTGACACATGTACCAATAAAATGCTGACGGAATGGTAACACAGGGATTAGTTTGACTTACTTGAATTTTCTAGAGAAAATGAATGAAAATTCAATAGAAGTGATAGTGAAGGTTGGCCATAAGATTAGTAGAAGGAGAAAAACTAAGATAGAGAAGAGGAGAAGGAAAGAGGTTATCAAGGTAAGTTGAAATTATGGTTTCAATTTCATCTTTCTCTTTCCATCTGTCTTTCATATCCTCAAAGCACGAATTTTAAGAAACTCAAAGAATTAAAGTTATAGATATAGGTCTTAAATTGACTTTTATGAAGGTATCTCGAATAAATAGTAACTAGAGCTCGAGTTATATCTATTTCCCCAATACTGCCTGTGGTAGACTCCTGTGCAAGAACCTTGTATTAATTCCTAATTTTTGAGGACCTTAGAGTACGAATTAGTGAAAGTATAAAACATGAAAAATTATTATTGATGTCTTATTAATGTTTTTGTGAAACATTTTTGGTTAGAATATGTCTTGATAATGATTTATTGAAGGTTGAGTGTCGATTGCCAGTCTGTTTCTTACCAAAAACATGACAAAATTTGTATGGAGATTATACTTTAAAAGGAGACGAAGTTTGTGTAATTTTTAGATATATTAAGATTAATTGAACTCTATTTTCTGGGGCCACAAGAATCATCGAATTTGTATCTTTGTAGAGAGAGTTATGATTAAAAGAAGACAACTTATTCTTAAAGGAATATTAGGATGAAAAGGAAGTAAAAATTGCAGATAAGGCTAGGTTAGCTTGATGGTTGAGGAGACATTGAGCTGAACTAGAAAGTCAAGTATTGACCTATTGACTTATGTTAGAATAACATTTATGATGATTGATTGCCCTATTATGTTATATGTCAGTATAACATACATGATGGTTGATTGGAGATGAATTGCATGTAAGGTTGATGATGAAGTATGCTGGAATATGTAAGATGGGGTGTTTTCACTGAACATGCATCTGTATTTTAGCCATATCTTGATCTGTAGATATCTAAATGGGATTATTTTTAATTTAAATTAAACTAAAGACATATGGATACAATGTTTGTGTAGGACTCGAATTTTAATTATGTCCCTAAGGGTTTTGAAAATGGGCTTGAAGTTGAGTACTGGGTGTCATGGCTAGTTGAGAACAATCTTTAGTATTTTGGATATAACTTACAGAATACTGAACTAAACTGCATGAATTTGGTGTCATTAGAAACTTAAGACATATAGTAACAGTTTTTTAGAAGAATTTTTTCCTAAATACCTCATTTTCTAGGTCAAAATGGTCATACAAAATTGATCCGAAAATAGAGTTGGAAAAGATGGAAAATGGGAATGACTTTTACAATGAAATATGTTTCTTTTATGTGATCTTTGAGACAAAAATTAATAAGATACTTTCTTATGATGCATTTAGGCTTGAATTAAGCTTGAAATTAACCTAGTATGATGATTGAATAAGTGATTAAATGCGTGATTGCTTAAGGTGACAATTGAGGTTATAATTAAGGAAATAGGTTGAGATTAACAGGATTAAGCAAATGGATAGCTTTTGGGATAAGAGGCATAACTTTCTCTATATCAGATTAAGATAATTTAAGTATGCTTTTGAAAAGGAGTCTGAGTTCTACAACTTTTATAAAGACTTTAAGGAAAGATTTTGTTGTTTAAAAGGTCAAATTTTCACATTTCTATAAGGGTCTAGTGAATGTCCTGCCAACGGACATGATGTCCCTCCAAATGGACATAAGCAGAGTTGGAAAGCTAAAAGACCCAAGAATGTCCACCTAGCAAACATGAAGTCCACCTAATATAGGTATGGGTTCGCCCTAAGAACCTAAGGTCCGCCTTACGGACATAAATCTGATAAAATTGTGAGAATAGCAATATGAAATGAATGATTATGATCTTATGAATGCTAATTAAATTCAAAGGAGATGAATGATGAGTATTAAGTAAAGATGAATGAAAAATTGGATATAATATGATCTTATAATGCTAGAATAACCTTAGTGAATGATTGAGTGATGAACTTGGAATAATCTTGTATAATTGAGATGTAAATCTAAGTTTAAATTAAGCATATATGAGTTATGAAGTATGAATGATTACGATATTTGAATTGAAGAAATATACCTAGAATAGTCAATTGAGCATGCATTGAAATGATAATATACATGTGCATGGTTGAATAATAATATGATTGATCAAGTTAGGAATATGTGGATTATATATGTATTGTATGATATTGAAGCACAAGTTAACCAAAAACATCAAGACATTGCTGGATCATCAAGGCAATACCTCACCTGGAGTAAACTGTGAGTCAGCCTAGATGTGTAAACTTAATTATAAGTGTTTTTTCTTACATGATTTATATTTGTAGTGAGTTAACCTAGATATATCAACTCAATTATATGTGTTTTTCTGTTTGGGTTATAAGTGGAGTGAGATGACTTAGATATACCTGACTATGCTTGAATTGCTCTTGTTTAACTTTTACATATTGAACTGTTACTGGTTTGATTGTGATAATTCTAGAGATTAATTGTCTAAGGAGACCATTATTTGGGACTATATTGGAAGTGCTCATTGTATGTGAATTTGACTAAATAAGTGTTATTCGACATTATTATTGAGTGTTGGACCAAGGTTCGATGATAAATGTAAATGTAAATGTGTACGGAATAAGTGATACTCAATTAAATGTTGAATAACAGATTCTAACATGATGTTTATGATAAATGACTGTGTATACTGTAATAAAGTGATTGATAGTGTATGATATAGAATGATACATTTCATGACATTCATGTGCATGCTCAGATAAAGGAGTTGTGATTGGAGTGACCAACCTGAGATAAACCTAGTATCTATAAATGATATGGGTTAGTATCTAAAATATGCTTGGTATCCACAAGGGACATGGGTCAGTACTTGAAATAAGCCCGGTATCCACAAGGGATATGGATCAATACCTAAAATAAGGTCGGTATTCACAAAGGATATTGGTTAATACCTGAAACAAGCCTGGTATCTATAAGGGATATGGGACAATTAATAGGCACTCAGTCACAACAAAATATAAAATGAAAGTGGAGTCTCATGTGCATTGCATATATATATCTTTACATATACCATGTGAATATTTGCAAAGAATGATTAAATTACATGGATACAATGATATACTATGTTTATGTATGTGTACGATATGAATGAGATGAAATGAATGATTAGATTATCCTAAAATGATTATATGAAATGCTTGTTTTCATAACGGACTTGTTAAAATATAATGAATTCTGTGATCAGTTCCTAAATTCTTAGCGATATCATATATGGGATTTGATTCTAAATGATATGAGACACGATTGAACCATATTATATACTTATGATATTTATGTCTGTTTTAAGTGAGCACATTAATGATGTTCACTCATTGAGTTCGCAATATCATCAAAATTTTAACATAGTTTTTCAGGTTCAAAAGAAATCTAGCTAATCTAGTTAAAGTAATATCTACATTTGGATATAGGTCAGTGTCCAGATTAGTTGTACCTACAAATGTCTTAATTATATTGTATAAAGAATTGTATCTTTCATCTATTTTATATTAGACATATGAACTATGGAAATGTAATGACATTTGAGACTATATATGTTTGTGAATAAAAATAGAACAATATGATTATTGGAATATTTTTATATAATATTGTTCTATTTTTATGTACGATGGAATAAAAAGTAAATTTTCTTTAACCGTCTTAACATGACATTTAACCGTACTTTTTATATGCGATGGAATAAAAAGTAAATTTTATTTAACCATCTTAACATGACATTTAACTGTACTTTTTATGTGCGATGGAACAAACTTTTTATGTGAGATGGAATAAAAAGTAAGAACAAACTTATTTAACTGTCTTAACATGCCATTTGTATAAAGAATGTTCCTAAATATCCTTCGGTATGTTGGGTATATGATCTATAGGAGTGGTATATTACAATTTGCATGAAGTGGAGAGCTTTAAGGATACAGTCAAGAAGGGAATCGATTTTGCAATACATGGACAAAAGCTCTATTAAAAATTCAAAAAACCACTAATGACTTAAAAGAACTTACTAAAAAGAAAGATAAGGACACTTAACTTGTAGTGAATGAAGCAAGGGAAAGAATATAAAGAGCATAAAATAATCTTTATTATCTCCTATTAATATGTCCTTAATGGCTGAAGAGAAATAGGCATTAGTGGATAATTCTTGAAATGTTATCTTCAACCACTCATTATAGAGATAAAGAGCCAAAGTACTTTGGCTTCAAGAATGGGATAAAAACATTTCCTTTTTTAACAAGTTGGTGATCTCGCAGGATATAGAAGTCACCTTTTTATGATCATCACGTAAATATCTCCAATAATCTCTCTCAAATGTTAAACCATCTTTTAGTTTAGTAAAAACAATTTAAAAAATTAAATAATTGTATGACTTGTAGGATATAATAAGTTCATACACCAACATCAATCCTTTGGGAAAAGACAAAAGAAAACCACATGGTACATTAAACTCTTATTACAAGTAAATAACTAGATCCCCTTTCCATATATTAAACTATATTCTCTTAGGTGTCTCTCACACTGGCTACTTGGCCTCCTACTGTGAAGGCTTGGAAGTTCTCCATATTTTTACAATTGGTCCCCTTTTTTAGTTTAATTGCAATTGTTTTTTATTTTCCTCTCTTAATTGTTTTCATTTTTACATGTTCATCTCAATACTTAGCACCTTGTGTTTTCTCTAGATCATGTTCTTCCTCATCACTCTAGTGCTACCTCTCCTTGCTCTTCATTACAGGTTACCTCCTATAAGTAACCTTCTTCCTTCATACTTTATGTAGTTGTTGGCATTGTTTTGTTTAAATATATTGTATGGCTGCTCCACTACATTTTTTTCAATAGACTCCTAACATTTAACAAAGCAAAAGATAGACACAATAGCTGGAAATGCTTTAAATAGTAAAAGTCTTAAAGTAGTTGTCAATGACACTCCATTTAAGTAAAGCCTAGTAAACTATCATTTTTATGATGTTGATATAGTTACAACTCTAGTTATTCAGGTTGAAACTCAATAATAGGATTAATGGATTATCAATCATACAACAATCAACTCAAGTGAAGTCATGTGATATATATAGGGGAGGACCTGTAGGCCATGAATGTCTAGTTGTTAAGGCTATGGCACAACTACTTAAACATGTTCATTATATGAGTAATACCCCTCTTCCCTAAAAATTCCATATCATAAAACATACAATCCTTGATGAAGGAACCATCCAAATTTTTCTTAGAAAAATGAAAGATAGTAAAGACAAAGCATCCACTAGGACCTCATCAACACCATCCACATAAAGAGAAGAAGCCTAACAAGTAAGGTCTTAAGACAAATTTTAATCGAACATTTGAAGTTCATTTTTTGGCTAATGAAGCTTCATTAAGAAATTAAAAGGCTTCTATTCATAAGTTGGAGAATTAGATAAGATAACTTGCAGAGTTGGTTTTTAAGAGACATCAAGGAAGCTTATTTGTCAATCCTAAAACAAATATTAAAGAGCATGAAAAGGTAGTTACAAGTGGTAAGGATTTAAGAGTGGAAGGGAAACAAGCTGAGGAGGAGGAGAAAGATGGTGAACAACCTCAACTTGTTAAAAGGTTTAAACCTACAATTCTTTACCTAGAAAAGTCGAAGAAGAATTGCACGGATGAGCATTTTGGTAAGTCTTTTAACTTTTTAAACAACATCATATTAACTTAACTTTTGTTGAGGTTTTCATAAATGCTTAAGTACGCTATATTTTTAATGGAGTTTCTCTCAAATAAGTAAAAATTAGAGGAGTTAACTGTGACATTAAGAAATATGTGTTATACCATTTTTCGAAACAAGATTTCTGAAAAGCTAAAAGATCAAAAGAGTTTTACTATTCCCTATTAATTGGTAGCTTGTTAATTTAGGAGTAAGTATTAATTTCATACTCTAAAAATTTGAGATATGTTTAAATGTTGATTCATTTGATATACTACATTTAGTGATTGACGCCTTAGAAATTCTTAGGATACTCACTTTATCTTATATTTGATCTTAGGTACTTCTCAAAAGTAAAGATGCTAAAGTAACCGGAAAGCATTACATTGAAGCATCTTCTCAATTTCCATATTCTATTGATTCATGGAACATGAAGAAGAAGAGGATTGAAAGAAGAATAGGCAAGAGAGAATGTCAAATAAATAACAAAGAAAGGAGAAATGTCAAATGAATAACAAAGAAAGAAGAAGTCTCATAGCCAAACATTGGATTTCTCATGCCCATGTAACTTCTCTCACAACCGTGAGTGGCTTACACAATAGTGCAATGACCTTGGATAAATGTGAGAAAGCCAAGTGTTTGTTGACAACTTGACCTATCTACTTGTTTTATGCTCAAAAATCACAAGTGAACAGGTAGTGACTTGTAGTTAAAAGGAGCGGATATCGATCCCATAGGGATTGATGCCCATACACAACTTATTTTAGACACAACTTTGTTTAAGAAATGAAATTGTTAAATATGAATAATTTGGAAAATTAAATTAAAATTTGGAAGACTAACACAGAGAAATAGACAATACCAAAGTGTAGAAAAATCAGAATTCAAGAATTTGAAGAATAGAGATTACTTTTTTCCCTTTTTTCCCTTCTCCTATTTTATCGATTAAATCATGTCTCACCCTAGATTTCTGAATATACTAATTACCCTCTCTCAAGGTGTAACTATTTGTCCCTAATTGAATTAACAGGAATGAATTGGACGATCTCTTAACCTACCCAATGACTTTATCGATTCAACTTGTTATTAAATTATCCTATAGGTAATCAATTAACTAGCTGAGATCTCTCTTCTAACTATTTAATTAACATGATGATTGCTAGTCTATAGGTCAGAGACTCTCATTATACGGTACTACACAAATTTCATCTTACTCACTCTCTCAATTTATTGCAAGATATCAATTAAAAACAGCAATCATCAAAGACAACTTCATTCAATTCAATAAAAGAGTTCAAACAAAATAGTTCAAAGGTAATCCATAAAACTAAATCAGCCTAACATGGTCTCCATAACATCATCAACATTCAAATAAACCATTTTTATAAAGATTAGAAAAGATCAAAGGGATAGAAAATTGAATATGAAGACTCCTTTTCTTTGCCTAAATCTGGAATTTTAGTGAAGATGTGCTATTTTGCCCAGTCTTGATGATGATCCTTATCTTCAATCCTTCCTCAAGGGTCTAAACATGTGTTCTTCACTCAAGGATGGTGTTTCTACAGAAGAGTGTCATCTCCCTTTGATAAGTTTAATGAAGCCCCGCATAATGTCTCGAATTATAATTCCCACTACCAAGGGAATTGGTCACATATGCACTTCTCTTTTCTTCTCCTTTTTGGTCTCTAGTTCAACCTCCAAGTTTTAGCATGTTCATTCCTACATAAAAATAGTCAATTCTTACCCTCAATTAACATCAAGCATATAAGAACGACAATGGAAATCAAACTTAATGAAAACATACAAAATGGATCCTAAACTGCAAACACTGATCAACAATTATGCCAGAAAACACATGCTAAATACTTAGGAAAACATATACTAATGCACACCTATCAATATCCCCACACTTAAATCTTTTCTTGTTCTCAAGCAAAATAAATACAACCAATCAATTCTATCACTTCTTTTCAAAAAGATCCAAACATATAATCCTTCAAATTTAAGCCAACTCAAATATCAAGTTAATACACATATCATAACTACTTTTTCATTGGTATACATAAACAAACTCAACATTTGACACCACCACCCAAAGATAAGTAAATATGCACAAATGAATTTTCCTTATGGTTTTCACTCATTTCTCTCAAGTGTTTAAGGTTTAGTGTTTCACTCAAACTTCCTATAGGAAACTACACTACCATAGGCTTTCTAATCCACCGATTCTCCTCTACAATGATTGCATGTGTAAATAGATCAAAAGGACTTGTTTAGGGTTGTAATGTGGTAAGGGTTAAGGTCGGTCAAAAGAGGGGAAAGAAGTTTAAGCATAAGCATTGGTAAAATGAAAAGCATATAAAGTAGGATAACAAAACATAACTCTAAGACATAAAAATATAACTAATATTATGCCCTTATTGATACTACTCACTTGTATTACTTAACATTTTACTAAGCTTGTGAAAGGATCGAATAATGAGGTTTAAAGTTTCAAAAATTTTGGTGTTTTAAAGAAACAAAAGGTTAAAGCTCAACAGGGGTAACAAGGGATAATCAACAGGTAGGTCATTTAAGCCAAAGGTTAACACAAAAAGGGCCTAGTTCATCTCTATTAAGCATGCATTCAGTAGACTCAAACTGATTCAAAGCAAGTTCTGAAGATAGTAAACTAAGAAAGTAACACTCAATAAAGAAATGAAAGACTATAGATGGAGTCATATGGCTCAATCCTCACTTTAGCTTAAATGAAAACTCATTATGCATCTCTACACTACCTCATTGTTCAAAAGTCAATTTGTGACTAAGTTTATGTAACCAACTACTTTGCATCACTCTATATGGTTCACTTTCTACTCGAGTAGCCTAATCTGAGTTCAAGTATGCATTCAATCTAATTTCAACTAACATGATAAAATCTCATAGCAACATTTATCAAAGTGACTTAAGTGTGCTTCTATTGTTAACACAAAACACCATTGCTGACACAAAGCACATGATATGCCTAACATGCATCCTATTCAACACAATGTTAAAAAAAAGTAGTTTAGAAAGTTGATAGCACCTCCCCACACTCAAAGAGCACATTTCCCTCAATGTGACATATCAACCCCCAAGTTAGTGAAAATGACATTAAACCAAATAAAAATGAAAACAACCCAAACAAAATAAATTGAAACAAAAAAATGATATCAAACCAAACAAAAGAAAATGAATTTAAACCAAAATTAAAGAAATTAAAACCAAACAAAAGGCATAACACAAACAAATGATATGAAACCAAATAAACATGAAATGAAATGCAATCACACAAAAGAAACAACAAACTGAAAAGATTAAAAAGGGTAAGAAAAGCTTATTCAGATGATGATGGCAACAGTGATGGTGTAGGAGCTTCAAAATTGTTCCTTCAACAAACATTAGGGAACCTTCCCTTCAAGCTATGTTGCTTCTTATTAAACCACCTCATTTGATTGCCGAGTTCATTAAGTTGGAATGTCATCTGTTGATGTTTTCGGCTATTTGGTTGAGAATTTTTTGATATCAGTTAATCACTGCTAGTTCCCTCGGTTCCTCTGTTACTACTTCCTCCTCTGGCTTTAGGTCTGTGCTTAATATGGAGGGTCAGTTTATAACTATACTAGTGCCCCTCCTGCTCCTCACTGCAATGTGCATCTGAGGATTGCAGAGTTTCATAGAATGGACCTTCACAATCTTAGAACGTCTCAAATATGCAATGTCAAACATATCGTGGGGAGTAGTATGCAAATTCGCCATGTTAACATTATAAAATGCACCCTAAGCAAAAGCGATGTCAGACATTCCAAAACACGAACTCTTTTTATTAACTATAGTCACTAGTGATCGAAAGATCCTATAAGGTGTGTTGATTTTAAGCTTTTGATCCATGCACTATAAAAAGAAAAGTTCTTTAGCTGAGCATTTATTGATTTCTGTTTTATTAAATACAGTCAGACATATAAATTTGTGTAAAATGAGATGCTCAACACTTTGGATTAGAGGATTCAGTGCATTACGTGAATCAAAATGTTCTTCACCTGTGAGAGTGCTCCAATAAGCATTGACATCAAAATCCGCATGAGCATCTAGAATTTTTTTATTTGATAAATTAAACATTTCACACATGACAGAATAATCAAGTTTAGGAACATTTCCACCTAACCTAAACCAAAACAAATCCATTTTAGAGTTGTACCTATCCGTTGTGAAAAGCTATAAAGTTATGGTGGCATAAATAGATACATTGCATAGAACAAATCTATTCCACACTATGTTTGCAGCTATTTGTTCAAGTTGGTGTCTCCTAAATTTTCTGACGAGATCTCTCTTCTAACTATTCAATTAATGTGATGATTGACTAGCCGAGATCTCTCTTCTAACTATTCAATTAATGTGATGATTGCTAGTCTATAGGTCGCTAACTCTCATTGTACAATCCTACATAAATTTCAACATACTCATTCTCTCGATTGGTTGCAAGATAACAATTAAAAACAACAATCATCAAAGACAACTTCATTCGATTCAATAAAATAGGAGTTCGAACAAAATAGTTCAAAAGTAATCCCTAAAACTAAATCAGCCTAACATGGTCTCCATAACATCATCAACATTCAAGTAAACCATTTTTACAAAGATTAAAAGAGATCAAGATGATAGAAAATTGAATATAAAGACTCCTCTTCTTGGCCAAAATATGGAATTTTGGCGTTGATGTGCTATTTTGCCCAGTTTTGATGATGATCCTTGTTTCAATGCTTCCTCACGGCTCCAAACACGAGTTCTTCACTCAAGGATGGTGTTTCTATAGAAGGGTTTCATCTCCCTTTGAAGATGAAGGCTTAATTATCCTTTTATAGTCCAAAAAACTTAAGTTTAATGAAGCCCCGCATAAGGTCTCGGATTATAATTCCCACGACCGTGGGAATTTGTATGATTCCCATGAATGTGGGAATTGGTCATAGATGCACTCCTCTTTTCATCTGCTTTTTGGTCTCTAGTTCAACCTCTGATAATTGTGTTTTGCATGATATTTTAGGGTGTAATTTGTTATGTAATTAGTGTGAATTTGAGTGTTGAGTGCACATTAGGGTTTAATTATGTTAGTTTGTGTGTTTAAGTGTTTTCATGGGTTAGTTTGAATCTTTGAGCTTAATTGTTATATTTTTTAGGCACCTTGATGTGTGTGTTAGTGTTTCAGGGTAAATGGTGGAGAACAGAGAAGATTCGAAGAGTTTCGGGCCAAAAGACATACCCTACAATCGTGCACGACTATGATCGTGAAAGAGAAGGATGGACCAGTAGCAGCCAAGTCATGATTGTGTACATTGAGCCACGATCGTGATAGATAGCATTTAGTCAAACCATGGTCGTGCACATTGAGCCACAATTGTGACAAAAAGATCAAAACATCGGCCACAATCGTGGCATGCATGGCCACGATCGTGCCTTACGTCGAGCTGACATGAAAACTCAAGTTTTGCTAGATTTTTTGGACCATTTTGACCCCGACTTTGACCTAGTGTTGGACCTTGAATTTTCTTAGAATTTATTTTATAAAATTAGCAAGATGAATATAGTAGAATTCATGAATTAGAAAATTTATTGAGTTTAATTTGGCCTTTTATTATTTTTATGTGGTAGTATAAATCAAAAGGAAGAGTTACAATTAATATAAGGAGTTAAGAGGAATTAAGATTGCATAAGGGTAAGATAGGAAATTTAAAAATATGTCTTAAACTAATAACACAATAAGAGAAGAGAGTAACGAATGTTAAGAAAGAGAAAGAGAGAAAGTTATAAAAGAAACTAGAAAGAGGGGAGGTGAAAACCTAAGCAAGGAGAAAGAAGAAGAAAGAAAAGGGTTCAGTTGCGAATAATTTAGGTATTTCCTATGTCTTCCTCCTGCTTTAGTAGAAGAAAAAAGTAGAGAAGATAGGTTATGTGTTGAAAATGAAGAGAAAAGCAGAGAACTGAAATTCTTCTCCTTAGATTTTTAGAAACCTGAACTAGGTCCTAGTTCTTCTACTTAGATAAATCAAGAATAGATTATGTTTAAGCACATTCATGGATATTTAAGCTTATTGAAGATTTATTCATGTATGATAATTAAAAAAACATGCTTGTTTGAAGGGAAAACATGCTTGTTTGAAGGGAAGAAGAAAGTTGAAATCAAGAACAAAAAGAAGAACAAGCTTGAGCATGGATGTATAAGAAAATAGGTTGGTACTATGTTTAAAGTTTTTGTGATGATGAGCTGAAATTATTTATTTATATGTGTACTTCAATGTTTACTTTTACTTATTGTGGATATGGGAAAAATATTTCCTATGAATTTGTTATCATATTTATGTGAAGGATACTGCATTTCAGTATTGGTGAAAAACAGAAAATTTAAAAAGCATAAAAGATATGAATATGTTATAAAATGTGTATGCATCAGAAAATTTGACTTGTTTGGGCAAGAGAGATACCATTTTGTTCATCACGTGAACATTGACCTTAAGCCTTCTCCCGGCTGCCCACTTGTGGCATATGAGCTTCAAAAAATGGAATCATTTTTGTTTATGCTGTAAACTTCGGTTTCTCCATTTCGTTTTATGGGATTCTCTCGAGAAATATTGTTTGTGCATTCATGGTGATTTGTTGAGGATGATATATGAAGAAATGCTTTGCATGATGGTTGGAAAATACATGGTATGATTTATGTGACTGAAATTTTAAGTATATGTTCTATGAATTGAATCTTATATTTATTTATGAGATTGTTTGATTGTTGTGTATATGTGTGGTTCGTCAACAATAGCTATAAGCATATTAGCCACTAAGCTTCCCAGCTCACCCCACAATTTCTCTACTCCTCAGGTGCAAGAATTAGTAGATCAGTGAACCTTGCAAAAACTTCAGGAAATCTTTAAGAAATATTTATTTGTACCTAAGTTAGTTTGAGTCATTTTGGTAACTTTAGAAGCATAACAGCATAAGCATTAGTGATTGTAATTTTGTAATTATATTACTAATGTGGCTTTTGTTTGTAATTGGAGTAATGTACCTACTCTATTTTACTTTAAGAAAGGAATGATAACAAAAGTTGAAGAATTTCTTCTGTTCATGTTCAAATTCCTTCTATTAGAATTTGCTATATTATTCCGTTGGGAACAGAGTTGCTAGTTGATAAGGACCTTTGAATAAATTTTTCCAAAGTAATTGTTTTAATGGGAGTTTTGTATGTATGGTTCATGTTTGTTGGATTCGGTTATTCTACTTTGTAGGGAAAGTATATTGACAGATGAGAGAAAATAAGAGAATAAAAGAATGATAAGTGTGTTCTAAAACTTCAAGGAACAAATTGTGTTGACCTGAGTAGAATTAGGCCAATTAGTTTGCATAAAAATTTTAGATCATTCTCTTAGATTTCTAACAATATAAATTTTGAAATTTTTGGACTTCTGGATTGAAAGTTATGAAGTTTTGAAGTTGGACTACGTGACTAGAAAGTCGCAATCGTTCACAAGCATGATCGCGACAGTCCCAAATTTTCAGGAAAGTCACGATCGTGCTTAAACATGATCGCATCCAACCACCAATTTATGCTACTGATTACCATTTTTCACGATCGTGCTTAAGCACGATCGTGACACTTTTGTCTCATGGGCATGAGAAATGAAAATTCATACTCGTGACTCTTTTGTAAACATCTCTCATTGGCGTGAGAGATGTGTCACACTTGTGACTTTTGATCTTTTGGATTTTGTTTTTGCTTTGTTAATTCAATTGCTAATTCTTCTTCTAACGCTTAATTTAATTTATTTTCAAACCCATTTTATTACATGTTATTTTATTTTAATTGTTAGATAATTGTTTTTACTCCTCCTCTGAGTTTTATTGATTTATATAATTATTTAACGCCCAATGCAAGTTATTTTCATGTCTAATTTATTTATACTATATTTGGTTCTACTCCTACCAAGAAATTTGAATGCTTGTATTTTTGATATAAACATATGTTTCTAATTAATTTAAAATTTGGGGCCCAATGACACCACGAAATGAGGAACCGAGACCCGGGCTCAACACCTAGGGCTTCTACAGAATAAATAAAACATGATGTGATAGCCACCGAAAGTCTTTAGGAGCCCAAAAAGTCATGTAAGAGAGCTTCATTATGCTAATTATGAGAGAAAACTACAGAGAGATCAAGAGATTGAGGAAGGAGATGAAGTAAGAGAGACACAAAGATAAGTTTGACGTGATGTACTTCTCGGAACAGACAATTTCTCGTAATCGCTACCTCCGAGATCTACTCTGACAATATTTCTATTTTTTATTTTGATTTTATTAATGTATGAAATTGGGACATTCATTGGAAATAGTGTTGAGTGTTGTTCTACAGTCCATACTCACCTTCGGGTTTTTAGTTCTTGAAATTAATAAAGTTTATTTGATTGTGTTTTCTTTCTATTTAATTTTGATTCAAAATTTTTCTTAATAACTTGGCTATAAACTGAGTGGGTGAGCTAAGTAAAAATCATTGATTTGGGTTAATGACAGTTAGCTGAATCGATAAGTAGAGAATTGAATCAAACCGGTAGAGTCGTATAACAAGAGATCGAGCATAGATTCCCAATAGGTTAATAGACAACTTAGAACTAATTTAGGTTTTTGGTCAATCACAAATTGAGAGATCGCAATTCCATAATTTAAATTGGGGATCATCAATTAGGGTGGTTAAAAATTATAACTAGAGAGAGTAATTCTCCATAGGATCGTCTAAGCCTGTTAAGTCAACAATTACATAATTGGTAAGATTTTTTTTAGTTTCGAATTAAATCCCTCTTTCTCTCACTTAGCTATTTCTAGGTTGATTTTGGATTATTTGTGTGAGTTTGCTATTTTGTGACTTTTCTACACTTTAAATTCTCATGTTTGATTATTGATTGATTTATTTTCTACAGTAGTTATTTGTTTAAGTTTGTTGCTTGGAGGATCAGCACCTTGGTACTACATAAATGACCCATGCACTTGCGGAATTTACCAAGGTTATAAATAGTAAAACCTAGCGCGTGTAACCTTGAGCGAACAAGTTTTTGGCGTTGTTGTCGGGGAAGGCAATTTAGTTCTATAGTTTAGGACATTAGAATATTTGTAATTTTTTTCCATTTTTCATTAGTTTATTTTAGGAATCGTGCTTTTGCATGAACACAAGAGTCATGAGGGGTTCGAGTCATGCATCTGAGACAGTAGATTTAGACATAACGCGATTAGAATGAACCCTTAGGAAAGCTCTACGAAAAGAAGAACAAGAGATCGCGAAATCACAAATGGCCGAAGAATTTCAAAAGAATATGGATCAGGAAGTTAACCTTGGAAGGCAGCAATAAAGGACCCTCATGGACTTTATGAGGTTAGAGTTTAACCCAGCAAACCAAGGAGTAGCTAGACTGTGCTTTAGTAGAACGTCCAATTTTATAAACTGGTGAATGAAGATCCCACCGCATACATTGTGAATTTTCTCGAGATCTATGATACCTTCCCGTATCACCACATGTCGAAACACGCAGTTAGAATAAGACTATTTCCCTTCATGCTAAGAGATAGAGCGAAGGCTTGGTATCATTCATTGAGCCCCGCTAACATTATGACATGGGAGTAGCTGGTGCGTGCCTTTCTTGATAAATACTTCCCATTGACAAAGATAATTAAGGAAATTAACAATTTCCAACAAAGAGATGGGGAGTCCATTTACGGAGCGTGGGAGCGTTACAAGGACCTGCAGAGGAGATGTCCACTCCACAATCAACCTAAGGAGCTCCTGTTGTAGACGTTCTTTAATGAAGTGAACCCACATACTAGACGCATCATCGATGCAGCATTGAGAGGATCTTTAATGAGAAAGATGGTCGACGAAGTAGAGAAGTTGATAGAAGAGATGGTTGGTAACAGCTGCTTACGGGTGAGTAAGAGAAGTAGGCAACCTACTACCTTGACAATTTGTCACGACAACTCATCAATATGAAGGCATCATCATCAACTCAAGTAAAGGTTGCACAATTGAAGTATGAGTTATGCGGTCAGTCAGATCATTACACGGTGGACTGCTATTTGATGAGGGATCGTAACCAGGAGCAAGTCAACTATATATGAGCTCAATTTGGATGAGGAGGGGGTAATAATCCCTACTCCAACACATACAACTCCTAGTGGAAGAATCACCCTAACTCCTCCTGGTCAAACAATAAAAGTGGAGAACAGTTCAGGCATTAGAGGCAATTGAGCTTCCAGCTGGATAAAACAAGCTTGATGGATTCAAAATTTGACAAAATTTTGGATAAGATAAGAGGTATGAAGGAGGCACATAGGAGGCTCGAGAGTAAATTCAAGTTACGAAGAATTATGCCTCGTCTATATGTAATTTAGAAGTCCAAGTGGGCATACACGGACTTAGGCGTAAACATAAACATGATGCCCTACACTCTTAGTCTTAAATTGGGATTACAAGAGTTAGTGCCCACTAAGTTTCTGATTAAGACGACCGATAGAACTTCACATAGACCGATGGGAATTATACAAGGTATGTCAGTAAAGATCGAAAAATTTATCTTTCCCTTGGATTTCTATATTTTGGATATCAGTGAAGATGAGGACACCCTGATCATTATTGGAAGATTGTTCTTGGTCACTACATGCTCAATTATTGATGTGAATGGGGGCGAACTAACTCTACAAGTAGGGAAGGAGAAATCGACCTTCAAGGTAACTGTTAGAGAGTACGGAGCTCTTTCACCTCCAGTGGATCACAACAAAACTGAACCTCGAGAAGAATGGGAGACATCGAGGATCCTATAAATGCTTTCCAAAAGAAGAGTTTGTGAAGGAGAAGGCAAGGCAAAGAAAATTGCAAAGGCGGTGGTAATTGCAATGTGGTAGCTAAGGTTCAAACTTTGCGATTAATGGTGACACTACTATCAGACCATTCATTCCAACCACCTCGAGCGATCGACGATAAATGAAGCACTGCATGGGAGGCAACCCATAGAAAAATTAGTTTCGTTGTTTAACTTTTGTTGGAATTTAAACTTCGTAGTTAGGTTAAATTTTGCTTGTTTGAATTAACAAAAAATATAGGTTTCCATAATTTTATGGAGGATTATGCAAGTATAGAAGAGAGGTGAAAGAGGACAACAAAAGGAACTATAAGTGAAAGAGAAAAGGATGGAAAAAGAACAAAGGATAGAAATTGAGAGGTGGTGACACGCCGCTAGCCATGATCATAGCCTGCAACCATACAGAAATAAGGGAGGGAGAGATTTTTAAATGAAACTTTTACCATTTTACCCTTTTTACCACTTATATATTTAGTTCTCACTTCATTTTCACTTTCACTTTCACTTTATCTCTCTAGAATTCTAGCATTCAAGCACTCTGACATCTCTCTAGAATTTTTCAACCTAAGTTTCATCCAAAACTCTACCTAATGATGCCATGCATTAAGCAAATAGCCTGACAAAAGCTATATAGACGACAACAGGTCACAGGACGGGGAATAAGGAACCGAGCAATGGACTTTGAAGCACCATTCCTAATCTAAACCAAGGAGGAAGGTACTCATTTTTGATCCGTTCATTCTAGGAAAATTGTAGTTCCTAGGTACTTCGATGTTGACATATTAGATAGGCTTGAACTGCTTGAGCAAGTAGATAACCTAGCCGAGAGAATCCAATGGGGTTAGTTCATACGATTCCAATTCCTTGTTTATGAAGAGCTAACCCTAGAATTTTTCATACCTTGACCTTTGACCCTAAGAACACCAAAGAATTGTAGTTTAGATTGGGAGGACGATAATATGAACTAAATGTTGAAATTATGTGTCAGATGTGCAAATTCCCCGAATCCTCCGTCGTCAACCAACATAGTGATTTCTGTCCTTCCCAATGCTATCATGAGCTTATTGGGATTGGGTGTTTCTATGCCTAGAATGCACACAACAATATTATCTAGTATCATGAACACTTGCTGTTGCACAAATTTATGTGTCAGCTGGTTTTTGATAAGTCAGAAACCAACAAGTGTTCCACTAAGGAACCTTTTATACTGTGTTGCATGGACCATAGTATCCCAGCATGCACATCTACGCATATGTTGAATGCCACTGATGTGATTCTGCATAAGCGGAACAACCATCTTGGAATGGGATACATAATATATGCCATTGCCGAACATTTTGGGGTAGAACAAAGGGGGTAAACAGTTCACCTCCCTGCCTTCCTCAACTACCACCACTTATTTCATGTATAGATCATCCAATATGATTCTATGGTATATCAATAAACACATATGCATACTAGGGTAGGTCAGGCAAGTTCAAGCTCTGTGTCATCTCAACAGACACAGGCACACTCAACAAGTGATGAATTAGAAGAAGAGGAAAAAGAGGACCAATGCTGGATGAAGGTTTTGGATGCAATTTCTGAAACCAACAGAACACTAAAGGAGGTGGTGTGCACAACATCACGCTAGAGCTGAGAGATCCAACGACTCCATCGATATTTCGAGTCTCAAGGTATTCAATTACAACCTCTAACACCATCACCCTCTCTGTCCCCATAGGATTTATTTCTAACCCAGTTGTTTCTTTTATTTTTCTTCCCCAAATTAGCCTTCAGTTCTAGGTTGTTACTACTTATTTCTATTTTTATTTTCTTTTTCAGTTTTATTTCTTTCTTGTTTACTTTAATTCTTGACATTTCTTTCGTTTATGTGTTTGTCCTTCTCACATGAGTACAGTGTGTTTTTCAAGCGTGGGGAGGGATTCTACGTTTTTGCTTTTATATGTGATTTTACATACCGTATGATAGTGTTAGATTACATTGTGTGAAGTGTGTGAATGTGTCAATGGCTTAGATTGATTGAAATTTATTTAATTTTGCACATAGTCTATTAGGTTGTGAATGATCATTAGCTTGGAAAATTAGTGAATTAGGGGGCCTTTGGATAAATATATAGAGTAATTAGGACTTAGGGTAAATTGAGCACCCTTTAGGTTGTCATATTCATTCAGAATTTGAGGTTTTTTAGCTAAATTAGCTTAACTAGTATTTTATATGGAAACGAATAGCTAAAAGCAACAAGGTAGGCAATAAATTTGAAAAAAGTTGTTAAATAAATCACTATTTCACTGGCCTTCGAGTTATGAATAAAGCTAGTAACCAGTTGAAAACATGATAATAGCTGAGAAACCGGATCTACACACATCACAAATGTGTGCCTTCGGGTAAAAAGGCTATAATGACATTTCAACCAAGTTGTTTAATAAAATGACTTAGTTAAATAACTAGATCGACATTCATCACAAATGTTTACCTCCGAGTAAAAGACTAAGTCCCAGTTTAATAAAAATAACAATAATAACAAAATGTTTTAAATAAAAACCTACCGAACTTATGATAAGCTTGAATTTCCATGAAAATATGCTTAGGAATAATTACAAAGTCTGAGGGACCAAAAAATTATTAGTGTGTGTGTACAATTAAAAAAGATAAATAAGTTAACACATAGGTCTTGATTAAGTTGTATATTTAGTTCAAAGTCCCCCAGACATATATTTTTAATGTTAATGATTTGACATAAATTGAATGATTGTGTCCAAGATTAAAATTTTTTTAATGAAGATTAGAGTTGTTGCCTCATTATTGCATTATGTGTTTTAAGTTGTTATATGTTTGTTGTTTTGTTTGCTTGAGGACAAGCAAACATTTAAGTGTGAGGATGTTGATAGTTGTGTGTTACATGATGTTTTAGGGTTTAATTTGTTATGTAATTAGTGTGAATTTGAGTGTTGAGTGTGCATTTAGCATTTAATTATGTTAGTTTATGTGTTTAAGTTTTTTATGGGTTAGTTTGAATCTTTGAGCTTAATTGTTATATTTTTTAGGTATCTTGATGTGCTTGTTAATGTTTCAGGGTAAAGGTGGAGAGCAGAGAAGATTCGAAGAGTTTTGGGCTAAAAGACATAGCCCAAGATCGTTCACATTGGGCCACGATCGTGACAGAAAAGGATGGACCAACAGCAGTCAGACCATGATCGTACACATTCGGCCATGATTGTGAGAGAAAGGTTAAAACGCCTGCCATGATGGTATCATGCCTGCCACGATTGTATCCTACATAGGGCTGACACGAAAACTCAAGTTTTGCAAGATTTTTTGGACCGTCCCGACTTCTACCTAGGGCTTCCACATAATAAATTGAACATGATGTGACAGCCACTAGTAGTCTTTAGAGAGCCCAGAAAGTCACGCAAGAGAGCTTCATTTTGCCAATTCCGAGAGAAACCTAAATAGAGAGATCAAGAGATTAAGGAAGGAAACAAGGAAGAGAGACATGGAGATAAGTTTGACACAACGTACTTCCCGAAACAGGCAGTTTCCCACAGTCACTACCTCCAAGATCTCCTCTGACAGTATTTCTTATTTTTTTTATTTTATTGATGTACAAAATTGGGATATTCATTGGAAATAGTGTTCATGAATGTTGATCTACTGTCTATACTCACCTTCGGGTTTTTAGTTCTTGAGATTAATAAAGTTCATTTGATTGTGTTTTCTTTCTATTTAATTATGATTCAAATTTTGTTCTTAATAACTTTGCAATAAAGTAAAAGTCATTGATTTGGGCTAATGAGAGCTGGGTGAATCGATAGGTAGAGAATTAAATCAAACTGGTAAAGTTGTGTAACGAGAGATCGGGCATAGATTTTCGGTAGGTTAACAGACAACTTAGAACTAATTTAGGTTTTGGGTCAATCGCGAATCGAGAGATCACGATTCCATAATTTAAATTGGGGGTCATCAATTAGTTTTAAGAATTATATCTCGAGAGAGAGTAATCCATCCTAGGATTGTCTAGGCTTGTTAAGTCGAAAACTACATAATTGGTTAGATTTTCTTTAGTTTTGAATGAAATCCCCCTTTCTCTGGCTTGGCTATTTCTAGGTTAATTTGTGTGAGTTTACTATTTTACGACCTTTTTGTAGTTTAAATTCTCATATTTTATTATTGATTTATTTATTTTCTATAGTAGTTGTTTATTTAGGTTTGTTGCGAACTTAGCTGACCTTAGATTTTAGGACTAGTTGACCTTCCTCATAGGATCGATACCTTAGGTGCTACGTGAACAACTCGTGCACTTATGGAATTTACCAAGGTTATAAATAGTAAAACTTAGCATGTGTAACCTTGAGCGATTCGGGGGATATAATCTAGCTAACAATTTTCTCTCATTTTCTCTTGGGATTTTTCTTTGTTCTTCAACACTGACAGTGATGATGGAGTGGATGGCCGATGGTGAGAGCTTGAAGATGGAGATGGAAGGCCATCTTCTTGATGTTGAGTCAATAGGGACGTCAAAGCCAAGTCACAATTAAGCTATTTCATTTTTTAACGTTATAATCCCTTTTTGAATTGTTGTGTTGTGTGTGTTGATTGAGTTGGGTTTTGGATAGATCAATTTAACACGTAATTATTACATTTAATGTTTTTCAGTATCATCTAATGACCATGAATCGTTAGAAACAACATACTTTAGGTTAATAACCTAAACGTGTGAGGTTACTGTGCATATTGGTCTTTTTCTATTTTATAATGCTACTGCCGAATTGAATCTGGAGATTTTATCCTAGGTTATTTGGTAGTTAGGTTTAAGTAATGATTATATCTTAATTAAAAACAACCTAAAGGAAAACCAGGATTGGTATAGTGCTCTATTTGTCTCAAACTAACAGTCTGAAGAGAGGTATAAAGATGTTAGGATGATGGAATATGCTTGATCGTGTTTAAGCTAAGATTGACCTAGAACTAGATCTTACTCATACTCAACACTTTAATCATTTTCGATTGCTTATTTTAATTTATTTTCAATAGTTTATTTTATTTTTTAAATTGTTAAAAATCTAAAACCCTCCTTTTTATATTTTCATTGCATCAATTAATTCCACTACGAAAATTAACAAAACATTTCCTATGGATTCGATCCTGACTCAACATAACTACAAATTTTAATGTGTAGAGTCATGTAAATTTTACAATGCACTCGACACGCATTGTCAAATTTTGGCACCGTTACTGGGGAGTGTGCTAGTTCAATTTTTGTTTCTGATTTTAATAGGTGTTTTGTGAATATATTTGTTTATAATCATTCTTTCTATTACTTGTTTATTTTTAATCGTTTGTTAGTATTGGTGTATGATAATGACCAAATCTCATCATAGAGAAATTTAGCAACTTGATCTAGAGATTGAGAGAATATTGTGGAGATTGCATAGGGAAGCAAGATCAACTCTGGTAGAAGAATCAGAATCAGAATCCAAAGAGATGATAGCAAATTTGAGAACTTTGAGGGAGTTGGTTGCAACCAATTTAACTCAAAGACCATTATGCATATCATTTCCAAATTTTGTTGAACATGTCACCTTTGAGTTAAAACCATTGATTAATCCATTTATTACTTAACTTTCATGATCTTACAGGTAAGGATGAACATAAGCATGTTAAAGAGCTCGATGTGGTGTTCTTGAGCATTAAGCCTTATGGGGTGACCGACGAACAAATCATGTTAAGGGTCTTCCTGTTCTCACTCAAGAGTTCAACAAAAGATTTGTTATTTGACTTATCGACTAGAAGCATAAATTAATGGTTAAAGATGAAGAGGTTATTCTTGGGTAAATATTTTCAGGCCTCAATGACAGCAAGTATTTAAAAGGAGATAAGTGGTATCAAACAACATAACAGAGGTCTTTAAGAGTATTAAGAATGGTTTAAGAAGTTATATGCCAGTTGTCCACACCACAACATATCGAAGCAACTTCATAATATTTTTATAAAGGACTGCTACTGATGGAGAAGAGTTTGGTTGATGTACTGAATGGTGGGGTACATTGCGAGAAGACTCCCATTAAAGCCAGGATCCTACATGAGTGGATAGCCACAAACACACAACAATTTGAAACTCGCAATGATGTTTAATGAGTAATCAAGGTAAGTAATTCATCCATTGAACATCGTTTAGATGAACTAACATATTTTATTAAATAAATTGCAATTGAATAGGCACAAGTGAAAGTGTGCGGGATATGTTCCAACTAATGAGTGCCTGACATTACAAGAAGGAAATATGGAGTATTTGAATGTTGTAGAAGTGAATTTCACGAACCAATATATTCCATACTCACAAACATATAACCCATATTGGAGGGATCACCCTAACTTGAGTTATGGAGGGAACATATAGCATAATTACTTCCAGAATCGATCGCAAGGAGCAGAAGGATTTCAACCAAGGCCAAAATCAATACAGGGAGCCTCCTCTTCTAGTTTAGGTACGTCTCTTGGAGACTTTATGAAAACCTCTGCCACTAACAATCTTCAGCTTAGTCCAAATGTCCAGCAGATTGGTCAGGGTATGTAGCACCTTTAACATAGTATACTATAGCTAAATCAGAATATGCAACAACTTAAGCAGGACACAAAAAATCAACAAAATATGGAAAACCAACTAGGTCAATGGAAATAAGGCTAAACCTTTTAGAATTACAATATGGAGGGAAGCTGCCGTCCCAAACTGAGATAAACCCATAGATCATCAGTGTTATAACCCTAAGGAGCAGAAAGGAGATTGAGGGTCTCAAGAGAACTTCACCAAGAATTACTACCAAGGAAGAGATCAAACAAGAATTAGGAAAGGAGACAAATTTAGCATCAAGTACAAAGGTAAAATTTGAAAGTCCCAATATTATTAGCACTAATCCACCACCTTTTTTGAGTAAATTGACAAGAATGAACAAGAAGGAGAAGGATAAAGAGATATTGGAGACTTTCCAGAAAGTGGAAGTCAGCGTAACTTTGCTCGAGACAATTAAGCAAGTACCAAGTTACGCCAAATTCCTAAAAGAACAATGTACACATAAGAGGAAATTATAGGATGATGAAAAAGTAATGATTGGTGAGAATGTGTCTGTGGTATTTGGAAAGAAGTTGCCTCTAAAATGTTGAGATCCAGGTATGTTTACCATTCCTTGCAGAATTGGTAATACTGTGATCAGTAGAGCTATGTTAGATTTGGGTGCTTATATTAATGTGATGCCTCATTCGAGTTATGCTTCTTTGAATTTGGGTCCATTGAAAGAAACGAGTTTAATCATATAACTAGCTGACCATACTAATGCTTATCCTGATGGTATGGTTAAGGTTATTTTGGTGCAGGTGAATAAGTTAGTGTTTCCTGTAGATTTCTATATTGTGGATATAAATGATGAAATTTTATGTAATCTAATACTCAAGTAATTTAATGCACATAGAAATTAAAAGAGTACATAAAAATATTTGAAAATCTCACGAACCTATCTTGTTGGGGAGATCATTTCTTAATACGTCTCAAACTAACATAGATGTTCCTAAAGGCACCCTCACAATGGAATTTGATGGGGAAGTGACTCATTTCAATATTGTTGATGCCATGAAATATCCTCCTGATGATCATTGTAATTTTTTTGTTGATGTAATTGATCCTTTGGAACAAGAAATGTATAAATTAAGTTGCAAGGATCATTTGGAAACATTTTAACTAAAGATGTGGAAGTAGAAACCAACACTGATGTTAAGATGGGAGAATAGCTTATGGAAATGACAGTCACTTTGGAAACGTTGGAAAACTCTTTGAAAATGTGTGATCTGGCTTTTATAAAACTATCTAAATTTCACTAGAAGTTATTACCTTTTGATGTGTAGGCACCATATTTGAAATTGAAGTCACTCCTTACATAACTAAAGTAAGCATATTTGGGAGATATGTAGACTCTCCTTGTTATCATTTTAGTAAAGTTGACTTCAAATCAAGAGGAGAGGTTGATTTGAATGCTAAGAGAGTATAAGAAGGCCATCAGCTGGACCATCATAGATATCTAAGGGATAAGCCCTTTCATATGCATGCAGCACATCTTATTGGAGGAGGATGCAAAATCATCAAGGCAAGCTCAGTGTCGATTGAATCCTCCAATTATGGAAGTTGTGAAGAAGGAGGTGTTGAAGCTTCTTGATACTGGGATAATTTACCTCATCTACAATAGTAAGTGGGTAAGTCTTGTTTAGGTGGTTACTAAGAAATCTGGAATCACTATTGTGACAAATCAGGAAGGTGATTTAGTTCCTACCCGAATGCAAACCAAGTGTCAAGTATGTATTGATTATCAAATCTTAAATTATGCCACTCGTAAAGATCACTGTCCCCTTCCCTTCATTGATCAGATGCTTAAGAGATTAGCTAGCTATGATTATTATTGCTTTCTAGATGGCTTTTTAAGTTATCTTCAAATCCTAATCGCACCAGAAGATCAATAGAAGACCACATTCATATGCCCATTTAGTATGTTCACTTACCAAAGAATGTCATTTGAGTTATGTAATGCACCTGTCACGTTCCAAAGATGTATGGTAAGAATTTTTTCTAAATATGTTAAGAAAATTGTTGAGGTATTCATGGATGATTTTAGTGTATATGGATCATCCTTTGATGAATGTCTTAAGAACCTTACCATTATCTTGGAATGATGCGTGGAAACTAACCTTTTGTTGAACTAAAAAAAAGTCATTTTATGGTAGATCAAGGTATAGCTTTAGACCATGTTATATCTATTAGGGAGATTGAAGTAGTTAAATCTAAGGTTAATCTTTTTTTTTCTTGACCTTAACCCTCTATTATGAGGTAATTATGTTCTTTTCTTGGGCGTGCAAGTTTTTATCAAAGGTTCATTAAGGACTTTTCAAAGATAGTCGTACCACTATGCAAGCTTCTACAAGAAGATATCTCCTTTGAGTTCGAAGAGAAGTGCAAGGAAGCATTTAGCAAACTTAAGGAGTTTCTGTAATCCCCAACTAGTGATTCAACTACCAGATTGGAACCTCCCCTTCAAAATCATATGTGATGCAAGTGAATATGCAATGGGGGCAGTCCTAGGACAAAGAGTGGGAAAAGTTTTACATGCCATCTACTATGTTTCCAAGACTCCAAACCCATCTCAATTGAATTATTCAACTAATGAAAAAGAACTCTTATTTACGATTTTTTCTTTGGAAATATTTCTATTGTATTTTCTTGGTGCTAAATGATTGATTATTCTGACCATATAGTTTTACGATACTTGCTCATAAAGAAAGAAGAAAAATTGAGGTTGATTAGATGAATTCTCCTCCTTCAAGAATTCAACTTGGAGATCAGAGATAAGAAGGGGGCAAAAAACGTGGTGACGGACCATCTCATTCATTTGATAAAGGAAGAAAATGATACCCTTTTATAGGAAACCTTTCCGAATGACCAATTATTTTTTGTCAATGCGACAAAACCATAGTATACAAACATTGTCAATTTTTTAGTTACTAACAAACTTGTGGTTTATCAAAGGCTCAGACAAATAAACTACAGAGTGAATTATTACATATGGGATGACCCGTATCTTTAGAGGCACTGCACAAATCAAGTTATCAGGAAGTATGTACCGGAAAATGAAACACCATCAACCTTAGCCTTTTGCCATTCGTATGCATGCGGAGGACATTTTGGAGTGAAAAAAATGGCTCATAAAGTTCTAGAGAACAACTTCTACTAGTCAACATTGTTCGAAGACACATATTGTAATGCCCCAACATATACCTTGAAAGTATTATATCATGTCTAGGGTATATTAAGAAGTTAAAATAATGAATTAAGTGCATCTTAAAAGGAGATATTATGGTACTTAATGTTAAGGACAAGGATTAATGGGTATTTTTTTTTTTGGCATGGAAATACATAGTTGGATGTGAAATATGTATAGGAATTTTTGATATGTTTCTTGCATTTATGAATATGATGTGAGGAGAAATGGTAAAAGAAGTATCCCATTTGCTTATAGAATTTTGTTGGTTAAATTAGATGTATTTTTGTGTAGCTCTTTAATTGCGATTTTCCAATGTGCTTAAGTTCTAATTAACAACCTTGATAATCCATAAGCATACAGGTCATTCTTGTAGTACCTAAGATGTCGATCCCACAAGGAGAGATAATCTAATCCTAAAATGTAAGGCCAACATAATTTGCAATAATTCAAAATATAACAAAACTAAGACAAGAATTTAATTCAATCATGCAACTCAATTCCAAGATTTAATTACTAAAATATTAACAAGTAGTAACCACTCTCATCAATCAACCTAAAGGAAATATCAATTGAGAGAAATGGGAATTTTTACCTATCTTTAACACTAACCTAATTGATTATAAATTACTGGATTATTAGTCCTAGACGATCTCAGGGTTTATTGATCTCTCTCAAGTTATAGCCAATAACCCTAAATTGTAAACCCTAACCAAATTATGGAAAATTGCAATCTCTCAATTAACAATTTATTCAAAACCCTGATTACATCTGAAGTTGTCCAATAAACTATCGGGAAACTATATGCGATCTCTTTTCACACAATTATCGATTTGATTAATTTCTCGTTCTTATTAATTCAGCTAACTCTCGTTAACGTAATTTAATTATTTTTTATGCGATTCACCCTCTCAGTCTACTACCGAATTATGCAATCATAGAAATCAATCACAATAAATCCAATAAACATAAACAATTAGATTTTATTAAATCAAAGATTAAAAAAACCAAAAGGTGAGTATCGAATATCTCAACATTCACAATCATATAATCAAATTGCTATTCCCAATTCTATACAATAACAAAAATACAAAATAATAGGAAAAGCAATTCTAAATAGAGACGAGAGGTAGCGATGTTAGGAAACTCCAAATCTAGGAAGTACGTCGAAGTGGGATTCTTCTCCACTTCTCTTTTCCTTCTTCTCTTCTCAATCTCTCAACAATTCTCTCTAGGGTTTCTCTCCAAAATGACTGATGCGAAAGCTGCTTCATCTTCTTTTTCTTATTTTTTATATACCTTTTTTGTTCTAGGTAACCCTAAGGTTTTTTGGGGGTTCGAAAGTCCCAAAAACTCCCTCAAAACTTGACTTTTCTAAGCCTCTGCGCGTCTAGCTGACATAGGCTACAACTGTGGCCTTGTAAACCATGATTGTGGGCCACATTTAATCCTTCTATCATGATTGTGGTAAATAAGCCATGATCATGGGCTGACTCCAGTGTTTTTGTCATGATCGTGGGTCGTTGTTTCAGCCAAAGTGTCTCCAAAATTTCTCCATTCTTCGATGATGACCTTGAAATACTAACAAACACATCAATGTACCTTAAAGACATAATAATTAACCTTAAAGACTTAACTAACTCATAAAAACACTTAAATACAATTAATTGACAAACTAACACAATTCTAACCTAAACACATACTAAATGATTAAGTTAACACTTAATACATATCAAACTAAGCCCTAAAACATTATGCAATTTACACTTATCAACATCCCCACACTTAAACATTTGTTTGCCCTCAAGCAAACAAAACAATAAACACAAAGAAATCCACACAACACACAATTCAGTAATGAGACAATGGCTTCAACTTCATGAAATCAACTTAATTTTAAACAGAATCAGTCAAGTCATTTCAATCATTAACATGCTAAATCCATCTTGGGCCTTTGAACTAAATATGCATATTAATCCATACTTAAGTGTTAAATTGTTTACTCTTTTCAATTACACACATAGTTTAATAATTCTTTGGTCATTCAGAATTTGTAACTACCCCTGAGTACGTTTTCATGAAAAGTCAACTATTATAAGTTCGGTAGGTTTTTATTTGAAAAAACTCTTTTTTTTTGTAAATATGGACTTGTTAAGTCAGGATGACTTTACGATGTTTTAATTTTGATGACAAACTAATAATAATAATGTTAGAAACAAATGAACGTTTTGACAAGTGTGTTAAGTGTGCAGACTAAGTACAAAAGACAGACGAAGTAGAAAAGTCAGAAGAAGCACAAAACAAAGACAAAGCGCAAAACATAGAAGAAGAACAAAATGCAGAAGAAACGTAAAACAAAGAAGAAGTACAAAAGACAGAAGAAGCGCAAAAGACAGAAGAAATGCAAAAGACAGACAAAGAACAAAACACAGACGAAGCGCAAAGCATAGAAGAAGTACAAAAGACAGAAGAAGTGCAAAACACAGATGAAGTGTAAGACACAGACGATACTTAGAAGAAGTTATGTCAATACATCGAATAGTTACTTAGTTGAAGTTAGTTACAGAACTCAACTAAATAGCGGTTTTCAAGAATCAAGAAACAGTTGTTAAGATTCAAGAAGCGGTTATCAAAGATCAAGAAGCAGTTAGAGAATGAGACTATAAATACAAGTCTCAATCGAAGCTTTCGGGCTAATGAGTGAATGATAATGCTAACAAAGGAATATACAATATCGGTGATCTTTGAGTGCTTATTTACAAAAGAGATTTTTGTAGTGCTATACTGAGAGAGCTATCATTACTGTAACAAAAGTTCACACTACCTTGCTAATAAGAGAGAGAAAAGACTGAGAGCCTGAAGAGGCTATAGCAGAAAGAATACTTTATGAAAGAGACCTGAAGAGGCTCTGAGAGGAAAGAAAGAATACTTGTAGTTGTTTGAAGTATAGTGGAACACTCAGACGAACTCTGACGACTGAACGTAGCCCACGGTTTGGGGTGAACCAGTATAAAATCGCAGCGTCTATAATTTAACCTTTTACTTCAGTTTATTTCTGTTGTTAAACATAGTTTTATATAGAAGTAATTTACGATTTGATTTCGTAACAATTTTCGTATAAACTTAGTAATACTTTTCTAACAAGTTTAAGAAGTTCTTATTATTTTTTTAATTCATATTCACGAAAAGGATACACCATTCAACCCCCCCTTCTTGTGTATCTAGTTTATCGTATACAAGTTCTTCATTAATGAGTGACTCACTTCAATTGGTATCAGAGCTCAGTTTCCTAGAATCACCTTTACAAAGTGAGGATAAAGATCCATGGCAGAATCACATGTTTTTATTGCTGAAGGTGCCTCCGTCACAAGATCTCCTGCGTTCAATAGTGAAGATTATCATTATTGGAAGGACAGGATGCGGCTCTTCATTGAATCCACACATATTGATCTTTGGGATATCATCGAGAATGGACCATACGAACCAGTTGATGATGAAGGAAATGTCATTCCTCATAACAGATGGTCAACCGATCACAAAGCTAGATTTCAGCTAAATTTAAAGGCCAAGTTCTTTTTGAGTTGTGCGTTGAGCAGAAGTGAATATGATAAAGTTCATGGATGAGAGACTGCAAAGGAGATGCGGGACACCCTATCCATCGCACATGAAGGCACAAACCAGGTGAAAGAGTCCAAGATGAGTCTGTTGATCAGATATTTGGACAATTTCAAACTATCGTTAATGGACTTAAAGCTCTTGGGAGAATCTATGATAATCAAGACCATGTAAGGAAGATTCTCAGAAGTCTACCGAAAAGATGGAGACCCAAAGTTACTGCTATACAAGAAGCTAAGGACTTGAGCAAACTAAAGCTAGATGAATTGCTTGGTTCTTTGAAGATACATGAAGTAGAGCTGGATGCTGAGGATAAGCCAAAAAGAGACAAATCCATTGCGTTAAAGGTTGGTCAGAAGAATCACAAGATTAAGAGACACAGAAATTCTTCGTCAAAAGCATTAAAGATCGAAGAAGTCAAGAATGATGATACTAGTGAATATGACCGTGACTCAAGTGACGATGATGACAGTTATCCTTTATTTCAAGGAAGATCAGAAGGATGTGAAAAAAGTAGGCGAAAGGTAGTAAAAATTTTTCTTTTAAGAAAAATAGCAAAGAAGAAGCCAAGAACGAGAAGACCTCTATCATTTGTTACGAGTGTAACAAGCCAGGACACTAAAAGTCTGAATGTACGTTGCTGAGAAGAGAACTGAAGACAAATAGAGGAAATAAAAAAAGTATGATGGCGACATGGGAAGACTTGGATTCGTTAGAATCTAATTCTAACCCAAAAACATCAGAACAAGCAAATATATGCTTAGTAGCTGAAAAAGAAAGTGATGAGGAGGTAACTTCTAACCTTAATGAACTTCAAGATGTTTATTTAGAATTGTTCACATTCTATACTGAAACAGTATAGATCTTTGAAAAGAAAGTTTGTCGAAAACTTGAAGAACACGGAAGTATTAGAAAAAGAA
>JAOSBN010000004.1:23112850-23130262 GCA_027563595.1 Erythroxylum suave | reverse complement strand
TGTAATGCTATATACGTTACGGTGATATATCAATAAAACAGTAAAATCTCTAGTGTTCTGAAACTAGAGTTCTATCATATTTCTTACCGTTGAGTATAATACATGTGTACTAAGTTTGTTACATTTGTATGTGCAGAACAGTGAATTTTATATTTGAACAATTAGCTGTGCTACATTTTTTTTTCTCCTCTTCTCCAAACCTAAAGAGAACATATTCAAGCACCAAGGGAAGGCATCAATCAAGTTTTGACATATTGCATGAGTCACAAAACTTATTTTTTGTATAGTAGATTTGTGGATTCTCATTTATTTTAATATTTTCAATTCTACAAACCATATTCTATTTAGCATTTTCCTCCTTTGACTGTATTGCACTCATTTAGTGCAAATTAGCTTATCTCTAGATATTAGAAAGTAAAAAGTACTTTCAATAACAAAGAAAAGATAGTTATTTGAAGAGGATCACTCTGCTATCAGTCCATAAGGAAACCAATAAGACAAATAACCTTAACTAGATGATAAGTAAATAGAAGAAATTGTTGTCCTCGATAGCACAAAAATGGTTAAAAAATTAACCACCAAATTTTCTACAAAGTCAAGGCACAAAAGATAGATGTTTATTTAAAGATGAGAGACCATTAAATAGAATATAGCACATGCATTTGAATTTTTTGTACCAATTTATTATCAAATACAACATGAAGCTTGTCATGTTCTCCACTATCATGTTTGATACTTGTTTTAGGTTCATAAGTTTTCCCTTTTTTTAGTTTTTTTCTCAATATGGTTTTACGGTTCCAATGTTCTAAGATATAATACTAATATTTCAGCGAAAACCATTGCCTTTCATACATAGTTATGATATTAAAACAAAATAAGATCCTCCACAATCGTGGAGTTGGAGAGGTGCTAAAAGGGGACAAGACAATGTAGAGTACCTGTTGGCGTGCTTTCCTTACAGCTGCAAGAGTTGCTAAACTGGAATCGGTTTGACTATCTAAACTTTAAAGTAAAGAAATTATCACATAATAATATGTTATCACGAGAAAGCTTACAAGCATTCATATGTATAGACACATCCATAGACACATATATATTAATGTATACAGATGACTTCATTTAAACGAAATAAAAAGGATTATACAACCTAAAAGCCAAGGCTGACTAGTGAGTTCAAAGAACCGACCAAATATTACCAAAGAGTGCGAACAAATTAAAACAAATTAGAAATCCCAATTTAAACAAGGCCAATGAGGCTTGAACTTGGGATATCCGAGTGAAAGGAAAAAAAAGTATATAATTCCCTACCCACAACCCTCACGCATCAATAGAGAAAAATAATAAAAGGATACGGGGGTTTCCATAGACATTGCTGTTAAGATCTTTAAAAATTGATTCCATCTGCAACTCCGAATATAATGTTGCTCCTGCATGGTCCAGGTATACAACCGCTACAGTTTTCCCCAATTCCAACGGCCACCAAAAAAAAAAAAAGAAGAGGAAATCAGAAAAGCAAGCCAAAGGTCAGGAAAATCAAAATAAAAGGAATGAGACCACTCAATTGAATTGCAGTTTACTCACTTAACTACCAAAGAGTGAAATCTCCGATTGAAAGAAACCAAAAGTAAAAAAGCAGACATATGCACCAGAAATGAGATAAAAGGGAAAGGATGTCTTACTATTTTGGTCTAAACGTTTGAATTCGTCTGCTCTGATTTCATCAATAGTCTTGGTGCCATTTGGGTATCCATAATCTTCACCGAACTCCTTCAAGAAATCTTCCTTTCCTCTTCCCATCGTTCCGAATTATGTTGGGCATGTATTGTTAATATGCGTGTCTGTGTATTTTACGCTATTTATAGACTGAAAAGTGGATTCTTCATTGAATATCGAATATAACTGATATGATACTGTTGCATAGGCGAATAAAGAAGAAGATGACGACGGAAGAAACAACGGGGGTTCATTAGCCGTTAGGCAATAATAGCTAAACGCAGCGTTTAAATAAAATGTCTAGCTTAGTAATTCTATGCCATGAGTCACTTGATTATAATTAAATGTATTTAAGCTGATTGTAACGGATATATCAGTGTGTAATATTCGAATAATATGTTTCTTTCTTTCTTTCCCTCTTGATTCTGTGTATCTTCTCTTTTCCTTTTAGAACTCTACTATATTGTTGTTGCGTACCCATCAATACACGTCTTTATTATGTTATCTTCGTAATTCTTTCAACAATTGGTGTTCAAGCCTTCGAACCTAAGAGACCACCATGGCTGAGGGTTCAAGGAGTGCAGAACTACATAAGATGGAGGAAATTTTGAAAAGTTCGATGGAGAGAATGTTTTTGGTTTCATAGGGCAGGAATGAGTGTATGTTCTTGAAGATGCAAAGTAGAACAGAAAAAGTAGAAAAAGAAATGACAGAATTAAGGAACTTGATTCTATAGACATTGCAAAAAATAGGAGGAGGGGATGTCGGAACACTAGACCTGATATCTCAGAGTAGTTTTGAGAGGGTGATTGAAGATGAAAATGCAGTGTCGACAAGGATTAGTCGAATTGAATTTCCATTGTCTAACAGTGAAAATGTCAAGCTATGGTTATATCGTTGTGAGTAGTATTTTTCTCTGGATCAGACTTCAAAAAGAACAAAGGTGAGCACCGCCATTTTACTTATGGATGAACGTGCGCAGGAATGGTATCGATTGTATGTCAGAAATCGCAATAAGGCGGAGGTAGTTGGATGGGATGAGTTTACCAAGGCGCTTAAACAACGATTCGACGCAGAGATTTTTGGTGATCCAGTGGGTGATTTTAAGGAGTTAAAACAAGAAGGAACAGTGCTAGAGTATTGTGCACTGTTTGATCACCATTCCAACTGACTCTCATTACCAGAGGAATATTAGTCGGGTTCTTTGTTAAGGGACTCTGACTAGAAATTGGCGTGACAGTGAAACTACATTAGCCGAATTCCTTGCATCAGGCTTATACGTTAGCTTAGAAGCAAGAAGTCATACTATTATCTGCAATTAATACTCTGTTGAATAGAAGCAGTACCACGAAGAATATGAATGCTGGTGGTCATTCTTACCTCCATGTGCGAGGGCAACCATCCACCAATATAATGAGGAACTCAAGCCCGGATGGGTTGTTGCCAACACCAATGACATCACAAGCCTCATCGTCGGTGAGACCATTTAGAACATAGAGGCAAATTAGCAGTAGAGATTTTGATGAGAAAAGAGTTAAGGGACTCTGTTTCTAGTGTGATGAGAAGTATACTATGGGTCACAAATGTACGAAGAGGCAATTACAGTTTTATGTAATTTCCAGAGGGGATGATAGTGGGAAGAACTCACCGGAACTAGAGGATGAGGAGTTGTAGGGTAACCCAGGAGAAAAAGACTGCCCTATGGTTTCCATGTAAGCTATGTCTGGATTTTTAGGGGATATGGAATTCAAACAGATGAGAGTAGTAGGGATGGATCAGAGGAGACAGATCCACATTCTGATCAATAATGGGAGCACGCACAACTTTGTGGATTCATCAGTTGTTAAAAAAGGAGGGTTCAACATACAAGAGATAGAACTGATATTGATAACAGTGGGTGGTGGACTACAATTAAAATGTCATCAATGTTGTAGTAATTTTGCATGGACAATGTAAGGAGCTCAGTTCTGTCCTTGGGGGGTTGCGACGTAGTTTTAGGAGTACAATGGTTAATTGGATTAAACGACGTGCTGTGTAATTTTAGGGATTGGACAATGACATTTCAGTGAGATGGGAAGTTGATAACTCTTTATGGAAACCTAGAAGGAAAATCTCGGATCCTCTCGAGTAAGGAATTTCAGAAATTATTGCGCAGACCAGCAGAAGGACAATTATTCATGTTACAACTAACAACACTTATTGAGTTCCAATTGCAATAAATGAGGTTGAAGGAGGAACAATGGAGTGCATTTGATGAAGTTAACGCAATACTGTCAGAATATGCAAAAATCTTTCAAGAACCCACTCAACTTCCCCCAGATCGCAAGCATAATCACCGGATCATTTTGAAAGAAGGAGTTGAAGCAATTAACGTGCGTCCATACCACTATTCCAGAGTGTAGAAAGACGTGATAGAACATACAGTGAAGAGTTTTATGAAACAAGGACTCATTCAGCACAGTTGCGAACCCTACGCTTCACCAGAGTTCTTAGTGAAGAAGAAGGACAATACATGGTAAATGTGTATCGACTATCAGGAACTCAATAAACATACACTAAAGGACAAATTTCTGATACCACTTATTAAAAAACTTCTGGATGAGTTACATGGGGTGAGGTGGTTCACTAAGCAAGACTTGCACTTTGGGTACCACCAGATTCGGATGCAGTCAGAGGACATTCCAAAAATGACGTTCCGAATGCACAAGGGTCACTACAAGTTTCTAGTCATGCCATCCGGTCTAACGAATGCTCCCTCAACATTTCTGAGGCTAATGAACAAATTGTTCAACCTGCACCTACGCCAGTTCATTATGGTCTTCTTCGATGATATCCCAATATACAGTCCATCGTTATAGTCACATATTCAAAACATTTCAATGGTGATGGAGATACTGAGGAAACATCAATTATTCTTAAAGGGTAATAAATGAGTGTTTGGTGTAAGGCAAGTCGAATACTCAGAGTACATGATTTTGGAGATGGGAGTCACTACTAATAACCGAAAGTTTAAAACGATTGAAGAATGGCCAGAATCCAAAGGAATCAAGGAACTCAGAGGATTTCTAGGGATTACAGGGTATTATCGGTAATTCATTAAAGGGTACGAGATGATTGCTAAGCCATTAACAGAATTATTGAAGAAGGAGTGCATGGTGAGTTGGGAATGGCGGGACAAAGAGCAGGTGGCATTTGAGAAATTGAAGGGGGTGGTTACATCAACATCGGTGTTGGCATTGCCAGACTTCTCAAAGATGTTTATAATTAAAGTAGACGCCATTGGACAAGGGATTGGGGCAGTGTTGCAGCAAGAGAGTCATCCCATAGCGTTTCTCAATAAAGTGTTGGCGAGAAGACACTGTGGATTGTCGACCTATGAGAAGGAGTTTCTGGTGATCATCAAAGCAATTAGGCATTGGCATCATTACTTGAACTTTAAACCATTCATCGTGAAGATAGACCATAGAAGCCTTAAATATTTGTTGGAATAGATATTGACAACTCCATTCCAACAATCATGGTTTCCCAAGTTGCTCGGCTACTATTTTGAAGTGTAGTATCGAAGTGGGAAGGGGAACAACAGGGCAGACGCAGTCTCAAGAATCATGAGTGTGGAAATGATGATGCTATTGGTCATGCAGTTGCATGGCAGATTACTAAATGAAATTAAAAAGAGCTGGGGAGTGGACCGAATGATGCAAGAAATTATTAGTAAATTGAGAAATGACATGTTAAAGTCTAGTGCATATAAATAGAAAGATGAATGTTAAGGTGGAAGGGGCGTTTGGTGGTTAGTAATAACAAATAGTTGAGACAACAAAAAATTGGCATAAGCCATGACGAGGCAATGGGGGGCCATGCAGGCGTAATGGCGACCACGAAGAAATTGCAACACATGTTTTTCTAGAAAGGGATGGCTTAGGATGTGAGGAATTATTTTCAGGCATGTATGATTTATCAAAGGAGAAAACAGAACAACTCAGCATATCCATGTTTACTATAACCTATTAAGATATTAGAGGAAAGTAGGAGAGAAGTTAGTGTCGATTTCATTAAAGGTCTTCCTCTATCTAGAGGGAAGACTGTAATTTTTGTGGTAGTGGATAGGTTTACAAAATATGCACATTTCATCTCAGTTAAGCACCCATATTCTGCTTGTGATATAACATAATTATTCCTCAACAATGTGTTTAAATTACACGAGATGCTAGAATCTATCATCAGTGATAGAGATTCTGTGTTTACGAGCAAATTTTGGTAAGAGCTGCTTCGTCTACAAGGTGTTCAATTGAAGTATTCCACTGCCTATCATCCGCAGACGGTCTTACAGAGGCTGTGAATAAAATTTTAGAGACCTACCTTCGTTGTTTCTATGGTGAAGAACCTAAACAATGGAGTGAATAGATAGCATTGGCAGAGTGGTGGTATAATACAACATATCGCTTATCCATTAATTCGACACTATTTGAGGTCCTATACGGATACCCACCACCGATGTACACTACATATATGGAAGGAGCTTAAGGGCGGTATAAGTAGGTTGAGTGTTGCAGAATAGAGAGGTAATGATCAATGTGACGAAATTCCATCTATAGAGAGCTCAAAACAGGATGAAGCAATATGCAGATTCTAAATGATCTGATTGGCAGTTCTAAGTGGGCGACATATTATTACTGAAACTTTAACCATATAAGCAGCATTCCTTGCAGAGAAGAAGCAACCAGAAATTAATGCTTCTTTATTATGAACCATATAAGGTGATGCAATGCATTGGAAGGGTGGTGTACAAACTGGAGTTACCGATGGGCTCATCTGTCCATCCTGTATTTCATATATCACAGTTGAAGAAGGTTAACATGGAGCGTGGTCGAACGTCTTCAGCATTACCTGAATTTATTACCCCAGTTAAACAAGTACCAGTGACAGTGCTGGGAAGGTGCATGACTAAGAGAAACAATCATGCAGTAACATAGTGGTTAATTCAGTGGTCAAACGGAGATGACGCCAATGCCACCTGGGAATACCTTTTTGATCTTCAAAAATGTTTTCTAGAAGTTAATCTAGTCGATAGGGATGTTAAGGGGAGGGGGATTGTTACGGAGGTGAATGAAGAAGAAGAAGATGACGGAAGAAACAACGGAGGTTCACTAGCCATTAGACAGTAATAGCTATATAGGACGTTTAAATAAAAAAGTCTAGCTTAGTAATCCTACACCATGAACCACTTGATTGTATATCAGCTGTATTTAAGCTAACTGTAACGGATATGTCAGTGTGTGATATTCGAATGATATGTTTGTTTCTTTCGCTCCCTCTTGATTCTGTGTATCTTTTATTTTCCTTCTAGAACTCAACTGGATCGTTGTTGTGGACCAATCAATACACATATCTATTTTGTTATCTTCGTAATTCTTTCAATAGATACTTTACTAAAAGTTGAAACTACCATGATGTTTTCTCTTCTTTTTTTTTTGTTAACAAAGTGGAGCTAGGATAACCTTCAAGAAAAGTAACACCATAAGAGTCTGCATATATAATAGGGAGTACGTTCCTTGGATTAGCTAATATCTCATTTGCTACCACCAAATCACAAGCTACCTTAGCAAGAGAATCAATACAACAATTGTCCTTCCTTAATATGTGTTGCAGTGAGCAGGACCATGTCTACTTAATAGGTCTCTTATATCCAAAATTAGACCACCCAGTGGATGAGTCAAAACATAAGCTATTATAATAAGATCAATCACCACTTGGGCATCTAATTCATACTTCAAAATCATACACCGTTCTCTCTATGCAAGCAGTAATCCAAACCAAAAGCTTGAACCGCAACTGTTATGTTAAAACAAATACTCAGGTGAACTTTGAAACCTACCAACCAAATACCTTACTATTTTATAACAAGCCCCTAGCTCCTGCAATGTATGGGATGCCTCTGGCTGCATCATCCGTATTAAGTTTGACAATATTTACAAATGGAAGAAACCAACTTATATAGCAAATCGAAGGCACATCCCCTATCCTTTTGGATACACGACACTGGAGTTCTCTTGTTGTTTCCTAAATGTTGGAGATAAGAGCATTAACATCAACAACTGCTCATTAGGTGCCAAACTAATACTACTACAACGAGTCCATAGCCACTACACTGTAATGGTAAAGACTATCTGCCAATTAATACCACTTGGGAATTTTACTCCATTAGCCTGCAGGTTTAAATCAAGTTACTAAATCAAACCATTAGATATAAAACTAGGCCATTGTTGGATTGACACCAACTATTGTCAGATTAGAGATGCCATAGGGCAATCATAAAAAAGTTGAAGCGTGGACTCTTCTTTTACCTCACATATAGCACACAAACTCTTCATCGTCATCTTCCATTGGAGCCGTAAACTATTATTGAGCACTTTATTCTTACGAGCTAGCCATTAAAAATAAATTCAACGATTTGGCCCCGATATCTGCCATATCTATGTCCAATCCTCAATACCAAATTTTCCTTCCTCCCTTAACAAATTAGAGTGGCCTAACTTCAACGTAAAAATTCCATCTAAAGTATATTTCCAAATTTGTCTCTCCCAATTGTTGTACTTGCAAAAGTGGATAACCAATGACCTTAATAGCATACTCAAATGATAAGTACTAATTGATTATGTATTTATTCATTAAAATTTATTGATTATTGACATGAAATTGCTTAAGATACTCATTTTTGACTCATATGTGATTTTAGGTACAACTTGGAAGAAAAGAAGTTAAAGAGAATTTGGAAGAAAAGAAGTTAAAGTGAGTCGAAGCACTATATCTTGGCCATTTTTAAAGATTAATTTTTACTTGTCTTCATGGAGCAAGAAGAAGAAAATTAAAAGATAAGAAGACAATTAAAAGAAGAAAAAAATGCAAAGAATGTGAGCTACATGAATTATGCATGGAAATTATCTTCAACATGAAATTAATGTCTTATTTGTATGTAAGACATTAATTTAATTAATCTCATGACGGACAGAGAAAATGAAGATGGATAACTGGAAAAAGAGACAAAAATGACAAAACAAGATGAAGAAAATGCAGCAAATGGCTAGGAGATGAAACATAAGGCATGTAGCAATCCATAATCAAAAAGGCAGTGCAGGAGGACAGTAGAGGAACAAAACATAGATGACGTCTGTATTTAATGCTTGTCCACACAAACATCTTGCGACAATGCAAACATTATGTAGATATTGGGTGCGTTTTGCTTAAAACGCATGGAAACCATCAGCGAGGGTTAAATGAGACGTAAATAGTAGCTTGGACTACCAAGTTAATTTGTCACATCAAAGTGAACAGTGGCTAGGGAAATAGAACAGAAGAGAGCTTGCTAGAAACAAAAGGAGATGCAATGAAGAGGCACTATTTGGGGTCTTCGGTAGGTTTATTAATGGGGGCTGAAGCATTTTTTCGAGAGAGACCCATAAAGGGCTGGACATCCTGACGCTAGTTTGGAGGTGACATTAATGTTAACGACCTAGGTTAATTGTATTTCATATTTTTTTGTTTCTTTCTCTCCTATTAAATTGATTGTGTTATCCTAGGCATAGGGATTTGGGTTGTGTATAGATAATAAGATTTTTGTTATTGTTCGGTTATTTGTATATGAACTCATTGGGTATTGTGAAATGATGATTTTAATGCGTTCATTAAATTGTTTATTTGCAAACTCATTACTAGAATTTTGATATAATCCGTAATTGTTATGTTGAAATTCATGTGTAGTGAATAATGATTCGTAATCATTAGAAATGACATGATCAAGGTTAAATGACACATCATACGTGGTTATTGCCATGATTAATGAATTTTTCTAATTCGTAATGCTACTACCTAATTAAATCTAGAGATCTTATCTTAGGTTATTTGGTAGTTATAATTAATGATCGCATCTTGATTAAACAAAACATAAGGAAAGCTCAGGTTAATTATTAACCTATGATTAATAGTTGCTAGGAGAGGTTAGAGAACAACAAAACAATGAAATATGTTTAATTAAGCTATAGGCTGAGATTGAACTAAAGAACCTAGTCCTACTGAATTCCCCATTTTTTTCATTTTTCGCATGTTTTCTTTAATTTGTTTTTATTTATCTAGTTTCATTTTATTTTCTTATTTCAAAATCCCAAACCCCCCATTAAACCTAAACACCAGTTAATTTCATTTCATCAACTTTGCACAAACTCTTTGTGGGATCGACCTAGACTCATTAGTGTTATAGTAGTAGTCTAGTTATTTTATTTTGACCAGCATTACAACGCACTGTCAAGTTTAGCGCCATTGTTGGGCAGTGAGGTCTTTTAGTTTTTTTGTGTGATGTAATTGGTGTTTTGTACATATTTTTTTGTAATTGATTTCTTTTCAGTTATTTCATGAACTTTTCTTCTTTTTGTTTCGTGTTTATAGAAAAAAATTTGATATGGTCGGAAGTAATTTCTTTTATAACTCATATTCTCAATCCTATAACAATATTTGGATTAATCGACCTAACTTTTGTTATGGATGGAATAATCATCAGAATTACTTCCATGATAGTTTGCAGGACACACATCAATTCTTATACAGACCAGAAGCTTCCTATCATGACTCTGGTCCATTTTTAGAAGAGTTGATTAATATTATGAATGTTAATACTTTGCAATTGCAGTAGAATACTCTATAATTCTAGCAGGATGGAGATCAATTTCTACAAAATACATGGTCTAGCGCGGAGAGCCAACACAACTCAGGTACATCTCTAGAAGAATTGCTTAATATTATAGCTACTAACAATCTTCAAATTCAATAGGATATGCAGCAGTTCTAACAGAATATGTAATAACTGTTTCAGCAAGGTGTATAGCAAATCTGACAGAATGCTCTACAATTCCAGCAAGATGCATTGCCTTGATGGGGAGATATCAATCAATTGGAACTACAAAGTGAAAAGGAGCAATCGTATCAACCCAAGGTGTACCTAATGGATGCTTGTGCAAAAACTTTATAAAGTGATGAGGAGTTTGAGGATTTTGCTGTCAAAGCTTAACAAATTGCTTGTGTTGAAGAAGTAGAGGAGGAGCTTGAGGAGGAAAAGCTATATCATTTAGCTCAGAGGTGAGTAGTAAGTTCATGATTATTTTTTAGACTAATTCTTCACCTATACATAACAGATTGGAGGAATTAAATGAGGAAGAAAAAGGCGAAGAGACATTTGAGATCTTTCCAGAGTGCATAAATTCAGTTAAGATTGAAAGTAAGAGGATAGGAAAGATGCTGAATATGATGGGTCATCAACTGAGACCTTATCCTGAAGAACCTCACATGGAGGAGCCGCATGTGACACTAAAGATCACAATTTTGTCATGTCATGAGGAAATATAAAGTCGAGCCAGCAAACCTAAACAAAGACGCTTCTTGGGAAGTAACCCAAGGGAAGTAAATTTCTTTGCTTTATATTTTCACATTTTCTTTTTATATGCATGTGTGTCCTTTGTTGGTTTGTTTCTTGCTTGTTTTAAGTTTTCAATAGAGAAAGGATAAAATAACAAAACAAACATTTTCTCTTTTCTGTTGATTTTATAACTATATAGTCATGATTAGAGAATGAATTGACTAAATAATTTCATGAAAACTTTAGCATGTATTTTTATTCTTGTGATTAGTCGCTATACATTATCTTTAGAAGAGGAGTAACTAGTAGTAGATAAAGCCGGTGAGATTTTAAGCCTTATTAGACTGACACATTCATATCAATCTCACTATCTTTTGATAATGTGTGACCTTCATGACATGTACATCTTGATTTTTCCTTGAATTTCTATTCGAGACCATACTTTTATCACATGCATTAACATGGAAATGATTAGGCATTTTGTAAGGCCCCAAAATGTACCCTAGATGAAATGTTACATATTTATGAAAGTATATGTATGATATGAGTTAAAATTGCGCTATAATAAGAAAGTGAAAGGAATGTGACTTAAATTTTGGTATTGATGGAGCATAGTTAGTGAATTGAAATTAATTGAAGCTATTAGAGAATTGAGGTATTTAAATGTACATTTGGACTGGGAAAAATGGTCAAGAGACAAGTTAAGTTGGCATATGAAAATTAGAATGATTAAGCCTATGAGTTAGTGACATTTGGCATAGCTAATGCATTGACATTTGACATCACTCATTGTGTGACAAATGACAACATAATAAGAGGACAAGTGGCTCTATTGGAGTGTTACAAATAATAGCTTGAATGGAGCGCAAATGGACTTCATGCTATGGTGGTAATGACACTTGGCACTCATAAGTGCTAAATGACCTAAGCCATTTAGTGATTCTGCAACACTCTCTCCACTCTTGCATTTTCTCCGCTGAAACCACTCTCTCTTCCTCTCAAATTCTGGAATTTTGCTGAAGTTTGAATCATCAACACTTGGAAGCTGCTTAAGTTATTTTATCATGAAGATGATCTTGTAATTTTATGTGTTATTATCTTGTTGGTGCTGAAAGTTGCACCTTAATCTTAGATAAGAGATGATTGCTAGAAAGTGTTGGTATAACTGGATCTTTGAAGTGATTTGGAGTTGTTCTTTGAATTTTAAAGAGGTAAGTGAGTACTAAACTTGGTATCATGATATAAAATGTATTGTTTGATGTTTGAAGTGGATAAAATGTCTACTGAATTAATGCAAAATCGAGGTTAGAAACTTGATGCATGCTGGACTCATTAGAAGGAGTGGTTTCACTAAACAAGTTTTGGTATTTCAGCCATATCTTGACCTGTAGACATCAAAATGGGATGATTTTAAATTTAGATTAAAGTATATTCATTTATCTACAGTTTTCGTGAAGTAATTGAATTTGATTTCTATCACTAAAGATTTTTAAATTTAGCTTGAAGTTGAGTTCTGGTTGTTGTCTATGGTAGAGAATAATCTATAGTATTTTGGGTATAATTATTTGAATAATGAACTAAATTGAATTAACTTTATTTTGTTTGAAACTTAATATATAGAAGAACATTTTTTTAGAATAACATATTATCTAGAAACGACAATTTCTAGGTCAGAATAGCCATACAAAACTGATCCAAAAACCTATCTTGTAAAAGTAGTTGTTTGAAGGTTTCAGGTCACTTATCCAACAATTGTGTGAAATGATTAGGAAGGTGAAAAAAAATGGAGTTTTGTACAATTGATGGTTCATTTAATTTATTTTGTACAATAGGACTTAAATGGACTTGTTTAAGGTGTGCTTGAACTTAAATTGGTATCTGAAGTAATTGAGTAATTACTAGTTTAAGTATGCATTATTAATGGAGATGATAATATCAAGGATGTATGGTTTAATAATGATGAATATAATGTTGAATTGTTTGGTGTGATCATGAATGAATGAGTTCCTAATGCTTATGTATTACAAATTGGATATGGATGTTTGTGAATTTGGAATTTCTACGATAATATTGTGACAATACCGAACCATCAGTTGTTTGAGGAGATTGATAGTTAAGGTTATGATATCAATCGATTTTGCTATATGTTTATATGTTATTTCATTTGAGTTCATTCTATTTTTTGTATTTAATTGCTCATTTTGTGTTCCTATTGATTTTACATTAAGATTTACTGATGGAATACAATTACAAGATTAAAGCATGAAGTTTTGAAGCCATCAAGAGCTAGGAATGTTATCCATAATGCAGCCAACAAAGTGAAAAAAAATTGGAGAAGCATCAAAAAGCCTGTCCAAAATGACAGCCAACAAAAACAAGCATGAAATTGCAGCATAAAGAAGAGAGCTAAATGGACAAAAACGCATGCTAAATATGAAGAAAATGCAGCTTACGTTTCATACAGACATGCTGTGGAAATGTAGCATTGTTATCAAAACGCATAGAAGATAGGAGAGTTAGGGTGAGACATGTACAGGTAGGGTGAACCAAAAACTACAACATAAAATTGGCACATTAGCTAAAGTAGAGAGAGGCCGCTAGAGTAGAAAATAGAGGAGCTACGGCTTGGAGGCTTGTGGAGAAAGAAAAGGAAGAGAAGTGGCGTAAATAGTATGAGTGGACTAAAAACCATGAAGTTTATTTGTCAAATCAAGCTACATTGAGATGGCTGCGAGAGAGAGAAAAAGAGAAGAAGAGTGACGTGAATAGTAGCTTAGTCCAAATGTTTAATTGTCCCATCGATGAATAGTAGTGAGGAGAAGAAGCTTGGTAGTGAGTGAAGAACCATAGGATTTTTGGTAAGGATATTAATGGGGGCTGATCCACTTTTTCAGGAGAGACTCATGGACGGTCAAATGTCCTGATGCCAGTTTGGAGGTGAAATCGACGTCGACAACCTGGGTTAAGTGTATTTTCTTTTTTTTATTGTTTCTTTCTCTTATTTGAAATTGATTGTGTTATCCTATGTTAATTGATTTAGGTTTTGTGTATGGATAATCGAATTTTCATTATTGTTCCGTTATTGGTGTATGAACTCATTAGGATTGTGAAAAGATGATTTTAATGTGTTCATTGAATTGTTTAATTGCATACCCATTGCTAGAATTTCAATATAATCTGTAATTGTTATATTGAAATTCATATGTAGGGACTAATGATTTGTAATCATTAAGGATAATATGAACTAGGTTAAATAATGCATCGTATGGGGTTGTTGCCTTGATTAATCAATTTTCCTAATTCATAATGCTACTGCCTAATTAAATCTAGAGATTGTATCCTAGGTCATTTGGTGGTTAGGTTTAATTAAAGATCATATCTTGATTAAACAAAACTTAAGGGAAAACTCAGGATAACTATTAACCGACGATTAATAGTTTTTAGGAGAGGTTTAAGAACAACAAATCAACGAAACATACTTAATTAGGATGTAGGTCGAGATTGAACCAAAAAACTAGATCCCTACTAAATTCTCCACTTTATCAATTTTCGCATGTTTTCTTTAATTTGTTTTTATTAGTCTAGCTTCATTTTATTTTTTATTTCAAAATCCAAAACCCCGTTTTAGACCTAAACACTAGTTAATTTCATTTCATAAACTTTACACACATTCTCTGTGGGATCGACTTAAACTCACCACTGCTATAGTAGTATTCTAATTATTTTATTTTCAATATGACCAGGATGATCCAAATCCTAGTCAGGTTATGTTTTCACACTGAATAGTGGAGCAGTCAGTTAGAAAAGTTCCGAACAAGAGACAACTATAGATTCGATGATTGAGTTAGATACATTGCAGCTGCAGAAGCGGCAAAAGAAGTTGTTTGGATTAAGAAGTTCATCATGGAACTTGGAGTGGTTCCTAGCATAATAGACCCAATATTGTTGTACTGTGACAACAATGGGGCTATTGCTCAAGCCAAGGAACCGAGGTCTCATCAGAGGTCCAAGCACGTACTCAGGAGATATCACCTGATCAGGGAGATAATTGATAGAGGTGATGTGAAGATTAAGAGAGTGCCCACAAATCAAAACATCGTTGATCCTTTAACTAAGCCACTTCCTCAAGCGAAATTTAATTCTTGTGTACTTGTCAATGGTATTAGATACAAAGTTGATTGGCATTAAAGTAAGTGGGAGATTTTTAGAGTAGTGCTCTAAACACAATCACCTTTAGCACTTTTATACAAAACTTTATTTTAATTAATAAAGTGAAAGGCAATTTTCATTAATTTGATATTCTTATATATATATGAACTGATGTTGATCATAAATCGAATTAATGAAGTCCATGATACAAAACATAACATGAAGGAAATCAGGATGAGATGTTTAGAGTTAACATGTGGATGCTTACTAAGGGTAGTAAGTACATCAGATGACCTGCTATGAGATTATCATATGGATGATCTATTAAATGTCAATGATTAATCTCATCATTGCAATGGTGCAAATATCTTTAGGTTTGAGGTACTCAGGGATATCTTAGGTACTAATCCTATGTTTTGACATCATTCCTTGTTACCTTAAGACGAGGTAGCTCTTAGGATGGTGATTGGGTACAGCTATTGGTATTTGAAGGTAATTGGGTAGCCAATAAAGGATTCACCACTCCTGATAAAAGAAGATGATACCCATGACCTCTTGTTGGGGTCATTACTCAAGAGTCTCTGGCAAGAGTAGTGATGTCATGATGAGAGTCTTCAATGACATATAGAGTAATGAGATCCCAGGAGAAGAACTAACATCACTTGGACTAGATGTGACATAATTAGTCTAGTGGGAGTTGACACATAACATATGCTCCAAACTAAGTGGGGTATAGTATGATGAAAGGACAGATTGCATGGTAATTGTCTATGGAAAGTTTTATAAGTTGGATAACTAATTATTGAAGAGTTCATGTGTTAATCCACTTATATTCCGGCAAATTGGTATCATGAAAACCTTGATGATTTGATTGAACTATGAGTTAATTCAAGTGCCTAAAATAACTAGGAACCTAAAGGTCACACACATAAAAGATCAGATGAAAAATAAGTGCGTATGATCTAATTTAAGCAGGCCATGATTATGACTCATACGGCCACAATCGTGGCTGAAGGCGAGCCTATTTTTAAAAAGGCCACGATCGTGACCTCAATGGCCACGATCATGACAGAGGCCACGAAATGATATATAAGTGAGTTCTTCACTTATGTATATGAATTTCTTCCACTTATTACACATACAAGTGATAGCATAAGGGCTCTGAAAGAGTTCTAGAGTGAGAGAGCGGTGTCTTGAGTCTTGTTCTTGCAATTCATGTAATTGTTGTATAAATCAAAGTGCATACAACAAGATCCTTGACTTATCTTCCATCATCTTGAGCATATACTAGAACTCATCTAGTTTGGTGCTCAAATCACCCTTATACATTGTTTCTTCATCATCATTGCATGTCTTTGGGTGATCAAGGAAGGGTTGGTGTTTGCAATAACCCAAATAAGGAGAAGAAACAAGAAACGAGGAGAAACAAAAGGTAAAAGTTGTGTTATTTCATGTTCTTTACATATCCTTGCATGCATGTTTGATCTTTTTTCGGGTTGTCATGGTGTCAAAATCTTGATTTCAAGATTCCGACACTTCCGCTGCATACGTATGCATGTGATGCATGCAACCATGGCTAACTCTACAGATATGAATGTATTTGTTATATTTTTATATGTTATTTCATTTTAATTCATTAGTATTTTTTGTGTTTAATTGTTCATTTTGTGTTCCTATTGATTCTACATGTAGATTTAATGACGGAATACAAATACAAGATTAAAGAATGAAGTTTTGAAGCCATTAGGAGCTAGGAGGCTTGTCCATAATACAACCAACAAAGTGAAAAAAATTAGAGAAGCATCAAAGAGGCTATCCAAAACGATAGCCAAATATGTTTAATGGAGAGTCAAAAACTTCACCAAAACAGCAACAACAACAAGAATGAAACGGTTGTACAAAGAGGAGAGCTAAATGGACCAAAACACATGCTAAATATGAAGAAAAATCGTGACCTAGTTCAAAGTTCCCTTCTTGAGTAACCTCAAATTCTCTCTTTGAGATTAAGAAAAATCGTGACCTAGTTCAAAGTTCCATTCTTTTCTTCACCGAAACCTCTCTTCCTCTTTTTCTCTCTTCCTTTTTGATTTTCTCTCCTTCTTTCCTTCATTCACGTTTTTAGGTCTTCCAATTTACAAGACATTCTT
>JAOSBN010000004.1:23063588-23099984 GCA_027563595.1 Erythroxylum suave | reverse complement strand
AAATGGATCACCAAACTGTTAGGTTTTGATTTTGCCATTGAATACAAACCGGGTAGGGAAAACAAAGTGGCAGATGCCCTATCCCGGGTACAGTACCAGGAAGAGTTGCGGACTGTAGTGGCATGTAAAACCATAGACATGGAAGGAATCTTGAGGGAGATAGAGGCTGATAGCAAGTTAAAGGAGTTGGCTGAAGCTGTCAGCCGGGATCCGGGTTTCAGGCGTCCATATACGGTGAAGCATGGAAGACTCTACTACAAAGACAGATTGGTACTACCTAATACCTCTGCCTTTCTAACTAAAATTATGAAGGATGGCCATGAGAGTCATTTGGGGGGGCATGGAGGACCGTTAAAAACCTACAAGCGCATTTCGAGGGAGCTGTATTAGGAGGGAATGAAGAAAGAAATTTATAGATTTGTGGCTGCTTGTTTAACATGTCAGCAGAATAAATATCTCACATTGTCTCCAGCCGGACTGCTACAGCCCCTTGCAATTCCAGATCAGGTATGGGATGATGTGACTATGGATTTTATTGAAGGGCTTCCAAGATCCTTGGGATATGCATCTATTTTAGTGGTTGTGGATAGATTAAGCAAGTATGCTCACTTCCTACCTCTCAAGCATCCATATACGGCACAATCAGTGGCTGAAGTGTTCATTAAGGATATTGTGAGGTTACATGGATTCCCTAGATCTATAGTTTCCGACAAAGGTGCTACTGAGGTGGTGAATAGATCAGTAGAAGCTTATTTGAGATGCTTTGCAGGTGATACTCCCAAACAATGGGCAAAATGGTTGGGTTGGGCAGAGTATTGCTACAATACCTCTTATCATGTGGCTCTGAAATCTACTCCTTTTAAGGTATTATACGGAAGGGATCCTCCACCCATGTTTCAGATGGGATCAAGAGGTTCAAGATTGGAGTCGGTTGATGTGTTAGTACAACAAAGAGACCACTATTTGACCAAAATAAAACAGCACTTGTCCAAGGCACAGAATGATATGAAGAGCAGGGCTGATCAGCTCAGGAGACCAGTAGTTTTCCAAGTGGGAGACAGGGTATGGCTGAAACTAGCTCCTTATAGACAAATGACAATAGCAAGAAGAGTTAGTGAGAAGTTGGCTCCGCGGTATTTTGGTCAATTCCAAGTAGTGACAAGAATTGGAGAAGTAGCATATGAATTGGAATTACCTGAGACAGCTAGGATTCATCCTTCTTTCATGTGTCACAGTTGAGAGCAGTGGTGGGGGAAGAGAGGGATGAGCTGATTCTACCAGACCAATGGACGAAGGGAGAAGAGTCAAAAGGGCAACCTGAAAAAGTCTTGGCAGTAAGACCACTAAGGGGATCCAAAGGGCTGGAAGTATTGATCAAATGGGAAGGCTTAGCAGATTCGGAAAATACTTGGGAGAAGTTTGATGACATATTGGAACACTTTCCAGCTTTTCACCTTGAGGACAAGGTGCAACTTATGGGGGGGAGCAATGTTAAACCTCCTATTACTAAAGTCTATTCTAGAAGGGCAAAGGAAAGGGTAACTTAGTCAAGTTACCACTTTTTGTTATAGTCAGGGGCTGATAGTGTACGTGCATGAGAGAGGGGAGAGATTATGATAGTTAGTTATTTGCTGACGTGGGTAGTAGCTAGTATATAGAGGATGTAATGATTGGGAGGGGATTTTCATGCAAATAGAGAATGTATGCTGTTGAGCCATAGGCTAGGAGAGATGCGGCACTCTCGAAATTGCCAGCAACTAAGATTGTAATAAGCAAATTGTCAGTAATATACAGTATACGAACTCTCTATTCCTGAGAGTTCTATCACAGTGTCAATCACCTTATTCAGCCAACCGGAATCCAGCCAACAGCCCACCAGTCCTCCGTACCGCTCTATGCTAAGCTAGATTTTCCCTCATATGATGGAAAGGATGAGCCACTGATTTGGGCCAAGAGGTGTGAATAGTTTTTTGAGAATCAAAATATAGCGGCAGCAGAACAAGTGAAGTTAGCAGGGTTTCATTTATTGGGCGAAGATCAGCTTTGGTATGATAAGTTGAAAAAGTCTAAGGGACCAATGATTTGGGAAGATTTTCTCAAATATTGTTTTCAACAATTCGGCCCGCCGGATAGCAGTAATCCTATTGGGGAATTAACTACTCTTAGACAACAGGGAACTATGGAATCATATCAAAGCCAGTTTCAGGAGAAATTAGCGCGAGCAAAAGACTTTCTGGAGCATGTTTATGCAGGGATGTTTGTTGCAGGGTTGGATGACTCCATTCAAAAGGATGTTTAGATACTCCAACCCCCAGACTTAGCAACCACCATGAATCTCGCTAGATCTTATGAACAAAAATATCAAATCCAACAGGCTAACCTTAGCCGTAAACGGAATGGAAGCCGTCCCGGACAGGTTCAGTTTCAGCGAGGAATTGTCAGTTCAAGGGCTCTAATACCACCCCGTCCTCATCAATAACAGCTAGCTCAACAACCAATAATTTCCGCTCTTTTGTTTGATGGCTGACTCGTGCAGAAATGGTTGAGCGAAGGGCCAAAGGGCTTTGCTATAACTGTGATGAGTTGTATTCCGCAACCCATAAATGCAAACAACTCTTTTGGCTAGAGTTGGACAATCCAACGGAGGAAGGAACAACAGAGGAAGAGGAGGCAGCCCCAGAAATTTCATTACATGCAATTAAGGGGCTCTTCGGGGCCAAAAGACTATGCAGGTGCAGGCTGTTATTAATGAGAAATTGGTACTTAGTTTGCTTGGTTTCGGGAGTACCCACATTTTTGTTAGCACAGTGGCTGCCCAACAATTGTTTTTACATGTCCGTGCTTTACCCAACACTACGGTTTCGGTCGTGGATGGGGCCCAACTTGGTTGCATTGGTATTTACACACGGATAACATTTTGTATTGCTGATCATAATTTTTCTGTTGATTTTTTTGGACGGTTATGATATTGTTTTGGGCATTAGTTACAAACGTTGGGGCCAATTTTGTGGGACTTTTCCAAACTCACTATGTCATTTGAAGTTGGGGGGGGGGGGGGTCTATTTTTTATTTTTTATTTGGGACATATCATATCCTCGAAATGAGTGGAGGTCGATTCAAGTAAAGTGTAGGCTATTATAGATTGGCCACAACCTCAATCCATTAGTTCATTACGTGGATTCTTAGGATTGGCGAGGTACTATTGCAAGTTTGTTTGTGATTACGGGCAATTGGCTGAACCTTTGACCAGTATGTTGAAGAAAAACTCATTTGAATGGAGTGACATGGCATTGGAAGTCTTTAAAAACATGAAGCAAGCCTTATCCACCACTCCCTCTTAGGGCTGCTTGATTTTGAAAAAGAGCTTGTGGTTGAATGTGATGCTTCAAGTGGCGGTATCGGGCTGTCATATAGTCAGAGGGACATTCGATTGCCTTCTTTAGTTGGCAACTAGCGACAAGACACCGGAAATTAGCAGCGTATGAGAGGGAATTGATTGGTTTGGCCACGTTCGTTCAACGTTGGTGACCATATCTATGGGGGTGTTCCTTTTTGATTCGCACCGATCACTTTAGTCACAAATATTTGTTAGAGCAACGTTTGACTACTCATCCCCAACAACATTGGCTTGCCAAGTTAATGGGTTACACTTTTATGGTTGAATATAGGGCAGGGTCTCTCAGTAAAGCAGTAGATGCCTTATCCTGTCGTTCATTGGAGGATTTGATTATGTGTGCCATTAGTTCCCCTCGAAGCTTGTTGTTAGAGCGCTGCATGCCGAGTTACTTGATTGCATCGAATTACAAACTTTGTGCAAGCAAGTGGAATGAGGTGAATTGGGGCCGGATTGGCAAGTTCGCAATGGGTGGTTAATGTTTAAAGGTTATGTGTATATCCCTCCAAATTGCTTATGGCTTTCAGCAATTATGTCTGCTTACCATGATAGCTCACGTGAAGGAATTCAGAAGACGTTGCACCAAACTCGTGAGGATTTCTATTTGAAGGGAATTAGGGCTGATATAGCAGACTATGTGGCTGTCTGCCCCGTCTGTCAGCGCAATAAATTCGAACAGCTTAGTGCTGCAGGATTGCTACAATCGTTGCAGTTACCCACTCAAATTTGGGCTGATAGCTTGATGGATTTTATTACTGGGCTGCCTAAATGATGGGGCAAATCTATTTTGTTTGTGGTAGTGGATAGATTTTCAAAGTATGCTCACTTTATCCCATCAGCACATCCCTATACAGCTGCACGGGTTGCGTAGGTTTTCTTTGAGCAAGTTGTTTGGTTGCATGGTATTCCGGAAACCATTACTTCTCATCGAGATGTGGTATTCACCAGTACATTTTGGAAGGAGTTATTTCGTCTCAGTGGTACTAAGTTGCAGTTTTCCTTAGCCTACCATCTGTCGACTGATGGTCAAACAGAAGTGGTGAATCGAACAGTGGAAATTTACCTACAGGGCTTTGTTGGCAACTATCCTCGGAAATGGGTTCCATGGGCTGAATACTATTATAATATATCATTTTATTCCGCCCTTCGAACTAGCCCCTTCAAAGTGGCTTATGGTCGGGATCCACCCCACTTACTTTCCTATTCGGCTGGATCCACCAAAGTTGATGCCATTGATACAGCTTGTTAGATCGGGATCAGATGTTGTAGGATGTCGGGATTCTCTCTTATTGGCACAAACTAGAATGAAGGAGTACTACAATAAGGGCCATTGTGATGAAGAATTCAAAGAAGGCGATTGGGTTTGGCTTCAGCTACACCCTTACTGTTAGCATTCTGTTTGCCTCATTGCCGATAGTAAACTTTCTCCTCGGTATTATGGTCCATTTGAGGTTTCGCATTGGGCAGGTTTCATATCAATTGGAGTTACCCCTCAATTGTCGTATTCACAATGTCTTCCATGTCTCTTTGTTGAAAGCCTTCAAGGGAGCACAGTTACTTGCTGTGACTCCTTTACCTCCAATGGAAGATGGCTGCGTGATTCCAGTTCCGCAAGAAGTTCTTCATGGGCGGTTCAACCGGGGCAATAAGGAAATTCTAGTTCGCTGGGTTGGTCTTCCGGTTCAAGATGCTACTTTGGGAAGACTTGATTTGCTTTTAGCAGTCTTATAGTACTTTCGAGCTTAAGGACAAGCTCTTTCAGCGAGAGGGGGGGTAATGTGGTAAAACTCTGAAGGTATATCACAGGAGAAAGAAACATACAGCCCAATAGACCAACATTGCAGACATTGCAGACATTGCAGCCCATGATCCTGGAAATATAGCAGCCCAAGATGTTGGAGTTGAAAGGAATGGCGTGTGAGGATGACGTGGAAGTTAGTTATAGATATTATGAATAAAGAGTGGAGGGTTGCAGACGTTTTGCGTGCTGTCGCTATGGGTTTCTTACGTACCTTGAGTCTGTTAAGGGAATATTGCACAGGTTGTTATTGTGCTGACCCATTTAGCAAGAAATAGAAAAGTTATATATTGTCTAGTAGTGGAAGAGTAAAAACCAGCTAGGAATTCAGTAGTAAAGTCTATTGAGATTGTTGGAGAGATTGCTGCCCTTGTAAGTGTTGTTAGGCAAATTTATACTGTTCTATTCTATCAATATAATTACACTCTTCCACCCGTTTATTTCTTCTCGCTTTACTTCCCATTTGTTTGTTTGTTGAATTGATTGGATTGTATCATTTTTTGGAGGGATTATTGCCCCTGTAAGTGCAGTTGGCAAATTTATACTGTTCTATTCTATCAATACAATTACACTCTTCCACTCATTTACTTCTTCTCGCTTTACTTCCCATTTGCTTGTTTGTTGAATTGATTGGATTGTATCATTTTTGGTATCAGAGCCCCCGATCCTCGGTTGTGTTAGCAAATGCCAACAAGAATGGAATCACGTATGGATCAAGTGGAAAAATCTGTTAATGAAATCCCAGTACTTAAAAACAACATCACCAAAGTTGAAACTAGCGTCACCAAGGTGGAAGGCGACGTTGCTGACATTAAGAAAACCATGTTGCTTTTATCCAAACAAATGGAAGTCTTCCTCAAACAACCACAAACGTCAAACACCCAAGAAGAAAACAACCCACCACCTCCCACAAATCCATCCACCCAACAAACAAACAGACCACTACAGAATTCAACCCAAACACTACCACTCCTACCCAAGCCATATCCAATACAGAACCACCACAAAACACGACCCCTGATTCCAACTCAACCCACAACAACACTCCCTGGTACAAGGAGCGTTTACCTCGCAAACTAGAACTACTGGTTTTTTCCGATGAGGAGCCTGATGTGTGGATTTTCAGGGCTGAGAGGTACTTTACGCTAAATCGACTGACGGAGGCAGAGAAAATTGAGGCTGTTGGAATATGTTTCGAAGGTGAAGTGCAGGCATGGTTGCGTTTTGAAGACAGGAGAACCACTTTCATTACATAGGAACAACTGAAGACCCAAATGTTGAGAAGATTCCTTGGACCCATGGATGGGTCACTGCTGAACAGGTTGTTTGCTGTGAAACAGGTCGGAAGCGTCGCGGACTATAGAGCTCACTTTGAGCTGCTAGCCGCGTCGGCTAGAGCCTTGGAGGAGGCCACCCTGACAGCCATCTTCGTCAACGGTCTGGAGGAGAAAATCAAGGCTGAGTTACTTGTGTTGAGTCCTAATGGGCTCAAGGAAACTATAGGGGTGGCCACGCATGTCGAAACTAAAAATAACACCCTTAACCCACATACCACACCTGTAACCCAAAGCCCTCAAACACACTCCACTTGGAACAAAACAGTAACTTGGACCCTATCAAAAATACCCAAACCCCCTTGCAACTCGTCCGCCCAAATTCAAAAATCCACCACCTCAGCCAATAGTAACCCTAAACCTGCATCATCTTCCCAAAACTCAACCACTAGCCGTTATAAGCATTTGATGGCGGCCGAAGCACAATCTAGGAGGGAGAAAGGATTATGCTACCGGTGTGAGGAGAGGTGGCATGTGGGCCATAAGTGTACCAATCAAGAGTTACATGTCATTCTTCTTAGTGACGATTCCAAAGTGTTAGAGCCTTCATGGGAGACGGAGGAGGAGTTGGCTACCATGGAAGGGGTTGAATTGTCTATGAATGCGGTTGGTGTCGTTATCGGAATTGCGAACTATGAGGATGAAAGGAATGATTGGTGGTTCGCAAGTGGTTGCGCTTGTTGATTGTGGGGCCACCCACAATTTTATTGCAGTGGATCTGGTGAAGAAGTTGGCTCTACCTATATCGGAAACTGCGAGTTACGGAGTGGTAGTGGGTAACGGCTATCAAATGGAAGGGGAGGGTGTCTGTAGAAGTGTGCTGTTGGAGGTACAAGGGTTAACCATTGTGGAAGATTATTTGCCTATAAAAATGAAGAGTTCTGACATTATCCTGGGCATTAAATGGTTGACAACTCTGGGACCTACAAAGTTAGATTAGAGAAACCTTACAATGTCCTTTGAGATAAGTGGTGAACAGGTGGTGTTGAGGGGAGATCTAGGCTTGTGCTGAACTGCCCTGTCTTTAAAAACCATGCTGAAAAATGTACAGGAGGAGAAAGCTGGTTACGTGTTGGAGCTATTTTCGTTGGAAAAATAGGAGGAGAAGGACAAAGAAATTCCATTGGAGATAGTGGGAGTATTGGAGGAATTCCAAGAGACATTTCAGGCCCCAAATGGGCTACCACCAAGTAGAAGATAGAACCATACAATCACATTGAAGGAAGGAACGGAGCCAATTAATTTAAGGCCTTATCGCTACCCATATGTACAAAAAGAAGAGATTGAGAAGCTTGTTATCGAAATGTTGGAGGTGGGGATTATAAGGCCGAGCTGCAGTCCGTTTTCAAGCTCGGTTTTGTTGGTTAAAAAGAAGGATGGGAGTTGGCGATTTTGTGTCGATTACGGGGCACTAAACAAAGCTACCATACCAAATCGTTTCCCGATCCCTAATATCGATGAGTTGTTGGATGAGCTAAATGGAGCGAAGTGTTTCACCAAGTTGGACCTTAAATCGGGTTATCACCAAATCCGGATGGAGCCTTCCGATGTGCCAAAGACAGCTTTTTGTAACCATGAGGGCCACTAAGAGTTCCTGGTCATGCCGTTTGGTTAACTAACATGTCGGCTACGTTCCAAGCACTTATGAACACAATCTTTAAAGGGCTACTTCGAAAATTTGTACTGGTTTTCTTCGACGACATACTGATATACAGTAGGTCAGTCGAACAGCACGTGGATCACTTGCGTTGTGTGTTGCGCATTCTACGGGAAAATCAACTTTTTGTGAATAGAAAAAAAATGCAATTTTGGGCAGAAGACTCTTGAGTATCTGGGCCACGTAATCAGTGAAGAAGGAGTATGTGCTGACCCTGAAAGCTGCGTGGAATGAAGGAGTGGCCATTGTAGTCTAACACCAAAGAACTTCGGGGTTTCGTGGGGCTCACCGGTTATTACCGGAGATTCGTACGAGGATATGGGCAACTGGCAGCTCTCTTAACTAAGCTGTTACGGAAAGATTCCTTTGGCTGGAATGATGAGGCTACAAGGGCTGTGGAACAATTGAACAAGGCAAAAATCGGTGTATGAATGTGAATTTATGGCCATTGTCTTCGCGGTTCAAAAATGAAGCCATTATTTGTTGGGCAATAATTTGGTGGTGCAAACCGACCAACGGAGCTTGAAGTATTTGTTTGAATGAGTGGTAGCACCTGAATGCCAGAAATGGTTGACAAAACTTAGGGGTTTTGTTTTTGAAATACAATATAAGCCTGGAAAAGACAATCGTGTTGTTGATGCACTCTCTCGGCTTCCTTTGCACTCCGAATTGCAGCAAATCACAATAGTTAGCGTGGTGGATTGGAGGTTGATTGCCCAGTCAATAGCAGAAGATCCTAAGTTGGCGGAGATCATCAGGGTACTACAACAAAATCCTGACAGTAGGCCAGGGTGGTCATGGCACTAAGAGGCGCTACTGTACCAAAAGTGGCTGGTAATCCCTTCCAAATCTCCTTACATTCCAATCATTTTACATGAATTTCATAACACACCAATTGGTGGGCATGGAGGATTTCTTAAAACATATAAAATGTTGCTTAAAGAAGTCTTTTGGGAAGGAATGCGTAAGGATGTTCAGAATTTTGTTGCGGAATGTCACGTGTGCTAACAAATGAAAGCTGAAAATTTGTCTCCAGCAGGCCTACTCCAACCATTGCCTATTCTAAACAATATTTGGGAGGACATAAGCATGGATTTTGTGGAGGGGCTTCCTAAATCCAATGGCTATGAAGTGGTTTTTGTTGTTGCAGACAAGTTGAGCAAATTCTGCAACTTGTTTCCTTTCAAACATCCTTACTCGGCCAAGTGAGTTGCAGAAGTATTTGTGGCAGGAGTGGTTAAACTCCATGGGTTTCCTCGGTCGATAGTTTCAGATCGAGATAGAATTTTTCTCAGCAACTTCTAGATGGAACTCTTTCACTTGCAGCGAATTTGCCTCAATCGTAGCATAGCCTATCATCCACAATCGGATGGACAAAGTGAGGTCCTCAATCGGAGTTTGGAAGTCTATTTACGATGTTTCACAGCAACCAAGCCAAAGGAGTGGGTGGAGTGGCTACATTGGGCCGAGTACTACTTGAACACCTCTTTCTATTCGGCAATAAAAACAACACCCTTCAAAATGGTTTATGGCCGAGACCCACCAGCCTTGATCAGGTATGAGGCCTCTTCTACTACTAATGAAGATTTGGACGTGATGTTGAAAGAAAGAGATGTGCTACTTGATGAATTGAAGAAAAATTTAGTCCATGCTCAAAATTATATGAAGCAAAGGTAGGATACTCATTGAGGTGAGGTGACCTTTCAAGAAGGAGATTTGGTTTATCTTAAACTCCAGCCCTACAGGATGAAATCTTTGGCTCGGAAAATCAATGAAAAACTCTCTCCACGGTACTTTGGACCTTACAAAGTGTTGAAGAAAATTGGTCTTGTGGCCTAAAAACTCGAGCTTCCAGCAGGTGCAAAAATCTACTCTGTCTTTCATGTGTCCCAGTTGAAAGCCGTGGTGGGTTCTAACACATTAGTCCAACCCTTGCCCATACAAATGACAGCAGACTTTGAATGGGTGGTGGAGCCAGAAGCTGTTTTGGATGTACGCAACACTATTGGAGAAATGGAAGTGCTGATTTCATGGAAAAGCCTACCTTCTTTTGAGGCTACGTGGGAGCATGCTATGGTAATTGACCTTCAATTTCCATAATTCCACCTTGGGGACAAGGTGTCTTCTTTTGGAGGGAGTAATGGTAAAACTCTGAAGGTATATCACAGGAGAAAGAAACATGCAGCTCAACAGACCAACATTGCAGACATTGCAGCCCATGATCCTGGAAATATAGCAGCCCAAGATGTTGGAGTTGAAAGGAATGACGTGTGAGGATGACATGGAAGTTAGATATAGATATTATGAATAAAGACTGGAGAATATTTGGTGGTAGACGTTTTGTGTGCTGTCACTGTGGGTTTGTTACGTACCTTGAGTCTGTTAAGGGAACATTGCACAGGTTGTTATTGTGCTGACCCATTTAGCAAGAAATAGAAAAGTTATATATTGTCTAGTAGTGGAAGAGTAAAAAACAGTTGGGAATTCAATAGTAAAGTCTCTATTGAGATTGTTAGAGGGATTGCTACCCCTGTAAGTGCAGTTAGGCAAATTTATACTGTTCTATTCTATCAATACAATTACACTCTTCCACTTATTTAATTCTTCTCGCTTTACTTCCCATTTGCTTGTTTGTTGAATTGGTTGGATCGTATCATAATGTTGTGGACACATTCGTGGGACACACTTACGCTCACAAACAGCATCGATGCAGTGTCATAGAGTTAGGTTTATTTAATTGTTATTCCTGTTTTTTAATTAATAAAACAACCAATCAGGTTTGTTGGTTAGGAAGTTTATTGTTTTTATTTTATTTCCTATTTAGTTGCCTACAAGATAGGTATTCTGTTTTTGTAAGGAGTATCGAAGAAATAAAACGAAAGTCAGAATTTATCAATAAGAGATCAGAGTTCTCTCCCTTTGAATTCTAAGGCTTCAGTCTCCCTTTGACAAGCTGAATTATTCTTCAAAATAGGTTGCCCTAGAAATTCGTAGAAGGGCAATAAGGGACAAGTCAAATTAGATTTATTAAACTGCAATTTTCCTGCTCATCGTCGTGTGACATGATCCTATTCTAGAAATCATAACATTCTCACTTTGAATTTTAGACTCCTTGAGTTCTGGGATACTTTCTTTAATCTTTTCAAGCGCTCGGTCCCAATCATCTTATGTCATATCTATGGAATTTCTTAGCCAAGAGTTGTAAAGCTTTTGATAACATATGTTTTGTTTTTTTTTTTGTTTTGTTAAAGAAGAAATGAAGAATAGAGGAAAGAAGAGGAGAGAAAAATCTAGAAGAAGGAAGAGAAAAGATAAAGAAACACGAAGAAGAGGGAGAAGTAAAATAATTCATAATTTTTTGCTTATGAAAACAATTATTGACACTTTTAATACTCCCTTTTAAATTCAAATGCATCACTAACTTTTATACTAACAATATTGCTAAAGAACAATACTAAAGTTTTGATTGTTGCGTACCAAAATTCTAGGTTGTTCTTTGTCTTTGTTTACTAGCAAAAGGAATCACCTGCTAAGCAAGTAGTAACTAAGTGAAGGCAAATCTAATAGTTTGCATAACAAGTTCATATTTTCTTTAAGCATGGTGAGCTGATTACACATTTCATACTTTCTTCATTCGAAATTGACGCTAAATCCTAATAGTTAATCTTTTGTGCATATAGGTAGAAGTTCTTTCTGCCGTTGTTCATTCAATTGCAAATAGTGTGAATGCTCAAACCATAGTTGATGTTGGTGCTGGCCAGGTGCACTTCAATTTTTATTATTGCAAACATTATCATCAATCTTCTTTCTATATTGTTAGCATCATCATCATTGGTATTGCTACTTTTGTCTTGTTTTATTTGGTTTTGATTTTGTGATGAGTTAGGAGCTACAAAATGTAAGAGAGTAAGAATATTCTATTGATAATAAGAACTACAGAGTTTTATGCTCTACTCAAGCAAATGCTGAGAGTTCATACGCAAAACTCCCAAGATAAAAAAAATCCCCCATTCCTTTCTGCACTATCTACAGAAACAAGCCTCTCATTGCAGTTGTAACCGTTTCTGTTTACAATTCCCTTTCCTCCTTTCTGTCCACTAATTCTCTTTCCTCCTTCTAGAATAAACCAGTAACTGTTTATTCCCACCATAGTGCCTACGCTCGTTATCATTGCCTTCCCGCAATTGATAAACTTGTCCACAAGGTTTGATTCAGGGAATTGGCTACGGAAATCTGAGCAAGATATCCAAGTAGTCTCATCCTCATTTTTGTCCTTCCATTGAACCAATAGTTGATGACTAGGAATCTCCCCGGTTGTCGAAGCTTTAACAAACAGGATACTAGCAGGAGGAAGTTGGTTAATTGCTTTTCAATGGAGAGTCGTTACCAATAGTTTTTGTTTGTGTTTAAACTCTATTAGTATTTTTGTTCTTGTGACAAACCCCAAGATTTATTTCTAAGCCTATCATTTTTTTCTATAATTTGAAATTCTAGAAATCCTAAGTTTGCAGCATGCTTAGATTAAGTTTAAAAATATCATGCAAATTTTTGCATTGACTAAATTCTAGAACTAAAATTTTCTGTTGACATCTGAATCCTTCTATTGTTCTTACATCAATATTCCTTGGAAAAGAATTTTATGTATTAGATCTTTTTATGCAAAATCAAAGGCGTTTATGGCTCTCCCAAATCTTATAGTTACTTGATAGCCTATCATTACTCAAGTAATCTATATTGAATATCTTGATGCTCTTTACCTACAAGCTTCTAGAATTTAGAGATAGCTTCTTACATATGTTCCTCCTCACACTTATGAATCAATAGGTGTATTCAAATAAAATTGTCTATCTGTTCCTCATATCATAGAATTGGAATGAATTACCATGTCAAGGATCAACTTAATGATGAAAATCAGAACAGTGATTTAGGAGAAATTATTTCTTAATCATAAAATAGGAAGCAAGAAGATATCATGGATATTTACTTTAGGAAATTGCTGTAAATAGGAAATATTTTAGTTACCTAAATTAAGCTAGGGCTTGTTTATATATTCAAAGGAACTTGTGCTGCAAAATAAGAAAAAAGATTACTTCTTTATTCACTTGTGATACTAATGAGTGCAATATGATAAAAGTATTCATATTGTTCTACATATTACTTCTTTCTTCACTTATGATATTAATGAGTGCAATATGATAAAAGAATTCATATTGTTGTACATATATTTGAAAACAAGCACAAAAAAAGTGAACTGACGAGTTATAAGAGAGCCTAGCATCTGTAATAGTTTATTTCCTTCGAATTTCTTAGAAAAGGCACTATGTGCGCACAATTGTTGTTCCTTTACATTTCTTCTTTTAAATGCTATCATTGTTACTGAATATTGGTTGTATTTGAATCATAGGCTACAACAGCAGTGAATACAAGCATAAGAGTTGCAGTTGTTAAATTTTGATTTTGAGAGTAGATATCTTTGCTTTCAATGTAATAATCAGTGTATGCTTGTATTCTTTGCTTCTTTAAAGGTTTTCTTTTCTGACCTCTGATTTTAGTTGTTAATTAGGGATATCTTGCTCAAGTTCTGTCCTTCCAGTATCAACGTTCAGTAGTTGCTATTGATGCTTCTTCTCATCATGGAAAGGTTATTGACGCACGTGCAGAACGAATCAGGAGACACTATGTTGCTCAGATGAATAAATTTGAGTATGAAATGCATGAAATGGTTTCTTTTCATCTTGTTGGTTTATCTACATTTGTTTTTTTCTATGTGGAAGTGGTTTATGGGTTTAGGAAATGGAGACTATATGTTTGAACATGGGTTTACTTATCCATCATTTGATGGATGCCTGAAGAGAATAGCAATCAATTGATATGGTATTGAACTTTCAGAATGAGATAACATTGACTGGGGGATGTAATATTGTTGAATTTTGAAGCTGTTTCTGGTTAGTTAGTTGGTTGCTATTGATATCTGTTCCCTAGATTGTTCATTGAGTCTTTAGGCTGTGTCCTTACTGGGAAGTTGTATACCCAAATGCTTTCTTAGTCCTTGTCTACCAACCAAATTGTCATTGTAGGTTTCCCTTCAAGGGTTGAGGTGCTATTGCCATTTGATTGGTTGTTAAGAAATTCTTTTTTCTTTTATAATGTTTTTCTTAGCTCAGGAAAGAGGATACCTGATGTGCCAAAGACAATTACTTGCCGTGTCATGTCTACTAACATGTTGAGAAATTTGACTAAAATGTCACTGACTGGAGATGTAGATCGGCCAAAACTGAGTGGACAAGTTGAGGGAAATAAAATGTCATTCTTACTTACTGGATTACATGCTTGTGGTGATCTCTCAGTAACAATGTTGAAGTAAGTTCTTTCATAAGATTTAAATATATTATTTTTGCGAGTCAAAAGAATTTATTTTTGCCTATATTTACCCGTGGTTAAGGCTCGCTCTTTGCATACTAAGCTTTCTTATGCTTAGCTAGTTGTGCTTATTCAGTTGCAATCAATTTGCATACATATAAAAATTCTTTTGACATCTCATAACCCTAAAGAGTGTGAAAGTTACCTTGCTTGAACTTCTTACGGGAAGCATTTACCTCCCAATGCTCTAGCTCAAAAATCAGATTGTGGAATGAGGCATTTCCTCTTGTTTTTATGTGGAGGAAGCTCATTCTCATCTAACCAAAAGGTTAGCTAGGATACATCCCTTTGAAGGGAATCAATGATAAACTCATCTTCCCATTCTAGTCTCTCTTGTTTACCTACCTAACAGCTTCTGATCACCATGATGTTTATGCATTTATGTCTGCAGTTCTAATTTTCTCTCTGTTCCATTTTATCCTTATTTACTCCTGCCTATTTTTCTTCCAAATTTCTACTCTTCATTGCTGTTCTTTTCTAATTTATATGCTTACAAGAATAGGACCTTTCTGGAGTGTGAAGAAGTTAAAGCAGTTGTTAGCATTGGCTGCTGCTACAACTTGCTATCAGAAGAATGTTCTGATAGTGGTATGTCTGGCTATGGCTTCCCAATGAGTCATGGTATTAAATCTGTTGGAGTTTCACTTGGGAAAAATTCTCGTGATCTTGCATGCCAGGTGTGAATATCATAATCTCATTTATTGCTAAAGTTTCATGGAAGCAGTATCATGGTAATATCCAATCTGTATGGAAGTTATACGCGATTGCTGACTAAATTTGTTTGGCATAGTCATTAAATAAAGTGACAAGGTTAGTGCATTTGGTCATTCAATGGCCAAGACCATTAGCACACAGCCAAATTGCTGCAACTAAATAGATCTTTTGTTCAATTACTTATTTTGTATTTGTCTGATGATTGTTGAAATGGGTGTTTGTTGTTTGATTGATAGGGACTGTAATATAGAGATGCTAAAGTTTTGTACGTTCATGTAAGGGTTCATTTGCAAAATAGTAATTTCTCATGGTAAACATACAGAACAAGTTACGAAGTCCAATATGAAACAATCTGGTACTGTGAAACACCTTTTCTTGTGTACTAGATGAATCTGTTATATAAATTTCTTAGGAACTTATAGTTTCAAATTCTCTTTATCTTGGGAATCATTTTACCAATAACATTATCTTTGAAAGAAAATTATTTTTTATCCAGTGTATTTTTAAAAAATGATTATTATCCTTTTAGCTGTTCAGTGAATTATATGTTTTAAGTTTATTGCTCTTTTATTTGCAAGTCTAGATAACCCATTTTTCACATTTGTAGTGCTTAATGATCTTGGTTTGTAATTGCACATACACTATTTTTGCTTGTGATAATTAGTTGAGATTTATTTTCAGATGTTACAGGCAAGGAATTAGCCCAATGTAATTAAAGGATGGACTGAATATAATATGCCTTTTCTTAACGAATGCACCTATATAATTGAATATATTGAAACTTTTTTGTTTAATGAGCAAATTTTTTGGTCTCTTTTCCTTTCATAATGTGTAAGGGTAGATGAATGATCTGGGAAGCCTATTGCTAGTAAAAGTTATCATTTGTAATAGAATTTTGTATCTCAACAATCATTGTATGGGGCCCAATTGGGATCTTGAAGTTTTTCTGATAATATTTTCTTCTATTCTCAAAAATAATTACATCAGTATTTAAGGGAGAATACAAATCGAATGACCTCTACAAATAGGAAGCCAACTGATGAGGGATAACGTCCTATGCAATCTGGTGTAATAAAATAAATATACACTCTGCTATAATCAATAGTTCTAATTTTTTCTTAATAAATTCTATGAAAATTGACGTTGTTGTTAAAAGTTAAATTTGTTTCATTGGTCTGAATAGTTCTAGTACTGATAAGATAATATATGACAGTATTGTTTAATTTATAACAGTATTGTTTCTATAGAGGTTCAGACCATGAAAGTGCCATGCTGTTGAGAAATTCATTTTTGTTAACCTTTTGCTTAAGTTGTTACAGTGAAAGAATACTTTCTTTGACTTCTTCTTCTATGGGTATTGTTTCAGAGTGCGGAGAGATGGAGTTGTCTTGAAAATGATGCTGCTCTTCATAATTTTGAGATGCATGCTTTCCGAGCTGCTTTTCAGATGGTATATGATTGTGATTGCAATAGAATAGCTTATCATCTTTAAGTTTTGAAACCTTTGCTGGTTTTGTTTTGCAAGAAATATTTTTGGAACATGTTAGCCCAATCTCGTACTTTATGCGTAGCTGGACTTAAATATTGTCTGTGTCATCATGATGATCCTTCCGCAAATTTTATAATGCATTTGATTGATTTAATATGGTTTTCTATTATTATAAATTGCTTTTCATCTGTTGATGACTTAGTTTGCAACTATGATTAAAATTGCTGATATTTGAAAGTGATTTCCTGTGAATTTAAATTTGTATATGTTTGTTAGGAAACATGCTAGGAAACACTAGTGAATTTTGATAATAATTATATTTCCTAGGAAAGTTGGGTTAACTAAATTGTTTGAAGTTTAAAAAAAAAAGAAGTGCAACATGTTTTTGGTGCTAATTAGTACTTAATCAAAAAGTTCAGGTATTGATTAGCTTTTTTGGTTGGTAAATTTGAACTTAGCTTGTTTAAAATATTGTTTTAAAATGTATCTCTTGAATCCAATTTCCAATATCTTTAATTTCCAAAGCCTTTATAATGAGTAATATATACAGAAGGGTAACACCCTTAGTATTGGAGGCCATGAGTTATTTGTCCTTTATTTTTCTTCTCAAGAGATATTTGAGCAATTATTTTTGGATTATAGAAATAATTACTGTTACAATCATTCAATTCAACAGTACAGATTGAAGAAACTTTTGGATTGCCTGGTATAGACAATGATATGAGGAACATTTTTGTTTTTGTTGTGTGAACTCTTTGCCAAAGACAACCTTTCTTCCTTTCTCTTATAGAAAAGTAATCCTGTTTTTCTATTTTGTGGAATTTAATTTTTGTAAATTTTTCCTTGTTACGAAGGTTCTTCTAAAATATTATCCTGAGCTCATTAGAACAAGTCCATCAATTGGGCGTCAAGGAAAGGCTTTACGTCGCCAACAACAAAGGAATATTTTGAAGTCTTCTCTCCATGGTGAAGAATTCAAATACTCATTCTTGCCTCAAAACATGGAATCATCATATTCTGGAATGCTTTATAACCTTGAAGTTGTCCTTAATTATGTATTCTCCAGTAGAGAAAGGGAGTGAAAATGAGGACACAAGCAAATGCCTGTGTAAACTAAATATATATTTTTAGAATTGATAAACAATAGTAGTTGATTAAACTATGACTTCCCTTAAAATTGAGCTTGACAAGGAAAGAGGTGACAGGTTTTGTGTAAGCCACTTGGTAACTGATTATTCTTTTTGTTTCCTAGGCTATGATTCTGGTTTGTTGTTTAGAAAAGATACTCTGCTGCATGAGATGCCTTGTAATGGGAGTACTAGAAGCGGAAGAACTGCTTCTGCCAACAAATGTTTACTATTCAAGAACTTCTGCTATTCTGGATTATCTCGACTTGCTCTTGAACCATTGCTGGAGACAGGTGTCCAAGAAATTTGGAGAGAAGCTGAGCCTTTTGCAGTATGTGTAATCTTATCTCTCTTGTGGGACTTGTTAATTTGCCGAAAATATTTATCTTTCCTTAGCTTATGAATAGTTGTGAAAGAATTGCCTGCTCTGACATCTATTCACCCCTTGCTTAATCCAATATGGCAATCTTTGTAATAACAAATCACATTTTCTGTTCTTTGGATTCTTCATGCAACTGAAGAAAAATAACGAAGTAATGTTCATTTTTGACGATAACTGAAAGTTGAATAATGATGAAAAATAGAAATGTTTCTATCATGATAATAATTTTTAGCTGGAGTTTGTTCGAGAGTATAATTGATGTTTTCTCCATATTTTGCTTTTTATCATGAATACCTAGTTGAGTTTCAACATGAAGCTAGCCTCTAGCTTATCATTAATATCAAGTGGACACATATCTTGGTTAAAAAGTAGCCTGGGGTAAAATATTTATTATTGATCTGCAAGGCAACCAATGAAAGTGTATTTATTAAACAGTCTACAGCAGTAAAGTATAATCTTGCTGAATTTTCTCAACCTTGACCATAGTAAAATCAACAGAAATAGAAAAGCAAATGCAAAAGGGAAATGACATCTTTACTCAGACATTGCTACATTCGTTGTTGGAGTTGTGTTGCATACTTGGATAACCTGAAGATAGTAACATATTACAGAAATTTAGTTTAGTACAGAAATTTGGTTGCTACTTACAGATAGAATAAAGAATGGTTGTGTGCCATCAAGAAAATGCTTAATAACCTGGTCCATGTAGGATGATCGAAGGAAATGTCTGTCTAAATAGTTTACTTTCCAAGCCATCTTATCCAAAAAACCTCTTCCAATGTCTTGTTGGTGTGTCTTAGAAGATAAAATGCAGCCTTTGTAGATCATCTGATTCATGTAGGATGATCGAAGGAAATGTTTGTCTAAATAGTTTCCTTTCCCAGCCATCTTATCCAAAAAAACCTCTTCCAATGTCTTGTTGATGTGTCTTAGAAGATATGTTAAGAATTCCACGAAAAACTGATCTTGTATTTAATATACACAGATACATATATATATACAACTTAACCAGTAAGAAAATAGGTATCAATTTGAACAAAACTATATTTAGAAGTCTATAGCAGAAATCCCTTGATTATAGGGATTTTTGTTTCTAATAATCTTATCCCATAAGATTGATCTTATCTAAATCTGTTCTTCAACACTCTCCCTCAAGCTGAGGAATAGATGTCTTCCATTCCCAGCTTGCATATAAGATCATGAAATCTTGAAGCACTTTGGTTAGAGCATCTGCTAGTTGATGATCCGAAGGAACATAAAACATACACTAGTCATTCTTCCAACTTTTCTTTGATGAAATGTTTGTCAATCTCAATATGCTTTGTCTTGTCATATTGTACAGGATTATGTGCTATGCTAATTGCAAACTTGTTGTCACAATAGAGCTTCATAGGACCTTCCCATTTGATATTTAAATCATTAAGAATGATCTTCAGCCATAATAGTTCATATAGTCCCTGTTCAATAGCCGTAAATTCAGATTTTGCTGATGATCGAGCCACTAAGTTTGGTTTTTTACTCCTCCATGTAGCTAAATTGCCTCCAAGAAACATTTAGTAGCCTGTTGTTGATCTTTTGTCAACCGAAGATCTTGCATGGTCTGCATCCGTGTTGATTTTTGAGGATAGACCCTTTTAAACAATATTCCCTTGCGTGGATTGCCTTTCAAGTAATGTAGGAATCCATAGACAGCTTGAAGATGAGATTCTCTTGTGTCGTGCATAAATCGACTGATTACACTCACTGAATGTGCTATATTTAGCTGAGTATGTGCTAAATATGTTAGCTTGCCCACTAGTTGCTGATACATGTTCTTGTCCACTGCCAGTTCTTCCTTTGCTTCTCCAAGTTTGTAATTTGAATCCATTGGAGTAGACATCGGTCGGCACCCAATTTTCCCAGTTTCGATTAATAAATCTGCAACATATTTTTGTTGAGAGATGAATATCCCTTGCTTTGAATATTGCCACTTCAATATCGAGGAAATACTTTAGTTTTCCTAGTTCTTTTATCTCAAATGCCTTTAACAATTTCTGCTTCAATTCCAGCTTCTCTTTTTCATCGTTTCTTGTCATTTTAATGTCATCGACGTAGACCAAAATAATAGTCACAGCTCCTATTTTTTGAGTGTTCCATGAAAAGAGTATGATCCCTTTGACTCTGCTTATATCCTGATTCTTTCATTTCTTTTGCAAACCTAGCAAACCAGGTTCTTGGAGATTGTTTTAGTCCATAGAGAGCCTTTCTCAATTTACACACCTTGTTGCCTGTATCTTCTGTAAATCTGGGTCCATGAAGAAAAGCCTTCTTAACATCATACGAGCAACTGCCAGTCAAATGAGATGGACAACAAGATCCTTACTGTGTTCATCTTTGCAGCTTGGGCAAATGTCTCCTGATAATCTACTCCATAGGTTTGAGTGTATCCTTTAGCTACCAACCTAGCTTTGTATCTCTCTAAGGAGCCAGCAGCCTTGTATTTTAGTGTGTAGATCCACTTACAGTCAACAATGTTCTTCCCTCTCGGTTTGTCAACAACCTCCCAAGTATGATTCTTCTCCAAAGCATTCATTTCTTCTCTCATTGCATCTCTCCATTTCTTTTTTGATAAGGCCTCAGAAGAAGTGTTAGGAATAGCAATTGTATTTAAACTCACAATAAACCTTTTATGGTTAGGTGAGAGGTGTTCGAAGGAGATATAATGGGAAAGTGGATAGAGCGATCGATGAGTGCATTCTCTAGTGCCTTTTCTAACAACAATAGGAAGGTCTAAATCAGCACTTTGATTAGTGGAATGTTTACCTGTTTGGATATTTGAGCATGGTTGAGGACTCACGGTGATCTTATTTCCAAGATTAGGAATTGATTCTTGAACTTGCTTTAGTGCTGGAATGTTTGGAGTTTGCTCTGGTGTTGGAATGTCTTTTCTCCTTGAGTATATTTAAGGAAAATTTGGAAACTTGTGGGGCCTTTTGGCTAGGATGGGAGTTAACTCAGGAGTTTCTGTGTCTGGACTTGGCTCGAGTTCTGTGATGTTGATAGAATTTGGTTAGGTTGAGTGGACAGGAGTTGGAGTACGAGTGAGGTCTAGGGTATTTATTGGTTCGAAGGAACTGCAAGGACTATCTTCCATTATGCTATTCTCCCCCTGAAGATAGGACTTTGAGAAGAAGAATTTGCACTCTAAGAAAGCGACATTAGCTAAGATATAGGTCCTTCTTGTAGACGGATTGTAACACTTGTATCCCTTTTGAGTTGATGAGTATCCTAGAAACATACACTTAATGGCTTTAGGATCAAGCTTCCCCCGATTTTGGCTATGGACATGAACAAAAGCAGTACACCCAAATACCTTAGGAGTGAGTCCATTGGAAGTTCTAAAATGAGGCTAAAAAGAGTTTATGAGCTCGACGGGACTCTTATTGTCTAGAACACATGAGGGTAGTCTATTGATCATATAGGTGGCATTAAGAACTGCTTCACCCCAATAAGATTTAGGGACATTTCCTTCCAAAAGTAAGGCCCGAGTGGTATTAAGTAGGTGTCCAACTTTTCTTTCGGTACTCCATTTTGTTGAGGTGCATTAACACATGATGAATCATGAACAATTCAATGTGATTGGAAGTAAGGAGATAAGACTTGGTTGAAATATTCTCTTGCATTGTTTGTTCTAAAAACCTTTATCTTTACCCCAAATTGATTTTGAATCATTGAATGAAAATTTGGAATAACAGTCCCTACATCAGATTTTTGTTTGAGGAGAAATAGCCATGTAACCCGAGTACAATCATCAATCAAAGAGACAAATCAACGGGCTCTAGAAATATTGGGTATAGTGGATGAACCCCATATGTCACTATGAATCACATGAAAAGGATGAGAAGCTCTTTTATTAGTGATTGGAAAAGATACACAAGTATGTTTTGCCCATTCACAAGTTTCACAATGAAATTTAGAGATATCTTATCCTTGAAACAAGTGGGGAAACTTAGTTTTTTGAACTCTAAATGATGGATGACCTAGACGGAGATGGTGCAATCAAATGGACTCTTTATTCGAAGAACTAAGGAAGGATGAAGGTGTATTTATCTTAGCTTTTTGATATGGTTCAAGGTGATAGAGACCATTCCATTCCTTAGCAAGTCCAATCCTCTTCCCCTTGTCCTGGTCCTGAAAAACACAGCAAGAAGGAGAATAAAATGGCAACACAATTAAGGTCATTAGTAAGCCTTTGGATAGAGATTAGATTGGCTGATAATTTTGGTACATTTAAGTTAAACTTTCGTGATTTCAACTAGATACCAAGAACTTACATGATGAACTTAACTGTAGATACCATTTTTATCCTTATTTTCTTAGATAATAATTCAGATGTATGCAAAATGGTTAAGTGGGTTTCTGAAAGAGATTAGAATTCCTCTTGGGAGACCCTCACCCGAGTGACAGGTAAAAGAGCTTGGTTGCCTTTTATTTATTAACGAACTCCTGAAGTAGATTATGTGGACTTTCTAGAGATGACGAGCTTGTTTCTAATTTCTTGTTGTTGTTTCTCTGCACCTCTCACAGTTTTTTTTTCTTTTTTCTTTTTTTGGTTGCAAGGCAGTGAGCCTTTTGTGATGGTAAGATTGTGTTTCAACTTCTACATTGGCTTACTACTTATCTCTAACCAACGTACACAACAGGAGCTTGTAGGCCCTTATTGGTCTCTTCGTGCTGCTTTAGGGCCCCTGTTGGAGACGCTTATTCTGCTTGATAGGCTTTTGTTCATCCAGGAGCAAGGCATTTTGCATGAAGCATTCATGTTACCGGTATTTAATCCTGTATTATCTCCTAGAAATGTGGCCATAATTGCTAAAAGAAATTAATTGAAACTTATCAATAGGCTGATGATTGAGATTAGCACATCAACCTCCCATATTTAATGTACTCGAGTTACTGAAACTCCTGTTCTGTTCATTTTACTGTTTTATTTGTTTGGCTGATTCATTGTTTCAGAATTTTTGTACCCTAATCTAAATATTGAAAGTGTTGCAATAGTAAATTTTCCACAACAATCTCAGAGCACAAATCGGCCTTTTACTTCATGTGTTTCGAATGTTCTTTACCTCTAAATTCTTCTGAACCACTAGTATCGTTCTTTGTTTTTAGCTGAAGAGCATTCGTTTCAATCATGTTGGTTCTCATCGAATCGTAATTATAATAGCCATTGCATGTTTCCATGTTACTTATAATCAAAGATCCTGTGGTAACGCCTTATTGCTACTGATAAATGGTAGAGGCAGGATATGAACCTGATTTTGAAGTGTCTGCCGTATTCCTAGTCTACTGTAATGGGAATTGACGTTGAAAAATGAGTACCTATACCATGTCAACTGGTGTTGAGAAATAAATACTATCTTTTTAGTCTGTTTCCGATAAGTTGGAAATGAATACTACCTTAATATTTGCTCATTGTTAAGATTGGTCAACAATCTTTGAGTTATTGCAATTTGCAATAAGATCCTGGGCGGTTTAGATTTGATGTTACGAGTTTTTTTTTTTTGAAGCAATAGAATCAATACTAAAATCAGTTATTTAGTGCATTGTACCGATACTCTCGTGTTTTATTTCTAAATATATGGGTTGCCAATTCCCTTGTTGAATTAAAAGCAGTTACTTCTAATGTCAAGTATTGGTCATCATCAACGTAAAATCCAATGAATAGACAATATTTGTTATGCGATATAAAATTAGAAAGATCTTAATGGAACTAAAGTATATTCATGAAATTTATAGAATTTATTTGCCGTTTCATCTGTTTTAAGAACCAAGTATAGTTTAGGGGTTAAAATAATTAAATTTTAATTATTCTAATACAATTTTCTTAATAAGTGATTTGCAAATCTACTCAAATATACTTAAGCTACAACATAAAATTGACCGAGTATCCAAATAAAGTTGAAGGCATGATGTTTTTATGAGCACACATTAAAAGTAATATTTTTTTAATTTCAAATAAGAGGTCGGTAAAAATTTGAAAAACTTTAAGGGTTAAATTTTTCATCATATAATATCCCAATTAGATAGAGGGTATAAATTATTATCTATTTATTTGAGCCCAATTATACTATTTTTTTAATTAGTAATTGATTTTATTAATAACATTTGAAAACTATTTTTAAAATCATGAATCAATACTAATCATTTTAAGGCGATATATTGTATATTGATTTTTCAACTACCTCTAGATATTTCATGTTATGTCTAATGATTACCTATTAAGCTAACTATGACTAAAATAGGTCTACGTAATATCAAAATACAACAAATCTCTCAAGTTAAAGAATTGGTTATGCAATAATCACAATGAGAATTTTTATAAACATACATAATGATCTAAATAGAATTCTTATATCAAGTCAATTAAATAAATTTGTTCTCTAATAAATACTTGCACATTTGATTAAGTATATCATATTTTAGTTTATAAGATTGATTACTTCTTTCATAAGGAAAAAATATGTATACTAATCTTCACGCTTTATTAATACCTAACATTTATAGAATAGTGACTAGGAATTTAGGAATGATACATAAATACAATATGAATTTCAAGAATTTCATTCATAATGTACTTTCATCTCACATAATTTATATTACACATCAGTTAATTAGACGAACAAGCATAATATACAAATGCCTTTAAATAATCATTTCACGAAATTGTAACCAACTTATCAGTATTAGGGCATAAACTAACAATCTTTCACTTTCTCTTTCATTAAGCCAATTGCCTAAGCATTTATACCATATCTTCGTATGACAATCATACTATTACTAATACAATTAGTTAAGGAGAAAATACTACAAGATTGGTTATAGTTAGCACTTACTTAAATCTTATAACTTTCATCTCAATTGTCATCTTAATTAAAAGAAACTATCAAAATACATACTTAGGATCTTTGATGAGATCTTAGTTCCTTTTGCAGGCTAAAAGACTATAATATTCCACAGTACAATACTATTTCAATAATACAAGGAATTGTACCTAGTTCATTGAAAAACTTCTAAATCCAAATATTCATTTCCACTAGATGGAAAATGCATTATGATTAAATTGGTACTTAATGCTATATTAAAACATTTCTAATTCAAACAATATTATTCCAAGTAAAATATACCTTAATTAGAACTTATTTATGTTAAACTAAAGTTAATATTCAATATTAACTCATATATAAAATAATTGATATCTTTAATACTTTATAAGTATCAGATCTTTCAAATACTAAACACCTTTAGTACATTATTTATATACTTAGAATAGAATGAGTGAACAACTTACGTATATATCCTTATAGATTTAATTTCTCATAATTAAGTTCTGACCTTTACATATGCAATAAGATTTGTTCTTGGACTATCACATCTTTAACTATTGAAAGTACAAATAACTGTTCTCTATGAATAGTATTTCTTTATAGACTCCTACCGAAGAATACAATTACACTTCTATTAATCTTCTTATAGATATGATAAATTCACAATCATATTTAAAATAATTTCTTTAAATTCATCATAAAAGTGAATCTTTTAATTTCTTATAACCTTTCGACTATATATCAAATGTATCGACAAAGATTTCAATTTTATTTATATATAAAATTTTGTTGAAAATTTTTGAACTTTATCTTATTCCCATTACTTATCTTGCGAACAATTCTCCTATAAGTATGTATTAAAACTATTTTTTTCAATGGGATTATAAGATTATATCCAATTTATATTATCTAATTTAGTTTTAAACCTATTATATAATTTATGCTTCAACTAAGCATTGCATACGAAAATAATTAACTTTTACTCGTAGAAAAATCTTACCATTAAACCAAATTAAAACTAATTTACTGAAACTAATATACTCATCAATGCTTTATTGATGTAAACTAGTTTAATCACAATACATCCTAACTTCTAATGGGTCCTTTGAATCATCTTTCTTTCGTTAATTATTTTTTGGAATATTTACTTATTAGCCACTAGATCAATGTACTAGGGTCACATTTGACTCAAAATAATTACTCCCTCGTAGTTAAATTGTATATTATCCTTAATGAAAAAATACTAAGGCCAAAAGTGTAATTTAAATCCTAACATTTACAGCAAAATATAAGTTGAACATTAACATTTCAAATTGATCAATTTGAACTCCAATATTTACAAAACGTTCAAAACAAACCTTATGAGGATAGAAAATCCAACCGAGGTTATCCTTTGTTAGTTAAATGTCACATCCTATATGACATGGCATTTTAAAAAATTCTGTCAAATTTTTGGGAAAAATGACAAAACGAAATACATTGTGGTAGGTCCATTGTTTTGTCTAGCTTTTAATTTATGTTTAATATAAGTTGATGTCCCCTATTTCTTATTTAATTTAATGATTTTTTATCTGGTTGTCTGTTTATGTTTATAATCTTATAAATTTATTTCATTCCCCTATGTATTACATTGGCCTATAATCTTTTAAATTTATTTCATTCCCCTATGTATTACGTTTCTAATGGCATAAGTTTCATGCAATTTGGTTAATCATATTTGGAGTTATACCCCAAAAACTATAGGATGTTTGAAAATAAGGACAGTAGCTAAAACTCAACTTTAAAATAGAATTCAAAACTCTTAGGGGCAGAATCAGATTTCGATTCCTTCATAAAAGTTTTAAACCTATGTCTCTAGTTTAATTTCCAATTAAAGTTATCCAATTTGGATGTCTATAGGAAAAGAGATGGCTAAATTACAGAAATCTATTCAGTGGAACCTATCTATTCAATTAGGGATATAGCCCAAATCAACTAGCTTTAATCTTATAATGCAAGAGCAACACGAAAAATACATCCAATCTAACCAAAAAGTCCCATTTACTTATTGAATATTTTTATCAATTCTCCTCATATCACATTCATAAATCCAAGCAAACATATCAAAAAATTTCATACATATTTCACGTCTAAGTATTTATGTCTATGCTGAAGTGAACGAATTATCCATTTACCCTTGTCTTTTACATTTAAGTACCATTATATCTCTTACTATAATTAGATGTACTTAATTCATTATGGTCACTTCTTAATACGCCCTAAACATCCTATGATACTTCCAGGGTATATGTTGGGGTGTTACATGTATATTGGTGGTAAGAATGAACAATGCTTTAAAGTGAAGATATACAATCTTAAGCATAGCTTTTCTACAACCAATAAACCTAAATTAGTTTTAGTTAAGTTCCTTATGAGACATTTGATGAGAAAAATACTTAAGAAACCTAGTATCTTGATGAGGAACATGGTTGAAGAATGCAGAGAAAAAAATAATATATTTGTTAGCTCAAGCATGTGTAGAGCAAAAAAGAGTGGATTGAGAAAAGAAAGGGCAACTGATTATGTGAATGATTATGTCAAGCTGCAAGGATACGTATATGATTTGAGGATTAGTAATCCAGGATCAATATTAGAGTTACAGCTGACAAGGAATGAAGAAACCTTTTTGTTATAGGTAAGCAAAATTAAATTTATACAAATCATCGACAACTATATTTATGACAATTATTCACTTATTCATAGTTCTTGATCTCTATTGTGTAGTTCAAAAGATTGTACATTTTCTTTGATGTCATGAAAAGATGATGGAGTCATTTGAGGTCAATTTTTGATATTGATGTCTACTTTCTAAAGACAGAATTCTAAGGCCAGCTATTGAGTGTAGATGGGAGGGATGGTGATGGAGTAATGTATCCATTGGCTTGAGCTATTATGGAGGTAAAGAATACTAATTAGACATGGTTTATGATGCTATTGGCTTCTAAATTGGAATTAGATAGCGGGGAAGGGCTTACAGTTGATAAGTTTTATAATAAAACTTTCAATACCTTAAGAATACAAATTGTAACTTGTAGTACAAAAGGAATTGCTTTCACGAGGACTAATTAGAAACCTAACAACTTGAATAAAACATTGTCTAAGGTATTAAATATTGATTTAAATTAAAATAAATTATTGAAATTGAAATAACTAATAAAACAAAACAAGTAAATAATTGAGTTGCCAATAAAATAAGGTTGACCAAAGTTAGATACTCATAAATTATTCTATAATTGTTTTGTTTTTCCTTTATCTTGTCGATCCTATTATGCTCAATCTTAGATATCTTAAGGTTTTGATTGCCCTCTCTTAAGATGTAATCAAGTAATCCTAATTGAATTCGATAATAATATAATTGTAATCCCTCGATTCACAAAACTACTTCTAACTATTCAATTAGATTTGAAGCAATCCTAAGGATAATTAATTCACAATTAAGATCTCTCTTCAATTGTTATTAATCTAACAATTGCAGGTCTATTAAGCAACCAATTCTCGTTATGCATCTTAGCGCATATAACTTAATTAACTCTCTTGATTTGTTACAAACTATAAATGTTAGGTTCCGATTATGCATCTCATACATAATATATATCAAATATACACTCTGAAAATAAAACAGAGCATTAAAAACTAGATCTATTCATGCATATAGATATAGAAAAACAAAAAACATGAAATGTAAGATGTTTATATACTTTTTTGTCGATCTCCTTCATTCTTTAATCTTCTCTAAGTTGGATTGTTGTAAGTCACAACGATCAATGAAGACTGTCTCTAATGAAAGTTCACATGATGATAGAAGGATGAAACCTCTCTAAGAGGTGGCTAGAATTCTTTCTTTGTGCTAGCAAAGATAAGAACTCTTGAGATAGTCAGAGAGAAAAGTGTGTGTGTAAGAAAAAAGAACCTTTCCTTTTTTTGTGTCTTACCCAAGGTGTATAGAAATCATCTCAATTTTCTGCATCATTTGGCCTTCCATAACCCCTATCACTAATGGCAAGTTATGGGAGGTTAATGGTCATGAATAACAAGAATTAATGGAAGTTATGGGAACTTAATGACCATGAATAACATACATTAATGGAAGCCAACATCACTTCTTTCTATTCCATTCCATGTAGCGTTTTCTACAACAATCACATTGCGATCCCATCCCAAAAGATGCTCTCAAATCTTGAATCACCATTCAAGACCATTTTACTCATCCTTCAGATTTTCTATGTGTGTGACCCATTAGTTTCCAGGTTATGTAGGCCACTTGAATTAACAATTGATTCAAGTAAGTCAAGAGTGGTGTCTAACAACACGTCATAACCCCCAATTGACCAGAAAGTTAGTGGTTTGACTACGATTCCATACACAATGTTGACATGCAATTTGTCCTTTCACCATTTATACCCCACTTGGTTTAGAGTATGGTCAAGGTTTCAACTCCTACTAGACTGACTACGTCCAAGTGTTATTAGATATTATCCTGAGGATCTCATTATTCTATGTATCATTGAAGACTCTCTTAATGACACATATCAGCTCTGGACAGAGGCTCTCAAGTAATAACCCTGATAAGAGGTCATGGGTATCATCTCTTTCTATCAAGAGTGGTGAACCCTTCATTGGCTACTAAATTACCTCTAAATACCTCAAGTTGTACCCAATCACTATCCTATGAGTAACCCATGAAAGGCATCGATGAATGGAGTTAAAGCACATGATTAGTATCGGAGATATCATTGAGGACCTCAAGTCAAAGGATACTTGCACCATTGCTATAATGAGACTATCATTGACACTAGAATAGAATATCCATATGATTGTCTCATATTAGGTCAGTCCAATTTGCTTACTACCCTTAGTAAGCATCCACATGTTAACTCTAAATAACTCATGTCTATAGCTTATAAGATTTACTGCTTGATATATTCAAAGAGTGTAACATGCACTAGTCTATCCAGATTAATGATATCCCATCTCATTAACCCTATGACTAAGAAAAGTTTAGATACTAACATAATTACACATGATAGGAATCTTATTATCATGATCTCATAATGATTTCCTCTATGTTATGTTTTGTATCAAGGACTTCATTAAATCAATTTAAGATTAACATCAAATCCATAAATGTTTGAAAATAGAAATAATGAAAAATGCCTTTTTTAATCAAAAAATGACTTGTACAATAATTGTTAAAGGTGATTGCCTTTAGACCACTTCTCTAATAATAAGTATAAAAATTATCACAAAGCATTAATAGATGTATTGGATTCAATAAGAATAAAGTTCAACAAAATAATTCAAAAACAATCCCTAATATGGAGTTAGAAATCCATAATCATGTTAAACCTCATAACAATCCAAATAAACATCCATGACAATGAAAGAAATAAAGGGAAAAGAAAGAAAAAATAGTTGGAGTCTTGACCTAGAAATTTGGAATTCTCTGAAGCTCTCTTAGTGTCTCCTCTTGATCTTCTTTTGATTTAGTGACTGATGCCTTTTTTTCTTCATATTTTTCTTATTCTTAAATAGTTATTGAGGCTTCTAGGGTTATTTTTAGGATTTTCCCACTTAATTTGGTTCAAAAAATAATCTCGAAATGTCAAAGATGTAGAAAAACTCACAAGCTAGACAAGATGAAATTTGATGGAATTTACTCTTTGTCACGTCTGTCACAATCATGAGGATGTCATGACCATGACCTGCATTGTTTCATGCTTCCAATTCCTTCTCTTTTCTTTTTTCCTATTTTCTTTGATTTTTTGTTTTCATTCACCCAAAAGCATAACAAACACTTTTTGAAACATAAAATTAACATCCAGTTCTTGCTTTAAACCAATCAAACAACTAAAACACATACAAATCTTATCAATAACATTATTCTAAGTCCTAAACACATGATAATAATCTAAGAAAATACTTAAAAACATTTATATACATAGAAAAATATACTATAATCTACAAAACCTTTGCTTGTCCTCAAGTAAAGCTAAAAATAACATTACTACGAAAACATATAAACACATAATCACATAATCATACAATATGAAATAATGGTATAATGACATCAAATCTTATGGAATTAACTTAATCTCAGGCATTAGTCACCTAAAAAGGGACAAAATACTTTATAGGTGTAAATTATACTTTGTTTTGATGGATTTTTAAGTGTGCTTTCAAGTATTTCTTAGATGATTATCATATATATAGGCTTAGAATTATGTTATTATTAGTGTTTGTTTATATCATAAGTGTTTTTTTTAATAGTTTTAAGCATGATTCGGATCTTAATTTTATGTTTTAAGAGGTGTTTGATGTGTGTTTGACTGTATAGAAATAGGAAATTGAATAAAAGAAAAGAACTAGAAGTATGGAAGTAGGTCACGATCGTGACCTGTCTTGCCATGATCGTCACAGAGAGCGCAGACAACTATTCCTACAAATTTCAACTTTTCGAGCATGTAACTCTTTCTGTAATTTTAACATTATATGGTTATTTTTGGAACCGAATTAAGTCATTAAATCCTATAAAGAATCCTATAAGCCTAAAAAACTATATAAGAACATAAGACACCAAGAAAAGAGCAGCCACCACCGTCCAAATTGAGAGAGCAAGAAGAAGGAGCAGCAAGAGCAATCCAAAAGTTCCTAATTTCAAGTTTAAGTTTAAATTAAGTTCTTTCTTTCTTTCCTTTGTTTATTTCATTAAACTTGATGAGTAACTTGGATTTGAACATGTTATTTACATTTAGGATGCTCTAATGATGTTTGGATATGCTAGTACTTCGATAGTAAATCGAGAGAATGAGTGAAAAGTAATCTGATTAGGTTGAGTAATGAGAATTAGTTACCTAATAAGTCTCACAAATATAAAATCGGTAATCATAAAAAGAGAGAGAGAGATCTTGTGTGAAAACCTAATTATTCGCCATATCACTTAAGAACTAGTTGAAAATGTTAGGTAGATTTTGTGAATCGAGAGGTTGCGAAATCTAGAATTTTGTAATCAATTAAGGATAAACGATTAGGCCTCGAGAGAGTAATCAAACCTTCATAAATATAGAATTGACATCGAATTGAATCAATAGCAATTATGGAGCAAAATAATGATAGGATGAATCCTAAGCTTCATCCTTGATGTTCCTCACATGTTTGTGGTAACTCATTTGTTATTTGATTATTTTCTTAATTTCATTTAATTGTTTTAAATTTTGAACATTTTATTTTCATTCAATTTACACCTCGATACCTTAGACAAAGTTAGGTTCACTTAGTTCTAACTATTTCCTCATGGTATCAACTCCTTTAATACTATAAGGTTACTATTCGTATACTTGCAAATATTGGGAGTTTTATTAGAAGTAAAACTTACTCACCAAGTTTTTGGCACCATTTTTGGGGAAGTAGTTTAGGACTTTTTGAATTCCTTTGATCAAAGAAATTGTTACCCTTTCTTGTGATTGTGGTTCCCAATCATAAAAAACAAGAGTTTAGATGCAAAGTGGAAGACACATCAATTAAGACATCACAATGTGAGAAGGAGACATATGAAGAGCTCGACACCAAGAAGTGAAAGCAAGAAGATGGTGGAGGAAATAAATCACAGTAAACAAAGGACCTTTATGGACTACATGAGGCCATATTTCAATGCCTATCATCAAGGAATTACGTGACCACCAGTGCAAGAAAATAGGTTTGGGATCACACCAGAACTATTGAACATACTACAAACTAACATGTAATTCTATGGGTTTATCAATAAGTATCCCAATGCTCATTTAGCTAAATTCTTAGTGATTTGTGACATCTTTAGATATATTGAGACGTCGGAAGACGTCATTAGGATGAGGCTTTTTCCTTTTACATGTATATATAGAGCCAAGGTGTGGTTGAATTCTCTCAACATAACAACCGTCATGACCTGGAAGCAGTTGGTGCAAGCTTTTCTAGATAAGTACTTCCATTTGAAGAAGATTGATATAGAACATTATCAATTTCCAACAAAATGATGGGGAGTCCTTATATGAAATGTGGGAGCGACATGAGGAGTTGCAAAGGGGCTTTCCTCATCAAAACCTACCGAACAAATTCCTATTGTAATCTTCTACAACGGAGTTATTCCACCCATAAAGGGAATCATAGGAGCAGTTTGTTTGCTCAAGGTTACACGTGCTAAGTTTTACTATTTATAACCTTTGTAATTATTGCAAGTGCACGGGTCGTTTGCGTAGTACCTAAGGTGTTGATCCCACGAGGAAGGGAACTAGTCCTAAAATCTAAGGCAGCTAATTTCATAACTCATAATTAACAAACTAATGTAGAAATTAAAATTAATCAAGAATCAATTATGAGGAATTAAACTACTAAACAGCAAACAAAAAGCAATTCAGAACCAACTCAAAATTAACCTAGAAATTACCAAGGGAGAGAAAGGGGTTTTAATTCAAAATTAAACAAAACCCAACCAATTATGCAACCACCAAGTGACAGGTATCGATGGTTCTAGGGTGAATTACTCTCTTTCAAGTTGTAATTCTTAACCCTAATTAATAATCCCTAATTCATATTATGGAAATTATGATCTCTCGACCCACAATTGGTCCAAAACCTAAATTAATGCTAAAGATGTCTATTAACCTACTGGGAATCTATACTCTATCTCTCATTACACGGCTCTACTAGTTTGATCCAATCCTCTACCTATAGATTTACCTAAGTCTCTTTAGCCCAAATCGATGATTTTTACCCGGATCACCCTCTCAGTTTATTGTTGAATTATTAAGCGTATAATTGAAATCACAATCAAGCAGTAGAAAACACAATCAATTGAATTTCATTAATCTCAAAAATTAATATCCAAAGGTGAGTATAAAATTGCTTAACCTTCACACAATCAATCTCAAGACCTACTTTAATTCTATACAATAATAAAATTGAAATAAGTGGAAACACTCTTAGGAACGGAATCTTGGAAGTGGCAACAGTGAGAAACCACCTGTTCTAGGAAGTACTTCGCGTCTAGCTCGTCTCTGTGTCTTTCTTCCTTTTTCTCCTTCCCGATCTCTTGATTTCTCTCTGGGTCGATGAGCTATCCTTTTTGCAAAACTTTTTTGGCTCTCTAATCACTCCTGACGGATGCTAGGGATAGTTCTATTTATTCTCTCGTAGCCCTAGGTCAAACTCGTGGTCGAAACGGTCTGAAAAATAATTCAAAAATTGAGTTTTCACATCAACCCGCCACAGAGCACGATTGTGGAACTTCATGTCACAATTGTGGCCGGCGCTTTACCCTTTCTGTCATGAGTCTGGCTTGATGTGCACAATCGTGGCTTGATTTATCGTTCTCTGTCACAATCGTGGCTCAGAGTGCGCGACTGTGGCTTGGTTGCTTTTTTCTCTTCCTTTTCTATCACAAGCGTGGCCTTTGTGCACGATTGTGGCCTATGTCATTTAGCCCAAAACTCTTTAAAACTTCACCGTTCTTCCCTGTTTGTCCTACAACACTGGACCACACATTAATGTACCTCAAAAATATACAATTTAAGCTTAAGAATTCCAACTAACCCATAAAAATACTTAAATACACAATATAACCTAATTAAGCTCTAAACGCATACTCAACTCTCACTTTAATACTCTTTGCATAACAAATTAAACCCTCAAACATCATGTAAAACACAACTATCACAGCTTTTGGAGGATCATTTATGAGGAAAACAATTGAAGTGGCATATGATTTGTTAGAAGAGATGACATACAATAGTTGTCTTTGGACTTTGGAATGTAGTAGACAATAGTTGACCTTCTGGGATCCAAAAGGAACGATTATTGTAGATTCAGTGACGACATTGTAGGCTGAGATTGATAATCTAACCAAGCAAATAAATAGTCTGAAAGCTACCTCTTCCTCTCTATTCAAAGCAAATCACCACGGATGCAAGCTATGAAGACAGGAGAGTTATATCACAACTGATTGCCTCCTATTAGAAAACAACAATATGGAGCAATTCAACTTTAGTGGAGCATAATTTTTTCGAGGAAGTTATTTGAACACGTACAATATGGGGTGGCAGAACCACCCAGATTTCTGTTGGTGAAACATACCACTCTCATAGAGCATAATCCTAAACTTAACAATGGTATTCGAGACTATACTCTACGAGGATGGCATGTTAAAACGATCAAAATAACACATTATAAAATTTTTAGACATCAAACACATCTTAAGGAACTCATATTTCCTTTTGGCCCATTTCATTACAAACATATCTAGTTATAAATGTCATTACATTTCAGAATTCATTTATACAATATACAACAGTTGTGGAATACAATGCTTAGTACAAATTAACTGAAGACATATGTAGGTGCAACCTGATCTCGACCACTAAGTTAAGTTCATTTGTAGTGGCTTAACTCCAGTTGGTCTAGCTGGATATCTCCTGTGAACCTAAAAAGCCATTTTGCAATTTTGATGAGTTTTGTGAACTCAGTGAGTGGACCATCATTGATGAGCTCACTCATGTCAAGCACACATTTATCTCACATATAACCAAATACACCACATTCCTCATCCTAATAAGACATAATGAATGTCACACATTTCGTATATTCTTTTCAGGCATAATTTGATCATGCATATCCCAATCAATCATATTATCAACTTATACACAAATATGGCATATCACTTTATCATCACAATTTCAGAATTTGATTCATAATCATGTGTACAAATGCAGATGCATATGAGAATCCACTTTCATTATTACTTGTTATGACCGAGTGCCTTTTAGATACAGATATAGATACAAATACTGTCTTTTACCCATTGTGGGTATTGGGCATATTAATGACGGAGCCAGGCTTTGCTTCTAAATAATATACTTCTGAGCTTAAAGCTCTTTTAGACTGGCTACTCTGGTCATAACATCTTTTTTCAGATCATGCATTTAATGTAATGCGTCAAATTAACATTTACTTATGATGTGCAATTAGAAACTCATATTCATCGGACCTCAGGCTGGTATTTAACTTTCGTTTACGTATACGTATATTGTAACATACCATCACCGATGGGAAGGGTAAGATAGTAATTTGGAACAGGTTAGGAGTGTTTAAAATTGTTTGGCTATGTTCATGCATTCATATATGCACGTGAATAGTGAATTTTGCACATGTA
>JAOSBN010000004.1:23052226-23063488 GCA_027563595.1 Erythroxylum suave | reverse complement strand
TTATTCTTCACTGTCACCCGATTCAGCTGCCTATAATCGATGCATAACCTCAAAGTCCCATCCTTCTTCTTCACAAATAGTACTGGAGATCCCCGAGGTGAAACACTAGGTCTAATAAAACCCTTCTCCAGCAACTGCTGAAGCTGAGCCTTCAACTCTTTCAATTCCACAGGTGCCATCCTATATGGAGGGATAGATACAGGAGCAACGCTTGGAACTAAATCAATCGTGAACTTTGTTTCCCGATCTGGTGGTAGACCAGGTAACTCATTCGAAAACACATCTAGAAATTTCCTAACCACAGGAATGTCCTGTGCACTCTGCCCAGCTCTACTATCAATGATGTGGGCCAGTTAAGCCTCACATCCTCCTTGCATTAATCTCAGTGCACTCATAAATGATATCATCCTAGCTGGCACTGCCTGACTAACTTCTCTAAAAATTGCTCTCGGTTGACCAAGAGATTCCAACACTATCGCCTTGGTGTAGCAGTTCATAATGGCTCTATAGGCAGTGACCCAATCCATACCTAGGATCACATCTATTTCTCTCAACTGTAATACAATCAGGTCTGCCTCTAATTCTACTTAATCAATCCTAATCAGACATCTCTTACAAACTTCTCCTATCACTATAGTACTACCTATTGGTGTACTCACCGCCAACCCATACTGTTGTAACTCCCTTTCATAATGCAATCTACATGCCAAATGTGGTGCGATAAAGGAGTGGGTGGATCCTGGATCTAGCAGTGCAAAAGCTTCAAAATCATAAATGAGAAGCGCACCTGTAACCACATCTGGGGAGTCTTGAGCCTCCTACCTAGTTATAGCATAGACTCGGGCCTGGGACTGCAGTCGGTTACTCTGCTCCTCAGTCCTCATAGAGGAACTCTCAGAGCTCACTCGACCTCTACCATGGCCCCTCTATCTAGTCCCACTACCTCTGCTCAGCTGAATAGTATCTTCACTCCCCGATCTGCCGCCTATACCAGTCTGAATTCCCGTAGCAGCAGGACAATCCCTAATTTGGTGATCAAAAGAACCGCATCTAAAACAAGCTCCAGAGTGTCTCCAGCACTCACCACCATGCCTCCTCCCATAGTGCTCACGCTGGGGTAACTGACTCTGTGTTGTACTTCTTCCACTGCCAAACTGTATAAAACCACCCCTCTGTCGAAATCCTGATTGCCTTGATCCAACTAGTGGTCTGAAACCCCTATTCTGGGGCCCTCTGAATCTCCTACCAGAACTGCCCTGACTCTTACTAGGCCTCTTCCTTTTGGACAAAGGTCCAATCTCAACCCGATTCTATGTCATCATCTATTCAATTCTAATCAAAGCAGCCCTCAACTCCATGAAAGTAGCTAGATCCGACCGTGCCAACCTTGTTCTGATCTCCATATTAAGTCCATTCTCAAACCTCTTACACTTGTCCTCTTCTATAAGGACCAAAGCAGTTGCATAACCCATCAGCTCATTAAAGCGAATCTCATATTCAGCCATCAACATCCTACCTTGATTTAAACGTAGAAACTCTTCCATCTTTCTATCCAAGTAAATCTTGGGCATATAGTTTTCCTTAACTCAAGAAGTCTTCCCACTTTAATTGGCAAGGCCTCATTATACTAACAGGGACAGTCTTCCACCACTAGTAAGCTGGGCCCTATAGGAGAGACACTTCATAATGAAACCTCTTATTAGGCTCACAATCCATCTAATCAAATACCCACCCTGTCCTTTCCAACCTGTGCTGCCATAAAAGTCCACAGCTCCCTGCTTTCACAACCTATCATACCTCCTCTCCCTTCTCTCGGGAACTATAGGACCATCTCCTCAGATCAAGGTACCGAGGACTCTCTACTGGCTCCTACCGATCTTTCGTCAACTGGTTGATCAACTTGAACACCTAAAACGGATGACCTATAACAAACAATAAATTTAAATCATTTGTCTACACTTCTCATAATATTTCATGCTTAAAGCTCTATATGTCCCCAAAGATGCCAACCATGCTCTGATACCACCTATGTGTAGCAACCCCTTATTGCAGCGTACACACCGAAATGCCTAGAGGTCATTCCAGCACATATCCTACGATAAGGCTGAGCTACTAACGATCATTACATAAACTTCACATGGCATCAAGTCAATAATCATTATAAAACGTCATAAGGAAACCACAATAAATTAAAACCTAACCTTTTCCACATTTCATTTCACAACTCGAAGTTTACATTGTCTTTCAAACACTTAATATATATACGTCATTAAACCTAGAACAAAAGCACTATACAAATGAGGAAAATATACAAGTCTATCTAAGCCATCCAAAAATCCCAGCTGACAGACCTTTGAGCCATGACTTCTCTTGCCAAAACCATGTAGAGTCTCTCACTCGATAGAGTCGTCTCTCGGTCCTGAAAAGACAACGTTCCAATTTTGGTGAGTTTTACGAACTCAATAAGGTAACCATCATTGATGGTTCACTCAATTCATGCATCACATTATTACACAGCATATATCACATGAGATCATATACACTTAACAAACCATGTAACATTGTACATTTAACACTTATAACCATATATATATCATGCATTGGCAATGCACATAAGACTCACATTCTTTCTTATTGTTGTGACCGAGTGCCTATCACAGACTTATACAAATATTGACCCATATGACTCAATCAGACAGAATCACGGAGCATAGCTCCACGTGCCAAATCAGAATTAGAAAATCACGGAGCAAAGCTCTACGTGGAAGCGCTTCATAAGGGCAACTCGAGTCACAATGTCTTTATCTGAGCATGCACTTTATGAGATGCAACAGTTTTTGCATACCTCATATATCACAATCTTATAAGAATGTTCAAACAGAGTTTTAAGGTCATCGGACCTAAGTCCGGCATTTAACTGACATTGAGAATCAAATGACAATTTTGTATCAAATGCACATTTATTTCATCTCATTCACATAAAAGTAACACTTCAATATCTCAATCCAATATCACAATCATCATACCTCCATATCCAGAATCAACACTCAAGTCAAAATCATACAGTCATTTTTAACGGAATTTAAACAACCAGAAATTAAGTGAGACCGTTTATGTTACTCCCAAAGCTACTGCCTGGAAGTGCCTGCAACGTCAGGAAGTTGACGTTCCAACTGTTACTCTATAACAAAATAATGCACACATATATCTCAATCTGTGCAAATATGCGTGTCCATTAATGCACACATAGAGAAAAGATTATGTACAATGCATGTTCATGGCAATCCCTGGGTATCCTTCCATCTAGGTTATCAAACCCACAGTCAAATATCGAACCTCACTTAACTAGCATTGTTCGCAAGGTTTATACTTCAACAAACCATCTGAATCAAGTTTCGAAACCTAAAGAGTCATTTCAGATTTCTCTCCAAACTATGACTTTCGAATATACTATTCACATTAAATCAAAGCAATTGATATTATTCTATCCTGTAAGCAAAAGGTAGACAAAGCAAAAGCAGACGAATATTCAAAACACAGACGATGGCTAAAGATAGACGGAAGCAAAAGGCAAACGATACGCCAAAGACAAACGAAGTGTTTAAAGGCAAACGGAATCTTAAAGACAGACAAAAGGTAGACAATAATAAAACATAGACGAAAAAAAATATAGACGGAAGCAAAAGACAGACCAAATGCAGAAAGGCAGACGATGAGAGGTCAAAGCAGACGATAAAAGTCAAAGTAGACGATAGAATTCAAAGTAGACGATATAAGTCAAACATAGACGATAAAAGTCAAAGCAGACAATAGAAGTCAAACATAGACGAAGCGCCAAAAGACAAACGCAGCGCCAAAAGACAGATGAAGTAGAGAACAAATGATTCCAAAAAGCAGACAAAACATAAGGCAAATGAAATACAACGAAAGGCAGACGAAGTGAAGAAAGACAGACGTTAAGTGGTCAACACAAACAAAGAAGGTCAACCCCAGACGGTAAAATATAGACGATAGAATACAAATGATACGTGTATGCACATGGACATCTCTCATCAACTCTCATATAAACATCCATGTATTCATGCATGCTCAGTGGAGAAACAGAGCATATTACCTTTCCATATCTAACTCACCAAACTAATCTTATACATTATTTTATTTCTATTTCAACTCCAAGATTTATTCCACAACACCTGATCACTAATAATCCATCAAAACCCAAATAACACCATATCTCCAAATTCCCATCCTTTTAACATAGTATGTAAGAATACAATTTTCTGAGAATGCATGTTCATGCAGATGACAGCAACTCATCAAATTTATTTCAAACTATCTAATTCTAAAGAACTTATTCACTACCTTCTTGTTGAAAACTCCAAGATCTTCAACTATCTCCAAAACCTTAATTGCATGTAAACTCTCGTACTCCTTTATAAATACAATCAACTTCTGGTTTTTCTTAAGGCAGAAGAAACACTTGACTATAGGAATTGGTGAGGGTTATGAAGAATCAGGGTTAACTTTCAGAAGGAGTTTGATGGAAAACTCTATGTATGGGAAGAAATTTTGGAGAAAATGATAACAAGGAAAGAACATAGAAAAGCAACAACCCCTTTTTAACTCTCGAATGACTCAAACTTTTGACAAATCATAAAAGCAACTTTACACTTGTCATCTTCCCAAGTTCTAGGTTCTTACTTAGTTTCTTTTGAAATAACTCCCTTCAACTCTCATCTTTACAATCCAACTATCTCCAACTCCTCATTTGATTACTTCTCTTCTTTTTCCTATTTTCCATAATACTCTATAAATTACAAAATGAATCCTAAGTTCACCAAAAATTTATAAATTTCACAATTCTACTAATCAACAATACTTTCAATATAGAAACATTCATAAGTCTCTAAAATTCACAATTCAATCTGATAATACCCAGAATTATTCATGAATGCATGTACAATTAATTTCATGTGCAGAACAAATATCACTATTCGTGTATAGGTGAATACCATATTATGCATGAATATATATAATTGCCTTTCTTAAATTCCCATTAATCATTCATATTTACTATTCTAACCTTCCCATAGGTAATGGGATGTTACACTGTCGGCTATATCAATTTATGTTATGCAAACGAGTTTATTACCTATCACTATTCTTAGTGACATTGATAAAGTTGTGTGTCGATTCTTATGGAGTTCCACGGAAGAAAGATGGGGTAATCATTTGGTAGGGTGGAGTACGATTTGTCAAGCCAAGGAGAATGGGGCCATTGGTTTCAAACCAGTGAGTTCTTGTAATAAAGCTCTTATGCTTAAATTATATTGGAGGTTCATGACTAAAAAGGACTCGATGTGGGTACAAACTCTCACTAGCAGGTATGGCTGGAATCGTGTGCTTTATGAATTGCCAAAAGCTGGACCTGGTTGTTCTGTGACATGGAAGGCTTTGTGCAAACTTTGGCCTACATTTTCTCATGGATTCTATTGGCGTTTGGACAATGGGTGGTTGATATCCTTCTAGAATGACAACTGGGTGCAAGAACTGGGTCCGTTGCTTGCATGGGCATTGAAGGATGTCGATCGCCCTTTAGTGGTGTGGGATTTCTTGTGTGATAATGGTTTGTGGAATGAAGAGCTACTATGCCAAGTGCTTCCTGCCCACATTGTTGCCCATATTTTGGAAGTTGTGCCTTGTATGGATGAGGCTGATACTTTCTTTGGCTTTATAGTCCTACCGGGGCTTTTCCTGTTGCTTCTTCCTATACTTTATTGGAGGAGGCTGAGGATACGGATTATGATAGAATTTGGCAGAGGGTTTGGGCATGGCGTGGTCCTAAACGAGTGTGGAGTTTTTTGTGGCTAGCTAGCCATGATAGGCTCTCTGCTAATAGCTTGTGCTTCAGGAAAAGTTGTGCTCTGGATGATAAACATGTGCAGTGCCCGGTAGAAGTAGAATCCACTTTACATCTGTTGCAGGACTATGTATAGGCGAGACAAGTATGGGATAGATTGGTTCTTGCTAGTTAACAACTTGGCTTTTATATTTTGAGTTTATAGGATTGGTTGTTATCTAACTTGGAGCAGAAGAGATGGGGTGTGCAGGGGTAGGATTGGCCTCTTTTATTCAGGGTAGTGGTTTGTTTGTTATGGATATGGAGGAATAATTTGGTCTTTTCTGAGGGAGTAGATGTACCACTTGATTTCCAACCTGTTATTTGGACATATGTGAAGCAGTTCCTTTTTTCTAATGAAATTCAGCTTCAAATGGGGGCGATTATGGGCAGACGTGAGAGCCAATGGGTGCGGTGGATACCTCCTATTCAGGACTGGGTTAAGCTAAATTGTGATGGGGCATGGGATTCATTGAATGAACACATGGGGCCAGGGGCCTGTTGTGAGATTCACAAAGTAATTAGTTGTTGGGTTTCTCTCAGTGTTTGGGGCAGTGTTCGGGGCTAGAAGTCGAGTTACAGGCAATATGTTTGGGCTTGGAGTTAGCTGCACGATGAAAAATCTATTTTTTTAGGTAGAGACGGATTCTTACGGAGCCTAGTAGTTGTTGTCGATGAGCCATACTACCTCTGCTAGTTCTATTTTACGTAGGTGCTAGTCATTGCAAGAAGGTTTTGCTAAGGTGCGATTTAGTCATGTCTTCTGGGAAGCTAATAGGTGTGCAGACATTTTGGCAAAACAGGGTCTTTATTGTAATGACCCGCTAGTGATTTATTCATAACCTTGTGCGGGATTACTTCATCTACTTGCTTTTGATAGTTGTTTATTTAATGTAACCTGACATTTTCTCTTATGAATGCATTATTTTTCCATTAAAAAAAACTAAATGTCATTCCACTTAAGATAATTAATTGAACTCTTGAACTATTAAATATTATGAGAACACATATTTTATGTCTAATTGGAAACCCTATTTAGAACCTTATTATAGCCATCCGCACAACAAAGGGTAAAATTACCGTTTTGCCCTTAAGTTGGTTTTTCCTTCTAGAACTCCCGTTTTACTTTATATGGTGATTAACACACAATATCTCATCTTTGTATTAAGAAAATATGGGTAGCCAGTCGATCAAATTACTAGCGCTATTTTAATCACCAAATCTCCTTAAAACATCTAGAAGTGATGATATCACTATAAACTTTTATTTAAGTGAATGTTCCCTGATATATATTTCAATTAATAATTCCAACATGCAGACACTTTATTAATACTCTATAAAAATCCATTCTGAATATATCAAGATTTATAATGAAACATATACGAGTCCACCACTCATCAAGATTGTGGTTCATAATAAGCGAATGCTTAAGTTGTATGATTTAAGATTAAAGTAACGACTCACTTTATTTTTGAAAACGTACTTAATTCCAGATTCATTAAATAATTCCATTATCTATAGTCAACTACAATCATGATATGAAACTCATTATTCCCTTGATGTAAACTCATTTACTTACACGGAGATAAATCGCAACACTACAGTCTAAACCATAATCAAGCAACGAACTTGATTATTCAACTGTGAATCCATTAATTTAGATTTTAATAATATACATGTTTCCCATACATCTCTATGTATATGTATATTACTTACAAAAGAATCTTGGTACCTTATGACTAGATATATAATGCTCTTTAAAACCAAACTCTTTTATTTTATTAATAATAAATATTTCTATTACAAAACTATAACTGAAGAAGATTAACGTATATGTAAATACACTTGCTTTCCAGAGTACTATATTTACATAACTCCAACACCGTAGATATTATCTTTTTTTTAAGTTTTATTATAATTAATATATACGTACATTTTTTCATCACATGTATTGATCTTGTTAACCGGAAAACACACCATTGATGTTGGTATAAATCTCCAATTCAATTATATCTTTTAAAGATGGATTAATACAGAAAAAGAAAGATGGAATAAGTATTTATCCAATTGAAGTTGTGTATAACACACTTCTTACTAAGTGGTTATAAATGATATCTAATGACAAAGTGCCATTGTAGATTAAATGATACACTCTACTAAATTGAAATATCTTGTAGAATATTCATGACAAAGAGTCATTATAGATTAAATGGATAAACTCTACTAAATTGAAATAACTTGTAGAATATTCATATTGCCTCTGAATATAATGGTTTAACATAAAATATTTTTTTACCTAGAATTGAAGATTCTATGAATAATCCTTTTGAGAATTAGGGAAATGATACAATGTCAATTAGCCAATTAAGAGACTCATTGTATATACCTAATGGACAAATTATAAGAGTTACGAGTATGAAACTAACAGAGGCCTTGCTAAGATGATTTAAGACATATATTTAGATCATGTTTTAAGAAAAAAAAATAGCAAAGAGCATATTGAACAGAGTACTAGATTTAGAGGAAGAACAATCATATTTAACATTATTTAAGTTAAATTATACAAGAATTAGATGCATAATCTTATAACATTAATGCTAATTTTGTAGGTTATTGCTTATTTAGTGTTATATTATTTATTTCATTGTTATTAGTTTATAATTTACATAATAACTAAGTCCAAAATGTGTGAAATAGTCTACAAGGTGTTTACTATTTTCTAATTAAATTAGGATATGTGTGAAAATGAATAGTTCTAAAGGAGATAGCTTTTTATATTTTGGAAGCTTAATTAAAAGTAGGATTCCAAAACTCCTAATTATGGTATTGTAATATATTTATGATTCAAGTATCTCGGCATAATATGTTGAAGCAATTTAGTAAACTCCTAAAGTATTCTTCTGTAGTTTTAATTAAGGTATTCTACTAAATTTCTAATTAAAGTAGAAGTAATTATAGTGTCTTTAATAAATTTAGAAAAAAACGTAAAAATCCACTACCATGGGGTACATACCTAAACATCCTTAGGATATTCGAGAATATACCCTATGAAAGTGGCATGTTATATTAGTCATATTCACTTAATATTGCATCATACATATATAACATAAATATTCAAAGATTAAACTCCTTATTCCATTGTTAAACCATAATTTACAATGTAGCTTTTCACTACGCAATCCATATATATAGTATTATAAAACATATGAGAGTTTACTACTCTTTACAACATTCTACATGAATGGGGAACTATATAAAGGTACTCTATCTAACTCTATCTAACTCCTCAACATCAGCTGACTGAACTTTGAGCCATTCTTTGAGTCCAAAAATGTAGTATTAGACTTCTTTTAGAGTATCTTGTTAACTAGGTCTCCTCTCTCATACTTGGAAAACAATGTTGCAATTTTGATAAGTTTTGTGAACTTAGTGAGTGAACTATCATCAATGTGCTCACTCATTTCAAAAACATATATCAAATATCCAAACAAATTTCACAATATAACTCATCCCAAATATACATCAAACATCTCACATATTCATTTCATAATAATCTGATCATTTTCTCAATCATTTTAAACATCACAATTTAGTAAATTCAGGAAATCTTTCACATAATACATATATGTATATAAATGCAATTGCATAAGTGACTCACTTTCATTATTACTTTGTTATGACCAAGCGCTTTTTTAACTGTCCCGTATCTGTTGTGGATACCGGGCTTATTTTAATACTAAGCTTGTAGCTTTTTATACACATTTATGAGATTTAAGCTCTTTTCATTGGCCACTCCGACCACAATTTCCTTTATCTGATCATACATTTCGTTGTAATGAGATGCATCAATTCACATTATATGCAATGAATCACTTTCATTCATCGTATATAGTAACTTTCACATTTTCATCAAATCGAAGTCTTGCATTCAACATTTTTGTTAAGTACACTTATTTTTCCCGATTCATATTCAATCATGACCACTTCCAATGCAATCTCAAATATCAAACTCCTTAGACCAGTGATGTCCAGATTTATCAATCATATAAATTACAATTCAATAACTAAAATTTAAATAGAAATAAATCAATCCTAGTGACAAACATCTAGGTTGACTCATAGTAAGCTCGAGATAGCTATTGCCTCGACCAATCGGCAATGTTTGGATGCTATCATTCTAATTTAGCATCTAAATCAAGCAATAAATATATTGTACTCATTACTAAATTGCTCAATCACATAAGTATTCAATCATAAACATATGTATATGTGTTATGTACAATGCATGCTCACTGACATCCCCAGGTATGTAGCCTTAATCACAAGTCTTGATCATTCAAACATTTTAACTTGTATATATCTAGTTTCCACTTAGGTTTATACCTCAAATATAGTTAATTATATTAAACTCATCAATAAATCATTCACAAATGTTTTATAGCATTATATGATCACATAATATCCAAATTCTTATTCAGTATTACTTAATTCACATAATTCATTGCCTTTGGATCACATTAGCATTCTTAATAATGCTTCATTCCTATAATGACTCTAAATTTCTAGATTTCATATACATTGATTTCATCAATCTATTATTAAGTTAAAACCTCAATTAACAACCTAAATATATCAAACACTTCATCAACTAATCAAGCATCAAACTAGGTTAATTTTAAGCCTTAATCAAGTCTAAATACACCATAGGAAAGTATCTTATAATTAGTTGGCTCAAACATCACTCAAAAGATAACATTTCACTTTTCCTGCAATTCCCACAATCTTGGAAGACTTCCCACGATTGTAGGATGATTCATCCAAATGTTTTTCACCTTAAATGCACTTCCCACGATCGTGGATTATGCCACCCGAAATTTCCAGCCAATTTCTTCTTTAATTTTTCCAGATTTTTAGCCTTTCCATACTATATTCAAGACATATTACACATAGTTTATCATTTATACTTCATTTCCTCTTCATTCTCACCTCATTTCCATCTCAAAAACATCCACAAACTATTGTCTATCATTTAAACAAAAACTGAACATGCTCGCCATCATTCACTATCATACATAAATCGTAGTTCCTCTATTTTAGGAACATTACAAAAACACCTTCCTTAAACATAAATTTCACCGTCATTATACTTTAAATAACATTTTTCATACACCCAAAACAATATCATTCCTTCATCAAAATTTCTGCACTTATCACGTACCATTTTCACTATCAATATAACTGTCGGACCCCGTTTCCGGAGCCTAACTCTTGATCTTTATCGATTCGTCTTCTTACTCTGGTACTACATCTCTTGGAACCTCGCTTCCGGAGTCCAACGTTCGGAGTCATACTTAAGACGTGAG
>JAOSBN010000004.1:23040366-23052126 GCA_027563595.1 Erythroxylum suave | reverse complement strand
GAAACTTCAGATGATGAGGGGGCAAAAGCTATGAAGAATCCAAGTTGAAATTCCAATTGAAAGTTTCCCAAATCTACTTATGAGCGGTGGGCCCTCCAGGCCGTTTGACCTCCGAATGTTGGGCTTCGGAAACGGGGCCCAACAACACATACCACATAAAGGATCAAATTAATATCTCCTAATTATGGTGCCTAAAACCATTTAATCTCTAGTCCATTTGTCACACAATTTTCTATGCCTCTTGTCAATAAATCCTAATGCCACTTGTCAATTATTTCTGTTTCCGTATGTCACATATTTCTATTACCATGAGTCAATTTGTCTTGCCACTTGACATTTTCCCTAGTCCAAAAATACACATAAATTCATAAATCTCCCAATTGTAACAAATAATTTTGAATTAATAATTATAATTCACCAAATTAAAATTCACGACATAATAGTTCATAATTCACATCATAACGATGTTAAATCATTCATATCTTGGAATATGTCCATTGAATGCATATACAATATTTGTAATGTGTACAAAAATCAAAATTCATGTGTGTATGCTAATGTTATACATGTGAATGCAACGCACCTCTTAATTTTCTCAACACTATTTCTCCTATGCAGTAGTCTAGGGTCCTAACCCTTAGTATGAAAAACAAGTTATTACAACAAATATCCAATTAAAGTCTTTTTAGTAGTTTAGAATTCTAACTAAAATTGTATTAGTAGTTCATTTTTTAATTAAAGTAGGAATTCTTATTATACTTTTAGTTAGAGTTCTACAAATGTTTTTACATAACCTTATATGAAGGGAATATTATTATCAGTAAGGATGGGATATTTGAGTTCATCACTGAACTTTTGAGAATTTATTCCATTTGATGTTGTCAAACTTATATGAACTTGATTTTGATTCTTCATAATTAGTCTATCAATTCCTTAAATTTAGGTCTAGCTTTCCTAGTAAGATTTCAATATTGCTCCTAATTTCTTCAAATTTATTCTTAAATAGGTTCATATTAGTTGATATTAGAGTTTGTCCTTTTCTAGTTGATGATAAGCTTGTAGATATTTCTATAATAGTTTTTTTATGTAAATAGGCCATTTATAATAAGGGCTATGGTTTGATTCTAATGCTAGCCATCAAGTATCATTGGATCGACTCTAACTATTGCATCTCATTATTTCTTCATCAATTTTTATTCTTATAAAAAGGCAGTGAAGTAGAAATCATCTGAGCTAATTCATAGTTGTTTCATACTAAATTTAATGTAATGGAGGCAAAATTCTACATATTTCATGTAAAATCGATACAAATTCAAAAATCTTTTCATTTTAATGAAGGAAAAAAAGATAAAAACAAAGTTAGTAAGATTTGTAAAATAAATACCATCGTGCCTGCTACTAAGCAAATGAAGGTTCTTATTATAGAGGAACTTGATGAATGACATTTTACACAAGGAAAGGATGGTAGACATAACTCCAAAGAAGTAGGTAGATGTGATAACGTAGAATTGGTTTTTCAAGAAGAAACAAAACCATAAATAAGGTTTAATTATGTCAAAATCTTAAAAATTTGCTATTAAAAAGTTTGATGATTATAAGAGTCAAAAACAAGAATTATTAGAAAAAATGAATTTGGACAATTTAATAGAATTCCATATATTCTTTATTAGCAGAAGTTGGAGCTACTAAAACTCTTGAAAGATTTTGAAAACTATTGCACTTGGGACAATCGAAATGTTACGGTTGAGGAGAAGGTTTGTGAAATATAGACTTCTGATAAAGCTATAATTCTACCCTTGCTACCAATCCCTTAGGTAATGGTCTAAAGAATTTGAGCTAAAGACTAGAAGAAGTAGAAAATATATTTAAGGTGGTTTTATTAGACCAGCCAGATACACTTAGTGGTTAGCCAATATTGTGCCAATAGTTAAGAAGAATGGAAAGATAAACATTTATATTGGCTTTAGGGATTCAATTGTAGCTAGTCCTATAGATGCACATATAATGTCGATGGAAAATTCTTTGATAGATGCAACAGTTGGTTATTCTTTTTTTCTTTTGTGGACCTTTTTTAGTTATAATCACATTTTTATATTTGAAAATCATATTTCTAATACAACTTTTAGATGTCCAGTGACAAAACGGACATTTGAGTGGGTTGTAATATCATTTAGTCTAAAAAAGAAGGAGACACTTATTAAAGGATTATGAATGATACCTTTCATAATTTGATAATGCATACTTTGGTACTTTTACAAGATAATATTGTTGTGAAATTAAAAAAAAAAAGAGTGAAGATTATATCTAGGATTTATGAGAATCCCTTTTTACGATGAGAATGCACAAATTGAAGTTAAATCTCCTAATGTGTGTTTTCAGAGTAAAATTGGGGAACTACTTGGAATTTTTAGTTCATGATAGAGGAATTGAGCCATTCTTAAAGTAAAACTGCCTCAAAATATAATGTTACTTTAGAGATTTCTAGGCCAGATGAACTACGTGAAAAGGTTCATTGCTAATTTAGCAAGGAAAAAAAATTTAGAATTATTAAGGTTGAAGAATTCCAAAGAATACCATTAAGAGGAAAAGCATCAAGCAACATTTGATTGTTAATCGATAATTTTTTAAACTTATCCTAGTTATTGCTTTTCATGTAAGAAGGTTGGGCATAGCCTGTTTGAATGCAAAGTCTTAGCCAAGAACAAGAAAAAACACAAGAAGGAGAGTGGGAATGAAGGAGGTGTTTTGAGTACACAGAACGATGAGGGTAAAATTACAGAAGAAGGCATCACTGGTAAGGGTTCCTTGCCTCAACTGATCCATGAAGAAAGGGCGGGTTTGAATGTAATCTCTGCAGAGCAGGAGGGGCCGAATGTTAGTGAGTTTCCATCAGGAGAGTTTAAACCACGGGGGGTAAAAGCATGGTGATAAACCTCCCTAAAATGAGGAAAATACAAGGGACTTATTAACAAAAGGAGGGTTGGTTAAACCTCCAAGAACCACAACTTTCACTATAGGTGAAGCGGGCTGGCAGCAAGTTGCTAGTAATAAATCTGTTAGCAAAGGCAAGCAGAAGGTTAGGATCGGGGCTAGTAATATGAGTGTAATAAGTTCTGGAATTGGAGGAGTGGGCACTAGTAATGAACAAAACAAGCAGCTTGGAGTAGGTTTGAGTGGTAAGGGAACTCTTGATCTTACCAAAAAACCAGGAGGTGAGAGGACCTTCACACCAGCTATATAAAGTTGTTCTGTAGGAATGTCCAAGGCCTAAACAAAGCATTGAGACAAAACAATGTTGTCAATCTTATTAAATAACATGGCTGTAAATTTGCTTGCTTCCTTAAAACCAAACTCTCTCTTGCTAGTCTTCACTTGATGATGAAAAATAAATTTGCAGGATGGGAAAACTATCACAATTTTGAATCTATAGCAAGTGGTAGAAAGTGCATTGTTTGGGATTCTGTATTATATGATTATCATGTTTTGGATGTAGGGGAGCAACTTATCCACTGAAAAGTTCAATGTCACATTACTCAAATAACCTTTATAATTTCTTTTGTTTATGGGCTATATAGTGTGACAAAAAGAAGAGAATTATGGCAGCATTTGATGGGGCTGCAATCGGATTCAATAGTACCCTGGGTCATAATAAGGGATTTTTACTGTGTTTTTGTGGCTAATGAAAGACTTGGATGCCAACCTTCTTCAGCTTATTTGCTCAAAGATCTCCTAGATTTTCGTATGACGCTTGGACTAGAAGACGCCTTAGCTAGGGGGGAGTTCTTCACTTGGAATAAAAATAATCTCTAGGTTAAATTGGATCGAGTACTGCTTAACTCGACATGGGGTTATTTAGGTTATGCATGTTCAGTTCATTTTCTTGATATATTGGTAGATTCAGACCATTATCCTGTAGTGGTAGCCTTCAATCGTATAGAAGTTAGAGGTAACGAACCCTTTAAATTCTTCAATATGTGGCTTAACCACCCTCTCTTTTAGGACATTTTATCGAACAAATGGGAGCAGGTAGTTCTTGGTAGTCCTATGTAAGAAATTGAAGGCTCTAAACTACCCTCTAAAGGTTGTCAATTTCAAAGCTTATAGTCACATTTCATACAAGGTCAAGAAGGCATCAGAAAACTTCCAACTTGCGTATAAGGCATCTATAAATAGTCCTAATGACGTTAAGTTAAAGCATAAGGTGAATATTAAAAAGAAGCAGGCAGGATTTTTTATGGATGCAGAAAGAAAATTTTTCCAACAAAAGACTAAGTGCAAACATCTTTCAAAGGCTGATAAAAGTACAAGGTATTTCCATGTTGTAACTAGGAAGAGAAGTAAGCAGAATGCTATATCCCATCTCATTAAGGAAAATGAGGGTATGACTTAATCACTAGAAGAAATGGTTGATTTTACTGTTACTTATTTTAAGGAGCTGGTTCGATGTTAGATGTAGAGACATATGACTCACTCATTTAGAGACATATGACTCACTCATTGCCCCGCTTATGGATGCTGAGATTAAAAGGGCAATGTTTGACATAGCCAATGATAAAGCTCTGGGGCCAGATGGTTGTACTTCTACCTTCTTCAAGCAACATCAGGGTGTTGTTGGATTCGATGTAATTTGCACAGTGAAGGAATTTTTCAACGAGGGTTAGATGCTTAAACAATTAATCCATACAATCCTCACTCTCATTACAAAGAAGAAGACATAATTGATTCTCAGATTTTAGACCAATTGCATGTTTGAATGTGGTGTATAAGGTGATTGCTAAAATATTGATAGAATGCATAGCTTCGGTTGTGAGAAAACTTGTCGACCTAGCACAAGCTACTTTTGTATCAGGGAAGAGTATGCTAGATAATATTTTCCTTGCATAGGAACTCGTTAGGGGTTATACCCGAAAACCTATCTCTCATATGTGCATGCTCAAAATTGATATTACAAAAGCCTATAACACAATTTTTTAGGATTTCCTCGCAGACATGATGAAAGGGTTGAGGTTCCCTACTACATTTATCCGGTGGATTATGGAATGTGTAACAACTATATCCTATTTGATCTCGATTAATGGCACATTACATGGTATGTTAAAAGGTAGACAGGGATTGAGATAGGGATCCCATGTCACCAACTCTTTTCCTACTCTATTTGGAGTACCTCTCCCGATTGCTAAAAGTGAGAACTGTTAGTTCCCACTCCAACTTCCATCCACAATGTCGAAAACTTAGTATCACACATTTTTCATTTGTGGATAATTTTATGTTATTTTCTCGAGGTGATATTGACTCTATTCACATTCTAGTGGATGTTTTGACTGAATTGAAAGAAGTGGTAGGGATGTAGGTTAACCCCTCAAAATCCAATGTCTATTTAGCTAGAGTTCACGAGCAGGATAGAGATGAAATTTTGCAGATGGTCGAATATCCAACAAGTGAGTTCCCTATTCGATATTTAGGGGTTCCTTTTGTGCCTTTGAAGGTCTTGGTAGCCCAATTCTTGGTACTAATGGAATCCGTAGAGGCTTTTATTAGTGAATGGAATGGGAAGTCCCATTCATATATGGGTAGAATTGAACTGGTTAACTCTATCATTCAAGGAGTACTATCATTTTGGTTCTAGGCATTTCCCATTTCCATAATTATTATTAAGAGACTAACCTCCATATGTAGGTTGTTCTTATAAGGTGGCAAACATTTTAGGGTCACATGGGACAATATTTGTATACCCAAAGAGGAGGGTGAATTGGGCTTGAAAAGTTGTAAATTATGGAATTCGGCTCTTTTATCTAAAGTCTTGTGGAATATTCGCGCCAAAGAGGATTCTTTGTGGGTAAGATGGATTCAAGAAATATACTTGAAGGGCTCATCAGTGCGGGATTAGGAATCCCAAACCTGTGACTCACCCTTAATGAAGAAACTTGCCTAGATTCGGAACATATTGGTAGCCAAATTGGGTGGCTGAAGTGAGGTTGAACATGGGCTGCAGACCTTATGCATAAATGGAACCTACTCTTCACAGAAAGCTTATGAGCTATTGCGGATCAAATACTCGAGAAGACCTGGGATGTTATGTATATGGAAAAAACCATCCCACCAAAATTTTCCTTCATTGCATGGCTTAGTCTACACAATAGACTCTCAACAAAGGATAATTTATTATTCTTAGAGATAGACTTAACATGCAGATTGTGTAATGATGAATTGGAAACTGTTGACCATCTTTTCTTTAAGTATTCTTTCACAAGTGAGGTTTGGAGAGCCATTCGGGGTTGGCTCGGATTGACATGTACCATGTCTACACTGCCTACTTCCATCAAGTGGATTTGGAAAAATTACACTAGACCGCGTCTACGAAGCAATGCAGCAAGACTGGCACTGATTTGTACCATATATATGGTATGGAAGACGAGGAATGCTATCCAATTAGATTTTGCTTCTTTTACGAGCTTTGATGTAGTTTATAAAATTTTGTATTGACTATATCCCGATGAACTGATTAAATTCTTTTTTTTTTATTGAGTAGATGATGTTGATGTATGGGTTACAAACTTTGGTCAGAATATGCCCCAAAAACCGTGTACATATCCTTTATGAATCAATATATTTACCTTTTATAATAAGAAAAACCTAAAACAAACCTCCAATGTTGATGCTCTCTAAAAAAGCAATTTCGTTGTATATTTATACCATGGAAGAATCTAATGGATGCTTATTGGCTCAAAATAAGAAGGCAAACGATGAATAAGCTTTCTATTATATGAGTAGAGTTTTCATGCCAACAAAAAAGATTTATGTATCCATTTTGAAGTTATATTTAGCATTACACTTTGCTTCTTCAAAATTAAGGCATTATTTTTTGGAGAATAAAGTTCATATGATTTCGTAGATTTATGTAATGAAATACATATTAAGTAAGTCAGTCGTCTTTGATAATATTGGAAAATGACATGACTTTGGTTGACTTCAACTTAATATATTACCTTTAAAAATATGTAAAAGGGCAAGTATGAGCTGACTACTGAGCAACCCATCCTACAATTGAGATACAAGAAGATATGGAACATTTATTTCTTAGTTATAAGAAGAAGCAATGGGAATTGATGTTTGATAGTTTTAGTACAGAGAAGTCATCTGGTAGTGGATAGTCATAAACATACCAAATGGGGAAAAAGACTGCTCTCCCTTAAAATGGACTTTCATGTACAAATAATGAGGTAAAATATGAAGATTTGACAAGTGGAATAAAACTTTTTGTTGATCTTAAGGTGAAAAAAATTCTTCTCAAAGAATTCTCAACTAACGTTGCTTCAAATGGCCGGGAAATATAAAGTAAGTAAGTTTGACTCCGTCACCCTATTATAATATTGGATAATTAGAAAAGTTTATACTTCAATCAAGTGTAAAAGTTAAGCAATTCACTCGTTATTTGACTCATTCCTTAAAATTGCATACGATTTAATATTCTAAAAGGTCCGTTTACTTGTCTTTATTTTCTCCATTACCCATTGAATTAATTTTTTTCATTAAATTATCTTTTAGAACTTAAATATGTCTCGTGTTAATTCTATCAAATTTTTGACTAAAAACATCACGGAAGGGTAGTGAAGACAATGAGTATAAACCTGATGAGTTTTTTTATAATATTAAATTATATGTCTCTACACTTCGTTTAAAATCAAAGATTTGGAAACTTAAAAGTAATAATGTATGCAGAAGGAAATCATGCTTTTACCGTTGGTTGCTAAGATAATGCATAATGAGGTATGCTTTAATTGACAGCCAATCTAGGATAATTATTATTTCAAACTACTGGTTGAAACTTCACAAGTTACTTCAGGGCCCTAGATCTAAGAGACTAATTCTAGAAAGGCCGAATTGTGAAAATATCCAACAGTCCAAGACATAACCCCCAATCTCCCGTTATTAGGCTAGAGAAAGTAGAGATGTTAAGCAACTAAATGAACTCTACGGTTTCATCATCAATCCTGGGCTTTTAAATAAAATAAAGGCAGCACTTCAAAGACAGTAGCATAAAGAAAACTGAAGAATTACGAAATGTGAAAACAAAATATTGGTTTCTTATAACCATAAGCAAAATCCAAAATTATGACCAACTAGAATATAGCATATCTACTATAATTCATTTCTAGAAGGTGTTACTGCAGAGCAAGCAAAGCATCTACTCAGGGTATAGAAAATTGAAGCTGAGATATCAATGGAAGTTCCATGACATTTGCACAAAAAAGAGGGTGGAAGAGATTGACCACAAGACTACTTAAGACTGAACGAGTTTTGCCACAGTAATAACGTTGGTTCAGGGAATTATATACTCGTCATTGACAATCTTTCATTAAAAATTGATTGAGATACATTAAATCGAGTTCTTTACAATTGTTGGAGCAATTATTCACAAAAGGATTCATTTGAAGGCTTCCTAAGTCCAATTTGAGTGATTAAAGCCCATGCGTATTTTGCTATTAAACGCACCACCCATAGTTTACCAAGTATTGCAAGATGGAGACCGCAATGGACAAAACCAAAACGAAAAGGAAAATTGAAAGTAGAAAACTTATTACAGCAGACCATGCAGTGGAATGGCCAAGCTTAGTATCTCGGAATTCTGGAATTATAAGCCTCTCTTAAGTATCTGGATCAATACATCAAATATCCAACAAGGGATCTACGTCAGCTCAGAAAACACGAAGGAAAACTAATATCTATAGAGAAGGAATAATTATAAGATAACGAGTTCCAAGAGAAAACAAAATAAGAAAGCCAAAATAAAAGCGTCCACTGGTGAAATAATGGCAATATAAATGTTTCGAGTGTTCCACTGGTGAAAAACTGGTGCATACAACTAGCTAACGCAAGAGGCTTGGCAAAATGCTAGCATAAGAGCAAAATCTTTATTGGTAGTAACATCTCCCAACTTCATTGCCAGTTCTGTAGTCAAACTCAAATATGAAATCATCGCCGCTGACTAACAATTACCATAATAGCGAGAAAAAGAAAAGAGAGAGAGAAAGAAAAGTTGCAAACAATAAACCCCAAATTCATCCTGAGGTCTCATTTAAAATATAGAATTTTGAATATGGGAAAACGCCCATCTCTTGGGAAGCTACAAGCTAAATTATTTGAGCAATTCATGGAACAGAGATGGCTAATCCAAACGAGCACAAGGCCAGCATTCAGATTTGCTTACCTCGAAGAAATAATCAATTCAATAACATCATATATTCAATCGGAATGTTGATGTTGTTGCTGATGAAAGGAAAGGCATACGGCGAGGGAAAGGCGAGCGTTTTGGCACTGTGACCGTTTGAGCGCTGTTCCGCCGCTCCCACAAAGGCTACGAACCGCCTCAGACTCCTTGGGACACGCCATCGACACCACACACTGCGCAAGTTTTTGATTGAGGTGGCGACACGCCGTTTCACAGGCCACACTATCTGGGAGACGCCCGTGGCACTTTCTCAACGCCGCATATAGCCTCTCGCATTTTGCTGGCAAGCTTGACATTGATTTGCCTTCGCACATGCCTTTTCCATCTCTCGCAAGTAGTAACTGTATTAATTTATTTACTTGCGTTAGTTACAAGTTTTTCTTTCGAAAACTTAAAATTGATTAATAATAATAAGAAGATAAGTGAACAGAGGTTGGGAGAGCCATAAAAACTCTGCTACGTCCAGAAATATGACTAAGATGATTGCGTTTAAAAACACACTAGCAAGTATATACTGCGTAAATGTGCAGTAGTTATCTTTATGGATATGACCACTAAAATTTTAACAAGTATTCTGGCTCTTATTCCATAAATAATGATTAAAATCTGCAACAGATGTAGATGGTGTCATTTTAGTGTTGTTATGTTTATCATTTATTGAACTCTGTTGACTGTTGGTGTTCTTCTTCTTTTTTAATTACATTTTTTTTTGTTGGTAGGTAGATTGCACTTGAATCATTTGTTTTGTTAAATGGTAATAAATTAATACAATATATCAGTTTGAATAAGATATTTTCATGTTATCATTATTGTCGTATAAAATTACCAATCACTTCTTTAATACATTTCAAATATCAATGTATGAAATATGTGCCTAAATATTGCTAAATGTACATGACAGAAAAGATAAAATAATTTGAGATCATGTTCACCATAGCAATACAAAAGAAAAGTTATGAATACATAATGATAGCAGCAATAGATTAACACAGGCTATTAAATTATGAAAGTTATTAACATTTAACGGTTATATTATTTGACATATTGCTACTAAAGTTTAAGATAATTTGAGTTTTTTTTTCTTGTCATCAGTGTCTACATTTGAATATGGATTGGACTCATTCAATGTTTGGTCAGGACATTCTCTTACTTTGGCAGACGAAGTGATCATAACTAAAAAAAAAAACAAGAAAACACAAAAACACAATTAGTTATATAGTATAAACGTTATTATATTTCTAGTTAGTGTTATTATGATGAAAATAAAACAGGACAATTTCTTATGTAAATAATGATTACAACTTGAAAGAGGTGTCGATGATGTACTTTCGGCGTTGCAACGTTGATCATCTTTTACAATTTCTTCTTCTTTTTCACTTGAAGTTATATCCTTTTGTGATTCTACATTGTCACTTTGACGGTAATAAATAACAGTGAATCGTTGTCTTCCATCAGATGACTGGATTTGTCCAGGTTTGATATGCATAAGAAAGGTCTTTGTGAACCTTTTCTAAAGGAAGTTGTAGACTCGTTTTCATGGGAAGATACAAGTTGTCAATCATTAGTAAAATGCATAATGATTTTTATCAATGTATGAAAATAAAGTTGTAATAAATGTTAAATAAAACCTCGTGGGAAGATTGCATAGCTTCAACTGCAGTAAAAGTCAAGAGTTTTTCTCCAAGAACACCGAAAATTGAAGCTGTTACAGTTCCTGTTTAGTCTGTTAAATCAATATCATAAAGGCATCTGCAATTTTGTCAAAATGCTAATGAGGAAGGTGTTGGATGAGGTTTAAGATAAATGTTTGAACTATTTTCTTCTCTTATTTAGTTGATGTGAAGATTAACTTTCTACTGTTTGTTAAATTTATTTCCTAATATATATGTTTAATCAAAATAACAGGTAGGAAATTGAAAAGGAAAAAAGAGAAGGACATGCCTGGGTTCAGCTGTAACTTTTTCATGACAAGAATTGCAAGTGAATGTAGTTCCATATGTTGCAGCTATTAAATGAAGACATTTTTTGCATGCCATATACCAGTACTTTTGCAAATTATGTTGAAAGGAAATTTGAGCTTTAATCCATGCTATTTTGCAAATTATGTTGAAAGGAAATTTGAGCTTTAATCCATGCTGTCTACTAATATGTTAAAAGATATTGATTCCATATCACATAAGTTGGAACATTTATCTGTCAATATTTGAGAAAATATTTTTACCTTGGACTTAAGGAACATGATTTTAGTAATTTTTTGATCTGGTTCGTAATAACATCAAGGTTATATTTAAGATACTTTTGTTCATGAACCAAGTTTTTTAGCTCTTTGTTATTTCGTATAGCCTTGCAAAAAGATAATTTTCCATATTAAAGCATCAACGTATTCTTAACTTTTATAAAGCTTAATTTTTTTGCGAAAGCGTAAAACTTCTCAATACCATTTTTTGAGATCTACAGCTTCTTGTATTGGTGGATCAATAAGAATTGTAGAGTCAAACCAGGTGGATAATGTAACACCTACAATGTTTCTT
>JAOSBN010000004.1:23005742-23021066 GCA_027563595.1 Erythroxylum suave | reverse complement strand
AAGCAGCTCAAGATAGAATGAAGAGCTATACGGATACAAGTAGAAAAGAGATGGAATTTGAAGTTGGAGACAAGGTGCTTCTTAGAGCTTCTCCTTGGAAAAGGGTGTTGAGGTTTGGTAAGAAGGCTAAGCTTAGCCTAAGATACATAGGCCCTTATGACATTATTGAGAGGATTAGGCCTTTAGCCTACAAATTAGCCTTACCATCAAAATTGTCCAAGATTCACATTGTCTTTCATGTATCGATGTTGAGAAGGTATCGATCCGATAGTTCGCATATAGTTCAACCATCAGAAGTTCAATTGAGGGAAGATTTGACCTATAAGGAACATCCAATGGAGATCTTAGATTCAAAGGAAAAAGTTTTGAGGAACAAGGTTGTAAAATTGGTCAAAGTCCTGTGGAGAAACCATTAGATAGAGGAGGCAACATGGGAGCCGCTAAAGGCTATGAAGGGGAAGTATCCACATCTTTTCAATAGCTCAGGTAATAATTTTGAGGACAAAATTCTTTTAAGAAGGGGAGAAATGTTGGGCCCCGAATTATTTTTTATTTTAGTAAGCATGATTTGAATGAATTTTGTAGTATTGCTAGATAAATCATTTTAATTGGAATTAATTATTATGTCAAGTTTAGGAGGATTAATTCATGAATTGATGGAATTAAAGTGTTGACGTTGTAAGTTGCATAAGGGCATTTTTGGAAGATTATTTAAGGTTAGAAGCACTAAGGCATTAAAGGAAGGGTAAGGTAGACTTTCCTCACCCATTAAGGGTAGAATGGGAAGAGGAAAAGATTGTCTAGTAAATAAGAAGATTAAAAACGTGAATGAAGGAAAGAAGGAGAGAAAATCAAAAAGTAAAGGAGAGAGAAAGAAGAAGAGAGGTTTCAGTGAAGTTAGAAAAAAAGGAGAGAAAATCAAAAAATAAAGGAGAGAGAAAGAAGAAGAGAGGTTTCGGTGAAGTTAGAAAAAAACAAAGAAGAATAGAACTTTGAACTAGGTCACGAATTTTCTTAGTCTTAAAGAGAGAAATTGAGATTTCATAAGAAGGGAAAAAGAAAGAAGAAGGGAAGAGCTTTCTATAGAGCCAAGGATTCCACTAGTTGGTGAAGATTCAAGGTAAGTCGGTTTTTAATCTCTTGGAGTTTTGGAGGGGTTTTGGTTCAAAGAACTTGGGAAATGTATGGGTTTAAGTAAATCAATTTCATGTTTTTGGTTCTATGGGTGCTCAAATTAAAATTCCTATTGAATGAGAACTTGATTTGTTATAGGAAACCAAGCAAGCTTGATCCAAGGCAAAGAGGAAAGACAATAGTGAATTTGGAGTGTCAAGTGAATTAGGTGGGTAAAATATTTATGATTATTGTGTAATTGGGCAATTCCTTGCCTATGTGTGTATATGTGTTTTGCATGAAATTGTTACGTTGAAATTGCAATAATTTGTGCATATTGAAATTGCATGAGGCATTATGATTATGTTATACCTTGAAAAAGGTTATAACACTTGGAATTGAATGAAAAGAAGAAAAAGAATGATGTATAAGAAAATGATGAAATGAACGAAGCACGAGAGTGCAATTTGTAATTGACTAAATTGAGCATAATTTGATTGTGTTTGGGTAAGAGAGGAATCGTTTCGTAGTCACGTGCACATTAACGTAAAGCCTTCTCCCAGCTGCCCACTTGCGGCCTACGAGATTCGAAAATAGACTTGTTTTGTTCACGGAGTAAACTTCAGTTTCTCTGTTTTGTTTCACGGGATCCTCGAGCCAATTGTTGTGCATTTGCAATTGACATGTTAAGTTGTGCTCTACTGTTAAATGAAATTCAATATGATCTATGTGATGATGTGTTGAGATTTGAATAATAAATGTATATATATATATATGTCTATGTTTGATTGTGTGACTCATTGCTAATGGCTATAAATATTTTTAGCCACTGAGCTGTGTAGCTCAACCTCTAAGATAGCTAGAAATATTTTGTACTGAGTTAGTGATTTTGGATAGCTTTATAAGCATGTCAAACATGAACATCTTTTGTATTTTGTTTTAAGTTGATGTGTATGTTGACATGTAACAAACTCTCACTGTGTTTAAAAATGAGAAAGTGAAATTGAACTCCTTTCTATGTATGATTCTGTTATTTTGAAAATTGGCATAATGAGAGGTATATGTGCATATTCTTTGTTGAGATTGCAAATGGTTTGTATTGGAATGGCATGTTAGAATTTGAGAGATTGTGTTCTGAACTCAAAAGGACACAGACGAAGCATATCTTCTGTGCTGACGTCACAACATAAATGCAAAGGAAAACACAGACGAAGCGTGTCGTCTGTGTTGACATCACAACACAGACGCAAAGGAAAAACACAGATGATAGGAGGTTAAACCCAGACGATAAAAGTCAAAGACAGATGATAGGAAAGACAGACGAAAGGAAAGGCAGACGATAAAAAGAAAGACGATAGGGTTCAAACCCAGACGATAAAAGTTAACTACAGACGATAGACGAAAGATAGACAATAGACAAAAGACAGATGATAGATGAAAGACAGATGATAGAGGTCAACCACAGATGATAGAAAGTCAAACACAGACGATAAGTAGGACACAGATGAAGGAGTTAAGAGGTTATGTTAATTGTCCCAAGGCATGTACATATGCAAATTATGGACTCATCAACACTATCCTTTAAAATTTTTAGGCTTGAATGGAGATGAGCCCAAAAAGGGGATTAGTATGGAAAATGCGAGTGGTTGTGCAAAATGTTTGGATCTTCGAAATGTGATTGCCAGGCTTCGAAAGCGAGGTTCGACAACATCGCACGTTGGCACTTGTAGAATATGCTTATTATTGGCCCCAAATGTACGACGACATTGATCTATATGTGAAGACTTATCTTGTGTGCCAACAAGACAAGGTAGATCAACATAAACAAGTCGGTTTGCTAGAGTCGTTGCCTATTCTGGAGAAGCCTTAGGAGAGTATCTCCATGGACTTCATCACATGTCTACCAAAGTCTGATAGGTGTAGCAATATTAAGCTGATGGTAGATCAGTTTAGTAAGTATGGAGTGTTCACCCCAGTGCCTACTAAATTCACAGCCGAGGATGCAGCACACCTCTTCTTTCGTTATGTTGTCAAATATTGGGGCATACCAAAGACAATTGTAAGTGATCGAGACACTTGCTTCATTGGGAGGTTTTGGTTGGAGTTATTCAAGCTACTGGGGTCCGAGTTTAACTTCTCTACAAGCTTTCATCCTCAAACCGATGGCCAAATTGAGAGGGTGAATGCGTTGTTGGAGTTATTTTTGAAACATTACGTGTGTGCCAACCAACATGATTGGGCGAAATTGCTTAATATTGCCCAATTTTCATATAATTTGTAAAAGAGTGAGTCAGCGGGAGCTAGTCCGTTTGAGATTGCCACAGGACAACAACCAATGACTCCTCACACTTTGGCGATTGGGTACAACGGTCCAAATCCTGCAGCATTCAAGTTTACCGAAGGTTGGCATGAGAAAATCGACATGGTACAAGCACATTTGACAAAAGACGCCAAGCGAATAAAGAAATGGGCAGATGTGAAGAGGAGACACTTGGATTTTGAGGAAGGAGACTTAGTCACGGTAAAACTCCTTCCCCATCAAAATCGACGATTCGCCAAGGTGCACAAAAGGCTAGTAAGGCGATATGATGGCCCTTTCCCCATGGAGAAATGGGTAGCTAGCCGATCTATTAATGTTGCCCTCACATTTGGAGATGCATCCAATTTTTCATATGAGCTTATTGAAGCCATATCTTGCTGAGAAGGAGCATCCAACTAAGGGCGAGTCGAGGAGAGCATACACAACCATCGCTACTTCTTACGAGCATGAACTAAAGGAAATTTTAGCATATCGTGTTATATCGAGAAGGGGTTCCCATCCAAGCTATGTGGAGTACTTTGTCAAATGGAAGAGATTACCCGATAGTGAGGCAAGTTGGGAGCATGAGCTCACCTTATGGGATTATAAGGGTGCAATCGAGGCATACAAACAGGACATGACGAGGGCGTCGCCCAAATGAGTGGAGGAGAATGATGCACTGCTCAATTCCCACTCTAAATGGGGAGGTTATGCTAGAGTTCTTTAGAAGATTCCACACTATTCTTTCATATTTAAGACAAGACTAGAGATGGGTAGAAGACTCTAGAAACTTGTAGATGATTGTAGATTAGTCTTGAATATGTAGATAGTTGTAGATAATTCTAGAAGGCCATTGTGAGCCCTTGGATCAAATAGATCCTAGCCATCCATTGAGGAGGTGGAAGGCTATAAATAGCCAAGGGACTTCATTTGTAACATACATAGAAGTATTGAGAGATAGTGAGCATAGAGAGTTCTTGTCTTGTAAAGCTTTCTTAAAGTAATATAAGCATTTTCGTTCTCGTTTTATCTTGCATGTTTACTAACATTTGCTAGCTTTATCTTTAGCATTCGAGGGAGAGGCAGACTTACTTGCGAGCTATATAACTAAGTGTTGTGCGGTTCGTTGGTAAAAGACCAAGTACGTGACAATATACAATTGAAGTTAAACAGGATCGATCAAAGTTTTTGAGAGAGTGCTCTCCTCCTACTTAGAACCAACATTTGTGTGATTAGTTATTTTTAATAGAATAAACTTGTTATTTTGTCGTTCTTAACTTATAGCCTGTTTGTTTCTATTTTTATTTTTGGTTTTGTTTTCAAATTTAGTTAAAAAAATTGTATGAGTGAGCTTTTAGCCATAAAAAGTGACTTTTGCTTTTTGCTTTTGTTTTTGTATAATCTAGTTTACTATCAACTAAATATATATTATTTAATTATTTAATAAATTAGTTTCTATTAAGAAATATAATTAATTTAATTTAATATTGCATATTTAATTAATTAAAATCAATTACTAATAAGAATTATGAATAATTTAATTTTACTTAATAAATTTACTTAATTTAGCAATTAAATAACTATAATCAAATATAATAATTATTAGTAACTATAATTAAATTTAAAATATCTTCAAAATAAATATATTTCAAATAAAATTTTATTTAATAATTAAAATATATTTAGAATAAATATTAATTTATAAATAAAATGTTGTTTTAAAATTACTTATTTTAATAAAATAAAACAAATTTATTAATAATTTGTAATAAATATTGCATAAGAGATTAAATAGATTCATTTATACAAAAATAATTTATCTTTAAATTTTATCTAATATGTAATTATTATCAATGATAAAAATATAACTACATTGACATTAATAACCGAAAAAAATTTTTTGAAAGAAAAATAAAAACAAAAAACAAAAAATAAAAAGCACAACAAAAAAACATAAATGGCTTTTACATGTTAGATAAAACTTAAAGATAAATTATTTTTAATTAATTAAATTTATTTTAATCTCTTATATAATTTAATTAATAAAGTATTAATACAAATTATTTTAATATATTAAAATAAATAATTTTAAATTTAAATCTTATTTATAAATTAAATTTATTTAAACATTTTAATCATAAGTCAAAATTTTTTTAAAAATTTTATATATTTTGAAGATATTTTAATCTAATTATATTTATTAATAATTATTAAATTAATTTATTAAGTTAATTACAAAAATTTAATAAAATTAAATTACTAATATTTTAATTACTTAAATATAATATAAAATTAAATTGTTTATAATTCTTAGTAATTAATATATTAAATAATTAAATAATATATATGTAGTTGATAGTAAATTAGATTATTAAAAGTCAGAAAATCAAATCAACCTTTTTTCGCTTTTATAAATTTTAAAAATTGGAATAATTCGAAACAAAAAACCATTTTAAAAATTGGAATAATTCAAAACAAAAAACCAAAACCATAACTTAAACAATTAAAAAATAACTAGAGAAAAGCGGCCCTAAAATTGTAAATTTTATGCTTTTATATTTCTAAAGTTGATTGTCTCCGTCAAGAGGCTTCAAGAAAAAACCGAACAATTCTTTTTCTGCGTAGTAACAATCACCGACTTGAAACTAAGTCTCCTCACTTTGCGTCAAACCAAATAAAACAGCAAGCCATCCCAATTCCCAAATTGGAAATCCTTGCACATAGCCATTCGTTCGTTTTACAACCCCAACTTATTCTATACCCTTTTGATCTCCGACTCCGATTCCGATTCTCGAATTCCTTCTCCCCTACCACCGTTACCGATGCTTCTATCTCCAGGTCACTCGCCCCGAAACCTCTCTTCTCCATCGCCCTCCCAAACTGCGGCTCCTCATATCTCCAGAAATGCGTCTTCCTCCACGAAACGGGTTCTTGACGAAGACACTTATGTCGCCGCCATCGAGAAGATTGTCGAGCGCGACTTCTTTCCTGACATCTCCAAGCTTCGAGATCGCCTTGATTGGCTTGAAGCCATTAAATCCGGTGATCCAATTCAAATCCGGGATGCACAGTTGAAGATCATCGAGCGCCGCTTTGGTAGGAGGGTAAATTCTTCCGAGACAACCGACACCCAAGGTTCTACTTTTTCCAGCAGTTTCACTTCTTTTGATGATTTCGACAATAATAGTAATAATAATGGTACACGTAGAGGAGGAGATCTGTCCTACTCCGTTGATACGGATGATGGGATTGTGGACAATTCTTTGAATTTAGATGAGTTTTTTAAAAAGTATACCAGTGAAGATAATGAAAGCTTTTCCAAAGTATTAGACAAAGTCAATAATAAGAGGAAAGAGAGATATGCCCATCTCTACTTACAAGATTTTGAATCGATTGAGGATGCTGCTAAGAGACGTGGGATAATTACTGATGGTTATGGCACTTCTGACCAACCTCCTAGCACTTTGGAGGGTTGGCGTTACACTCCAAACAATCTTTTGATGTACCACCCCCATGCCGAGGCTCCATTGACTGATGAGGAACGTGCCAATAGGTTGAGGGGTTTGACCAAAGAAATTAGCAGGTCCAATACTCGTTTCCATGGAAAAATGTTGGATTATGGGCCAAAACATGGTGGCTCTGTTGATGTGCTCTACACTCCTGTTGTGGGAGCTACACCGCTGCCTTCATGGTCCAGTAGAGATGGAGAAAAAGGCAACAACAACAAGTACGATTTGGAGGACTTGAGGAAAACACCTAATGCGTTCTATGTAGACTCAGGGAAGAAGGCAGATAATGGATATAGTTTTGTTAGGACACCTTCTCCAGCTCCTGGAGTTGATCAGTCCCCATTTATTACATGGGGTGAGATTGAAGGGACGCCTTTGAGATTGGGTCCTGAAGACACGCCTATTGATATTGGTGGAAGTGGCGATGGACCTCATTTCAAAATCCCAAATCCGCCTGCTCGTGATGTAAAAGCCCACTCTTTATCAAGGGAAGCTGCACGGAAGCTGAGGGAGAGATCTAGGATGTTTCAGAAGCCGCCATTGCCATCCCCAGCTAGAGGAGGCAGTGCTAGTCCAGCTGTGCGGACACTATCTCCTGCTGCTCAGAAGTTTGTCAGGAATGCGATTTTTAAATCTTCATCTTCTTTTGATGAAACACTTAGAGCAAGTTACAGAGGAGCTAGTCCTGGGGTTGGCACTCCCAAGAGTGTAAGGAGTGTTTCACGGTTTGGAAGGGATGGCAGCTTGAGTTCTAGATCACCATCTGTAAGGTAAGATTCGAATCTTCCTTGGTAAGAACCAGTGGAACTAGATATGTATCTAATTGATCTTCTTGATGCCTTTTATTTTGATAAACTTATACCTGGGTTCGTAACCTTCAGTTCAGCTAGGAATGTGTATGTTTTTTTCTTCCCTTCCTGTAGTACTCTTGCTAAGGATACTTGTCGGTACTTGCTCGATAACTTTGATATGAATTGCACTAAAAATTTTAGTTTTCATGGATGATGAGATTATGCCCCCCGAGTTATTTCTAGTAGGCATTTGTAATATCCTAAAGTAGCATTATTTCCCCTACCATTCTGTTCTTCCTCCTTTGGAGGGGTGAGTTTGTTTGTGCTGCCTTCTACTTCTGTAATCTATTATCACACAAGATCAAATTGAACATGTTCTGACAACATATCCCTTTTCTTTTCCTGCTTCATTGTGCTTCTTTTTAGTTCCGCTAGTCTTTAACGGACCTACCAAGTCAAATCTCCCAAATTGTCTTGGTATTCAAAGTGATTTACTTGTGTGTATAGATTGCTAGTTGAAAAGGGCTTGATGTTTCGTTTAAATATTCTCTCAGATTGCCTTTTACCGGTTGAGTTACATCAATAAAATCAATGATAGCAGTTGTTTTTTGTTGCAACAAATTTCAATTCTCTAAAATTTGCTAAAAATAATATCAAAACTATGATAGTTCTTTCCCGCTTAGTTATGAAAATATTCATTGTCGGTTCGGTTTGCCATATAAGTTCGTCCAGCCTGCAAAAATCAGTCTGCTATTTAAATTAGATGATATTCTTTTTTCCCATTTAGATCATCTTCTGCCCTGCGACTACATGATGCTTATGGATGAACAAAAATTTGGAGAATTGCACTTTTTCTGTGTTTGAATACTGAAAAAGCATTGTAATAGGTGAAAGAGTATCAAAATTAATGATCACCAACCTAGAAGCTGGAATTAAAAGGCCCATTCAAACTGTGGTTGAACATGAACCATCCAATTTATGATACTTGGAAACAGCTTAAGATTTTTGCCGCGTTGTTCGTTTGGCTCACAAGAAGTATCCCCTTATGGCTGCTAATATTTTGTGGAAGATGAGAGGCCTAAGTCCTATAGAGCTTCGCAGATTCAAAGGGGAGTGTCATCTCCTTGCGAGAAAGATTTCTGGTTAACCAACCATGACTATGACCGGTGCACTGTAATTCGGCGTTTCCCGGCTTTGAAAAGTCAGAGAAAGTCGCTAAGATATTAGAAAATTAAAGATAGACACAATGTTCCCATTTTGTGTGGCAACCCGTCTGCCTGAAACAATTGCTATTAAGGAAAGGCGGGATTAAATAGGACATGAGGTAGGGATCCTTCAAACAAATCAATAACTAAGCACAAAAAGGTCGAATAATACAAGGGGAAGATCAATTTTCCCTAAAAATGACTATATAATAATCGCCATACTAGATCTCGCATAATTGGTATATGCTTAATTAATGAATTAAATTACCTTTTCACTCCTTTTGTAATTTGCACAAATGTTTTAAAAATCAGACTGAAAGATAAAGCGGTAAAACTTCAAAATGTTCAACCTTTATTAAATTGTTATCAAATTAGTTAAAGATTAAATAAAATAAAGAATTTGAAATATGGTTGTAGTAGATTTTCCTCACTCATCAAAAAATTTAAGTTTAATTGAAATAGAGATTTTTAAATAAATTAATTGATTGGTTTACAAAAATCGACCAATTAATTAATAGATGAATATATTTTTAACAATAAGAGTTTAACTAAATCGAACAGAAAATTTAAAAATTTAACTGAAAAATTGGTTAGTTTAAGGTTTTTACAATTGAACTGATTAAATCTTTTCGATTTTTCAATCATTGGTTTATATCATTTTAGTCTTTCCTTTTTCTCTTCAATTTAGTATTTACCTTTTTAATGTGTATCATTTTAGTCCTCTCAAATTACATAGACTTCTCCAGTTTTTGCAACTCCTGAAATTTTCAAGGTTTTAAAAACTTAACTGGCCAGTCTGACCGAAGACAATCTGAACTGGCTAGTTGTCCGGTTCGGTTTTAATTAGTAACTCCTGTATATAAAAACCGGCCGATTTATTAGAGAACCAACCAATTTTTCAATGAATTGGTTAATCAATATAAGGATAAAATGTAAAACGTCATATTCAGCTTCTCAAATCGACTCTCGTCACCTCCATCGTCTTCTCTCTTCCCAAATTTCATCACAGCAAAATTAGCTTTCTTTTTGCCATCTAAGCCTGATCTGGTGCTCATCTTCCATTTCTGGCCATCTATCATCTTCGCCAAACTCTTAAAAAACGAGAATCTCTTTGCTCACCGCTACTCTCTTCTCTTCTCCATCCTCTTCGCAGATCTCATTGCCTCCATCTTTCGTAGGTAAATTTCTTGTCTATATTGCGTTTTAACTTTGATTGCTTTTAAGGATATTGCTAATTCTTTTTTGTATCTTTGATTTTGTGATTTAGGTATTTCTGGGTAGTGTAGGTCATGTGAGTTAGAGAGCAAGAAGGAATCGAACAAGCTCCACATCTTTCGACATTGTAAGTGAAGTCTAAATAAGTTGTTCCTAAAATGGACTTGATGAATTTGGCATTTGCGATCCTTATAATTTCTTCTAGAACTCAGCCAAACAAGTCTTAAAATCCGTGAAATGGGTTCAGGAACGAGCGTGTAATTAACTCCATAAAGATCCAACTCCATAATTCAAACAACCCTTTGTCCCATTTGGAATGATCTTAATTGATTGAAGATTATTCTATGAATGTTATAATTGTCCGTGAAAACTTAACATACTTTATGCAAAGATGGTCAAAAGTTTCTCACAATTCATACCATGCCTCACTATCTCTGTCCGAGATGCTAATTAAACATTGCAAACAGTCGCCACAACACTATGGCTTCAACTTAAATTTGAGAGTTTGCTTTGGAGTGAAATACAAAATTTGTTTTAGAGTAAAATACACCTACGGAACTGTGTTATTTAAGTTTCAAATATGTTAGGAGATAATGAAATACAAAATTTGTTTTGGAGTGAAAATGTGTTATTTAAGTTTTTGATATGTTAAGAGATAATGATATGTACCTATAGAGGATCTTTACTTTATTCATAGTTATTGATTAATTAGTTTTCTTTAACGTTATGTTATATATATAATTTTGAATGAAAACTACACTTATAATATTTAAAAGTCTAGATTATTTGAAGTGGTGCAAGTAACTGTTAGAGCAAAGCTTAAAAAGCGAGTGTATTTGGTCTTTTGTGTATGTATGTAATTTAATTTCATTCATCCTTTTGCTGTTAGTTTTTTTTCAATGTATGTGAATTGATTTCATTCTCCGTGTATGTGATTACCAATTTATGTTGGTCTTTCAAGTTGCCTTTTTAATAATTTCCTAGCAAAATGATGAACTCACTTGTCAACGTAAGTTTTCCATTAAAAGAATTTGATTACCTAGAAGATGGTACTTAGAAGAACAAAGATCCTGAAATTAACATAATTGCTAAAATTGGAGTGAGAATTATGTAATGCCCCCTTATCGCAAGGTACACAACAGGACGCTCGGAGGTCATTCCGATACATATCGTACAATAAGGGTGAGCTACTTTCGAACACTATATAAACTTCACATGACATCTTGTCATTATTCATCATAAAGCATCATATGGAAAACACACTATTTTAATCAAACTTTTTCCTCATTTCATTTTATAAAAACCCGATTGTCTACATTGTGACTTTCAACAATTTCCATAAGTACATCATCAAAACCTAATACAATAATACTACATAAACAAGGAAAATATACAAATCAATCCAATCCATCCAAAGTCCCAGCTGACCGACCTTTGAGTCATGACCTCTCTTGCCAAAACGCAAACTACATGGCTGGTAGAGCCTCTTAGTAGCTAAAGTCGTTTCTCGATCCTGAAAAGACAACGTTGCAATTTTGATGAGTTTTGCGAACTCAATGAGGTAACCATCATCGATGGTTCACTCAATTCATGTTTCACATTATTTCACATATCATATGTTCACATTGAATCATATACACTTCATAAATCATGACACATTGATCATTTAACGCTTTATAGTCATTCATATCGTATATTAGCAATGCACATGAGACTCACTTTCTTTCTTATTCTTGTGACCGAGAGCCTCTCATAGACTTATATAGATATTAGCCCCTAGGGCTCAATCAGACAGAATCATGGAGCATAGCTCTACGTGCCAAATCAGAAAAATTACGGAGCATAGCTCTACGTGGAAGCGCTTCATAATGGCAACTCAAGTCACAACGCCTTTATCTGAGCATGCATTTTATGAAATGCAACAATTTATGAATATCTCATATATCACAATCTTATATGAATGTTCAGCCAAAATTTCAGAGTCATCGGACCTAAGTCTGACATTCAACTTTTGTTGAGAATCAAATGAAAATCTCATATCAAAGGCACATTTATTTAATCTCATTCACATACAAGTAGCACTTTAATATCTCAATCCAATATCACAGTCATCGGACCTCCATGTCCGGAATCAACATTAAAGCCATATTCATTCAGTCATTTCAACATAGTTTAAGCAACCAAAAATTAAGTGAGACCATCTAGGTTACTCACTAGTTACTCCCAAAGCTAATGTCTGGAAGTGCCAGCAAAGTCTGGAAGTTGACGTTCCAACTATTCCTCTATAACAAAATAATACATACATATATCACAATCTGTACAATTATGCGTGTTCATTAATGTGCATATATGGAATGAATTATGTACAATGCCTATTCATGACTATCCCGGGTATCCTTCCATCTAGGTTATCACAACCACAGTCAAATATCTAATCTCACTTAACTAACATTGTTTGTAGGGTTTATACCTCAACAACCCAATTCAAATAACCTAATGAGCCACTTTAGATTTCTCCACAAATTTTGGCTTTCGAGTTTACTGTTCACATTAAATCAGAGAGTGTGATTTATATAATTTGGTCTTATAAGCAGAAAGTAGACGAATCTTCAAAACACAGACGATGGCTAAAGGTAGACAAAATATCAAAGGCAGACGAAGTGAAACATAGACGGAAGCAAAAGAAAGACGAAATTCAAAAGACAAACGATAAGAGGTCAAACACAGACGATAAAAGTCAAACATAGATGAAGCGTCAAAAGACAGATGCAACGCCAAAAGATAGACGATAAGTGGTTAACACAGACGAAGAAGGTCAACCACAGACGATAAAACATAGACGCAAAGTGGTGAACATAGACGATAAAATAGTCAACCACAGACGATAAAACACAGACTCAAAGTGGTCAACACAGATGATAGAATAGTCAATCATAGATGATAAAACACAGACGCAAAGTGGTCAACTCAGATGCTAGAATAGTCAACCACAGATGATAAAACACAGACGATACGTCTATGCTCTTGGACATCTCTAAGTCTTCATTAACTCTCAAATAAACACCTAAGGATTCATACATGCTTAGTGAAGAAACAGGGCATATCACCTTTCCATATCTAACTCTCTACACTAATCTTATACATCATTTTATTTCTATTTCAACTCTAAGAACCATTTCACAACACCTGATCACTAATAATCCATCAAAACCCAAATAACACCAGATCCCCAATATTTTCATCTCCTTATCACAGTGTTCAAGAATATAATTATATGAAAATGCATGTTCATGCAGATGACAGTAACTCATCAAATTTATTTCAAAATATCCAATTCTAAAGAATTTATTCTCTACCTTCTTGTCGAAAAGCTCCAAGATCCTCAATTATCCCCAAAGCCTTAATTTCATGCAAAATCACGTACTCCTTTGTGAACACTAACCAACTTCTGATTTTTCTTAAGGTCGAAGAAACACTTTAGGAGTTAAGGAAATGGTGAGGGATATGAAAAATCAGAGTTAACTTTCAGAAGGAGTTTGATGGAAAACTCTGTATATGGAAAGAAATTTGGAGAAGATGATCACAAGGAAAGAACTTAGGAAAAGTACCAACCCCTTTTTAACTCTCGAATTACTCAAACTTTTGACACATTATAAAAACAACTTTACACTTGTCATCTTCCTAAAGTTTAAGTTCTAACTTAGTTTCTTTTGAACTAACTCTCTTTAACTCTCATCTTTACAATCTAACTCCTCATTTGATTTCTTCTCTTCTTTTTACTATTTTCCATAATAATCTATAAATTACAAAATAAATTCTAAGTTCACCAAAATTCATAAATCTCACAATTCTACTAACCAATAATATTTTCAATATAGATAAATTACAAATTCACAATTCAATCCAATTATACCCAGAATTATTCATGAATGCATGTACAATTGATTTCATGTGCATAATAGTTCACTATTTACTTGTATGAGCATGTCATATTGTGCATGAACATAAAAATGCATCTCTTGCCTCTCACTGAACACTCCTATTTATTATTTTAACCTTCCCATAGGTAATGGGATGTTACAAATTGTGTGTTATCTAACATATTAAAGTAGTAGAAATTTTATAACAAAAGCTATGCACAATTTAGATTGAAAATTATTCAAACCTTAGATCTAATTCAATTTAGAATTGAATTGTCAATACTTTTAAGATTTGTTTGAGAGTTAAACAATATATTAAACGATACGTGAATTTAGTTAAATCTAGAATTTCAATTGATGACCTATTTTCAAGGATTCCTTTGTACGTTAAAATGGTATCTTAAACAACAAATTTATACTTATGGCTGTCCTTTTATATATTTACAATTTACCTTAGTCAACGAGATAAGGTTTATAAATTGTTAAAAAAGGGTATCCTAAAGAACAATGTTAACCTCGCGAGTTGTAACTGTTGATGACGAGAATTATTTTAAGTACGGGATTTTTGTCCTGACCATAGTATAAACTCTTTTTTATACTTTTTAGGTTAAATCATAATGGAGAATATAGAATCAATAGAAAAAGATTCAATGAATATCGCATCATCTATGTTGGGTCCCAATTTTAGGATTTTATTTTTTTATTTTTATTTTTATTTTATTTTATTAAATTATCTAGTATGAAAATAAATTAGAATTTATGAATTAGGAATTTTTGGAATCTAATAAGGTTTATTTTGAATTTTATAAGGTAGTATGGATTAAAATGAAGTAAAGGGGTTAATAGGAATTTTCTAATAAAAAAAGGGTAAATTGGTAAAATCAAGTAGGTTGTCTTAAATGAATCGGACAAAAGGGAGAAGGAGTCATATGTGTGGGTGTGTGAATTGAAAGAAAGAAGAATAATAAGAAGATGATGTTAGATTTTACTTATCCTAGTTAGATAAAAATTAAGAAGAGAAAAAGTATGAGTTTATTAATGATATTTAGGTTAATGAAAGCTTATGTGAGGGTGATGAGATAGAATATGTTTGTTTTTAGGAAATCGGGAGTATAGATGCCAAGAGCGGGAAGAAGAACAAGCTTAATTTCCGGAAAAATTAAGCTAAATAGGTGGGTAATATATTTATAGTTTTTGTTGATGAATTACATTGTTATGTGCTTGTATGTTATTTTATTCATGTGAATGTGAATAATATGTTATGATTTAGTG
>JAOSBN010000004.1:22974164-23003541 GCA_027563595.1 Erythroxylum suave | reverse complement strand
TTCTAATAATATACATGTTTCCCATACATCTCTATGTATATGTATATTACTTACAAAAGAATCTTGGTACCTTTTGAACAGATATATAATGCTCACACAAATAAAACCAAACTTTTTTGTTTTATTAATAATAAATATTTTTATTACAATACTATAACTGAAGAAGATAATGTTATATATAAATACACTTGCTCTCCAGGGCACTATATTTACATAACTCCAACACAAAAAACATATGATACGAGCTGCTCCTATGCATATAATTTATGATGAAAGGGTCCTCTATTTAATACTTATAGATAGCAAGGAAAACAAAAAAATAGCTCTAACCAACAACCATTTCAAAGGAAAGATCAACCATTAAGCTCTGACCTTCATGGGAAGAAATGATGAAGACGTTGGCTCAAAATGCAGCTCAATTTCAAAATAGTACCTTACAATTTCAATAGAAAAAAAGAGTTAGTATTCAAAATCTGAAAAATCAAAAAAGTCACATAGTTATTGCTATTGGTCGATTAGAAAATCAAAGTTTGGGTAAACTTCCTTCTCAAACAATTGTTAACCAAAAGAGAATGTAAGTGTTATCAGCTTGAGAAGTGGTAAAGAAATAGAGGCACCACATAGGACTCCTCTTATTGGCCATAATGAAGAATCTAAAAAGGAACTAGAAGTATCTCTAAAAGAAGCTAAAATGGAAAATAAGATAACCTCTCGATTTCATGTGAATAAAAAGTTTACTAGAAGTTTGCCTCCATTTCCTAGCAAGTTTGCTAAATCAAAGAAAGAGAAGAAATATAAGGAGATTTTGGAAATGTTCAAAAAGGTAGAGGTAAATATGCCTTTAATTGATGCCATAGATTAAGTTCCAAGATATGCCAAATTTCTCAAGGAATTATGCACTTCCAAAAGGAAATTGAGAGGAGATAAGAAAGCAAGTGTGGGGAAGAATGTGTCTGTAATCATATAAAGGAAACTTCCACCAAAGTGTAAAGATCCAGTTACATTTACAATTCTTTGCAAAGTAGGTGTAACTAGATTTGAAAAGGCAATGTTTGATTTTGAAGCTTCAATTATTGAAATTGGTTGAAAGAAAAACATCTTATAATTCAGCTGAAAGATAGATCTCGTGCTTATTTTGAAGGGGTTGTAGAGGATGTCTTAGTGCAGGTTAACGAATTACTTTTCTCAACTGATTTTTATGTATTAAATATGGAAAGAGAACCTTCATCTAATCCAACACTAAGCCTTTAAGGTTGATCATTCTTGAAAACATCAAAAACAAATATTGGCGTGGATGCAAGGACATTGACTATGGAGTTTGATGGTGAATAAGTTCACTTTAATATTTTTGAAGCAATGAGGTACCTTAGTGATGTTCATTATATTTTATCTATTGATGTTATTGATTTTTTGTCTCCAAAAAGTTTTTGATATGAAAGGTAAAGATGTGTTAGAAGTTATTCATTGCATGATTCTAGAGGAAAACACTTTACAAAAATCTAACTTATTTATTGCAGGTGAGATAGAAGAAAGTATGCTAGCATTGCAATCACTACATTCAATGCCAGAAAGGTATGTACATTCAAATATTGAATTGTCAATATCTCATACAAAATCTGTACCTTCAGTTCTGCTGGCACAAACCATTAAACTGAACCAATTATCGGAGCATTTGAAGTATGTATTTTTGGGAGAAGGAGAAACACTTTCAATAATCATAGCAAAGAATCTAACCAAGCCTCAAGTAGAAAAACCAAAAGTGGAGATAATTGAAGACCAAATTTTTGTCACTTGAGGAAAAAAGCATAGAGTTGAGCCAACAACAATAAACAAAGGCACTACTTTGGAGGCAACTCAAAGGAAGTTTATTTCTTTTCATTTACATTATCACATTAGTTGCTTATGTTAAATGCTTCATTTCTTACATTTGATGTTACACAGGGGACAATGTAAGTTTTAAGTATGGTGTGGGGATCTTAGGTTTATGCATATTTTTAAGCTTGTTTGTTGCTTATATATGTTTCTTAGGTGTTTTCAAAATCAATGAAACAAACAAATAATTTCTCTTTTTCTATTGCTTTTAAGACTATATATTCATAATCAAAGAGTGAATTGACTAGAAAAATTCACAACAACTTGAACATGTACTTTTACTCTTATGATCGGTCAATATTCAAACATTATCTCTAGAAGAGTAATGACTAGTGGTAGGCACAAGCCAATGAGATTTTGAGTCTTTATAGACTGACACATTCATATCAATCTCATTGTCTTTTTTATTTATGTGACCTTCACGGCATGTACATCCTAATTTTATTTTTATTTTCTATTCAAGACTACCTTTTTATCATATCCATTAACATGAAAATGATATAGGCATTTGTTATTTCATAAGTTACGTTAGTCAAATAGCCTACCCTTTGATATGAATTTTCCCTTATCAAACCCCCTTGAGCATTATTTACCTGTTCTTTTTATGCTAACCATATGACATGCCTCAAACCTAACCAAATGTCCTACCCCAACATTAAAGCTATTGGAGCATTTACTGATTGATGATGATTGTGGATGCACAAAAGTATACGCATAGGGGTGTGCATATATATGAGTTGGTTATAATTTATGAAATTTTATTTTAAATATTGTCAATGGATTCCAATGTTATTGTAGTTTCTTTCAATTTTTGTTATAAAAAGAAAAGGGAAAAAAAGAAAAAGGGAAAATTAAATAAAAGTATCAAAGCTTTTTTTTTAAGTTGTTTATGATTAGTTTTTTCCTTTTAATAGTTATATGGAATGGGTGATTTAAGTATGATGCATATAAGGTACATGTTGTTTTGCGGGATCAACACTTATGGTTATAATGTATTATTTTTCATCAATTAGATGAGTGATTCTTTCTAGTTCCTTATTCTTTATAAGGGTTGTGGTATGAGAGTTTGAATTTGAGCTTGAAACATAGTTTTTGCATTCATCATAGTTGTTGTACATAGTTTTGAGTGAATGTTAGTTTTCCCACTTGATGTTACATTGATTGTTTTTTTTACTTCACCAACTTTGATGGCTTTAGTGCTACATTACCTAAATACATCTCACCTTAACCCTTACCCATATTAAAACCTTAGAAATTTCCTTTGATTCATGATTATGCATGTGAATCTTAGTGGTGAAGAAATGAAATGATATTCAAAGTTGTGGAATGTCATGATCATAAATGATGTTTGAGTGTACTTATATATCTATCTTATTTAAACACATTTTGTCCCAGTTTACCACCAAATTGCTCAATTTCTAAAAGTAATGATTGTTGATTAATCATGAGTAAAGGCATTGAATGTTTGTTTTTTGTTATGATTTTGAAAGCTCTTTATCTTTATTTATGGCTATCTATTCTTAGGAAATTTGGAAATTGTGAAAATGTTTGGTTTGTGACTTTGATTTTGTTGTTAAGACGGTCAAAAGCTATGTATGGGGGAATTTGATGAGTGATTAATTGTTTATACATTTACTACATTACACTTAGTGATTAATGCTTAAGACATTCATTTTAGTTCATATCTAGTTTTAGGGACAATTTTGAAGCATAAGAGCTAAAATGAGTTAAAAGCATACTCCTTGAGCCAACCTATTGATGTCCAAAATCAATTATCCTTGTGGAGCAAGATGGAGATGGATTAGAGTAAGGATTAGATAAGAAATTACAAGAAGAATAATAATTTAGCAAAACTTGTAAGATACACAGTCGTGTCTATACTTATAAGTCTGTGTATACATTCAAAAGATGATTTTTGGACTTACACGGTTAGATACACGATCATGCGAAGTTACAAGCCTATGTATCTTGATAGACACTACTGTCTATATTGCATGTGTAAGTCTCTGTGCCGATGTGAAATCATGAATTCAAGTATAGATAGATTTACTTTAATTAGACGGAGTTGCATGCAAATCTAAAGATAGGCCGATATAAATCCTCAGGATTAGGTCAAACCTAATAGCAAAATTCATAAACCAATAATGCAATCTTAGGGGTTTTAATTAGAAAGATCTTTGTTAATCAACCGATGGATTAGTTATTAATAGTCTTGAGAAGGATATTAACATAAAATAGATCTTTGCAGTCTAATAATCACTAATATAATTGCATGATTAAGTTAATAGTTAATGATTCGTTGAGGGATTCATTACTTAAACACTATTATTTGGTACTAATTTTTCCAAGTAATTTCTTATGTCATGCATTCATTATTGTTTTCTATTTTATTTTATTTCTGTAGTTTAATTTTCAAATAAAATCCAAGATCTGATTCGTAGGTTGGATAATAGAAAAAAGGTAATTAGTAGTGCTTATTGTCTTCATAGGATTGACTCGTACGCGTTTGTGCTAGCCATAGCTACGCCTTGCTCTTGTCATAATTTAAATATTGACCTAATCAAAGTCAATCATTACATGGTCCCAGAAAGATACACAGTCAACATACACAATTGTGTATAGGCATGTAAGTCTCATGATTTCTTAAAACAATGTCTTCGAGTTCGTACACTTTTCAAGTGAGTTACACCTTCCCATACACAACTGTATAAGTCATAATAACTCCAATTCTTCCATTCTTTGTCCCATCTTGACCTTAATTTATTTCCTTCTTGCTCAACGAAGACAAAAAAGATCAAACATTAATAAAATGGCTCTAAGGATGCAAATTTAACTAATTTGGTTCTTGTTCCTTCATCTTGTACCTAAAGCAGATTACTATCCAAAATAAGTATCTTAAGTGCAACATAACATTAATCAATAAGAATTAGGGAAGAAATATATCAACAATCAAGAACATTTCAAGTTTCCTATAATCAATAAGGCTTTCCAGTGAGTCATAATTCTGGTGGAAATTATCTTATTGTTTTCAGTATTTACTATGTTTATTCCAAACTTTGAAGGTACCATATATGCTAAACACACACATAAACTATTAAAACTAAGATAAATTATCATATTGCCTGAGCACTATTACAAATCACTAACTAGATGACATGCATTTTAAATGCTATCAAATTTTTTCCTATTATCAATCAATCACTCACTAATAAAGGCAAATGTAACTATCATTAGTAAGCACTATAATGGTAAGTAGGGTATTAATCCCATGAGGAAGCAGTTTTGAAAGAAAAGCTTAACACTATCAACTAATCTAAATATAATAAATAAAAAGAATATTTTATGAATTTTTTAAAATAAAGAAACACAAAATATAGCCAAAACTAATATTAACAATAGTTATGAAATAAAGGACAATTTAGTTAATAAAAGAGAATGGAATCAAATACCTGTGTCTATATGAGTACTTCCCTAGTAACACTTTTGACTTAATGATTTAATTAACCAATAATGGATATATGCTTCGGACCAACAAGAATTTTTACACTCTAAAATTGTACTCTCTCAAGTTACAACCATTTACTCTCTAAATGGTTAATTAATATCTTTACCTATGCCTTATACATGCATTAATTTTTACGTAATCTCATGAAACATTTCACCCTAACAATAACAAGATCTCATAAGTCTCCTTTAAGCACCCCATTAAGCCTCCTCTATCTATTCCATGGTCACCTTACAAGGAAGCTCTCCTAATTCATCCACAAGAGAATTAAAATTAGATTTAGATGATGACATGAATATGGGTTGAAGAATTTGGTCTACAAGTTGAAGAAAAGTTTATATGCATTGAAATAAGCTATAAGGTAGTGTGTTATGCCCAAATAAGGTTTTAAAATACCTAGGCTATCTTACTCATAAGCATACGATGTAGTTGTAGTTGATTACCCAAGGTTGTCTCCCATAGAGGTGAAATTGGTCCACTTAAATTAACATTGAACAAAAATAAAAATAGATGCAATCACAAACACTCTATCTCGATTTGTTGAGCGAAGGCTTTAAAGGAAATCACAAAACTAATTGCAAAGGAAATGGAATTAACTAGGAGCAAAATTGAATAGATTAACTGAAGTGGAAAACTCTTGAGAATTAATTTCACTAATTAATCTCCTATGCATGACTAACAGGAAATTATTGGATAATTATCTTAATAAAATTATTAATTAGGTTCTAAATTGATTCAAACAACAAATTGATCTTAACTTTCATATTCGACAAGTTTATCATCCAAATTAATTATTAAAACTAATAATTACCTAATTAAGTTAATATATTTCTAATTCATAACTTAAGTTTCTATAGTTTCTCATTCCATATTAAATTTCTTCTCTTGATCCTTCCTTTAATACTAAAATGATGTAAAGTTTGATCATGCAATTACATCCGTTCAGTTCATAAACTATAGCAAACATAAAACAACAACACAGTCCCTCAATCCTGCATATTTCACTAAAATAGCTACATTAATCCTCAAGAAAAAGAGATCAATTGATCACGAAAATAATAAGATTCATCATATTCAAACACTTCAATCCCACATTTATTAGTATAAGAGAAGTATTTAAGCAATAAACCAAGTAAACAACCAAATGAACTATCAAATGATAACAAAGTATCAATTGGTTAAACTAACAGGATAATGAGTCCAATAAAATAACAAAGAAACAATGCAACAGATAAAGAACAAAATAAGCAAATAAGGATCAAATGAGGAAGTTACGGTGATCTACTGCCCCTCTCAAGCTTTATGCATTAGTTCTCGCCTTCTTCTTCTACTTGACTCTCACCCAGATGATCAAATGTTCATTATATTTCCACCTCTCTACTGTTCTTCTTTTTCACCTGACTCTCTCTACTCTCTCTTCTCTTCTCCCCTTCTTCCCTCTATCTGTTCTCTGTCTCCCAATGAGTATGTATGGTGTGAAAGATGTGTATAATGGAATGTACCACCACCTTCCTTACTCTTTTTATTTTTAGATTGTTTTAGTTCTAGGTTTTTGAGTTGTCCCTCTTACACATGACTTGTAAAAAGTTGAACAATTAAAGGAAAAATGGGTCATAAGGGTGCATATAACAGTCACGGGAGTGACTCATTGTCATCCTCGTGCAGCCATAGTCACGATGATGACAAGTTAAGTCACGACCGTGACTTATATGCTTAGTTACCACGAGGAGTAAGCTTATCACAGTGGTGACAAGTTAGGCACCACCTTTCTTTGTTTTTTTTCCTCTTTTCCTTTCATGCGAAATTTACAAAATAATAAAATTAATATTTATGCAATATCCTCACTATTTCCACTCAATTTGTCTCACATTTAGATCAAAACACAAGGATTTGTAACTAAAATCAAGATATGAAGGCAATTAAAAGCAATTGAAACTATACAAAACAATTCTCCCACTAGAGTATACAAGAACAAGCAATGGAAACAACAATTTTCCCAAATAGTCAAAAATATAACGATCTTTTAAATAAACACAACCTAAGAACTTTAAAACTCATAATACTCAATGAACAAGTTATTCTTCAAATATTTAGTCAAAATCAACAAGTATTTCAATTCAAAGAACCATCAACAAATGCGATAGACTCTCACTCCACTCTCCATCCTCTCAAGCATTCAAAGGTAGGATATGTATTCACTCATCATTCATTTTATTTAAGTCATCTACCATAAGCTTGCTTACCAATCCAATCTCCACCACTCATATCAAACACAAACATCAATCCAAAAATCTTTATTTCGATTATAATGGGGCCAGGCTAAGGGTAAGAGAAAGGAAGATCACAGTTTAAAATCACATCATAAATTGAGCAATTAAAATAATATAAAACAATGAACCACAAAACACTCAATTCTTTCCTCTCATTTAGCAAAATTAACACTTCCCATTCTTGCTTCTCTCCTCTTCTTTTCATTTTCTGGTCATTTTCTCTTCTTTCCTTTCCTTTTCTATTTCTTTTTCTTCTTTTTCTTTTACTCTTTTTTCTTTCTTTCTTCTTGATATTTTCTTTTTTACTATATTTTTATTTAATTATTTAGAACAAGATCAAGTTTAGAATAAAAAATGCAGAGGAGAGTTGTAAATTATTACATCCCTACCAATTCCTAACTCAAAAGCCAACTATATGTTATGATTCCCCTACACTTATTCAAATAATTATTCCCTAAACCCAATTATACATGCTCAACTTGCTTTTTGGTAGGTACAACAAAAAGGATAAATAATTAAGGCCAGGGCTCATATTTTGAGTTTAAAGAAAAAAAAAGGTTTCATGTTAAGCTCAAATGGTCACTAAAGGTAACATCATGGTGGCTTTTTAAGCTAGAAGAGTAAATCCTAATTGCCTTCATCATTTTAACGTTTGCATAAGATTATATAATTTCAACTAGTAGTTGCAAGCAAGTCATAGAGTTCCTTAATCATGAAGGAACACTCTCAACACAGAATATTTGAATTTGGTGTGTAATAGTTCAAAAAGGCCCAAATTCTTACCAAACGAAAAGTGTCATTCATCTATCACAATAAACTAATTTCCTTTAAACCAAAATCCAAGTTAATCAGTCTAAGCATGCAAGTATGCTCATTCACTCATATTATACATTTCTACTCCAGATCGAGTTCATTTAATAACCATGCATCTCTAACTATTAAATGGGAAAACTAACACACAACACACAAATAATAAATTTTTTAACTAATAATTCCTCCCATATTTAAACATCACATTGTTTCTAATGTAAAACAAAAAAAAGAGGGATCTAAGACACAAAATAACACGAACAAGGACAAGAATTAAAACTAAAAGAAATTAAACTAACAAGTAGTAAAAATAACAAAAAGAAAAAGGGATAGAAATACAATACGAAAGTGTGGGTGGTGGCTGCGTCGATATAGTGTGAAGCATTGCGTAACATTGAGGAATGGTGAATAGCTACAAGGAATACAAATAAAGAGATTAAAAAGTAGGTCTATACACAAAAAGCAAACAGATTAAGTTGAGTTTTGCTAAAAAAAGAAATACAAAAAAATAATTGAAAAGCAAAACAGAAATCATATAGTTTACCTCCCATTTAGCACTTCTTTAGTGTCTTTTAGCTAGACACCTCAACTATTATGCTCAAGGTGGATCACCCAAAGTGACTTACTCCACTATGTTTGACCGAAGGTTTACGTATAACAAATTTTAAAATGTATAACCTCGATATTTCCTCAAGCACATGGGTTGTTCGCATAGTACCTAAGTTATCATTCCCACGAGAAGGGTTAATCTAATCCTAAATTCTAAGGTCAATACTACTAAACAATTATTTAACAAACAATAAATTTTAAGATGAGGACTAACTAAATCAAATAAAGCAAATCAACTAAAAAATAATAATCAACAATTAACACTAAAATAGAAACAATCACGATGATGGTTAACAATTTTAATTTGAAATTGAATAACAATTAAATGAAATTTAGCAATTTTATGAAAAATGATCACACACCTCAAATTCAACCTAATAAGTGTACCGAAAGAGAGAAAGGGAAAATTATCTATCCTTAATGTCAACCTAACCTATTACGATTTATCAAATTAACAGTTCTAGATGATCCTAGGGTCAGTTACTCTCTCTCAAGTTATAATTGAAACCTCAAGCATAAACACCCTAGTCAGATTATGGGAAGTTGTAATCTCTCAATTACCAACTTGTCCAAATCCTAATTAGTTCTTAAGTTCTCCAATAAACAATTGAAAACCTAAATGTGACCTCTGTACACAAGGTTTACCAACTTGATTTAATTCTGAATCTATTAATCTGCCTAACTCTCGTTAGCCCAAATTAATTGTTTTCTCTCGATTCACCCTCTCAATTTATTATCAAGATATGAAGTGCATAATACATCATAATTAATTCAATAAACACATAAAACAATCAGATTTCATTAAATCAACAATAATAATCCAAAGGTGAGTATAGAACATCAACCACAACGCAAGTCTATAATCAACTATATATCCCAATTTTATTAATTTTATAATTGAATAAAATTGAAATACATAGGAACCAAAACTCGACAGGATGATAGGACTCCGCAACTTCGGAAAGCTTCTTCATCCAGGAAGCACACCGTTTGTGCATCGTCTTCCTATTCTCTCTCCCTTCATCTCTTTCTTGATCTCTTAAGGTTCTCTTTTAGGGTTTCGTTCTTGGTGGTTGATCAAGGCTCTTCAAAGGGATGCTTCTTTTATCCCTTAATGTTATATTTATAATTTAGAAGACCTAAGGTTGATTTGGGGTCAAAACGGTTCGAAAAGTCTTGTGAAACTCGAGTTTTTATGTCAGCCCAATGCAGGCCACGATCATGGCCCTGCCTGCCAAGATCATGGCCGGTGCCTAACGCTCTCTGTTCATCATGGCCCAGTTCAGAGCTCTCTGTCTTGATCGTGACCAAGATGTACGATCGTGGCCTAGCCGCTGCTATCTCGCCTCTTTTTTTCACGTTCATAGCCTATTGTGTCAGAATCGTGGGCCATGTTTTTAGCCCAAAAATCTTCGAAACTTCTTCGTTCGTTGCTATTTACCCTGAAACACTAACAAACACATCAAGGTATCTCAAAAATATAACATTTAAGCTCAAAGACTTATACTAACCCATATAACTACTCCAACACATAAATTAACACAATCCTAACCTAAATACAAACAAAACACTCAATTTAACAGTAAATACATAACAAATTAAACTATACAATTTGATGTAATTCACAACTATCAGTATTCTTCTCTTCTTTGGCATTTTACTCCAAGAATTTACCAACCTCTCCCTCAGTCGCATCCACCAATAATTGGCAGCATTCATCACTTTCTTTCACCAAGTCCAGCTTCTTGTCTTCTTCTTCCTACAACGCAAAATCAAAATATGCAGTATTAACCTGATCAACAAAAGAACAATGTTTAGAAACAGTAGTAGTAGAAATAGGTTCAACATTAAAGATTGAAAATTCTACTATTTCTCCACAAACAGTCATGCTCAATTCCCTGTTCTTCACATCAATCAAGGTATTAGTAGTGACTACAAAAGGCTTTCCTAGGAATATGGTTTGCTCCTTCCCTTGCCCTTTAACCTCCCCCATGTCTAGGATAACAAAGTCTACAAGAACAATCAATCATTCGACCTTCACTAACACATCCTCCATTATCCCTTTCAAATAACGAATTAACTTATCAAATAATTGTAAATACATGCTTATAAATCTTAAATATCTTAGATCCAATTTCTAAAAAATAGATTGAGGCACAAGTTTTATACTCGCCCCAAGGTCAAGCATACCCTTAACCTCATCACTATTACCCATTTATATTTGCATAAGAAAACTCCCTGTGTCTTTCAACTTGGCGAGTAATTGTTACTGAAGCACTGCACTTGCAACATCTGAAACTATCACCTTCTTTTTTGGCTTAAACTACTACTTTTTGGTGCTTAGCTCCTTGAATAACTTCACATAAGCTAGAATGTTCCCGATCACGCTTAACAAAGGTAGATTCATATTAACTCTAGAAAACATGTTATATAGATCAAAAAATTATATATCTTTTTTCGATTACTTAAGGCGGCTCAGATATGGGAAAAACAGTAAAATGGCTTTTAAGATCCTTGAGAGGTAATTCAAAGTGGAGTTTGTATTTTGGTTATGGGAAGTCAATTCTAAAAGGTTATATAGATGAAAATATGATTGGAGATGTTGATGAAAGAAAATCTACTTCAGGTGTTCTATTCAAATTTACAGGCACAACCATTTTCTGGCAATCAAAGCTACAAAAGTCTATAACTTTATCTATGACTAAAATAGAGTATGTAGTTGTAGTGGAAGCTACTAAGGAGATGCTTTGGTTAAAAATTTTCCTTTAAGATTTGGATGTGAACCAAAAAGACAATATAGTGCTTTATGATAGTCAAAGTGATATTAACTTAAGCAAAAACACTATGTATCGTTCCCGCATAAAGCATATAGATGTCAGATATCACTGGTTAAGATTTGTGATTAAGAAGCAATAATTGATGTTGAAGAAGATTCATACGGGCTTGAATGGTGTTGGTATGTTGACTAAGGTAGTTCCAAGAAATAAGCATAAGCTTTGTAGTAAGCTTTTCGGGATATCTCTCGAGTAGTTGTTGAAGCATAACATGTCTTCTCCACAATTGGGCTGGGGGAGATTGCTGAGTGTCTAACCTTATTTTGAGACTTTTAATGATTTTAGATGCCTTTATGGTTCGTGGGAATGACAAATAATTGAATACAAGATAAAAAGCCCCTCTGGCGAGATACAAAGCCATGTAGGGTGCTACATACCTTTGTCTTTAACTCACATAACAATTTGGATCAAATGTGTAAGTCTCTATATCTATGTGAAGGGATGTGTTAATAATGAAGAAATACATGGTTTTATATATGCTCGTGAGGATGATATACATGGCCTTATCTGATGACCTTGTAGCTCTCTATAACTGTGTAAATTTGCAACTTAAGTAACACTACAAGATGCACAGTCACTTACATTACCCTGTATGTGATCGTGAATGTTTCAAAAAACCTAATTCGGGATATAAAAGAGGAGAAGACTTAGATTTGTTTATTAAGAAATGCAAAACACCAAAAAGGGAAGAGAAAGTAGAGAGAGAGCAAGTAGTTTCTGATTCTCATCCTTATTTGATTGATTCTGACAAGAGAGAGAGCAAATAGTTTCTGATTCTCATCCTTGTTTGATTGATTTTGAGATTGGGTTGTGAGTTTGTTGATTTGCATGTCAAATTTGATTTCAATCTTAAATCTTTGTAAAACAACTTGTTGTGATTAGTAGATTTGCTTAACAATTTGACATGTGGTTTTTCCATCTGCATCGAAGGATTTTTCACCTAAATCTTTATGTTCATTTCTTTACTAAGTTTTTTGTTTTCTCACTAATATTATTGATGTGTGCTTAATTTTTTATACATTCACTTCTTAACACTTAGTGATTATTGTTATGAAAGGCTTAAGATATTCATTTCAGTTCATATTTGATATTAGGAACAAGTTTGAAGCAAAATAAGTAAAATGGGTTAAAAGCATAGGCCTTGAGCTAATATCTTGATGTTCAAACTTAATTGCCCTTATGGAACAAAAAGGAGATGGGATGGTCATGCATCCAACCGTACATCATGCATCCAACCGTGCACATTCACAAATTAGGCATTTTAATTGGTTTGCATGGTTGGATGCACAGTCGTGCACCCAACCATGCATATGCCCAAAAACCTAGTTTTTACTATAAATTGACATGTTGGGTAGTGAAAGAAGGAAGGATCATCTTGGAGGCACGGGAAAGGGCAGAGAGCTTACCTTCTTGGGATCTATGTTGGGCTAGGCTTCCTCATTCCGGTTTGGAGGTTTAGGAGTGCATTTAAGCATATTGTCGTTATGTATCATTGTTATTCCCCTCTTTAAGGATTTTTTACGTTATTTTCTACTTATTGAATGGGGTGCTGTGGAAGAATGATCTGAATGCTCTATTAGATTTTTTTTTAATATAAACTCATGCGAAAATCTTGAATACAATATGTAATAGTTATGTTTTGGATTCATTTTTTGCAACTAATGATATTGAATAATTAGAGATAACATAACATAGGCTAAATAACTCAAAACTCATGTGATTATTGCTTAGATCGATCTATTTTCCTTATTGATAATGTGGTTGTCCAACTAAATATTAAGAGCTTATTATAGGTTGTTTGATAGTTAAGTTTAATTAAAAAGCAAATTTTGATTAAACGCAATCTCAGGGAAAATCGAAATTAATAGAGCTTGTTGTTAGTCTACGATCAATAGTTCTAAGAGAGGTGTGAAAACAATAATGCAATGACGTATGTTTATTTGTGTTTAGGCTGAAATTGATCTGAGAACCAAATTCCGAAATCATTTATCAATTTTATCATTTTTCACTGCTTGCTCTGATTTGTTTTCATAAGTTCAATTTTACTTTGTTTTCTTGATTGCATCAAACCAAACCCCTATAGATATAATTCAGAAAGGTAATTTGATTTAATCTCTATGGGATTGACGTAGACTCATCATTGTCTATAATTTTAAGTTTTTTTATTTTGTTGTAGTGTTATGACACACTACCAACTATCTTATTAAACTTTATTAAAGTGCTTTATTGCTACGATTAAGTTGACCCATAAAGAGACTAGTGTTTTAGTTGTGTTTTTCTCATCTCTCCTAACACACAAGACTAGGATCACCTAAACATAATTATTTGATGTAGGATTAAGTAAACGTAATTATTCAATACGTTAATGAGCAACTTTTGGTGGCTACAAATTGAAAACTATTCCACAGCATTTAGAATGAATTTGCAATAATTTATATTAAAAAAATTAAAAAATGTAGAACATTTAAAACTTTAAAATAGCATTAGAAAAAGTTTCTAGGACTTCACAAGGCATTTTGCAATCGTATAATCAACTTTATTTAGAGTAGCTTTGGCTTTACCATAGTCAAATAATGACAAGAGTATCATTAAATTATTTTGCAGAAGACAAATGTTTAGAAAATTTTTTCTACTGCTAACATTAAAACTTTTGTAATAATTTCTATTATTGTTAATACAAATTCATTAAATGTTTTAAAAAGAAAACATTGATTGTTGGAGTTCCACCTTGTCCCTGCGTTGAAATACAAGAGACATTTATTAACAAGAAAAAACTTGTTTAGCTGAGATTTGTAACATAAAAACTTAAAATAAAAATCTGTTTGGTTGAGATTTGTAATAAAAACTAAAATTAAAAACATAGTTGGAATGCATGGTATTGACAAACGTTAAATAGGAAAATCAGTAACATAGAAATGCAAAAATAAAAAAACTATAAACGACGAAACCAAAAATGCAAAATGCAAAAACTTAAAAGCCAAAATAAACCAAAAATATAGAATAACAAACAATTGAAAATACAAAAGCGCAAATAAACGATAAATAGGAAAACTAGTAATATAGAAATGCAGAAATAAAAACCTGGAAAACTAGAAACACAAAAAAATCAGACGCCGATCGAAAATAAGAAAACTAAGGAAACCAAAAAGAATACAAAACATAATTAAAAAATTATCAAATCAGTTTCGAAAACTCACCTAGTTAAAAGCTCATGCTTTTGCTTTCTGCACGGACATAAGAGATGAGTGAGGGATGTAAGAAAGAAGAATAAACAAGCAGGAGAGAGAGAGAAAATGAGTTTGGGATGTAAGAGAGAGAGAAGTGATAGAGTTTCTACCAAAAAATGATGTTTATAAGAACACAAAATATAAACGAAAACATGTGAAAACCTGTTGTCAAAAATTAGAAAAACATCTTTTTACGTTTTCATAAAGTTGTTTTTTTAAAGAAGAAAACGGCGATAGCAATATTCAACCAATATAAATTTTATAAGATTACGAACTCTCTCACTCCTTAAGTTAACCTTTTGGGAATTGATTCTCTCGTAAAACCTGTAATAATTGATATTAAAAGTTAACATGCCCACATGTGATGACGTCAATATTTGCTCGGAAGAGATCTAGCACTAAGCATAGCCAACTCACTGGGTACTTAAGCTGCAAAGCATGATAAAATATTACGGTCAAAGTAATAGAAGAAGCTGATATAAATTTATAGGCTTATTAGATTTTCCACTCATGGTTTGTTTGGTTGATTACTCTTCTATTCTTACCTGTTACTTATTTCTTTGTTTGGTTTATTTTATGATCCAAAGAATAACATTCCTAAAGATCATCTATTCTTTATATTAAGGAATAATCAAAGAAATTTTCCCCATCTTTACCTATTTCACACAAGTGGGAATAACTTCAAACACAACTCTTTTTTTTACTCTTTTTTTTTGGGGACAGCCTAGACCCCTCATCAATAATAATAATAATAAGCAATAATAGATTTAAATATAATAATATTATTATTAATAACAAGAATAATAATAAGTAGAAAATTAATAATAATAATAATAATAAATATTAATAAGAATAATAAATTTAATTATCATAAGAAGAAAATTAATAATAATAAGGAATTTAATAATAATAATAATCAATATAATTAATAAAAATAATAATAATAATAATATGAATAAAATAAATAATAATAATAGTAGTTGTTAGTAGAAAATTAATAATAATAATAAGTAATAATAATAAAAATAATAAATTTAATAATATTAAGAATAAATTTAATATTAATAATAAATAAATTAATAATAATAATCAACATCATTTTTAACAGTAAGTACAAAATGAATAATAAAAAATAACTAATAATAAGAATAATACAATTAATAAAAATTAGAAGAAAATTAATAATAATAATAAATATAATTAAGGAATTTATTAATAATAATAATTATCATGGACAAAATTAATAATAACAGGAATAATAATAAATAGAAATTTAATAATAATAACAATAATAAATTTAATTATAATAAGAACAAAATTAATAATAATAAGGAATTTAATAATAATAAGAATAATAATAAGTAGAAAATTATTAATATTAATAATTAATAATAATAAGAATCATAAATTTAATAATAATAATAATAATAATAGAATTAATACTAAGAAATTTAATAATAATAATAATAAATATAATTAAGGAATTCAATAATAATAAAAATATAATAAATAATAATAATGAGTACAAAATTAATAATAATAGTTAATATTTGAAAGAATAATAAATTTCATAATAATAAGAAGAAAATTAATAATAATAAGGTCATAATAATAAAACGAAAATTAATAATCGTAAGGAATTTAATTTAATAAAATTAATGAGAATAATAAGTAAAAAATTAATAATAACTAATATTAATAAGAATAATAAATTTAATAATAATAAGAATATTGTTAATAATAAAAATAAAAATTAATAAAATTAACAATATATATAATAATAAGGAATTTATTAGTCATAAAAATAAAAATAATTAATTTTATAATAATAATAAAGAATTTAATAATAATTAAAAATATAATTAATAATAATAATAAAGATATTTTTTATTTTTTTGTTAACTATTATTTTATCATTTTAAATTTATATTTTCAAACTAAACACTGGAATAAAAATTTCTTATTTATTCTATTTCTTCAATCAAATAAAATAATATTTATTCTTTTCTATTTCTCATCTTTTTTATTTTTAATAATAAATAATAACTGTTTATTTTTTATTTATTTCTAATAATAACTATTCTATTTTTTTCTATTCTATTCCTTAGGACCAATCAGTAAACCAATCAGTAATTACACAGGAACAGGTGACATTTGGATTGACTCTCTCGTTAAGCCTGTAACAGTCTGCGTCTCTTTCTTTCTGCGCCTAAGCGACTTACATTAGCATACGATCAAACTATTGTGGTTGATTTGGAGTTGTGGCTTCTGGATTGGTTTTTGTAACTGCGTCGGTGGGAGAACCACGTGTGGTTGCTGAATTTACCACTTTTTCCTCGGGAAGACCAATAGAATTTTGTAGTCGGAAGAATCTCGGGGATCCATGCAAGAGGTATGCTTTACAACTTCATTCTCGTCCTAAGTCTCTGTCAATTTTGGGATTCCTAGAGTAGGTAATGAAATGGCGAAAGAGGATATAGAGTTACTCCACACGGGCCGGTTTTTGTCTCTCCATATCGTAATCGTGTTAATTGGTCACCGATAATAGGTAGGCAAAGATCTTAGAATATCTTTCGTGGTCCGCGAATGTTTAGATTAGATTCTTTTACGTGAAAACTGAGCTATAACGAAATCTTTCATTGAACTTTAACTCTAGTCTTGGTTACTAAACGATTTTAGAATGAACAGGTGGATGGGGATTTTCTAACTAATTGATGGATCATGGTTACTAAACGATTTTAGAATGAACGGGTCCATGGGGATTTTCTAACTAATTGATGGATCAAAGTAAATATCGATGTTCTTCTTACCACTACTTTGACAGGTTAAATTATTTAATTAAATGATACAGGCTCAATGAAAAACAGGCATATTATCGTCATCATTGAGTCTTATCTTCTCTGATGTGCGTTCTTATGAATGAGTCTTTGGTTCAACTTCCTGATGGATTTGCTTTATCCTAATGGTTCGCGTTTCAAACTGTCCTAATTGTTATTATGCTTTTGAATCTTTAGCATCTTTCTTAGTCAAAGAAGAATATCTTTTTTTTTCATTACTTTTTTGGGGGTGGGAAGGAAGGCAAATGGGTTAGATTCATAGCATTTCTTACTTTTTTCTATGTACTATTGGTTCATTTCTATCTTTACTGTCATTCTATCAAGAAATGCACTTTAGTATGCCAAAATGATCATGTTAATATAGGGTTTTCATTGTAATTGCTATTTTATCAAGTCATATATAAACCTAAGGAAACTGTCTGTATTGATGCATATGCCAATAATGGTTATATGTAAGTGGATTAAGTGTATGGAGGAATATTTGCAATTCTTATTTAGACGGAAATTTTTTCTACCGCTGCTTAACTCATGTGTCTAGTTTTCAGGTTTCATTGTCTTACATGTTGGTATCCTCATAATTTTTCACCATCCCTCCGGTGAAAATATGAAGGACAATATTGTGCCCTAATGAATAGTGGATTGAAGTTTGTGAGTGAACAAGATAACTAGCTTATTACAGATAAGTCAAAAACATCACATGGCCAAGTTGGTGTATGTTATTTCTTTTTCTAACCTGCTTTGCTGCATTGGTTCATATATTATTTGCATTAGCCATTAGATGCAGTAACAAAGATATAAATGAAGTGGATTTGCGGATCTGAATCTTAGTTCAATTTTTTGCTTAGGAATGTTGACCTTCAATATTCATTAATGCGTTGTTGTAACTAGAGACTATAAACATGGGAAAATAACTTGTGTCAAACTCAATGAATAAGAAATCTAGATGCTCTTGGTGTACATTTTGCATTATCTTACCTATTCATTTTCTATAGGTTGGCAAGAATTTACATCCTTTTTGTGTTATCTGTTGTCTAAAATATGTTTGATGGTCATGATGCAGACCTGGAATTGCAGTTAATGATTCATCATCTAATGAAAAATTGATACATGGATCTTGAAAGCAAGAAGTTTGGAAGTGGTAAGAAGTTCTAGGTGGATACTTAATCTTTGTTGCCCTTTTTCTCACTTCCACTTGTTTTTGGTTATGGATCTTGGATCTGCTACTCAGAGAGCATCATAGATCATTTGTTGCATCATCGTATGGAGAGAATATGATGTAGGACAAATAGAAGAATTATTAACTAGTAGCTAAAAGCACAAAATTAGGAAATATGGCTAATATTTGGCTGCTGGAATATCAAAGTTTTAGGGTTGAATTTTGGCTAAGAATGCTGAAGTTTCAGATTTTGTATAGCTTGCTAGAAATTTAGGCTTGAGATTTCAAGGTTTAATATGGCTAGATTTTAGGTTTGAGATAGCTAGAATTTAGGTTAGGTTTGCTGGAATTTAGTGAAGAATATAAAGAATGGATGGTAGGAAACTAGGGATCAATCCTAGGGTCTAAGAATCACTCTTAGAAGACAGCATCACATCTTCAAGTTGAAAATTCAAGTTGTAAAAAAATTCCAGATTGCTTGTTATTATTGAAGGGCTGAGTACACATATATATAGAGTTCTTGCTAGCAATGTTAGCACGTCTCCTAGTGATCAGCCCATATTACCTAAGCAACCTAAGCCCATTAAAACTTATGTTCGTAGGAGCAAGCTGGAGAAGGGGCAATCTGCCATGTAGGCAAGTTGTTATGAGTTTGTTATAGATAGTTAAGGAGAGAGAATATGTAAGGAGGAATATAGTTGAACTGGAAGAGGAGGGGGGCCTGTTTTTGAATTGTGAAGGATTGTTTAGGCCTGGATATTTTTCCAGGAGGGGAGTTTGCTCCAGTTGTCTCTCTTACATACATAAATAATACAATCTCTATAGTATTTTCTATCAGTTCTTTGACCCTTATTCTAGTAGAAAAAAGTTCCTAACAAATTTAAATCTTATTCTAATAAAAATTCTACATGTCCTAAACAACTAAGATAACATATGTAAAATAGAATAACATATTTAACTTACTACTTCTTCCTATCTAATAAGAAATCCTAACATAATCTAAATTTCAACCTTTATGTTTTGTTTTCAACTCAATTTCCAATCTTCATCTCACCAAGTTAAGGCTTGTGGTTGTCTCAATTTTTCTCTTTTATTTCTTCTATATATTTTAAAATCTTTTGCATCAATTCTCCCTGACTTGTCTGGGGTTGTCCTTGATGTAGGATGTGAAAAATACTATTCATATAAGTCTTCAACTTTTGATGTTCTGACTCTAGAATCCAAGTACTGTCAGAAATCGGTCATGCTTTCCACTGGACAAGATATTGTCAATATCCTCCATGTCTTGTGGCTACAATTTATTCATCAAGAACATCATCTATTTCCTCTTTGATAGAAGGAGGGGTTGGAAGTCTTACAGTTGTGGTAGGAGATCGCTCATCTTGTCTTTGACAAATAGTTGAGTTTGCAGCATTAAAGATAGGACTTATTCTCATATCACTTGTAATTCCAAAACATAAGCATTAGCATTTATCTTCTTGATGATCTTATAAGGTGTAGCACTTCGTGAATAAAGTTTCTTATATTTTCCCTTTTACAAATGCTCTGGACGAATCCTAGCCATCACCATATCTCCTTTATTGAATTCTACCAATCGTTGATGTTAATCAGCATGTTCTTTATGAGACAAATTGTTGGTTATTATCTTTCTTCATATCTCATCAAAGATATCCCTCATGTGTTGTACCTTCAGCTTCAACCCTAACTTGTGTTGTTTGTGATAAAGGAACCAGATTAATGGGCTTCCTTGGTTGAACCCCCGAAACTCAAAAGGGCTCGTACCAGTAGACTTATTTATAGAAATATTATATGCAAATTCTACCATAGGAAGAATTAGGTCTTAATTTTTCACATTGTCTCTAACCAAGCACCTTAACAAGTCTCCCAAGCTTCTACTCATCACCTTTGTCTATCCATTAGTTTGGGGATGGAAAGAAATTGAAAATTGAAGCTTAGTGTTCAATGTTTTCCGTAGAGTTCTCTAAAAATAACTCATAAACTTTATGTTACGATTAGAGACAATGGTTAAAGATAATCCATGGAGAAATACAACCTCTTTGAAGAAGAGTTTAGCTATATGGATAGCATCATAAGTCTTGGAACATGGAATGAAATGACTCATTTTGGAAAACCTATCCACCACCACAAAAAAAGAGTCATAACCTCTTCTAGTTTTAGAAATTCCCAAGACAAAATCCATGCTTATGTCTTGCCATGGCTCATGAGGCACGGGCAGTGGTGTGTATGATCCAGAATTTTGTTTCCTTCCTTTAGCTAATTGACATGTTTGAAATTGTCGTATGACATGTTTGACATTGTGATGGTTTTATCTCTTCCAAAGTATCCTATTGCTCCTCCTCCATGTGATCCCCAGATCACCTACTCTCGTATAGAAGTATTAGGTAGGCAAAGTTGATTTCCTTTGAAAAGATGATTATCATGGATCACAAAAGGAAAGTATTGGTCTCTTTCTCCAGCTGTAATTTCTGAATAGCTTATTACAATATCTTCATTTGAAGCATATTATTTTTTTATTTTGTCGAACCCCACGACCTGTACTGCTAAAGTGTTAGCAAATGATTCTTCCTACTCAATGCATCTGTGGCCTTATTCTCAACTCTTGTATGATATTTAATAACAAACTTAAATTGCTCCATAAATTCACTCCATAATGTGTGCCTTTTGTTTAAGTTCTTTTGGGACTTGTAAGTTCTTTTGGGACTTGAAGTGTTTAAGAGATTTATGATTAGAATATAGAATAAACTCCTTGTATGAGAGATAATGACACCAATTGTAAAGAGAACGTACCACTGCATAAAATTCTTTGTCATAGGTCGAATATCATTGCTTCTCTTCACTTAATTTCTCACTAAAGTAAGCAATTGGCCCTTTTGGCTCAGTATACCTCCAATTCCCACATGAGATGCATCACAAGCAACTTCAAATACCTTAGAAAAATTTGGAATTTGTAAAATAGGAGATTCGGTCATCTTTTTTTTAACTTCTTCAAATGCTTTAGTTGTTTCCTTTGACCAAGAACCATCCTTTTTTCATAAAATCAATAATAGGTGTCATTATGGTGCTGAAATTATGAATAAATCACCTATCGAGTGTTGCTAGGTCATGGAAACTCCTTGTCTCGTGCACTTCTTTTGAAACAGGCCAATCAAGAATGACCCTAATTTTCTCGAGATCCATCTCACTCTACTGTAGGACATAATAAAACCCCAAAATAAAATTGATTGCATGACAGAACACTTCTTTAAGTTGATATAAGGCTTCTCCTGCCTAAAAAATCTCAAGACTTTTTGTAGATGTAATAGATGATCTTCTTTAGTCTTCTTGTATATTGATATATCATCAAAATATACCACCAAAAATCTACCCATAAATGTTGAAACACTTGATTCATTACTCTCATAAAAGTGCTAGGTGGATTAGAGACTCCAAATGCCATCACCAACCATTAATAAAGTCCCTCTTTAGTCTTGAAAGTCGTTTTCCAGTCATCTCCAAGTTTGATTCTAATTTGATGATACCCACTTCGTAAGTATATCTTGGTAAAGATAGTAGCTCCAGTCAACAAATCTAACATGTCATCAAGACGAGGTAGTGGAAATCTATACCTTATTGTGATCTTATTTATCCCCGACAATCAATACACATTCTCCAACTTTCTTTTTTTTTCATTAGTCAAAATTACTGGATGTATACAGAGTAAGACTTTCTTGAATAAATCCTTTTTTTTTAATTACTCCTCTACTTGTCTCTTCAACTCTTCATTCTCAATAGGATTCAAGCAATAGGTTGGAAGATTTGGTAGGGTGGATCTAGGTACCAAGTCAATAGCATGTTGAATATCTCGTAGAGGAGGTAGTTCACCTAGTAGATCATCCAATGTAAGGTCTTAAAAATTAGCTAACAATTCTACCACTTCTTTTGGTAAGATAAAGGGTGTTTCATGTGTTGTTTTTGTTAATTCCCTTATTACCATTACAAAAACTGTCCCTTTTTCCTTTCTAACAGCTTCAAATTCTCTCTCCTTAAGAAAATTAACAAGCTTTTTCTTTGCATTTATGGTTGTCTTAATACTTCCTCTTTTTTTTTCTACCTTGTCTACTTTCATCATAAAAAATAAACTTGTAAGTGTTAGCTTTTTTGAAGTGTTGCAAACCTCAATCGTGAAGCTACGATCACTCAAGTAAGTATGAGATACCTTCATAGGATTGACATTATGCCAAATAGAGTCCTCATACATTCCTGATTTGAAAGACACCAAGCACCTTCGAGCAACTGCTATAGCGATATAATCTACTAAGCAACTTTGTAGGGATTTGGATGTTTCTCTATAAGTAAATTCAATCGCTTCACCATGTTCTCCAATACTACGTTCATGCTAACTCCAATGATAAGCTTGCATACTGTATCTCTAAATATGCGTCTCACTACATTAAGATTTGTAGGACTAGCTAGTTCATCACTAGAGTCTCCTTTCAACTCCTCCCCAGCTTTGTTCTTACACACGTACTCATCAATTCTTCCTCTTCTTCTCCCATCATATGCAAACATTTATTAGGACATTCTTAAGAAAAGTGGCCCCTCCAATTGCATCGGAAGCACTTCTTGTCACTGCTGCCTCCTTTCGTCCTAGTCTCAGCTACGACTTTTCCTTTAAAGTCAGCTACTTGAAAAGTTTTGTAGTTGTTTTGTGGTGTAGATTTTGATGCACTGGGTGTTGGTCTAGAGTTATGCATTGTTGTAGTCCTCTTCATGCCAAACTCCCTGGCTTGACTTTGAAACTTTTAGTTACTTGTTCTCCTAAGTATTGTTCCGCTCTTAAAGCCAATTGATATGCATATTCAAGGTTGTAAATCCTTTGCATTATTAGCTCCTTGCAAATTTTTTCCCTTAAGTCATCTTTGTAGTGAGATATAAGTTGTCGTTTTGGCTCCATTCCTTCACATCGGGTGAAAAGTTCATCAAATATTTCATGTACTTGATTATGAACATAATCCCTTTTCTAAGGATTGTGAGTTGATCTTGGAGATCTTCCTGATAACAAAATGGTAAGTATTTTTTTTAATAACTTTAGCTTTACCTCTTCCCAATCAATAATTGGTGGCTGGCCTATTTTTCAACGTCTATCCTCTACTGATCTCCACCAAATTTTAGCATGTCTAACTAGTTTCGTCTTTGCGAATCAAACTTTTTGATCTTCTGACATGTGGTGCTAATCAAAGAAATCTTCTGTTTTTGTTGTTCAGTCTAAAAATAGGTGTGGATCTATCTTTTCTACAAAATCAGGGGTTTCAACACGAACTTTCTTAGTAATTTCATCGAGCTTGTTGTGTGTTTCAACTCTATCATGGCCTCTAAAGGCTCCCATATCCGCTTCATGTGCTGTTGGTTGGTTTCATTGTCTTGGATCTCTCGGTAAGCATTGATTTCCTTACCCCTTTAGCTGTTGATTAGTGTCAACGTCTTTGTCTTGGATTTCACTTCCTTCGGCCTCACCATCAATTGTAGCTTATTGTCTTATATTGTTTTCTAGACTACTTCTTGGAGCACCTTGTGATTGAGGATAATTAAGGTTCAATCTTTGTATAACTCTTAGAAGTATTTCATCTCGCTCCTGGTCACTAAATATTTATCTATATGCCCTTCCACTACGTGTTTCCATCATTAACCAAAACTTTGATAGCAAATTGTTGTAGCACAAATAGAAAAATCATTAATTAGTAGCTAAAAGAACAAAATTAGAAAATATGGCTGATATTAGGCTGCTAGAATATCAATTTTCAGGGTTGAATTTTGGCTAAGAATGCTGAATTTTTAGATTTTGCGTAGCCGAAATTTTAAGGTTTGATTGCTGGAAATTTAGGCTTAGGATATTAGGGTTTATTATGGCTAGAATTTAGGTTTGAGATGGCTGAAATTTAGGTTAGGTTTGTTGGAATCTAGTGAAAAAAACGAAGGATGGATAGTAGGAAACTAGGAATCACTCCTAGGGTCTAAAAATCACTCTTAGAAGAAAGCATCACACCTTCTAGTTGAAAACTCAAGTCTGTAAAAAAATTTAGATTGCTTGTTGTTATTGAAGGGTTGAGGACACACATATATAAAGTTTCTAGAACCCTTATTCTAGTAGGAAAAGATTCCTAACAAATTTAAATCCTATTCTAATAAAAAATTTATAAGTTCTAAATCATTAGGATAACATATGTAAAATAGAATATCATATTTAACTTATTACTACTTCCTATCTAATAAGGAATCCTAACATGATCTAAATTTCAACCCGTATTTTTTGTTGTCAACTCAATTCTTAATCTTTATCCCACCAAATTAAGGCTTTTGGTTGACTATTTTTTCTCTTCTATATACTTTAAATTCTTTTGCATTAGAATCCTTAGTTGTTATAGGAAATTCCTTCCAATAGGTTAATTATTTTTTTGTAGAATGTTGGTCCCATTTATGATCACAGGGTAGCTGTTGATTATATTTATCCGTGGATTAGATTATTGGTATCTAGGCATAATTTCTTGTTCCCTAATTTTTTCCTAAACAGGATTTAGAGCCTTGATTGGCTGGACAAATTCCAAGTTTAGAGTCTTCACTGATTCAACAAACACAATGGAGTGTTCTTTATGTCCCCATCTCCAGTTTAGAAATATACTCACAATAGAACTCTGATAGAGAGTTTTAATGTTCCACATGCCTTGCAAAATTTGCTGAGTAATTATAACTGTTACGTGTTGTAACCGAGTATTTGAAATGAGCTACGCCAACTTTTTACTGTGTTCACTGACAAGTTGCTGTGCTGTTATAACTAGGAACAAGAGAGCTAACTGGTGCTGTTGATCTTATAAGTCACTTCAAGTTGTTACCTCAACATGAGTTTTTCTGCAAGCGCTCACTTCCTATATCTATTTCGGACTCGCATTATCTTTGCAATGTTGTGGGAAGCACTGAAATCAGAAAAGGAGAAGGAATGCAACTGGATCAAATTATTCAGAATACTTCTCAAGATAGTAGTACAAGAATAGAGTCATTTGGCATAGAAGTACTTAGAGAGGCCTTCCAACTGAAGGAAACAAAGCCCATAGATTTGCCACTAGTAAGACAAGTATTGCTAGGAATTTGTTCTTGATGATTTTTTTCTTTAGCTTGTCACTTTGATTTTGAGCTAACCATTCCTTATTCAACTTTTCCCTTTGGATTGATGCATATCATGCCACCTTTGGTCTTCATTTCTGTAGGCGGAGATGGGCATACCTACAGTTGCTGGAAATTCAAATAGTGAATCCAAGGAAAAGGCGAGAAAGCACAAAAAGTGCAAAGATAGAGGTAAGGAGAAGGATAAAGAGCATAAGAAGCACAAACATTGTCATAAAGACAAGGAGCGGAATAAATACAAAGATAGGAAGAAGGATAGAAATGGGCACCATGATTCTGGTGGTGATCACTCAAAAAAACATCATGAAAAGGTTGAAAATCATTACTCTATTTGAGACATTGTTTGAGTGCATTGTAAACTTAGATAAGAGAAAAAATGGTGAAATATTTTTCCATTTTTATTAAGTAAATATTTTTGCATTATCAATATGTTGTTGATGTGGAGATTTATACTTTTTTTCCAGAAAAGGAAGCATGATGGGAATGAAGATCTGAATGACATCCACAGGCACAAAAAAAGTGAGGTAACAGAGTATGATCAGTTTTTTTTTAATATATTTGGGTGATTGTCGCTGTTTCTTATCAAATTTTTATGTTAAAAGACTTTGGAGGGCTATTATTTTATATGTGTTATGTTTATTATTTGAAGAAGTATTTTGCTTGTACATTATCTGTCTTTCTTTTCTTTTTTTTTTTTTGCAGCATAAGAACTCAAAAGTTGATGAAATTGGTGCCATAAAGGTTGGAGGCTAAAATATTTGGCGTACTGTTATGTTGGAGGCTAAAATATTTGGCGTACTGTTATGTTGGAGATTTATCACTTCTAGTTGTCAAGAGACTTTGAGGTAAACCCCATTTCTATTAGTCTGCTTAATCTTTTTGGAAGTCATGGAACACTGTCATCTGGATGGAAAAATGTCATCTTTTTTTATAGTAAATAAGGAAAATAGGCTTCGGCTGTAAAAGTTATTTTATTGCTTTCTGATGCGTCGCAGCTAACTTAATTTGTTGGGTGCATTATCAAAATTCTACTGGTTGTTTGGTTACTGTCGGTGTTTTGAGTCTGGTTGATTATGTCTTTCTTTTCCTTATGACATTCTGTACATGGATCTACCTAGAGATTGTTCTTGTCTATCTTATTTTTGTATTTGTTCTAGATCTGCTTAGTGAAGATCTTTTTGTCATCTAGTGAAGCCATCTAGCGATGGTGCAGGCTTCATTTGAGGCCTTGTTGAAACTGCATAACATCCCAGGCCTTACTTATCCAGTTGCTTAGCAATTCTCAGTTATCATTCTAAACCTATAATATTTCTTAATGTATCGCGCGTCTCCTATGGATTTTGATCAAATAGAATATTGTCATCTGATCTGTTATCGTTGTTGCTTCTGAATTATTTTCAATAACACTCTGACACTGTCTCTCTTTTGTGTGGAGAGCAGGTTCTAAAACCGACTGAAATGTGACGACGGTGAATTCACCTAACGAGAAGATATGTGGATGAGGGTAAGATATGCTAGAATGAACTTTGTATTATAACAATGGTGTGATATAATTGCGAGTGATAGTCAAAACGTATATAATTGCGAGTGATAGTCAAAACGTTGATACTTTTTTTTCTTCCTCAGTTTTTTGGAGCATTGGATATTTCAACTTGCACACGTTATCGTAATCATTTGTGGGTTTAAAAGTAGTGCAAGCTTAGTAGCATAATCAGTTTCAATCAGAATTTGCGGCTTTGAGTGTTAAGAAGAAAGGCAGAGGGCTGTGTATATTTTAGTCATTTCCTCACCAATGCTTAACCAAAGCACTTTTAGTGTCCCAAGTGCATTGTAATTTAAGGCCAGAAGTTTTGTTGTCACCATAAGAATGATTTACTTTCTGTGGAAGAAGGATATTCTTTTGTAATGGAAACTAAAGAGTCAATGATTGGAGAACTGAGGCTGTCTTTATTACTATTATTCACTTATACCAGACAAACAAAGTCAATTATTTATTTTGTATGAACAATATCTCGTCATGAGATGTGAATATTAATATTATATTATTTGAAAGTTTTACAAAAAAATGATGCTCTCCACGGAGCACAATCCATATAGTGTAGTGTTCCTCTTCTTTTTTTTCCTTTAAAGTTAAAACAATTGCGGAATATGGGTCGGAATAAGTTCAAGTGAAGTTCCTGGAGGAGCGACGGCTAAGGTAAGTTTGAAAAAGCTCAATTTCTTGAAGCTTATAACATGTAGCCGGGCGGAGAAGGGCAACATGGAAGTTTCAGTGATCGAAACCGGTTATGGAGGTTGCAGTCTAAGAAAAATTGAAGTTTAGATTTTATTATTTATTTATACTTTTTGTCTTTCTAGCGAATAAGTAACCAAAACTTAAATCACGTAGGTGATGGGAGGTTTTAAGAGTCGGAATTTCTTAGAATAATTTTATGCTTTAGTGTATGTGCGGATCCAAAAGCATGCACCTAGTGGTGATACCGACACCAAGGAATTGCATGATTGTGATTAATAAACAGTCAAGAAATCATATGATGCAATGGGACAAATGGTTGAATATAGACACGGCTTTGATCCCATCCATATAATCAATTGTTTCCTTTCTAGTTCTCCATTTATAGCTTATCACGCGCTTTCTTTTTACCACATTCTTATTCCTCTTAGTTCATACTAGCAGATGTAGACTGCGCAATTGCGCAGTCGTTATCCGTACTTATATGCCCAGTTTACTTAAATTTTAAGAGTATTGATAATTAAATTATTTGGAATGAATTAATAACATATATCAGTTTAAATAAGATATTTTTAATGTTTGTCATTATTGTCATACAAAACTAACACTCACTTGTTTAATAAATTTAAAATATCAATCTATAAAATATGTGACTAAATATTGTCAAATCTAAATGAAAGAAAAGATAAAATAGTTTGAGACCATGTTTTAAAAAAAAACATAAAACAAAAGCTACAAACATATAACGATAGCAGAAATAGTTCAACATAGGATATTAAATCATGAAAGTTACAAACGTTACATGGTTATATTGTTTTACATATTGCTAATAAAGTCTAGGATAATTT
>JAOSBN010000004.1:22944556-22974064 GCA_027563595.1 Erythroxylum suave | reverse complement strand
TAATAAAAAAAGTATTTTATTATTTCAAACAGGAAATCGTACAAGAGAGAGTACTAATGTTGGGTTATCATAAGATCTAATCTATAAGGCGTTTTATCAACTTTTGATAATATCTTCTTGTTTTGATGACTATGTCTTTTAATTCATTAGTGAATACAATAGCTCGACTAGTTTTATACATCTACACATAGCGACGTGCATTTACACTTTTATGTGAATGTTTGTTTTGTGCATGATATCTTGCTACTATATCATCTAACTCTTGTTCACACTCATATGTCTCTTTGATTGATTGTTTCAAATATCTTTTTCTTTCAAAATATCCTGAATTCATCAGTAAAAGGAAAAGTTATAAATTTTTGTTATCAATATAAATGCTTTGAAAGATATAGATGGTAGAATTTTATTTAAGCGATAATTAAAAATTAAACAATAAATGGATATATGAAAAATGAAGCTACAATTTTTATTGCATCTAAACAATCATTAATTAGTTGGCAAAAGCTTTACAAATCATGACAAATACGTTTAACATATCGTAGTTTTAAATTAATCTGGTACGTTAGTTATTATATTAATCTTACGATAGAAAAACTAACATTTTAACTACCTTAAATTTATCAACAGGAATAAGGTTTACCATTAATTTTAAGAAATAATTTGCGCAGAAGAGTTTATCATATCACAACAGAGTTGATGGGAAAAAAAAAACAACATCATTATTGTATTGAGCTAACATAATAATAATGATTCAAGTGAAAAATTAGTAGGATATCATGTTACACATTTAATTTTGCTCTAAACTTACTTATATTGTGATCTATATTTAGAAGCTCATGTTAGTAAAAGTTAATTTAGATAACAAACAGTCGTATTATAAATTTTTCCCAACAAAAATTTTGTCAAGAAAATGAAGAATTTATAGGTTATCAATAAACAGAAGCGAAGTCTTGTTCATTAAGATGAAGATGTGATAAGTTTAATTTAGGGCAGGGAAAACATTGCTTACGATAAAATGCAATAGGTTTAAATTTTTTTAAAAAAAGTCTAAATAACGATTTCAGGGACAGATGATGGAAAATATTCAAATAGAAATTTTGTATATTTTAGGCAACATGTTATATGTTAAAACTTAATGTAAGTAATTGTCAACATTATGTTTGCAAAATATATTATCCATTTAAAAGTTCATGGCAGGAATTGTTGGTATGATATGTTAAGTCATATCTATGAGAGAACATTGTACATTTGCACAAATGAATGAATTTTTTGTTTTGTAAGTCTATTAAGTGATTATTAATGAAAAACCAACAGATGTATGCGTCTAATTTAAGCAAAAAGATTTATGATGATAAACTGCGAAAGGAAAAAAAAATTCCTAAGACAAATTGTTACATATGTCGTTTACGGTTTTAACTCAGTTAAAATGTCGTAAGTTATGATATCGTGCATGAGATGATGAAGGACATAAAAATACGTCTATTATATGGTAAGTTAATGGAAGTGAAGCGTTCAATATCACGTATATCGTATGTTACGTTAAACCGTTGATAGAACTTTGATAGAATAAATTAATAACTATCATAATATGAGTCATGCAATTGTTTTTTTTTTTTAATTCTATTCAGTGCATATAATTAGTAGAACAAAAATGTTAACTAAACAATACAGACATATGATAATAGTGACTGGGAACTTACAATGGTTGATAAACAAAGCAGAGCTCTTATTTACTCAAACAGAGAAGAAGGGACTGCAACGTATTGAGAAGGAAGCTAAAAACAAAAGAAAAAAAATAGAGTTAATACTATATTTGTTGGAATATAAATAGAAGAAAGAGCTTGTTTTTGGTAAATACTAATGTTAGCTATGAAAGGTTGATGTTTGCCACAAAGATTGGGGAAAATGTAGCTGGCCTACCCTTTTTTTATCATTTAAGTCAATAGCCAGTGTGTGAAGCGTTAGGAAAGATAGTGGTGTTAACCCTTTTAATAGAGCTAACAATTCAGATATGAGAATGCAATTTCTTTTTGGATATGGCTTGTTCACATATGGTGATGGGTTACTTGGCCTTTTGAACTTGGCTCATAACCTGCTATTGAAACTATTTGTCAATTGTCCAAACGTAAAATAATACAGATTAATGAATGCTAGAGTTACTTTCAATCTTTCCAAGGAAAACGCATATCGCTGTCTTAGATTATTTTTCTTCTTTTAATACACGGCATAGGGGATGAGGTCTGTGCTTCTGACTGCTATTGAGTTGTGACAAAGTTCCAAAAGTTGATGATTACTCTATATAATGGGTGGAAATGTGTCATCTTTGCAATAGCTATGCTTTGATGTTTTTGGGACAATTTAACCTCTGTACTCTGCAGCATCTTTTAAAAAGTTTGTGGAAGTGGCTAGATTTCAATCATTAACAAATCGCTGTCATAGCTTATCTTTGTCGTTCTAATGAGAAAGAAATATGTCCTTCCAACTCTTATTCAGCTGCAACAAAGTTGGAAAAGGCGATGGTTTCTCTATATAATGCGGACAAGTCGTTCTAATACACGGTATAGGGGAAGGGAATCTGTCCTTCCAAGCCGTATTAAGTTGCGACAAATTTGGAAAAACGTTGTTAACTCTATATAATGCGCGCATATGTCTCACCTTTGCAATAGGCTTTGTTTTATTTTTTGGGACATTTGAGCTGTGTACTTTATGACATCGTTGATAAAGTTTGTGGAAGGAGCCTGGGTTCTAATAGCTATCTCGTTCATTTTGCTGCTCATAATGTGCGTTTGGTAGTAAAGTGAATGGTTTTTCATCAATTAGAAATTAAGACCAGCTATAAAGTCTATATGTAGGCATAAAGAGGATTTGGAAGTAGAAATTCATGCCAGCTATAAAGTCTATATGTAGGCATAAAAAGGACTTTGAATAATTTGTGGAATACAAATTGGGTCAGCCATTTGACTAGTGTATAAACTGCTGGTAAAGAAGATAACGCTTTTAATTAGAACGAAGACATCTGACTGCTGAAAAAAATCTATTTTAATATTTAAGAGTGCCTTAATTTAATTTTCAATTTGTTTTTTTTGTTAACTTCTGTATGAAATTAAAAATTTTAGTTGGCGTAATTTTTTTTGTTGTTATAAGTAAAAAAAAAATTTTTAGTGTTACGAGCAAATTAATTTAGGAGTTGTTACTTTAAATTCTCATTGGCAATTGTAATTAGAACTCTATAGCTATACTAAAGCAAATAGTCTAAAATAATTAAAAGAGTCCAACGCATTGCTTTGTCTTCACGTGTTTCAAAAGTTTCCATATACTTTTTAATAATTGTACAAAAGTAAATAGTTAAAAATAATTTAAACACTAAGACATTGTTTTGTCTTCACGTATTTTAAAAGCTTCCATATAGTTTTTAATTTGATGTCACAAATGAGATACAAAGTAGACTACTAGAGTGAAACTAGATTACTAGAGTATTAAAAGATCCAAATTTGAGTTTTTTTTTACCACTATTAGGACAACATAGTTTAAGTGGTTTGATTATAATGCGTATAAATACTATAGAAGCAATATAAATATTTATCTTATTGTCAAATTGTTGTTAGGGAATCAACTGTAAGTGATAAATCAATATACTGATTCAATTTTAATTAATTAGTTAATTGGAAAGTCAATTGATCCAACAATTAAGACTTGTTGATTTTATTAAAGATTTCCGTGTTATTTGATTATTAGTAAGTATACTTAATGATTCTCATTAAAATCCTTATAGGAGAACACCATAAAAATAAAAACATCATGTAATAAAAGGGAATCTTCTGGTTTTGTTTTTGTTGAAGGGGCCTAGGTTTCAATGGCTATGACATTCATCTTCATACTGGTAATGTCTGTGTGGCACTAAAGTGTTTGTTTTTTCATCGACTACAAATTAATGTAAGCTATAAAGTCTATATGTAGGCATAAAGAGCACTTGGAAGTAGCAATTAATGTCAGCTATAAAGTCTATATGTAGGCATGAAGAAGAATTGGAATAATTTGGCGAAGTAAATACAAGGTGCCCCTACCCTAGTTTAGATTGTCGTCGTCAATTGTAATTAGAGTTCTCTAATTGTACAAAAACAAATAGTGTTAAATAATTAAAAGACTTCAAGATATTGCTTTGTCTTAACATCTTTCAAATGTTTCAATATACTTGTCAATAATTGTACAAAAGCAGACTATATAGTTTAAATGGTTTGATTATGATGTGTTTAAATACAATAGAAGTAATATTAATATTTGTCTTATTATCAAATTATTATTAGGTAATGGATTAAAAGTGATAAATCAATATAATATCGCAGGATCATATGGGCTTGTAGGATGGAACAAGGGCAATTAAAGGCTAAATGATATTTCAGACTATCTTTGTCTCTAAAAGAAGGTTTGATGGAGCAACCGCATACTAATAGGAGTGGGAAAAAGATTATTGAATAGAGGACTACATATGCTAGATATATTAAAGCTTGTACTATGGAATGGTCTGAATAATGTCAAGATCATAGCTCATGAAACTGGTTTGGAAGTCATCACTATGACGATTATTACTACATGGGTTATGTCTCTGGTTACCATCTGATGTTGGTATAAAACGTGTCATCTTTGCAATAGGCTTCGTTTGATGTTTTTGGGAGAATTGAACCTCTGCACTTTACGGCATCATTGATATCTAAAGATTAAAGTTCATGAAAGTCATTTGGCAGTCATCACTATGACGGTTTTTACTACATGCATAATGTGTGTGGTTGCCGTCTGATGTTGGGATAAAACGTTTTATATTTGTAATAGGCATCGTTTTAAGTTTTTGGGACAATCTAAGCTCTATACTTTACTGCATCCTTGATAAAGTTTGTGGAAGGCCCTGAGTTTCAATCGCTATCTCGTTCATCTTGCTGGTAATAATGTGTGTGTGGTAGTAAAGTGATTGGTTTTTCGTCGAGTAGAAATTAATGCCAGCTATAAAGTCTATATGTAGGCATAAAGAGGGTTTACAAGTAGAAATTAATGTAAGTTATAAAGTCTATATGTAGGAATAAAGAGGGCTTCAAACAATTTGTGGAAGCAAATACAATGTGGCCTAACTGTGTCACTAGTGTATAAACTGCTAGTAAAGAAGATAACATTTTAATTATAACTAAGACATCTTACAGCTGAAAAATTTAATTTGAATATTTAAGAATCGGTTAATTTAATTTGAAATTTTTATTTTTGTTAATTTATGTTTGAAATTAGAATTTTTTGTTGTTGTAATATTTGAATTTTTTCTTTTGGCTCTTGTTAGTAAATATTTTTGTCTCTTGTCTCACCAGTTAATTAATTTAGTCGTCATTATTTAAGATTTTTGTTGTCAATCATAATTAGAACTCTATAGTTGTACAAAAGAAAATAGTTTTAAATAATTAAAAGAGTCCAGGGCATTGCTTTGTCCTCACGTCTTTTAAAAGCTTCAATATATTTTTTCAACAATTGTACAAAAGCAAATAGTCTAAAATAATTAAAACAATCCAAGCTATTGTTTTGTCGTTACGTCTTTGAAAAGCTTCTGTATACTTTTTAACTTTATGTCACAAATAGAAAAAAACTAGACTATTAGAGTGAAACTAGACTACTAGAGTATCAAAAGATCAAAATTTTAGTTTTTTTTTTCTTGCCAGAATTAGAACAACATAGTTTAAGTAGTTTGATTATAATGCGTTGAAATATTATAGAAGCAATATAAATATTTATCTTATTGTCAACTTATTGTTAAGAAATCGAATGAAGGTGATAAAAGGGGATCTGTTGTTTTCGTTTTTAAAGCCACATTTGATAATGTCTTTTGGCCCTTTTTAGTTTCTGCTGTGTAATGTTTTGTCGGTGTATTAATAATTTTATAATAAGACAATTCATTTTCACAAGCCTTTTTAATCTTAATATCGCAGGATTATATGGGCTTGGAGGATGGACCTATCACAATTCAAGGCTAAACAATATTTCAGACTATCTTTGTCTCTAAAAGAAGCATTTTTGTTTTTTTCTAGTGTAGGTTTGAAGGTGTCTATGTGGATTATGTTCCTATGCTTTGGAAGAATATTTTTTGGAAAGTTAAGGATGATATGTCATACTAATAGAGTGGGAAAAAGCTTATTGAAAAGAAGACTACATATGTCAGATACATTAACGCTTATACTGTGGCATGGTTCGAATAATCTGAAGACTATAGTTAATGAAATTAGAAACTAGAAAATTAATGTGTTCATGACGAGTAGTTTGATTTATCGAAGAGTTGAATTTTTTAAAATCTAAATGATATAATGTTGTGAAAAAGGGATTAAGGGTTATTAATCTTTACTCATTCATCATGCTTACAGACCAATTGAGATAAAAAGAACTGGAAGAAGAGAAGAAAATAAGAGACAGTTGAAGAAGAAAGATTATGCATAATTAATACATAAATTATTTTAACGTATATAACCATTACAAAACTAAATAAGATTCTCAAATATTTCATCTATTATTTTATGCCATCCATTGATGAAACAGTAGTAAAATCAAAATTCTTGAGTTGGTATTATACTCACAGTATATGAAATAACCTTTGACTGCCTACTTTGAACTTCCTAGGATGACAAGGCAGAAAGATAAGTCATCATTTATAGGGATATTAAAAAAAATCCACTCCATTAGCAAATGTTTCTTATTACAATACACAAGAGGAATTAGCAAATTTAACAAATAAACCAACTTATAAACTCACCTTTCTATCTTCTAGAGTATATACAGTAGACAATGGCTTATATTTAACTTGAGTTGTGTCTATATCATCTGAGTCTAGGAAGTTCTCTTGACATTTTAAATTTGAAGTGTCTTCATTCATCTTCAGAACTTCATCTTTAGTATAGATGAAAATCTTACGAACCATGCCAACAAATTCTCTTTAGTGTTGGTAAAAAGCATCCAGTATTCATACAAAATAGTTAATTTACATGTCAAAAGAAGATCATACAGAACTAATTGAAAAATAAATGAAAGAGTTCAATAATCCTTACAACCAAAGATCATCTCCAACAACCATGACATCACCCTCATTATCAGCGAACAAAATTTGCCAATTCTTTTTAGACGCCATTAATTCACCATCAAATTCAAACAATCTATCCAATTCCTTAGTTAACTCATCATAGTTGTTAAACTTTGTAAGATCAACTGACCTACCAAGTCCTATTCCCTGCTTGTGAACCTGTCAATACCAAAAAAAGCAAACAAATTTTTACAATTAATGGTTGTTAGTTGTAAGTTCTTAGCATCTATGAAAAAAATGTACCTTTGTACAACTTCTTGTAGAAAGATTGAGTGCTTTTTGTCGAACATATTTTGTGCATTGATTAGCAGAAACAAAATGTTTCTCATGTTCAACATTGTTAACCATTTGGAAACCTCTTAATTGTTATGAATTGTGATAAGGTTCATTTGGGTTTTTTTGGTGAGTTGAGGTGTGGCTATCAACTATTGGCTTGTTCAACATGTTTGTAATAGGCCCAGTGGGCTCTGGTTTCATTGGACTGCTGATGAGAGAAACGCCAAACAGTTTGTATCTTCCATCAATAGAATTTGGATTCTCATAGCCTTGCACTACTGCTGGCTTCTTCGTTGGATGTCTTGAATGATTGGGATTAACAAAATGAGATGATGATGAGTGAGTTGTCAACTCATTTCCATTCAATATATCAACTTTAATGCCACAAAGTGATGGGTATTTGCTTAGTACACCGCATTCAGTATTACTCTGTAGTTGATAATTTACATCTTCATGGTTTGTTGGTAACGTTTTATTAGACTCTGCCAGCTTAAATGATAAGCTTGTAGACATTAACGACGACTGATTGGCAAGCAAGATAAACTTCTCATCTTCATCTAGTATACGTGTTGTTGTTGGATTAGCAGTTGCTATTTTTGATCTATAAGTGGTAAAAAAAAACCATTGGATGAATTGGAGCTTCCTTCAAAGCCTGACAGTAGATCTGCAGAAGTTAATTCATAGATGAACCTAAAGCTCAAGTTAAAAAAAAAACTTAGCCTACTTGATACACATGGAACTTTAAGCAAAATTCTAATGAAAAATTTGTATGACCATTACCTTCTGTAGGTCGAACAGAAGAGTCGGAGAATGAAGGCACCGTGCTTGCTCAGGGCCTCTTTGGCATGGGCATTAGAATGGTATTTAGTGGAGAAGAAGTAATCATAGGTTCTATTTCCCAAGGTGAAACCGTCTTTGGACGAACAACACTACTTGTTTCATCCCAACAAACCTAAATGCAAAAGGAAATAAAATGACATTTTAGTTGTTAGGATAGATGTAACGTAGCAAATCATTAAGCACTACCTTAAGGCATCTCCATTTTGAGTCCTTCCAGATGTTGGGATTAGAATCTTCAATTCCAACAATAATGCCAGTAAATCTTTAACATTGAATAAAGGGGTTAACAATAAATTTCATAAGAGGTAATTTAAAGACAATTTATATCTTCTGTATGAGTAGTAATCAGTACCTGTGATCTGGAGTTTCTTCACCTTCAAATTGTATTTTGAACTTCATACCTATAGAATAAGTAATCTTCATGGATTCCATGTACTGTTCAAATAGAACTATGAAATTAACGGGGCTTGTCCTGTGCCAAAACATCGGAAGAGGAACAATAAAAAAATTAAAAAAAGCCTCACAATAGTGATTTGTTTTTTCCTTAGCGGTGAACTTCAAATTTAACTTTAGATAGCTAACTCAGAAGCTCTAGTTAAAATTGTTAACCATCAAAGGAAGCTAGAATAACAATCTGACAAGATACCTAGGCTTGTAATATATTGTAAACATCATTCTTGTCAATATAGCCTGCAATGCTGTCGCAAGCACACCAATGACTGGATATGACGGGTGGTTGGACATTACCCTGCTGCTTAATCAATCTTCTTATAACAACTTTAAGAGCTCCATTCTCACCTCTAAAAGTAAATCGTAAATTAAAATATTAGTGATGTGTAGGTAAAAATTAAAATAGTTTATAAGTCGAAGCAATATTTAAAGTACTACCAACTTTAGAAATATAAAGGTATCACCAGCTACAAGTTGTTTGCAAGTTACAAATAGACTCCATTCACCTTGAAGCAAGTGCCTTTTATAATGACCTGACATTAACATTAAAATATGAATTAAAAACCAAATAATGTAGAGCAATGAAGAATTTTATGTACTTATGTATGCACAAACAATGTAAAAGTCAAGAAAAAAAAGGTTTAAAACCTCGAAATGTATGACAAAACCTCCATTCATTTCCATGTAAATCCTTGGTAACCATTTCCTACATCGAAGGTTGTCTTGACATATCCTATGAAGCATTAGAAACCTAATTTCGCTCTAGGAACAGTTGTTAATTTTTATAAAAAAATTACTAATTATCATAAGGTGCATTTAACTAACCAATTAGGTCAAACACTCATCACCATGTCGTTTAAGAATCACAAGTGCACCGTGAGTATTGACATCTGAGGGACTTAAAGTCTTGCAAAATGACCTTACGTTAACCTTCGGTTCATAAAGTCTCAGAGCTATCTTTTTCACTGCATTCTCATCTTACTGATATTATAAGATAACTATATAATAAGAATGATTTGGCTCTGAATGCTAAATTATGCATCATATAACATAAAACATAATGAAGTGAGTACTTGCGTTGGCCTCAGGGAGTAATGTAATTTCAGCGAAGGGCTCATCTATATCTGGGTCAGCCTACAATTTATTATGACACAATAACAAAAAAATGAAATCATAAAACCTAAAAGAAACTTTAAAATTAATTATTCTTAAGCAGAGATCAATAATTTAAACGTCAACGATAGTAATAACACATTTTCAATATAACTTTTGCAACACAACAAAGGATCTTTGACGGTAGGTTATAAACCGGAATTTTCTTCTCAGTTGGTTGGTTAGTTGACGCTTCCATCTGATCAACACATTAATAAAAAGCGATTTAAAGTCATACGTAAAATGAAAAATCAACAATACGCATGCAAATCAAATCAATGCAAATAGCTTATAACAAGGTTGACACTAAACAAATGATAATCAAACAAATCATATAGAGTGGACCTGTTCAATATGTCCTTGAGGGAAGTAAAAGACGTGTTCATTTTGTTGAGGGATGGTAACTAAAGGACCAGCACAGGCATACCAAAGTTCACGATAAAGAGCAATTTCAGCGTCTGCACAAAACATTCCATCGTAAGACCATAGAATAGTAACCATATAAAACCAAATTAAAATAAAATTCATCTATAGTCCACCCGAGAGTACAAACAAACCGTATACAAAGTTTACCTTAAGCATCAAGACAGCTCGTACAATGATATCGTTGAATCTCCATATAACTCCTCAGTGGTTAGGTTAACTATAACTATAAGAAAAGCTATCTCCTCTCTCACAACTTGTGGGGAAAACATGATTTATTTTTTTAAAATATTTTAATTCTTTTATTTTAATTTAAAATCAATGTCAAACGGCTTTATACGTATAAATATACGTATGAAACGACTATATTTAACAGAAATACTAACGGTAATATAACGGCTATATTCTATATGTTTCTAACGGTAATATAACGGTTAGAATCAATCTTTTTCTATAAATTCATAAGTTTTCATTCACATATTAAGATAAATTTTCTTCTTCTTCTTCTTTAAAATTTTTAATTACAAACATGTCATGGCCTCATTATTTGTTCTTTTTACTATTAATTACTTTGTTAATCATAGGAATATTTCAAATTGAGGGGAAACGTGATTTTGAGTTTGATGTAATAATTCTTGTACTTGTTATTTTTCCTTTGTTTTTTATTGCAATATTTATTGAATAATATTATAATTATGTTTTTATTGTTGTTTAAAGAAAATAATGAAATTGGGAGGAATTGAATTTTAACAACTAAGAAATTAAGAGTACAATTCATTGCTAGAGTTCTTGACGAAAGTAGAAAACGTTTTCATTTAAGTGATAAACGGTTACTAAAGGATCGGTAAAGGCATGTAATACTTCGCGATAGAATCAGAAGATAACATCTAATTTTAAAAAAATTCATCTTTAACTCACCTGAGAATACCAAAAAACCATTGGAAAAGTTTACCTTTCGTGCCAGGAGAACCTGTAGAATGATCTCTTGAACTTCCATATTTCTCCTTGCCTGGTTAGGTTTACTGTAGTTAGGAGAAAAACTATGATCGTTAACAGTAGTGAAAGTTTTGCGACATCCTTCTTTGGCTTTTTCACAATCGTCCTTCTTGGTTGTGTGGAGTTTGAAGGAAAAAAATTTTATCCCTCCAGATGTTAAGATAATTTCATGCTCTTGTTGATGTCTTATCTGTCAGCAACATTTAAAAAGTTGTGCTAAAGTAATGAGTTAGTATTTGTTCGTCAAAGAAGTCTCAGCATAAAAGTAGGCTTTTATAATTAAGAATAAGATGATATCTTTATCAATGTGCCATGAAATATATTCAATTTGCTGTATTATTAGGCAACAGTTGTTTTGTTTTTGTATATAGTTTAGTTTTTTTTTAATTTCTGTTGTTTGAGTGCAAAGATATTGAAATTCATCTGTAGCTAATAGCTAATCTTAATGGATTAATGTGTGAGTAAATTGAGTTGTAAGTTAATGTTATTCTTTCTCTGCATTTCATCTTGAACCGTGCGCATCATAATTATACAACTTAAACTATGTAGTTTAAATTAAGGCTAAAATATAACACAAATGTGGATTGTTTTTTTACTCTAATAGTCTAGTTTAACGCTAGCAGTTGAATTTCTTTACCATTTATGACATAAGATTCAAAAAAGTAGGCTAAAGCTTTTAAAGACGTGAAGAAGATTGTTTTCATTATTGGAGGCTATTTGCTTTTGTACAATTATTAACAAGTCTATGTAGCATTTATGACATAAAGTTCAAAAAGTAGGCTAAAGCTTTTCAAGACGTGAAGACGATTATTTTCATTATTGGAGGCTATTTGCTTTTGTAAAGCATATTGAAACTTGCAAAAGATGTCAAGACAATTTAAAAAACAATTGACGATATTTTTTTGTTTGGTAGTATAGTTTAAATATAGTAGTTTAGTTTCTGCAACATTTGTCACATAAAGTTCAAAAGATACAGTGAAACTTGAAGACAAAGCAATGCCTTAGATTGTTTTCATTATTGCAGACAATTTGCTTTTGTTCAATTATTAAAAATGTATATTGAAGCTTGTGAAAGACATTAAGACAAAGCAATACCTTGGAGTGTTTTAATTATTTAAAACTATTTACTTTTGAACAATTATAGAGTTCTATTTACAATTGACAAAGACAATGTAAAGTAAGGATGATTAAATTAATTTAGTGGCAAGAGTAAAACCAACAATTGCAACTGTTACGATAAAAAAATTAGCAAATTTAAATATAAAATGGCTTACAATCACAAAAACTGCAAGCACAAAAAGAGCAAAAGGTTGTAGGAGAAAAAAACAGCATGATTATCGTCAACAATCGTACACTATGTGTTTTCACAGCGGTTGTTTTCAAACCAGTCTCTCTCAGTCTTTGTTAGTTTCTAAATATGACTTTACCATCCACAATATAAAATGAGCATATAGGATCTACCTAAAAAGAACTTTTTGTATTTTTTAGCTAGTTTTTTGTTTTTTACTGCAATCAATGCTTTAGGGGTATATTGAGTTGCCTATGGATAGGGGTGCATGCATATAAAATGTATATTTGTCTTCAAATAAAGTAAAATAAATACATTAAGGGAAAAGTCCTTCCTTGTCGAAGTGACAACTAGATATAGTCGTGTATCATCTTTATCCTCTTCCATGGGCATAACTTGGATATGCTTAATGAATGTAACGTTAGTCATTGTTCAGAGGAAGTACTTTGTCCTTTGCTTCATCTGTGTTAAAGGCAATATTTGGTATTTGGCTTTGAACTTTGAAGAGAAAACTAAAATAAAATTAATAACTAAATGGTGACACAACGTGGCTTAGCCACTTTGACTCTTTCCCCTTGTTATGAGAAGGCAACACAAAGTAGGTAACCTGTGATTCAAATGGTACATATGGAATTTTTGCGATTTAAATGGTACGTGTGGAATTTTAGATGTAGTGTTATTTTGAGATTGAATTCTTGGAGGACTCTTCAATCATTTTAACTTTTATGAATTGGTTGTAATTATCTTAAAATTTAAAATATTGTATCTCAATTGATGCTTCAATTGATATAAGATTTTTTTGAAACAAAATTTTAAACATTATAAATAATATATGAATTTAGGGAATTAAATTCAAATTTTATGAAAACTTTTTACATAAGTAGTTTGTCCAAGGAGAAAAAGATAATTGAAAAATACCAGCAAATATATGTAAACGCGAAGGAATTGTAGGCATCGGATTAAATGGACAAATGATTCGTCCTTAGTAAGTATATTAATTAATGAACAGATCATGAGGGGACAAGAGTTTGGTTATTTGATATTCATTTTCTTCTTCCACAAAGAAAAAGCATGTTTAACATGCAAAACCTGTAACCCCATTAATCTCTGACTCTGAAGTTAAATAGCCTATTGCAGATCAGCTTGCTCTTGTAGCTTCCTTCTCCATAACATATGTAACGTATTGTAAAACATCTTTGGCCCTACATTTGAACCAACGATAGAGAATTAGGACAATCGCATAACAGAAGTTAAACAACATTCGATTTTGAATCTTTTTAGTTGCTTATCAAGTTCAAGATCAAAAAGATCTCTTCAATCAAGACCAGATCATGAGGGGACAAGAGTTTGATTATTTGATATTCATTTTCTTCTTACACAAAGAAAAACCATGTTTAACATGCAAAACCTTCAACCCCATTCATCTCCGACTCTGAAGTTAAAGAACCTGTTGTAGATCAGTTTGCTCTTCTAGCTTCCTTGTCCATAACATGTCTAACGTATTGTAAAACATCCTCCGCCCTACATTTGAAGCAACGACATAGAATAAGGACAATAGTATGACTAAAGTTGAGGAACATTCGATTGGGAATCTTAATCGTTGCTTAACAAGTTAGAGATCAAAAGGATCTCTTGACTCAAGATCAATTGGGTGCTACAACGAGAGGAGGCACTCCTATCTCCTTGTTGTTACTGTTGTCTTTTCAAAACAAACCATAGCTAAAACCTTAAGCATAAGGCTTCACAATCGCATGACTTTGAAGTTCAGGAACATTCCACATTGTTATTCTCTTCCACTTCTTTCATGAATAACACATAGTGGATCGGTATTGGAACCACTGGTTCTTCACAATGATGAGAGAAATAGATTTTTTTGATGATGAAGATGATGGGGACAACGTTGCAGATGTTAGGGATTTGTTCGTTGTTGTCTCTTCTTTCGTTGCTCCTCTCTGCTCCAGCTCTTTCAACGAAGTTGCTTTTCTGGAAATCTTAGATAATACTATATCCTGCAATTATTTAATATCATCACCAAGCAATAAATTTGAGTACATTGATCCATCCATACTGTAACAAATAAATCAACTATAAGAACTTCCAGTTTCACAGAAGAAAGGCATAAAAACAAAAACCGATCTTAAACAATATGACAAGTAATCTATAAAAGTTTGTTAATGTCGTAACTCATAATCAAAGCAGCAGCAACAGCTCTGTCAAATTTCTACAAAATATTACGGAATATCAAAAGAACGATTAGTGTTTTTGAGTCTAAAGACAAGATTGTTTTTACATTGTATACTTAAAAAATCGCTTGAGAGAGACGGGAGAGAGAACGGTATGAGAAGGAGAAAGAAAATATGTCAACATGGTTGAGCAACAAAATCGCTTGAGAGAGACGGGAGAGAGAACGGTATGAGAAGGAGAAAGAAAATATGTCAACAAATATATGTAATTGCAAATGAATTCTAAGTGTCGGATTAAACAAACGAACGGGATGGATTTCGTGTTCTTCCATCCGTTCGTCCTTAGTAAGTATACTTAATAAGAGCAAAGGCAGGAAGGGCCCACGCTTATGAGAGCCCACTAATTGCAAGTTAATTTGTAACACACAAACCTTCCACTTAAGTCTTTCTATAAAGATATAAAAATAATTTATTCAAAGGGAGCAAACATCATTCTTATTTTGATTATAAAAAAAAAAAGACAACTTGATCCGTTAAAATACAATTGAAGATTTCTTTTTGAGAGGTAAAACAATAGTGAAGGTGAGTATTTTGAAATAAAATTATTCCTGCTAGATTTCGAAATTCACATTTTTCTAATTGACATCTAGTAAGAGAAGACTTTAAATTCAAGAATTTTGCCTTGATATTGCCTCCATCAACACCATTCCCATCTAGGTAAGAAATGCATCTCATTCGCTCTCTTAAATCTCAATTTGTTTTTATTTTTAAAAAAATTTTGGATTTTCTTAGTAGTTTTTTTTATTTTGAGATTAAGTAAAAATTGAAATTTGATTATGAGTATGATAACTTTTTCAATTTAGGTAGAACTTTCTATTTTTAGGTGAAACTCAAATTAAATTTTGTTATAATTTATCCATATTTTATTTTCTTCTTCAGTTACAATTTACCATTGAAGGGATAAAAGCTATTAACTATGATATCTGCAAAATAAAAGAGAGATAAGTTATCTAAATAAATTTCAATTCAAATTGAAATTATACTCAAGATTGCAATTAATAAATATCATCTATAATTAAATCGACAAATATCAATTTACCAAGAATTTATCCAAATAACTTATCTCTCTTTCATTTTGCAGAAATCATGGTTAATAGTTTTTATCCCTTATTTCCTTCTTCAATTGCAACTTGTCTCCCTTTCATTTAGTAACTTATAATTAGCATTTTCTAATTTGTTAGTTTGATTGATTTTGTATGTATAAATTTAATTTTATAGATTATCGATGAAATCTAGCTTCAATGTTTCTATAATGTGGATATTTTTGTTAATATTTATTCTTTTTGATAAAAGTAGATCACTATTAGTTTTCTATATTTTAGAATTACTTGAAAATCTAAAATAGATTATGAGTATGATAGCTTTTATCATAAACATTTGCCATTTTTTCCTATTTTTAATATAGAATATTAAATTTTACTCTTTTTCCTTTATTGCAGATGTATTATTGCATTAATGTATTTTTGTGATATATGACTGAGCTATTGTTGTTCTATTGTGCCTGCCTACTTTTTCCAGTTCTATACATGTGCTTTTGTCTTTTTCTAGTCCAGTTATGTTATAATTGTTTGATACAATATTGATTAAAATGCATTGGTCTAGAAGTGAAAAGTAAATATAATCCCAAGAAAGAGCTATCGATAAATTTATTTAAAAAGTGAGCTTCTTTAATGAGAAACCTAAGTAATTAGGTGAAGATAATTTTGAACAACCTAATAAAAATCTAAGTCATGAGTTGATATTCATGAGGATACTAGTAATTTAAGTAAGCATGATTTATACCAAATACACCAATTTAGAAAATTTTAAGAGTAGATGAACAATGAATCCCTCTATTAGATCTTTACGATCCTAAAAATTAGCATAATTTTGAAAATAAAATAAGAGATATTTTAATTTAAAAAAGAATTGTAAAAAATTTAAATTTTATCTTTTGTTTAGACAATACATATTTGCGTATTGTCGATTAATTGGAGTCTTTGTTTTTACTTTGTCTTGAGAATATAAAATATTAGGAATGAACCTGTATAAGATCAATTACTTCCTCTCTTTCTTTTAATGCTAAGATATCTAAGATCGTGGCATATTGAGTCAAGGTACAAAAATAAATATTGTTTTAAATAGTGGATAAACATTAATATTGCAATTATAGGTCGTAAATCACCTAGATAATTAACGTAATCGCAATAATCCAGCTTTCTTTGTAAGGTTAATTATTATGGTGCAAGAGAAAATTCAAATCTTAATTTTTGTTAATCAATTGAAATTCGTAACTTCAATTAATTGAGTTTGTAACGCCGGATTTTCTAAGCCCTTTTATATTAGTTGATACATAGAGATACTATTGTATATTGACATATACATGGTTGTATATGAGTTCAAAAATGTATTTTAACTTCAAAAATGTATTTGAACTCTCTCGGTATATATGTCATTGATATAGAATGTTTTATGTCCTTACATGAACTTAGAGTTCATTGGTATGCAAAATCTTGGAGATTTCTGATATATAAGCTTCTAAATGGGTAAAACTGAGTCCATTGGATGGATATGGACCTGGTGGCTGAGTTAAAAGTGTTCTAATGCCTTAGAGGTGATTAGACATTATTTATAGACTTATTGGACATTTAGCAAGCTTAATTTGAAAAGTTGATGTACATAAGGGCTTATGTGCCAATTGTTAAAAGTTAAGGAATTTAAATGTAATTTTTCAATTCTTGAAAGACCAAGAGGTAATTCTATAAATTTAAGGGGCTTAATTATAATGTTCAAAGGTCTGAAGACCCAAAATGAAAACAAAGGTTTTGATCATTCTCAAAGTTTGGGCTTAAGTGCAAATTTAGGAAAGTTTGGAGGGTATAATAGTAATTTCACATAAGCTAAGGGAAAAAGGGTAATTTCACCATGTTGGTCAAAGGAGAGTCAATAATATAGATCTTTCTTCATTGTGTGGCCATGCACCCTTCATTAAACATTAGAAACACTTTGTTTTAATTAAAAGAATGGAGAAGAAAAGAGAAGAGAGGAGGAGAAGAGAAGTTTCGACCATCACCCACCTTTCCCCACTTTTTTTGATTCTTTAACCCAAACCTAGGTGTTCTAAGGTAATTTAGGGTAAAGGAAATCAAATCTATCATTAGATTTGAGAAATTCTCAAAGGATTGGAAGATACACTAAAGCAAAGTTTAGGTAAATTTTGTCTTATCTCTCTCTACATTAGATTTTGAGTTTGGTGTTAAGATATGTTGTTCTCCATGCTTGATTTTGCATAAACATGGTTTAGATGAATGAAATGAGCCGTGGAGAAGTTTCCTTAAGTCAAAACCAAAATGTCCTCTCTTTGATGAAAGTTTGTGAAATTTTGAATATCTTCGAATTGATGGTTTAAATGCATTCTATGTTGTTAATTGTGTATGTATAATGTGAATTGGAAAAAAAATTTTAAGCAGATGTACATTGTATAGGCTTGGACGAAATGATGGGAGAAGAAATGGACTAATGTAACGAGTGGTATAATTATGATGAATATGGTTTAAATGAAGGGAACCAGATTTAATGGAGTAGTGAAATGTGATGTTGTTTGGAAGTGCTTGTTATATAAACAAGAGAGGAGCATGAAGTACTATGATAAAGTCTTGAAAATGTGACTTGAAAGTCATGCACGTTAGGTGTTTGATGAAATGCCTAAGTAAACTTGGCTTAGGATTTAAAGATTTTAATGATGTACATTGGAAAGAGGCTTTTATATATACTTAGAGCAAACTTAAATTTTTGCTTAGATTGATGAGTAGTGGCCTGCCGTGTTTGGATACAAATGTACATAATTATCCTTTGAAATGTGTAAGTATTGGATCAAAGGCATTAAACGTCTCAGAAAATGCAAAAGAAAGCTTATGTGAATAACAAGGGAAGTAACCATGTGAGAAGCTTAATGGCCAAATCCTATAGTTTAAAGATTGTGATATTGTGTTTTATAAACTTATACGGTGGTGTATAATTATAAGATACATGTCTGAGTAGTAAATACATTGTATATTTGTATGGTCAAAGGCTTGGGAGCTGTGGACCAAGGAGCTTGTACCGAGGATTGTTAAAGTCAAGGGAGTGTACAACTTTTGAGGTGCGTTGGGGAAAACATATCTCTCAAATGGGATTACGACATCCCAAGACATGCTTGATGACTTTTATGTGAATTTTGAACCTAGGTAATGCATAATAGAATCGATTCTCAAATAGATGCTCGTATATTTATGTATTTAATAAATGACATTGTTTTTAATAACTTTTTGCTGTTGGAATGAAACTGATGTTTTTATTTCGTATTTTGAGGAATGATATTGTTTTCAACAAACCTACAACTGAAGTCCAAAAGACAATGTTTGATTTTTTAAAACTACATTTTTTAATAACTTTGCACTTGGAGTGCAAAAGATGACTTTCATTGCATGAAAAACGTTTTGAAACTTACATACGCATAACCGAGTCATGTATGCTACATGTTTGTGTTCTCTTTTAGCTTAAATCCATAGTAAGGTTCCATTTTATCGGTTGGACCGATAAATAAAGGCATGGTACCTTACTTGATGTTTTGTACTTAATATTTGTATACGATTTTTTGTGATTGATGAGGAAATGATTGGTTAATCATGTACTAGGCACAACATATTAAGCAACCCCCATACACTTAATGCTGGTACATAAAAGTCAAGTCCTTGTAACGACATCTTTCTCCAGGACTTGTGAGTGATTGCACACCTAGAGGTCTGTTCATCGACGAGGTCATCAATTAGGTTCATGACGCTCTTGTTGATCGTAGTCTGGACTCACCACAGATGAAAGGTGAGCCAACACTGGGAATCTGTGAGTGTGCAAACTAGTTTGGCCGACTAGTGACGACACACATAACTATTTTGGCTTATTTTAGGATCTAACTTCCTAACGAGTTTTGATTTTACATGTGATGTTTTTCTGCTCTTGTGTACTAGAACTGGAACCTATGCTTACCGACCGAATAATTAATAAGTTAGGCCTATATTGTTCCTAAATAGTATCTATAGAGTCATGGGCTAGGCTTATGTGTTTCTATATTATGTATCTTCATTTCATGGATGATTGTGTACAAGCTGGATGTGTGAAAAAAAACCTGTCCTCAGGTTATCTTGACTGTATTGGTGTGTACAAGGCTCTGTTTGCTATATATGTTTTTCCTACTCACTGAGTACATAGGGTACTCACCCCCTTTATTTTCCAACCATGCAGTTTAATTTGGTGAGCTTGAAGCTCTGAGTGATCGTGCGGTCTTTTGGACATTTTCGGGACATGACTGTACGTGAGTAGTCTCTATTTGTTCTTTTATTGTGTAGTAGTTCATGAGTATGTAAACATGTTTGATGACTGTGTCTTGATTGTCTTATGGCTTGTAAATGACCTTATGTATGAAACTTTTGTATTGTTTCTAGGATTGCTTTAAGTGGACTTAAAAGTCCAGAAGTTGTGGTAGAGTTTAATGTGAATATAGAGGTGTGTTTGAAACTGATTTAGAGGTGTTTTCATTTTGAGATTTTCAAAATACAATTGTTGTGCTACCGAAATTTTTTTTAGATACCCAGTTAGCCTTGCATAGTCGAGTTAAGGGTATCGTGAGTATCTTTAACCTGTGTATGTAGTGGTTGTCATGTGCCCAATGTAGTTCTGGGTCGTGACAGAGTTGATCACTTTAATTATAATTTTTTTCTTTCATTTGCTACAATCATACTCTTCTTTATTAATAAATTTGAATTCATCTTATTCATTTTTTCGATTATGTAAGTTTTATATATTCATTCATTATAAAATCTCAATTTTTATTAAGCAATTAAAATTTGTAACTCTAATTAATTGAATTGATGACTTTAATTATAATTTTTTCTTTCATTTCATATAATCATACCCTCCTAATTTGACCAATATATGTACTTTTATATATTCATTCATTATAAAATATCAATTTTTATTAATCAATTGAAATTTGTAACTTCAATTAATTGAATTGATCACTTTAATTATAATGTTTTCTTTTATTTCCTATAATTGTATCCTCCTTCATTTTTCATCTTATTCATTATATCAATTTATGTATGTTTTAAAGAGTTCATGTACCACCCCTCTCCCTAACTCCTATTCTCTCTGACTTCTCTCTATAGAATTTTATGATAATACCCTCAGTTTTTCCTTTTCTGGAATCTTTTTCCCGCATCTAGTTTGTTTCCTCTTTATTCTAGATTCTAATCTCCTAGTTGTTGAGGTTTCAACCTCTTTGAAAGGCATTCACAAGGCCTCCACCATTTCGAAGTAGTATGGAGAATCTTCCACTTCCAAAACTGCACCTCTGGAAGAATTTAATATATTCTCTAGAGATAACTTCCATTCTAAGTTTGGAGGAAAAGGCAGTCATGCCAAATTTGATGTAAATGCTTGAGTTGAGGATATTTTCCAAAGATAACTTCCATACGTTTAGAGGAAAAGGTAGTCATGCCAAATCTGATGTAAATGCTCAATTTGAGGATAAGGCAAATAACTCTTCCAGGAGCTTAGAAGAGCAAGTTTAATCATCTGTAAAACAAAAGCTTATTGAAACACTACCAAAATGCCATAAAAAAGGGGGTTATTTCTCCTCCTATCGAATTGCTTAGGGCTAAAGTCAATGCTTGGTCCAATGCTTCAGTAGGCTTTTTTGGAACAAGAGGCCAACTTTTGTAATGGTAAATGTTTGAGCTAGAGCAAGGTGGGGAAAAAAGGGTTTAGAAAAAATCATATTGAGAGAAGATGGAATAAATTTATTTAAATTCTCTGTTGAAAACTATCTAAATGAAATAATCGAGCAAGGGTTACGGTATATTGGTGGTTAACTAATTTCACTTAGAAATGGAAGCTTGGGATTAAGATGGATAGAGGAAACATTAATGCCATCCTTATATAGGTGCAATTTCATAACTTGCAAATGGAATTTTGGACCATTGAAGGGTTGAGCTTCCTTGCTAGCCCTTGGGAAAATCCATTTGTATAGATTCCTAAACTGCTAATATAGACAAAATTTGTTATAACAAAATTTGTATTGAAATTAAGAAAAACTCGATGCTGCCAAATAGTTTGCCTATAATGAAATTAAGGAAGATGGTGAATTAGAGAAGATTGATATCCCTCTAAGTTACCCTTGGAAGCCCAATAATGATAGTAAGAAATGGATACCGACATGGCATATGTTTAAGACTAGATGACATGATGAAATCATAGGGATTGAGCTGCCAAACTCATCAGTACTTTAGTTGAGGTTGAATTAACCAAAGAGAATTCAAATGATATTGACATACAAGTGGACTCACATAACCTAATGGAGACTGGGAAAACAACTGAGAATGTAGAGGCTAGGAAGGTACATAATCCAGAATCCACACCTAATGAAAATGAATTGCAAACAGTGAAATATGGTGTGAATGAAGAGTTTACAAATCAAGCTTCAAGCTCTAGAAGAAGATTTTCCAAGAGAAAGGGTACGAATAAAACTAAAAGGGAATTTCCTATAGATGGCATTCCTAATATAGAACACTAGAGGGCTCTATGACCCATTCAAAAGGTTAATGGCTAAAGTGGTTGTAAAAAAACCAAAAGCCTTGTATAGTTATCATCCTGGAAACCAAAATAAAGACACCTCTCTTATATTTTGGCCTTAACTTTTGGGTGCTGAATGGAAATTAATTTCTAACCACCAATCACATTACAATGGGAGAATATTATGTTTTTACAATACAGACAGAATTGAAGTACAAGTTGTAAGTGAACATGATCAATTTATACATCTAAAGTGTCAAATGAGAGGTAAGATTCCAAACTTTAAATTAACTCTCATATATGCATCCAATTTTTGTTTTCAAAGAAACAAATTATGGCTAGAGCCACTGACTTGCAAAACATATAACTGGAATTCAAAATCCTTAGTTAGTAGATGTTGATTTCAACTACTCATTAACAATATTTTGCACAGGAGGGGTATCATTCACACTAAACAAACTGGGTTGCAAGCACTGATTAGAAATTTCTTCACTGAACTAATGGGATCCATAGTTTCTCCTCAACCTAGCTACAACATTAAAAATGTATTTGAGTGCCTCTTAGTCATGGACTAAAAGATGCCTTAGTTTATCCTTTCTGAACTCCGGATGTTCAAAGAGTGTTGGTCATTCTACATTTATTAAAAGCACCAAGACTTGATAATTTTTCAGCCTGATTCTTTCAAAATGCATGGAAGGTTATGGGTAGACTTTTTACTGAAGTTGTCTTGTATTTTTTCACACCATCCAAGATGTTGAAAGAGATGAATAAAACATACATTTATCTAGTCCCAAAGAAGCAAAATCCCCTACAATATTTGATTTTAAACACATTTCTTGCTATAACTTAGTCTACAAAGTGATTGCCAAGCTTCATGTTAAAAGATTGAAAATGGTTATAACTGAAAACATAAATTTTGCACAAAGGGCCTTTCTTCCTAAAAGAAATATAGGTGATAATATCTTACTCTTGTAATAGATGCTAAAGGAGTATAGTTCAGGAAAAAGAATCAAAAATTGTTTGTTGAACATTGATTTTTACAAAGCTTATAATACAGTTAGAGTTTTATAAATCATTGTCTTGAAGCAATGGATCTTCCCCAAGCATTTATGAACTGGATCATTATTTGCATCCAAACTTTCTCTCTCAATATGATGATCAATGGAATACGTTCTTAACCTTTCAATAATACTAAAGGAATTAGACAAGTGGATCCCCTATCCCTTTATCTTTTTACTCTAGTAATGGAAGGATTGTCTAGAATGCTTCTTAATTTAGTGCTTGCAATGGAAGATTTCAATTCGACTACAACTGTAAAGAAATCAACCTAACATGTTTGATCTATACAGATGACTTAATGCTCCTCAGTGATGCAAATCCTCATTCTATCAAAATTATGTTGCATATTTTGTAAACATTCATTGATTGGTCTGGATTGAAGATCAATGGAGATAAGAGTTAGTTATATATCTCATCAAATGTAATGAATCAGATATAGATTAGACACATTGCAGGACAAAATTTGCACTCCCCACCATTCAAATAACTTAGAGTGCCAATTACCACTGCAAAGCCCAAATTCTCATATTGCATTCCTCTTATAGAGAAGATCATAACCAGGATTAATGCTTGGCAAAACAGGTTTCTCTCATATGTAGCTAAACACACTCTTATTAACTCAGTCCTTAATAGCCTCCATATTCATTGGTCAACTCATATGGTTCCTCTAAGAAAGCATGATTAAAGAAATTGACAAGATTATGAAAATGTTTCTATAAACTAGGAAAACAGAAAACGCCAAAAGTGTAAAAGTTAAATGGAGTGAAATCATAATTCCAAATAGGCAAGTTGGGTTAGGGATCATTCCCATTTCACAAATGCATAAGGTGCTTTTGAGTAAAAGAATCTAGAGATTGTACACGGATAAGGCCCTTTGGATAAGATAGATGCGTGAGTATCGTCTTAAAAATCTAAATTTCTAGCAAATTACAATTTCAAGAGACTACTTTTGAACTTTCAACCAATTGCTGAACTTGAGAAACTTGATATATCCTCAGATCAAGCATAAGCTCGAAAATGGGGCCAACTTTGCCAATTCTCTAAATCGATATGGAACTTAACATTACAATTGCTAGCATTTAAAAATCACTCATATGAATGGGATGATAATTTGAATTGGTTTATCAATCTCACTAAATCAAGGAAGCAAAATGGGAATTTGCTGAAAACAACTTTCACCACTATAATTTACTCTATTTGGAAGGAGAGGAATAACAAGATAGAAGAAGGAGTTGAAGTAGACAAGCATTAGTAGGTAAATCAAATACTAAATTGGGTCAAAGCCATCTTGACTGCCAATAACATGCAAAACTTACTCTCCCATATGATGAGGAATAGATGGAATTTATAAACAAATTTAGTAAATGGTCTATTTTTCACATACAATTGATATGACTATTTTTGTAAATCCAATCCTGTTGTAAGCTATTGGTTAAACAGTAAACGGATTCTCATTGTAATGTTGAACTAGCTTTTACTAGAGTTAATATAATTTTATTCATTTTCTAAAAATATTTATGTTTGTTTTATATATTCATTTATTATAAAATCTCAATTTTTATTAATTAATTAAATTCATAACTTCAATTAATTGAATTGATCATTGTAATTATAATCCTTTTCTTCAATTTCCTATAATAATATTTTCCTTCATTAATGAATTTGGTTTTATTTTATCAATAAATATACGTTTTATATATTTATTCATTATAAAATCTCAACTTTTATAATTTCATTAATCAATTCAAATTCTTCAATTAATTAAGTTGATTACTTTAATTGTAATCTTTTTCTTTCATTACCTACAATTTTACCGTCATTCATTAATAAAATTAATTTAATAAAATTAATTAAAATTTTAATTAAATAAATTTATATTAAAAAATTTTTAAAAAGTTGACCTAGCCTAAACTCTACAAATTTGGCCTGATTAGGCCAGGCTTGGGCCTCGGGTAGGGCTCGGGCACTTTTCGTTCTTATCAAGTTGAGCTTCGGCCAAGTAGTTAATTTGATCTTAACGAATATGAAAATAACTAGTTAATTTGAGGTTTATGAATAGATTTTATTAATTTGGACTTCTTCCATTTCTTTTTGTTAGATGAAAAGGAAAGTACAATGGTGCATCAAGAAAATAACATTGATCAACGTAAACATTTGACTCAGGAAACACGAAAACCTAAGAAAGTGAGATTTGGCATATCTAATATCTTATATTAAGGTGTCAGCTGATACCATCCTAGGTAAAACATCCTTGGTTACAATTACTATCATATCAATATTCAATTATTTAATGGCCTTGCTAGGTCTAACTTCCTGTCAATGTTTTGGAGAAGGCGGGTGTGCATTGGTACACCGAAGGTAACAATCAGGCAATTAATCGAACGGCAAGTAATTTTAGCAAGGATTGGAATGGTCAAACTTGTTTTGGGATTCGTTCCAAAGCATCAATTTGTGTTTTCAAAAATCCGGTCGTGTTTTTTTGGTTATTTCCATAAAAAGAATTAAATGATTACAAGATATGATTTTTTTGTGATTTAATGTTAATTTTCTTAAAACACATAAACTAATAAAATATTATTAACTTGTTTAATTCATCTCTATGGGTTTCAAATTATTTAATTCATAATTTTTAATTTTTTTTAAAATGTAATATTCACAATATTTTTGATAAATAAAATCTAAAGCCATATCAATATGTTCAGTTAACTTATATGTATCATATTAGTCATGGGCGTCTGATCGTTAAATCTTCATAAACTTTTTTAAATAATTTTAAAATTAAAAATTAAGAAACATGTCAATGCAAAGGAGGAATAACGTTAACGCCTAATTGAACCAAAGGACTTGTCCTTGAGAGGCAGGAAAACATAAACGACATCACGTGTCAGGCTACATAGTCCCCCATTTACGAATTGTAATCCCCTTTTCTTTAGGATGGAGCGGCGACTCGATAATAATTTTGTGAGTAAAACTAGTTTCATATGGTAAATGGCATAGTTACGATAATACTTGGAATCTCAATTGTTTGAATCAAAACCTGAATTAGAAAACCTACCGAAAAAACTTCCCCTTTTTATACACCTGCCAGTGTGCTAACAAAGCCTATCAACCAAAAGTGGAAAGAATAACTGAAAGGTCACTTTTTTTCGTTGTTAACTTTTTAACAAAATTAATATACATTTTTAATACCAACTAAAAAAAGTAACATATGATCATCCCATCTATTCAGATTTCATTGCATTTCATACACCTATTACAATTTTAACCTTAATAAAATGTAGAGCTATCTAAAACTATTATGCTAAATCCTTGAATCATAATGATTACCTTTACGGTCATTTCCCCATTTGATGAGTTAAGAAGTCATATCATAAGGATAAATAAATAAATATATAGAATACAACCAAAAACATCTCATTTCATTTGAGCTGGCAAATAGCCTAAAGATAAGATAATGAAAAGTGTAGTGTCTTATAAAAGAAGTGGGTAATTATTTTTTGTCTTCTGATATATGCATATTTTATTATATTTATAAACTTGTATTTAATATATTTTGCTTGATATTTATACTTTTATTGTAATTACTTAATTCACTCTAAATGCATTTCCAGGTTATAATTGTCTTGATGGACTAAAAGGAGAAGAATTCAGATAAAAATATCACATAAAAATGTAGTTTTGAAGCAATCAAGGGATACAAGGTTGTGTATAAGACCTTGTACATCTCTTAAGCCGTGTAGAATTGCGAATTCTGAGTAATTTGGAGCATACATAGTCTAAAACACGCCCGTGTATCAGACTGTGTATCTCCCAAAGTCCCTATAACTTACTATAAAAAGACGTGAATGGGGGTAGATTAAAGGAAGCAAATTTTCATCGGCAATTTAAGACGCAAAGATCATTCAGAAGAGGTCATATTGATCTAGAGACGTTGAAAACATGAAGAAATCATTGACAGGCCAAAAGAATGCATCGTCAAACATCTATCTAGCAATAACATTTGATAGAAAAGAAAGAAGATTTATAATTTTTAACTCTTTGTTTTCTATTCATTTTTCTTTCTGCTTATGTTTGATTTCATTTTTTATCACTTGTATGTAAACATCTTTAGTGTCTAGGCGAGATAAACCCTAGTTTGTGATATAACATTTTTTTATTCTTTTATTTAATGATATAATTTGATTTCATAAAATCGAGATTGAGAAATTTTGTTTATAAATAGATCTATTGTAATTGAAAGGAGTTGATTGCAAACCTAGAGATAGGTTGATATAAATCCTCTAGATTATGTTCAAGCCACTCTGCTCAAAATTTCAAGACAATGAATTGACTTACTAGTTAAATCCCACTCATAGAAGGAGATCCTCACACAGTCATCCATGCCCAGCTCTCTTATACATGAAATCTTATAGATTCATATTAGTGGAGAGGAAGACAAATACGTATTGAAGCACAACAGTGATGGTTAGTTCTCTAATCCCAAATCTAGGCAGCTAATCTTTAAAGATCTTCCTATTGTACCTTGGACCAAAGCAATATGATTAAGTTATCTAAATCCTCAAGATGTCACTACTCCAATGAAGCATAAGTTGAAGAGTATTGACAAAATAGCCAAATACTTATATCTTATCAATTGGTGCTCTCTATGTCAGAAAGCTGAGGACAATTCAGAACATCTATCAATTGCAACTATATCAAAGATATCTGGAAATCACTCCTCAATAGATTTTTGATAACCAAGAATCTTACTAGTCTAAACAATATTAAAAATTGGTATTCAACTGGCAGGTGCACCAATAACATTGCATAAAAATGCTCATGGTTAGTACTTTCTTCCATAGTTACAACAATATGGGATGAAATAAATCACATAATATTTCAAGAAGAGAGACTCTCTATGAAATAATTTTACAAGAAGCTTATACAACACATCATAATGCAAATATTCTTACAAAAATAGAGACTTCAGGATAAATAATATGTAACGCTGAACTCTTTAAGCTCTTTTTGTATTGGTCTATACTTGGAGATACTACTGTATATTGACATACACATGGTTGTATATGAGTTCAAAAATATATTTGAATCCTTTTGGTACATATATGGTAGTGATATACAATGTTATATGTCCTTACATGAATGTAGAGTTTATCGGTATGCAAAATCTTGGAGATTTCTGACATATAAGCTTGTAAGTGTGTAAAAGCAATTCCATTGGATGGATATGGCCATGGTGGCTGAGTAAAGGTGTTCTAATGTCTTATAGGAAATTAGACATGATTTATAGACTTATTGGACACTTAGAAAGCTGAATTTGAAAAGTTAATGTACATAAGGACTTATTTACAAATTGTTAAAAGTTAAGGGACTTAAATGTAATTTTACAATTCTTGGAGGACCAATATGTAATTTTATAAAGTTAAGGGACTTTTTTATAATTTAAAAAAGTCTGAGGACCAAAATGAAAATAAAAATTTTGGTCATTCTTAAATTTGGGGCTGAATTGCAAATTTAGGAAAGTTTGGAGGGTATAATAGTAATTTCACATAAGCTAAGGACAAAAGGGTAAATTCACTATATTTGATCAAAGAAGAGTCAAATTCTAGACCCTTCTCCTTGTTATGGCCGTGCACCTCCCATTAAAATTTTAGAACACTTAGTTTTAATTAGAAAGAAAGGAGAGAAAGAAGAAGAGAGGAGGAAGAGAGGAAATATTAGGCTATCACCAAATTCTACCATCCTTTTGATTCTCCAATCCAAACCAAGGTGTTCCAAGGTAATTTGGGTTTAAGGAACTCAAATTTATCATTAGATTTGAGAAATTCTCAAAGGATTGGAAGATATCACCAAAGATAAGTTGAGGTCAATTTTGTTTCATCTCTCTCTACATTATGATTTCGAGTTTGACATTAAGATATGTTGTTCTCCATGCTTAATTATGCATGAAACATAGTTTGAATGAATGAAATGAGTTATGGAGAGGTTTCTTTAAGCCAAAACCAAAATGGTCTCTCTTTAGTGAAAGTTGGTGAAATTGTGAATATCTTTTGAAATTGATGGTTTAAATGAACTCTACGATGTTAATTGTGTATGTA
>JAOSBN010000004.1:22907664-22922448 GCA_027563595.1 Erythroxylum suave | reverse complement strand
TAATTTATCTTTAATTCTCTAATTAAATAATTTATAATCATAGATCAAGATTGGTGTCTAGCAATGCGTCATGACCATTCAAATATTTAGAAATGTCAAAGTAGTTTTGACTAACCTTTCCGTGCCTGATTTTTTTGTATAATTCAATCCTTTTATCAATCAATGTTCTAATTAGACATAAAGCATGGAATTAATATCTACTCTATTTTGAGTCCAGTCATATTAATTCTCCATCATTAGCTATTAATTCAATTAATGATATTTTTAAACTATTTACAAAATATCATTTCACCTTGGCCAAGGATTTTCCGACTCAATATTAATCGAGAACAACGAAACATTCTCCCTAATTACTTTAGGGTGATGAATTATATCTTGATCACTCAACCACCTTCGTATAGCTCATGTTACATCCAGTGACTACCGATTAAACGACCCATTATTAAATAGATCATAGATAGTATCAAAACGTAGCAATCCTTATACAAGATAACTTTGGTGATTTCAAGTCAAATGATCACTTATACAATCATCAAAATGAGAATTCCATAGACATACAAGTAATGTTCCAAATAGATTTCTCATATCGGGTCTGTTCAGTGAACTTGTTCTCTAACAAGCACCTACACATTTGTTTAAGTATCTCCATACTTTAGCCTATGAGATCGACTACTTCCTTCATAAGGAAAAATTCAACGTATGCTAGTCTTTTTACATTCTATTAATGTCCAATCTTAGTATAACAATGACTAGGAATATTTAGGAATAATATATAAATGTAATATGAATCTCATAATTATAATCTCATTATAATTTTATTTGCAATGTACAATTATTCTATGGACTTTATGATATACATCTAAATATTTACAAGATAAATAATATCTTTAAATAATTTGTCACTAAACTACAACCAAGAGATTGACCGTACAGCATAAACTAACATAAACAACATTGTGAGCTAATACTCTGGTCTAGTATGAATTATGCGACAGGGAGCTTCCAGGAGGTTGCAATTGCGGAAGAGAGAATACCAGAATGCTACGTCATTTTCCACATGCAAAATAAAGTGATGACTACTGACCTTAAGTGGATTAAGTTAAATAGTGGTCCACGTTAGCTTTGATCGTATGGCCGTATGTATTTTCATTGGTATTGCAGTGGATTGCTTAAGCGTACTCTACAGCTGCCATTCTGTCGCATACATCTTTTTTTTATTATATAAATGAAATATTTTAAGTTTTCAAAAAAATTATAAAAGGTTAAGTGCACCATAAACAATATAACACAATCAAAATAATATTGTCCTATACATTAAAAATGTAATATTAGCATTGGAAAAATAATCAACAAAAGATTATAGAAATTAATTATGAATAAAAAACAAGTAGTTAATTGTGTAAGCTGATAAAAATTGAAAAGTCTAGTCGTAGAAGGCCACTAAAAAATTTGGATAACTTACTTTATTCTAATCTTTTGGGATAAAACAAATGAATGGTTTACGTTGAATCTAACCCGCGACCTGCCACATTGCCTGCACGAATAGACGAGAACCCAACTGTTTTGAAAAGTGTCGGGTCAACGAATAATATTGTCGTCAACTATGTTAATGGACACTAAGACAGACAACAGTTGAACGAAGAACATATTCATCAACTAATTTAATCGTTGATGTTCTTCGGAGAAAAGGGGAAACAATGGCTGCTCTGCTTTCGTCAAAGTCAATACTGACGAGGGGCAAGGATGAGGTATATGTTGCAGCGGTGCCGCTGAGAGCCATGAAAGGACCAGGCCAGCTATTTATGTCTACTGCTTACTCTCTCAAAATCTGGGACTTGCAGCATTTCATGGTCATCATTAAACCCAATTCACCTTCTCCCAATTCTAAGGTTCTTTTCTCTTCCTTCTCTATCATGTCTAGCGTTTTCTCTATAATCTACTCGTTTATCTTGTTTCAGATTTTGTTTTTCGTTTCTCTCTCAGAATTCTCCAATTCACTTTGATTTTCGTTCTTAGTACTTCAATATCTAGTCCTATGAATGGCTGTTTTTTCCAGCAAAAATTTTAATGGATTCCTTCGTCTGTTATTCAGTTAAAGATATACAGACTCGAATCCCATTATATATGATTCATTTAATTAAGCCACTGGGCCTATTTTGAACTATGAAATACAACATTCGCTTTCAATGGCATTCTCTAACAAAATTTGGTGTTATATGATAGCCTGTTGTTTTCGGGTTTCAGCCGAAAGATTCTGAGAATATATACACGGCACTTGCTGTCATATCTGGCAGAGCAACTCCTGGTGAGGCTAAGCAAATTGCTGATGTGACTTGTTTTGCTTCTATCTTGTTTGTTCTCTTTAAGGTCCTCAAACCTGTGACTTGTGGTATATGTATTTCCACCCATATCAACATGGATTGTCGGTGCTGTTACTACTTAGATACTCTGTTATGTAACAAAGAATTTAACAAGTAGTGCTTTTCTTTTATTTTCGCTCTTGGATTTTCATTTTTGGTATGCTCTTATACTGGAAATGTCAGTGGTTTGGACGGATCACCATTAAAAACGGGATATATGTTCATCTCAAGAAGATTTTGTTGAATTTTAGCTCAAGATGCTTATACTGTGGTTACTTGACATCCACTTGAGTCAATAATTCTTTTCATTTTTAAGTAGGTAAATGTGCTCTTCCTTGATGGTTGCAATTACTATCTTTGTTCTAGTTTAAGAAGAATAGGAAAATGTATGAACTTTTAAAATAGGAATAATCAAAAGAAACAGAAATCTGTAATTCATCGTTTTTATGATGAAATGTCCACTTCTTTCAGGTGTTGTTCTTGTGAAACAGTTAACTAAATTGCCAAAAAGGAGGTGCTGGTTTGTTGGATCCTCCAGTCTGCATTCTGTTAATCTTGCAACTAAATTTAGCGATCGATGGGACACGGATTTGAGGGTTGGCTATCACGATTGTCGTGACTATGCTGAGGGTACACAAAATTGCCTAAATCGTGTTTTCAGATGCTGCTTTTGATTGTTGTTCCGACTGCAAGCTAATATGAGCTGTGTTCGACACGGCAATGCTAATTTGTAGGATTGGTGGAGCTTCTTACTGGGGAAAAGCATGTTTTGGAGCGTCTAAGGACAAGTAATGTTGAGGGGTTCCCATGGAAGACCAAATGAAAAGGGCATACGACAATTTTACGAGTTCGCCATTTGCCTTATGAATGAAGAATCGCAAGCACTTTAATGCCAGCAAATTATACATCTGTATTGCATTTGAATCTTTTACTTGAGATTTCAAGTTTGATCAAATTAATGGCTGAATCCTCAAGATTAGCCAAAATTAAGAATGATTTTCGAGCAGCATAAGCGATGAAATAGTAGCAGGTTGAAAATCCTGGTAGCAATAGTCCAGCAGCCATCAGTTTGTATTCTACATTTTTATATTGGTAACGCTAAATCATATCAATGTTCTAAAAACAACTATGGATATAAAATTGGCAAAGGGAAAGTATAAGTTCAAAGCTTTAACCACTTTCTAGTTATTATTTAAAAACTATATAACTAATTATAATTAATGAAATCAGGGACTGAGTACTCACATTCAAGCTAAATGATATATCTCTTTCTCCTTCGAGTTCTTTCCCCACTTCTTCTTCACTAACAATCCCTTGAGTAGTCTTCTCAAGATTCTCAAACTTCTTTTTCACACTGTAAGGTTTCCACACTAGCGTTCCTTGGATTCACCTCGGGTTAAGATGGTTGCATCTCTCCACTTTGTGATTCTAAACAGTTGATAGCTACTGTCAACTGACTCATTTGGTTTACCAATTTCTGGACTCTAGACCTTGTATTTTGCTAGATTTGTATCATATGAAATTGCAAAGTATTAGTAGCAAGAGATATAACTAAGTCTTCCAAGGATATACCTGAATTGGAATAAGAGACATTGGTCTATGCGGGAATTGTTGTGCATCCTGCAGCCTATCTCGATAATTTTGTTGGCTATCTCTTTCATAACCAAATTTCGTATTATCACTCCAAATTTGGTAATAAGATTGGGAATATTAAGGTGAAATTTTCCACCAATAGCATTGATAATATCCAGTAGTGACATAAACCCTTCACTGTGTCCTTTTTATACACAATTACAAAAAAAGTGAAAAGATCAAGAAATAACTGAAAAAAAACTAATTATAAACATAGATGTACAAAACACCAATTGAAATCTAAAACCAAAACTAAAACACCATACTCTCTAATAACAGTGCCAAAATTGTTGTTGCAGGTCGAATGAACAACAACCAATTTTATAGCAGTGGTGAGTAGCGATCGTATCTACATTGTAAAGTTTTTGTAATGACAGGAATCAATGTTTAGCATATGGGAGTTTTGGTTGGAATCAAACACTAAAAGAAATTGTATTTTTAGTGAAAGTAAAAGTTGTTACTAAAAGCAGTAATATTAGTCACTATTATTAATAGTGTCCAATCTTTGAAGTTATCACCTCCTGTCACAAATACCTCCGTCACTAATGAAATAGTAACTATTTTAAGAAATGGTCACAATTATGCGACACCTTTTGTGACACGAATACTAACACTAAAACTTGTGAAATGGGTGACGAAACTATATGGTTACAATAATTTTACATATTTATGACCAATTTATCGTCACAAATAATGTAATGTAGTGACAAGTTAAATCGTAACAATACCCATTTTATTGTGATGAAAGTGCCGACACTAAAACCTATCAAATGAGTGACAACACTATATAGTCACAACAACTGTACTTATCGATGACAAGTTTGTCGATGCAAATAATATAAAGTAGTGACAAATAAAATTGTAACAATACTTTATTACATTGTGACAAAAGTTTTGACAGTAAAACTTGTGGAATGTGTGAAAATACTATATGGTCAAAGCAACGCTACATATTTATGACAAGTTTGTCGACACAAATAATAAAAAATAGTGACGAATAAAAGTACTTCATTTTATTATTATAACATTATTGCCACTAAAATAATTATAAATAGTAACTAAATATTTGTCAATAATATTTTAATAAAAAAATGTCAACGTCATTTTGCACAAAAATGAAAATTGGTTCTTACAAAAAGAATTGGCATTAATGTGTTTATTATTATCGCAAATAAAACTATCAATTCATCAACAGAATTACATTAGTTGTAAAAGAAATTTGCTTCAGTGGCTATATTGTCTAACAGATTTTGTCACAAGTATAAAAGTTATATGTTACAATACAAAGAATATATGTTAAAATAAATTTATCACTAATGTTTTCATGTTTGTCACAAATAATATAATTTAATTTTACAATTTAATTACTTAATCGATAAAAATTTTTGCATTGGTGGCCATAAAATAGAAGTTGTCACGAATGATACAGATTTTTAGTGCAAAGATATTATCAAACAAGCAAATAAAATTATTAGTATATATAAACTATATAAAAATCACCAAAATGTAAAAATTCTGATTTCCAATATATAAAATTGGAAATTTTAATATCCAAGAAAATTATTTATTACAATTATCTCAAACTACTACGTACTAATTTAAGCTAAAACTCTCTAAGGTAAAATTTCCTAGCTATTCTTCAGGATAATGTTCAATGTTGATTTGTTTCCTACAAAATAAATAAAAATAAAATCAGTTAATTAGTTTATAAAATATTAAGATATAAATTTAACATCAACATTTTATAATAATATAATGATAATGATAAGAAGTGATACTAACTATTCTAGATTTTATAAATTTATAAACTTACATGAGTAGTTGGGGTATTTGATGCTGTGGCATTTGATGGATCTTCAATTAAGGCAAAAGAATTGAGTAACAAACTAGGAAGTAATCCAGTATTTGCCGAATGTGCAAAAGCATCTTAAATTTGTTTCATTTATGTCGCTTACTTCTCAATGGTTGCATCCTGAGCTTGAATCGTCTCATTTTAAGCTTGAATCTTTTCTTATAATCCTTAGAAATCTCTTTCCAACTAGAGACACGAAGTGGTGCAAGTTGCCGAATGCATATCGTAACTTTCGACTTGAAATTGCTGGCATGCTTATCACATACCTTATAGTATAGAGGAGGAAATTTAACATCAATTTTTTTTCCTTCAACTTTCTTTTTGACAAGTCTAGCATTAATTGTTAGTCCTTGCCCACATTTTTTATAATTTACTTTCTATTTAAAAAATAAAAATTAATAGACATATAAAATATATATATTGAAATTTAAATGTACAATTATATAATTTTGAGGATCACGTTACTAGTACTAATAACTTGTCTTTCTAGGCTAGGTGCATTGTTTGAAATTCCAACTGTAGCATCAGACTGTTAATTAAAGCCTCTATAGCTTCTGACTCCTCTACCATACCAGGTTCATTTTGTTTATCATTCATATTTGATAAAGATCTACCACTGTTAACCGTCTTGTAGTGTCGCATATAAATTCCAATTTTAACCATCTTGCACTTTTAAAAATAAATACATATTAGGAACAAGCAACATACACAGCTAAAACAAAATGTAAGAAAAAAATTACTGAAGTCAACAAGAAAAAAAATCAAGAGAAAACAAATATCTTTGAGCCACTTTCCACTCTATATACTCAAATTAACGATAACAATAATAACCTTGACTATTATTGGCACCATTGGCCTCCTCATATCATTCTATTTTGTGCATTACCTTTTTTCATCTATAAAGATTGACTAAAAGCTAGCTTTTGTTTAGTTCATAAACAATTGGGGAAGATAGTTATACAGGAAACGCAGGTTCAATTGATTTATATTTTTTTAATTGCTTTCACTGAATTCCCTTTAATAGATGATGATCTTGTTTTGTGTGAAAGACTTGTATAGGGGAACATCTATCAAGGCCTATAATATTTTAAAATTAAGAAGATGTAATATTAGATTTGATCTTTCTTAGAAAAATTAACCTTGACTATTTCACAATTCACCCAACTCATAGCCACAAGCATACAGTTGCTTTATATACACTCAAGTAACAACTGCAACAAAGGTGATTCCTTTACATTTTCCTAGTCTATGTAGCTAATAATTGAACATAAATTGTACTAAATACAAGTTCATAAATCATACTAAATATAAGTTGAAATAAGATAGGGAAAACATAAAGAAGATAGAAAATAGAAAGAAGCGTTAAGTGGTGTAGGAATATGTGATATAAGTTTTTTCATGAAGAAGTAGTTTTGCCCAAAGTAAGGTGAAGGTGTTGAAGGTTTCTAGCAGGTGAAGGTGATGGAGATTTTTGGTTGTTCAAGTGATGTGATAAAAGATTTATAATCCAGAAACAACCCATTAAAAGTGAACAGGACGAAGAGAAGCAGTCACAGGTAATGTGATGATCTAGTACATGGTGGGTGGTGAAGGTCGAAAGAGAAGCAGTGACCAAGTGCAATAGAAATCTGTCAAGTTTTGGTGTTTTTATCAAAGTTTATCGATGGGAAAAGAGTAGCTCCATGTTAGAGAAATAGTAGTTACAATAGAAAGACCAGTTCCATGAGTCTGTCGAGTTTGTCGTAACAGAGTAATTCTAAAAAAAAATAATGTATTAAACTAAATCATGAAAGAATGGGTAAGTTGAGGCTAATAGTTCTTGGGGCGAAAAAAGTTGGCAACTTGAGAAGAAAACCCGTTGTTGTCAATTCAGTAAAGAACCCATTAAACAGCAAGATCAGAACAATAAGTTAAACAAAAAAAAATGGCCATTCACCAGTTAGCATTTGAGCAGAGGAATTAGAAGATGTGGAGAGAAGATTGTAATGACTCAGAGAGGAGAACTGTTCTTCCACTTGGATGAAATGATAAAGGAATACTCGGAAATGCATCTACAAAAGTTTCATATCGGAATCCACAAAGAAACGATCCAATTGACCAAGATGTACAATGAGGATCGTATCCATACGATTTTTCACTTCTCGACAAATATAATCTATTTCATTATTCTAAGTGGTTATTCTATTCTAGTTAATGAAAAGCTGATTATTCTTAATTCTTGGGTTCAAGAATTCCTATCTAACTTAAGTGACACAATAAAAGCTTTTTCTATGCCCATAAGTAAGCAATTTATTGACACCATGAATAATGAGTTCTTGAATAAATGATTGTTTGTGGTTCCTTTTCTTCCAGATATCAACTCCTCGTTTTCTGTTTCATTTTTTCGGGTTGGTTTAATTGTATTACTGTGTTGTCATTTTATTATTTGACAATTAGTTACTTTCCTTACGTAGTTCTTCAATTTTCCTCTATCAATCCAATTTTTTAATAAAAAAACTGTTTCATGTTAAAATTTTTAAATTTTATGTCATAGCTTAATTTTTATAATAAAATTTTATATTTTATAAATTTAAAATCATATTTAATATTTTTACAATACATAATAAATATAGATGAAAGTAATTCATTTTTTATCATAAACTATTATGTTAGTGGGATAGTTACAAAATTTTTTATTTTATTCATCTAATAAAAATAATTAATTTAGATAAAATTTTATTTAAAAAATATCTATTTCAATGTTTTATTTAGCAAATATCTATTGATATGTAAAATTACTTTTAGATTATCAATATATTTAGTTTGAATATTATATAAGAAAATATTTAAATTTGTTTGTAAATAATAATATTAAGGAAAAACTGTGACACATAATTTTAAGTTCCTAAAATTCGTACAATAATGACAAAATTAAGCTTTATTAGGTAATAAAAATACATTAACATCAATGAATGCAAAGCAAGGAGACAATTTAGATGAGATAGTCAAGTCAAGTATGAAAGAGATCATCAAACTTAGAAGAGTGTTAACAATTACAATTTTTTGTGGTTACTTTGACTCACAATGTGAGTACTCCAGGAAATGAAGATGTGCAGCAACAATTGCAGGCCGTGCTGTTCTTCAAAGTCATTGCATAGAGTGAGAATCATTGGTTTTGTTTAAGAAAATGTAGATTATGTATTTTTAAAGAAAAAAAAAGGAAAAATGTTAGTATATAGAAGTAAGATAGACGAAAAAGATAACATTGTAACCTGTTATTAGCAATGACGTAGTCTCTGCCCAAGAATCGCATTCCTTGAAAGTGTTTTAATTTCCTTCAACATTTTATGAATCACATATTTAATATAAATAACTTAAAAATAAATTTAATATATAAATTCTAATTTATATTTTTCCCTTTAAAAAAGATAGCATATAATAACCTTGTGATTTTACTTCTTATAAAAATGATAGATATTCAATTGTCGAATAATCAAATTTCATTAACAATATATTGTGACATGTGAGACATAAAGATAAAAAGTTTTAGTTGATTAAAAATTTTATCTTTCCTTTTGTTATTGTTTAATAAAAATGTAAACTTATAATTTGTCTTATAAAAATCTCTAAATTCTATCTTTGTTTATTTTGAATTATTAAATATTTTATAATGATAATTTGTATTTGAATTATTAAATATTTTCTATTAATCTAAATGAATGCCTAATTTTGTTTGATATTTATTTCAACATATAATGCTTCCTTTGTGTCCATTCCTTTTATAATAGATTAGACCCCATTCCCACGTAACTAGGTGTAGTTGTTAATTTTTATTTAATACTACTACCCCATCCTTCTTATTCTTCATCATTTTACATATATAGAAAAACACTCCAATTCTCTAATACGATAATGAAACCAAGTGTAGTTGTTAACTTTTACTTAATACTACTACCCTTTTTATTCTTCTTCAGATTTTAAACTTACCCTATCTAACCATCCAAGATAACAAAATTTACAATTCCCAAGAACACTAAACATCAACCTACCACTAGGGGAATCAATCAAATGTCACCTCCTCTAACGATCAGCCGTATATTGCGATAGAGACGCCACCTCCGACAACGGTATGGACAACGGTGTCGATAATAGCTAATTCCGTCAAACAAGGCAAGACCCATTAAGCTTAAGCCAAAGGTCGACTGTGCACAAGTAAAAATAATGTCGACATTCAGGCATCATTCGTAAGACCTCCAAATCCTTGTACCCACACAAGTAGATCCAATAAGTAGACACATATATACATGAAGTTATCTCATCTCCTCCACTGTCAAAGCTAAAGCTCATCAGGTTTTCCCTCTATATCTCTCTCTCTCTCTATATATAGCCTTCTCTCTTTTGCCTCATTTATGTCTTTCACCTCACCGAGCCTGGCTTATTCATAGTGCATTTTAATTTCTTCCTAGTAATGCCTCAATGTTTATTTGGAAAATATTAATGCTTACTAAGTTCCCTATCCTAGCAAGTTCTATGTCAAATTTTGCTGAACCCATTCAATTAATTTGTATTGTAGGATAATGAAGATTGACAAAACTTAGATGGAAATTTCTAATAGAGGACTACCATAATATGAAAAAGTAGTTAATGAATTTCTAGATTTTGCATTTAGACATTTTGATAAAGTAATAGCAGTTTGTTATCCTTGTAAAAAATGCAACAATAATTTGTTTAGGACAAGTCAATTAATTTATTAACATCTGATGTTAAATGGAATAAACAAAAACTAAAAGTAGTGGTACCATCATGGAGAGGTTCTACAATACTATTTTGATGACAACAATGAAAGTAATCAGAGTAATAAAAGTGAAAATGTTGATCCAATGTGTGATATGTTACGTGATCTTGCAGTTCTTATGATCTAAATAAAGAAGCTAATGATCCTATCAGAGATGGCTCCATTAGTCTAAATAAGGAAGCTACTAAGTTTTATAGATTATTGAGATAATTAGAGCAAGAGTTATATCCTGGCTGTTAGGAATCTTCCACACTATCATTCATTATTGAAGTATTAAATTGGAAATGTCTTTACGGGATTAGTGCAAATGTAGTTGGTGGAATACTTCAAATAATGAAAAGATGATTTCCTAAAGGTAATAAAGTTCCTAGCTTATATATTGATTGTAAGAAAGTTTCTCGAGATATAGGGCTTTCATATGAGAAGATAGATGCTCATGTAAATGATTGCATATTTTATAGAAATAAATATGAGAATGCTCAATCTTGTCCAACATGTGGTGAATATAGATGGAAGAATAATGGGAAATTTGGGAATATAATTAATGAGCATGACCATAGGAAAAAGGTTCCGTAAAAAGTCTTGCAATATTTTCCGTTAACTCCTTGCTTGCAAAGATTATACATGTCATCTAATTTAGCTAAAGATATGAGATGGCATTAGGAAAAGCCATGTAATAATGTGTTTATGGGACATCCAGCGAATTCTACAGCTTGGAAAAGTTTTGATACCGTGCACCTTTTTTTTACAATAGACCCACGTAATGTTAGATTTGGTTTAGCAAATGATGGTTTTAACCCATTCGAGAATATGAGCACTTCTTATAGTGCATGGCCAGTTGTGTTAGTTCCTTATAACCTTCCATTATGGCTCTGCATGAAAGATCCTTTTTTCATGATGTCACTTTTGATTCCTAGTCTGAAAGCTCCTAGAAATGATATTGATGTATACTTAGAGTCATTGATTGATGAGTTGAAATTCCTTTGGGAGATAGGTGTAAGGACATATGATGCATTTTCAGAGAGTAATTTTCAGCTACACGCAGCTCTATTATGGATCATAAATGATTTTCCAACTTACAGTAATTATCATAATCGAGCACCAAAGGCAAGCTAGCATGTCCTGTTTGCAATCTTGAAATGTCTTCAGGCTTCAAAATGAACGTAAAACATGCTATCATGGTCATCATTGCTTCTTACCACATAATCATTCTTAGAGGAAAAATGCTAAATTGTTTGATTGTACCAAAGAAAATCAAAGCACACCAAAACAATTATTAAGGGATGATGTTGTTGAACAATATAATCAATTTTCTCAGGTGAAGTTTAATTGATTTAAATTATGTGTATATTTTATCTATATCCTTTTTTTCTTATTTCCACAATTTCAATTAAACAATTGAATTTTGGAAAGACTATAAGGAAAAGAAAGCATGGAGATGCTCTATTGCTCAGAAATTAGAGTAAAAAGCATTCTTTTTTTCAACCCTCATATTGGAACACTTAAGTTGTAACATAATCTACATGTCATATCGAGAAAAATGTATGTGATAGCATAATTGGGACTTTGTTGAACATTGAGTGGAAAATAAAGGATACTATAAATACTAGTTTTGATTTAGAATCTATGGGTATACCTCCTGAGGTTTATGTAACTCCCACAAGTGATGGCAGTTATACATTTTGCCCTACATGTTATACATTGTCTAAAGTTGAAAAGCGAGCATTTTGTCAGTTCTTAATTGATCTAAAATTTACAAATGGCTATTTTTCCAATATTTCTAAATGTGTGAGTCTTATTAAATGCAAAGTTTTTGGAATGAAATGTCATGATTATCATGCATTTCTTCATCGATATCTCCCTTTGGCTATAGGTGGGTTCCTGGGTAAAGAGGCGTGCGAAGCATTACTTGAATTGTGTATTTATTTAAGAGAGCTATGTGCTAAATTGTTGCATTTTGATGATTTGGAGAGACTTCAAAAATCAATTCCTTTTACACTTTGTAAATTAGAGAAAATATTTCCTCCATCATTTTTTGACATAATGGTGCATTGGTGCATCTAACCATTCATCTTATAAGTAAGGCTAAACTTGCTGTGTAACAGCCCATTTTGCACACTAAGGGTTAGAGCCTTAGATTATTGCATATGAGTCATATCATTTTAGCATTCATGAACATGCATATCATTAGCGTACACACATTAATTATGACATATTGCACTCAATTGACATATTCCAGGGAATAAAAGGTTTAAAATGATCATGTTGTGAATTGTGTACTATAAATATCTTGAATTTTGGTTTGATTAGTTACAAGTAGTAAATTTGGAATTAATTGTTCCAATTGGAAAAGATGATGCATGAATTGGATACTTTTATACCTTGTTCTTGATGTATAAAAATCATAGGTTATAGGTCATTTTGTGGATGAATGAGATTGAATTTTGAAGCACAATGAAGGTGAATTAAAGCCAAAGAAAGGTGCTAGTGTAGTGTTCTTGAAGTGGGAAAGAACTAGGATTACATGAATGATAATGAATGAAAGTTTCTGTTTTGGTTTGATACATGATATATTAGGATGACTAAACCTATAAATTGAGTAACATTGGACAAAAATAAATGAATGACATTTGGCATAGGTAACTAATTGATAAATAGAAGCAATGAATGAGTGAAAAATATACAGGTAACTAGGTGAAATTTGGCTGCTTATGGAGGGTATAAGTGGCTTACATGCTTGGTGACATATGCCATTGTAATATGGAGACACCTAGCATTTGATGAGTCAAGCTACTATAGGAGTAGTTTCTGTTATCTTCATTCTTCTCCTTTCCATCACTTTCACCCGAAAACACACCCTCTCACACTTCTGAATTTTGCGTCAATTTCGTTCATAGTCACCTTAATATCTACACAAAAATTAGCTCAAAGATAGCTATAATCTGTTATCATCATTTTGCCTTTGCTGAAAGCATTTTACTTCCACCTTGAATTTGTGATGATCTTGCATGCATGGAGGGCTAGGTTAACTTGATGAATTGAGGTGGAACTTGAGCTAAACAAGTAAGTAAAGTATTGATCTTTATGGCATGTTATAATAGAAAGATTATGATGATTGAATTAGGATGGATTGTATATGATGTTAATGTTGAAGATGTGCTGGAAAATGGAGAATAAATGGGTACTGAAGAATTCATGCTAAATATAGGTGTTATTAAGGTGTTTTCAAATATGGAAAATTAGAGCTATAGGTGTGTTTGTAAAAAAATGACTGTTAATGACGTAAGTGAACAAAATTTTGTAAGCCTTAGTGTAACCAATATGGAAGTTAAATTAACCTGAAATGAAGTAACCTTAAAGGAAATGAAATCTGGAAAATTTCAGGTGTTAGTGATGTCTCTAAGCTTGTAAAATTCGTGAAGTATTGAAGGTAGTAAAGTTACACACATTACTGATGTTGATAACTAGAATTTTAATTTCATCCTTGTGTATATGTTGAACCAGCTAAGAAATTTCACTCTAAATTATTATGTTTGGACTTGATTAAGGCTAAGAATGAGCCTAGATTGTTTTTTGAATAATTGGTTAGGAGCTTGATAAGTTTATGTAGTTAATTGATGTCATAATCTAAAGAATGAACTGACTGTTTTGATTTGATTGAGTTCAAATTTGGATATTATGATTTGTTAAAGAAATAAATGAGTTCTTTTAATGCAAACATGATCTTAAAGGCTTGAGTAATGTGTATGAGGTTTTGATAAATGAGCATTTAAGAACATGCGGTATTTATAAATGAGAATTGGGTAAATGTATGAATATACATTGCTGGAAAAAGTTTGGTGAATGTATAAATCTAGCTTGCTGAAATTCCAGATTTAAAGTAACAATTATGTGTGTTATAAGAAGTTTTTAATCATGAAAATATTCAAAGATAAGTGTAAAGTATGGTTGATGAATTTGGACTAAATCAAACTAACTCAAAGGTACAAACCTAATTGCAAAATGGTAATATACAAAATATAATGTTTGAATGGTCAAGATTTATGAATAGTTACATACCCAGAAAGGTCAATTGAGCATGCATTAAACATCACACACACACACACACACACACACACACACACACACACACACACACACACACACACACACACACACACACACAC
>JAOSBN010000004.1:22874804-22892100 GCA_027563595.1 Erythroxylum suave | reverse complement strand
GGACATCGGAGTCAAAAGTTAGGATCTTTATAAGTGGTGGTTGACTATTTTATCGTCTTAAGTTGACCACAGATCGTCTTTGTTTATCGTCTGTGGTTGACTATTTTATCGTCTTATGTTGACCACAGATCATCTATGTTTATCATCTGTGGTTGATTATTTTATCGTCTAGGTTGACCACGTATCGTATGTCTGTCTGCAGTTCGTCTGGAAGTGCACTTCGTCTAGTGCACATTGTCTGATTCTTTTGGCCATAACTTCTACGTCCGACTTCCAAATGAAGTGATTTTTAAAGCATTGGATTCTTAAGACATTCCTATACCTCTCCATAGAATTTGTAGGTCTTTTCTGAACTTGAGAAAGATGGGTTTAATCAATGTGAAGGGATCGATTAAAAGAGTATGAGTTGGATATTTTTCTAAACACGCCTCAGTATTTTGGGGATATCTCGACCTGTAGAGATCCAATTGAGTTGATTCTGGTTGCAAAACAAACTAGAGACATGGAGCTAAAATTTATCTGAAGAGGTAAATTTTCAACATAGGCCTCAAGACCTTCAATTTCTAAATTGAATTAGTGTATAGTGTTCAGTCTCGGATTAAGAAGAGCTAAAAGTGTTTTAGCTATAACTTCTTTATTTCTAAACCAACTTGAGTGTTTTTGGTGTCCTTAGAACCTTCAGATGATGAGGGGACAAAAGTTATGTAGAATCCAGATTGAAATTCCAATTGAAAGTTTCCCCAAATCCGCCGCAAAAATTTATGAGTGCTGGGCCCTCCAGGCTGCTTCGACCTCCGAATGTTGGGCTTCGGAAACGGGGCCCAATAATTGTTAAGCTTTGCTTATGATTACTTCCCCCTTTCCCCATAATTAATAAATTTATCACCTTTAGAGGTGTATAGCTTTTGATACAGGAAGCCTAATTGTCCCTTTCTATAAAGTTAAGGCTAGGAGGGTATTATTTAAGCCCTACCCTAACAAAGCTTTTAGTTCAGATGATCTCAATGTATTAGTCTTTCAAAACTCTTAAAGGTTTACAAAGTTCAATATTACTAAAACTATGCTTGAATTCTTCAATAGAGGCAAACTTCTTAAGGAGATAAAAAAAACGTTCATTATTTTTGTTCTTAAATCTCAAAATTCCTCTTCTTTCAAAGATGTTAAGGTAATTTCTTATTTTAATACTTTTTAAAAGATCATTGACAAGATTTTAGCCTCTAGACTTTAAGTTTTCCTTAATTCCATCATCCACCCATCTTAAGGTGCATTCATTAGAGAGGTAAATTGGTAATAATAGCTTGCTTGCTTAAAAATTCTGTAGGAACTATGATAGAAAGTATTCATTCAAGTTGTGCCATCAATGTAGACTTCTATAAGGCCTTTTACACAATCAATTGACATTTCATAATTCACACTCTGAAGCATTAAGTTTCCCAATTCAATTCTTCATATGGATTCAATAATACATTAGCTCTTTATCATAAAGCATATTGAATAATGGTGAACATACTAAGATAATCAAAGTTGCAAAAGGTTTAAAGCAAGGAGAGCTAATTTTCCTATATTTATTCATCCTCTGGATAGAAGTCCTTAACAGATTGATTAGAGAAACTATCAGCCTAGAAAGAACATCTAATTATCACAACAAATGTAAGCTTTTAAAAATTCATTCTCTATCTCTTGCAAATGATACACAATGTTTATCAGGATCTAAACTTAACTCAATCACTACATGAATTTTAAGAACTTTCAAAGATTAATCAAGACTTACAATGAATAAGGAAAAAAGTTACTTTATCCTCTCAGTAGGAGTTACTCATCTAACCACATAAATTCTCACTTGACAGAACTTAAAATAAAGGCCTTTCCATTCACCTACTTGGGAATTCCAATCTCTCATAAAAAATCAACATATAGAGATTTCTTTCCTTTAATTGAAAAAAATACAAAAGTGAATTAGTAGCTGGTATAACAAGTATCTTTCATGTTTTAGAAGGGTCTCAACCCAATGCTTAATTATATGCATATTTACTAGACATCTTTTTTTTCCTAAAAGGTGTGATCAAATCAATAGAGAAGATATTATGATCATTTTTATGGTCTAAAGAAGGAGTAACTAAAGCAATAGCAAAAGTGAAATGGAATGAAGTTTAAAAGACAAAGGAGGAAGGAGGCTTAGGTATTTTTCCAATCAAACTCACCAATAAAGTCCTTATGATTAAAAGAATATGGAGAATCCTCAAGGACAAAGAAGCTTTGTAGGTGAAATGGGTTTATAAGTGGTTATTGGAAAACAAAAACTTTTTAAGTATATTTCTATGATTTCCTCTTTTATTATTGATTTCTTCTTTATGTCTAAGTTCTTTCTCTTATGTAATTAGTTCTGCATAAAGGCTATAAGGGTCTTGAGATTTCATCAAGCCCTTAATTACGATTATTTGATTTTGACATAGTGTCATAACAAAGTTAATCCCATATTCTCCAAAACCTCTTTTATCGTAAAACTAAAACTTTATGAACTACCCAAAACTCTTTCCTCCACTCACCAAAACCAAAACCAAAACTCAAACACACAAAAGTAACCAAGATGTCACATGCAGTCGTCTGGTGATGGTAGTTTGATGGGTCAGCTTGCCTTTTCATTGTGAATAGGGTTCTGGTCTTGTTTTATGCCAAATTCAACTAGAAATTGGGTATCTTGATATTGGTAAAGTCTTTCATATGTTTCAAAACATCATCGATAGTGTTACAAGCATTCGTTAGTTGGAAAATTTGTCAAATATACTATGAGGATCTTAGACTCTAGTAATAAATCATTGATGTGTCTCAACAATTATCTCAACAATAGGTTCTTTTAATTTACAAATCATCAAACAATATTTGAATGGTAACAACTATTCTTCTTGATCTAAGAATGTAGAATTGTTCTTCAGAGGTTAGAGAAAGTTGTCCCACCACACATTTGATCCCCTAATTGATTAGAAAATATTGGAAAATTGGTAAGCTAATGATACACAACTATTACATATCCTTTTCAATTATATGGAACCTGAAATCTCTTTCTCATGTTAGTTTTTATAAGAAAGCTTGGGCTTATATTAAGCTACTTAGTTCATTAATATGCTTTAATTGTATGATATCTCTATCAAGTTGTTTTAGTCTAGGCAAGAAGGAAGTTTGATTCAATACTTTAGGAAAGTGAAACATGTATTTGAGGTGTTGATTTCTCAATTTCCAATTACATTTGATGTTAAGGAGATGTAAATTAGAAGGTAGCATTTGGTGACCATAACATTTTTAATAAGATAGAAACTTGAGTTTGATCATGGACGAGTACAAATCTTGGAAGGAATAAACCTTCCTTCCTTAATTAAAGTATATTCTAGACTTTTTGGTTCTATGGCTAAGGAAAGTCCACTATAGAACAACTCTTATAGGTCAGTACTTGTAGCATAATTTTTATCACAAGTCAAAGGAGGATATAGGGGAAGTTGAGGAGGATGTGGTGATCATATTGGTATGAGAGGATATGGCAGAGGCTTACAGCTTCACTAGTCACATTATGATAGAGGTCGATATGATAAGAAGACCTATTGGGATAAGTATCCCCACCTACAAGTAGCTCATATGGCGTCTTTTAAAGAACATGCTTTCGACTACAACTTTATTATTGTCTATTACCTTGTCTTAGAATGAGTATACTAAGTATTTACGGTATTAATCAGCTCATCAGGCATCGACTTCTTCTAAGGCATTTATGGCTTATTAAGGTAACCTAATAGCTTGTTATTCATCTATCCTTAGAAAATAGTCATGGGTATTGGAATCTAGTGCCATTGATCATAATTTAGGTAAAAATGACTGAACTTAACTGTATCATTACCTTACCTATCTCTCATAATGATAAACTTCTCATTGTTAATGGATCTATTGCCACTATTAAAGGTGTTATTTCATCTCAACCATATCCTTCTATCACTTTACCCCTTCATTATTTGTGCCAAAATTTCCTTTCATAGCCCAACTATCTAGATTTCATAAAATGTGAGCGTGTGTATTACCTTGTAGGGTTATTTCCATGAACTCAAAAAATAAAAATAAAAATATTATCATTTCTATATTTTTGTCTATGCTTCATCTGGTGCTTCGTTTGCTGGCTATGCTTTGTCTGGCGCTTCATTTGATGCCTATGCTTTGTCTGGCGCTTCGTTTGATGCCTATGCTTCGTCTAAAGGCAATATCTTTTGCATCCAAGGTCCAAAAATTCCAAAATTTATATCGTTGGAAATATAAGAAAAAGATCTACAACTTCTAAGAAGACAACTCTATCTAATTCATCCTAGATCAATACATATTTGTAGTAGAATTCAAAACACAAAATTTTACCCTTACAAATGCTTGAAAATGCAATGTACAAACTTTGAGAGTCATGAGCAAAAACACAATCATATTTCATTATCATCAAAAGATAAGAGTTTTATAAAGCTTTAATGGGCATTCAAGTCACAATACATCATAATCCAAAAATTCATAATTTACACAAAGTAGAATTGCTCAAAATGCAACTAAAGCCTTGTTTTACAAATACTAACTTAAAATACAAAATGAGCATAATCTGGAGTAATGCCCTTATGCTTGATTGCTCGATCTCTTGCTCATAACCTGAAGAAGGGATGGAATGGGGGTGAGCTTAAAGCTCGTGGATAACAATTTGATAACCGGTAACAAGCAAAACCATTTTAAAATTCACAATGCATCATCAAACACATATTTCCAAATTCTCAATTTATTAAACACTTTATATCAACCCAAATCATGCATTCAATAGACTTGTCAACACATCAGCACATTAAAATGGTTTGGAAGGTCCATAAATAGAACGAGCTAACACATTCCCATGAAATAGTCCTATGCAGTCATGAACAGAACAAACTAACATAATCTCACATAGTTGTTTTTTTGTAGTCGTAAACATGAGAAAGTCCCTAAAGGAGCTTCATGCCACTTGCAGGCAGTCGAGAGAAGCCTTTACTCAAAGTGCACTTGACATAAAGAATGGACTAGACCAAACATATAACATGTATTTCATAACTTGTAAACTTGTTGCCCAAAATGGCACTTTTTCCGAAAAGTGATTTTGTAAACATAGTATTTATTTTTTTCCAAAAAATTCATTTTCGCATTCTTTTTCTTAAATCATCCACACAATATTCACATACCAAACATATAGCACTTTCTCAAAGCATTCAAATAGCAATAATTCTCAAAGCATTTAAAGAGCAATAAATGCACATTTATAATACAATTGAAAAACATTTACTTTCTTGATTTGGAAGAAACATTAATGGCTTAATATTCAATTATAAAAATGTAACCTTGAATTCCTTGCTTAGCAATTGCTCAAAGATGCCTCTATTCTTGCTCCTATTGATTTCCTTCAATATTGGCAAAAATCCCAATTTAATAGGACTTCCAATTGAGAACTCAAAGAAATATATACACTAAAATTGATCCTAGAATACTTAAACTCATGCATTTCTTAAGCATCATGAACCAAAACCCTTCCAAAAATTCAAAAGTTTAAACATAAACTTATCTTGAATCTTCACCAATTAATGAGTCTCTTGGCTTAAATGGAAGCTCTAATCTTCCTCTTTGTTTTTCCCTTCTTGAACAACTTCAAAATCACTCTTTAAAGCTAAGAAAATTGGAAACCTAATTTAGCTTTCTCTTCCTTTCTTCTTCTCCCACGACACTCTCTCTTCCTCTCTTCAATTTTCGTTTTCTTCTTATTCAATTGCAAGACAACTATTCTTCTTCCCCTTTTTACCCTTAATGAGCCCAAAAAGTCCATTTTACCCTTCCTTATAAGCTTATGTTCTTTTAACCTTAAGTGATCTTCCAAAAATACCCTTCAACCTTCTTACTACTTTAATACAACTAAACCATATAATAAAATCCTACTAACATTAACATAGTAATTAAACTCCAAAAACTTAATTTATCAAAACCTTATAATTCATTTAAATCATGCTTAAATAAATAAATAAATAATTCAGGGCCAACATTATGTATGTTTCTACCCTGATAATTCATTATCTAGGAATTAAAGTCCAAGATGACAATTGAAGAAGGGCATAAAATCAAATGGAATGCATTACTTCAGCAAGTTGCAGTCATTTTCATATGTCCAACGTTAGTCTCTCCTATTGATTTTCATAGTTGATTGGGCCATCCATCATTAAAAAATCTCAAGAAAGTAGTGCCAAGGTTAGAGTCTATTTCTAGGCTAAATTATGGGTCATGTTAGCTTAAAAAACGTTATCGTACTTCATTTTCTGCCTCCCTCTAGCTAGTAAAAGAGTTTAGAATCCTTTTATGTTAATCTATATAGATATTTGGGGCTTGATTCATGTCAAGTCCAAGTTGGCATTCATTATTTTGTAATTTTTATTAATGATTTCTCTGAAATAACTTAGTTATATCTAATGAAAGATCAATTAAAGCTATTCCCTATCTTTTATCCTTTCTTTGCTAAAATTCAAAATCAGTTTGATGCGCAAACCAATATTCTTCATCTTAATAGTGCTAGAGAATATTTCTCTATTTCATTATCTAGCTATTTGAAAGAAAAAGTTATTCAACATCAATCTTTATACCCATACACTCCTCAATAAAATAGAGTAGCAAAAAAAAATCAAATATTATCAAAATAGATTGTACCCAATTAATCCACATCAATGTAGTTCTAGGTTAATTCTATACTCACTGCATGTTTTCTTATCAATCAAATGTCATCTTATGAAAAATGGGTAAAACTTCATTCTCTACGCCCTTTCTCTATTAAGATCTTTTTTTACATTAGTCCTTGTGTATTTGATTATGTTTTTTTAGTTCATCAGCTTCAGCCTGGCATAGATAAATTAAATCCAAAAGTTATAAAGTGCATTTTTCTCAAGTACTGTCATTTGTAAATGGGGTACAAATGTTTCATCCATTCATTAAATCAATTTTTTTTGTCTGCTGATGTTACATTCTTTAAAGATACATTGGATTTTTTTGATACTTAGTATCTACCAATTCATTTTCTTCCTTCCTAAATAACTTGCAATTATGTCACTTCGGCTCCTACTACTCTTTTGGAAGGTTTATCTCATCTTAATTTATAGGTTTATACTTAGTGCACTCATCATGAAGTACAATTAAAAGATTCATGCTCGTCATCATTGTCTTCTTTGTCTTTAACTCCACCATATGATGATCTTGATTGACGAATTACCCTTCATAAAGGAAGAAGGTCTTGAACATCAGACCCTAGCTTAAACTTTATTTCTTATGACTCATTATCACCTTCATATTCTAATTTTATGTCCACTTTTTATTTTATACTGGTACCTAAGTCTATTTCAAAAGCTTTGGATCATCTTGGATGGAGACATGCCATGGAAGAAGAGGTGTGGCCTTTTTAGGTTAATAATACAAAGGACTTAGTTACTTTTCCATATGGTCAGACAGTAGTAGGTTGTTGTTAGGTGTTCAATGATAAGGTCAATCCTAATGGAAAAGGTTATATGCAGGTGTATGGCATGGATTATACTGAAACTTTTTCTCTTATAGCCAAATTGACATCTATTTGCGTTTTTATTGCATTGGCAACTACACATAATTGGCCTCTTCTTCAACTTAATGTAAAAAGTGCTTTCCTTGATAATGATCTTGAGGAGGTTATTTTTATAGAGCAACCCTTAGGGTTTGTTAGCCAGGGGGAGAATAATCAGGTATGCCACCTTTATAAATCTCTATATGGTTTGAAAAAATCATCTAGAGCTTGGTTTAGGTGCTTCAAAATAGCAGTTATAGAGTTTGGTCCGCATTGGTTTGGTATGGATCCCTCTGTGTTCTATCTCATTCCAAAGTCGTTAGAATTCTTTTGATCATTTAAGTTGATGATGTTGTTATAACTAGAGATAATAAAGTAAGAATCTAGTTTTCAAATTCATTCTTGAAAACTAAATTTCAAACAAAGGACCTTGGTTCACCAAAATATTTTCTAGGTATTAAAATAGCAAGGTCAAAGACCAGGATTTAATTATCTCTTCTAGAGGAAACCTATCTGTTAGGAACTAAGCCAATTGATAGTCCTTGGAGCCGAATGTTAAAATTAATGATGGTAAAGGAAAGTACTTCAAAGATCCAAGTAGTAATTGAATACTCATTAGTAAATTGAATTATTTGACTATTACTGGTATCTGTTTTTTTTAGGTTGCAAAATGTGATATTAGGTGTTTCTTAGGTGATAGTCATGTGTTTAGGACTTAGATTTATGTTTTTTATTCATTTTTATGTGTTTATATGATGATTATTGATTAGGGAAAGAATTTGATCTTAATACATGTTTGAGGGGATGTTTAATGTGTTCGGATGATGAGTTTAGACAACAAACTTGAAAAGAAGTTGAAGAAAAAACTAGAGGAAGAGGACTTTCCTGAAAAGAAGTTGAAGAAAAAGCTAAAGGAAGAGGACTTTCCTACATGATCATGAAGTATTAAAGCTAGAGCAGCTGGGGAGCCTCTAACATGGTCATGTAAAATGTGCACAATCATGCAAGCATATACAAACAAGAAATAGTGCACAATTGTGCACATGCATGATCGTATGAAGGCTGAATTTTTCAAGTCATAAGTTTTTATATAATTTTTGATAATTTGGAGTTATTTTTTGAATATAAACAAGAGAAGAAACCCTATAAGGAGCCATAGGAAGATTAAGAAGTATCTAAGGTAAACAAAACATAAAAAGAGGCAACTGGAACATCTGATAAGGAGATTAAAGAGGCAAAATTTCCAAAAGAACAAAGCTATAGAATTTTTTAACGCAAGGATAAGAAGAATAATACATCCAAAATTAATTCTTCTACTCTTTCGTTTTCTTTCCTTTTTCTTGAATGTTGATTATGTAGAGTAGTAAATTTATTTTTGCTATGAATTGCTAAATTTGATTTAGGAATTACTCTTGAATTGTTTGTTAAACTTTTATGTCCTTGATTTAATAAAAATATACTTTGTGATGGTTATTGTTTTAATCTTTAATTTAAATTGAGAGATTATGTTGAAATATCTTTGTTATGTTGCACATTGAAATCTGGTATCATAATATACATATAAATATTATATTAATAGGCAACTGAATATAGATCTTAATTTTTTGTTAGTTACTTATAGGATTGCTTCAAATCTAAATGTATAGTTAGGAAGAGCTTTAAGAGACTGAGAGGTCACAATTCAATTCTTACCTATTTTAATTGGGATTACTTAGTTAGATTTCAAGAGAAGTTAATTATAACTATTGGATTTCTATGGTCAATTATTATTAGATCAAGAAGATAAGGTGAAAACAAAATAAGGATAGAAGTAATTTCTAAGCTATTATCATCGATTAATCACAAGTTCACCACTACTTTGTTAATAGTTCAATTGTCAAATTTCTCTAGTTTATTTTATTTTTCTAGCTGCACTTATTATATTGTTTATGATAAGCAATGTGGAACAAAAATTAGTAGGTGTCTAATAGCAATCCTTGTAGGAACGATATTGTTTATATTATAAAAATGCAACTAATCTATTTACAGTATATATTGTTTTTTTAAAAATCAAACAAATAGTTACTTGTCAAGATGTATCATTTGTTTTAAATGTAGCGAGTGAATTTATGATGTCTCAGTAAACTCGCCATTGGGATGTAGTTATTAGAATTTTGAGATATTTTAAAGTTTCTCTAGGGTATGGTCTTTTATAGCAAAACCATGGATATACTCAAATTCAAGGATATACAGATGAAGATTATGCAAGTTATTATAATTGATGATCTAATTCAGGCTACTATGTATTTATGGGTGGAAATATGGTGTCATGGAAAAGCAAAAAATATTTAGATGTTACACATTCTAATGCTGAGCCATCTTCTTAAGGAACTTGGTTTCAAGCACTCCTCTCCAATAAAGTTAACGAGCGATAATCATACCATATATTGCCTCTGATCTAGTCTTTTATAAGAGAACCAAATATATTAAGGTGGATTGTCACTTTATTTATGAAAAGTTTCAAGAAGGATTGGTTGAGACACTGTATGTTTAAGTCAAAAGATCAACTTGTTGATTTATACACCAAGCATTAAGGGGGTTTTACTTGAAATCTATATGTAACAAGCTTGGATTTTATGATATTTATGCTCCATCTTGAGAAGGAGTGTTAAGAAAGTTATATTTGTAAAGCACCATCCTCACGGGTCACATGCCTGAACATCCAAAGGACATTCAGGGACATACCCTATGAAAGTGGCAGGTTAAAACAATCACATTCACTTATATGGCATCATACATAACACAAATATTCAAAAGATCAAACATTCCCATTTCATTTATAAAACATAATTTACATTGCAGCATTTCACTACAAAATCCATATATACAATATCAAAAACATATAAGAGTTTACTACTCTTTTACAACATTTTACATGAATGAGGAACTATACAAAAACATTCTATCTAAACTCCTCAATATTAGCTGACCGACCATTGGGCCATTCTTGAGTCCAAAATTGACATAACTAGACTTCTACTAGTTTGCCTTAGGAACTATGTCTTCCTTATACCTAAAAATCAACATTTGTAATTTTGATGAGTTTTGCAAACTTAGTGGGTGTCATTATTTGTGTACTAACTCATATCAAATCACAAAGTCAGTTCACATTCCAAATTTACAGACAAATCATATCATCACATATTGAACATCACTTCACATGTCATTATATTTCATCACATACAATTGTATACACTATTTCACATTTCTAATTCAGAATAGTTCAAATAATTAATTTCAAACATTCATATAATACATATAAATTTGTATATACAATGCACATGCAAATCTACTTTCATTGTTACTTTGTTATGAACGAGCGTTTTTCTAACCGTCCCGTATCTGTTGTGGATTCTAACTCATTAATAACTATCATGTATCCATTGTAGATACTAGGCTCATTTTATATACTAAGCTTGTTACTCTTTATGCGCATTTATAAGCTTTAAGCTTTGATTCACTAGCGATTCCGATGCAACTCCGTTATATGATCATGTATAACAATGTGATGAAATGCATGATTTCACATAATACATTTTCAATAACTTTCATCCATTTCAGACACAGTCATATTTCATATTCATCGGACCTAAGTTTGACATTTATCATATTTGTTGAGTGCACATATTTCTTTCATATTCACATTCAATTATAAAACACTTCCAATAAAATCTCAGTTATCAAACTCCTTAGACCATCAATGTTTGGAATTATCACATTCACATCAATAACAGTTTAATAATTGAAATTTAAGCAAATACAATCAATCTTAGTGATAATCATCTAGGTTGACTCACAGTAAGCTCTAAATAGTTATTTCCTCGACAAACCAGCAATGTCTAGATGCTGACATTTGACTTGAGCATTTAAATCATGCAATACACACGTTTATACACATTACTACATTAATCAATCACATAAGTATTCAATCATACAAATTTGTATATGTGTTATGTATAATACATAGTCAATGACATTTCTGGGTATGTATCCTTAATCACAAGTCTTGGTCATTCAAACATTATAACTTGTATATGTCTTGCGTGCACTTAGGTTTACACCTAAAAAGATGATTATTCTAATATCATCAATTATACATTCATCATTCACATATTATCCAATCCTTTTTCTAGCATTATAATAACACAATATCGAATTTCTCATTTATTTATACCTAATACGCCTTACTCAATTTATTTGTGTCACATTTACTTTCCTAAGAACACCTTCATTCATATAATACTCATAAATTTCCAGATTAGTTACATTAATATCATCAATCCATTCTTATGTTATAACCTCAATTATCAACCTAAATAGATCAAGCTCCTTAACTAATTAATCAAGCAACAATTTAGGTTCATTACAAGCCTTAACTAAGCCCAAATACATCAATTTGTAGTGATTTTTTCTCAGTTGGTTCAACATGTACACAAAAAATAAATTATCAATCTAGAACTAGGCTCATGATCATGGGGGACCTTGCCACGATCGTGACAGAAGGTAAGTAAACATGCCACGAACGTGCATTAAGGGCCACGATCATGTACATTCTTTCTTCTTGAATTCTCCACGAATTTCACATACTTAGAGACATCACTACTACTTGAATTTTTCCAGAATTTTTGTCCTATAAGGCTACTTCATTTCATGCTAGTCTAGCTTCCATATTGGTTACATTAAATCCCACAAAAATGTACTCATTTGCTTCATTGCCATTCATTTTATACCAGTATACATGCAGTCCTAACTTTTCCAAATTTGAAAACACTTTATTAGCACCTATCTTTAGCATGAATTCATCATCAATTATACGTCAAATCCCAACTCAAATCATCTATATAACAACTCATAAACTATTATTGATCATTTACACAAAAACAGAACACAAATTCACACATTCGTCAACATACAGCATATTTTCAACTCCATTAACAGCTCCAATCTATCTCTAAACTATCATCATAAATGTTTCATTTAATCAAAATATGAAGGAAAACATCTTACTTAATTGTTTATCTCCAAATGTTAGGCCCCGTTTTTCGAGTCTAACTTGTGAGTCAAACGTAAGCGCATCATGGAATCTTATTAGCCAACATAGACTCATCTTCATTCTCATAATATCCCAAAATTTTCATAATTGAACACTTGATATATGACAACCCAATCTTATGTTTATATCCTCAATTGTCACCCTAACATATCACTCATTTTTATCTCTTATTATCACATCAGGATAAGTACATTTCAAGCTCCATTCAAGCCTAAATGTATAATAGAAAAGCATTGATAAGTTCACAATTTATATATGTACATGATTTGGGACAATTGGCATAACTTTCACCATGGATGTCAGATTAAGGTCATTCAAGCATGGTTTCAAAGAGCAATTCGAGTTCTACATCTTCTGTGAAGACCCCTAATAGAGATTTTTGCTATCTAGAGGGTCAAAATTTGTACATTTATAAAATTGTCCTAAAAATGTCTGCTTAGCGGACATACGTCCCTTCAAACGACATGAACTGAGCTGAGACACTAAAATACCCAAGAAGGTCTACCCAGCGGACATCAAGTCTGTCCAATGGACGTCTATGGGTCAAGTTCCATATTTCCAACTCCTACAAGTTACTTGTGACCCATCTTATGCATATCTATCATTCCTAACTCATTTTCCTCATCATTTTCACTTCCATTTCAACTCAATATCATTTACAATCAATTCATAATCTATGTATGATCATCATCCCAAAAACACAATCATTCAACTTATACACATTCATCATAAATTTCTGCACATGTTCAACCCCATTTATCATCTTCATTTCATCTCTAACTTATCACACTACTTCTTCCCATTTCAAGACACCATATTACTCTTATTCTATTAGATCAAAATATAAAAGCTATAAAGTGTCCTGCATACACCCTATGCAGCGTCACTAACTTGTAACAATTATATCTTTCAAGTCCGATCTCCAAAATTTACAAACTTTATATCATTGGAAAGCTAAAAGGATACACTACAACTTTTAAGATGACAACTTGGTCCAAATGAGCCTAAATTAATACATTTTTTTCTATGAAGTCAGAACATAGATTTCTACCTCTATAAATGCTTGAAAATGTAATACGAAAACTTGGAAATTTATGAGCAACACATACATATATTTCATTAACATCAAAAGAAAAGAGTTTTACAAGCTTTAATTGGAATTTCAAGACCCAAATACACATTGATCTTACAATCCAAAAATACAAAAATACACATATGAGCGATACTTCAAATGCAGCTAAAGCCTTGAGTTTTTATAAACTAACTTAAATACAAAAATTATGCAATCTTGGAGTGATGATGCCTTGACTCTCTCTTACTCGATCTCTTGCTCTTCACGTGGAGATGGGGATGAAGGGAGGACGGGGTGAGCTAGAAGCTCGTGGGTAGCAAGTTTGTAGCAGAGAAATAAGCAAAACCATTGAAAATATCCATTTCTACAGTAAAATGCTTGGCAATCATAAAACATGTATTTCCCAAACCATTCATACATAAAATAAGACATGTATTCATCAAACTTATCAACAAATTATAAAAAACTTAAGCACTCATAATGGTTTAGGTAGTCCATAAACATGAAGTTCTTGTGAATCTCCAATAATAACAGAATGGACCACTTTAGGTAGTTCATAAACATAAGGGAGGAGCTCTATGCCACTAGCGGGCAGGTGGGATAAGCCTTTAACATGGTCAACGTACACGTGACATAACAGAATGGACCACCTCAAACCCACACAAACATGAATTTCATATTTATAACATCTCACATTTCAGAATCATGATTTCCATAAGCATGATATTTTTCAAATACTATTTTCATCATCATTTCATAAATCATAATCATGATTCATGTACCAAACATATAACAAATACTTCAATCATTCAAGAAGCAATAAATGCAACATTTATAAAGCAATTTGAAAGTCATTCAAATCTATTGATTAGGAAAAATTTTCATGGCTTATTAACTCAACTATAAATAAGTAGCCCACTTGAATTCCTTGCTTAGAAACTTGCTTTAAAGTGCCTTTCCTCTTGCCTCACTTGATTTCCTTTAACATTGGCAAAATTCCAATTCAATAGGAATCCAAATTAAGAACCCAATAAGCAAATTCAATAAAAATTGATTCTAGAATACTTAAACCCATGCATTTCCTAAGCTTCATAAACCAAAACCCTTCTAAAAATCCAAAAGATTAAAATTGGGCTTACCTTGAATCTTCACCAAACAAAGAGATTTTTGGCTCAAATGGAAGCTCTTCTCTTCCTCTTTCTTTTTCCCTTCTAGAATATCCAAAAAATCACTCTTAAAAGCTAAGAAAAGATGAAACCTTAGCTTTCTTCTCTCTCTTTTCTCTCATGAACGACTCTCTCTGCTTTCTTTCTCTTTTTCGCGTTTTTCACTCTTCTCTCCCTTCATTCACGTATTTCTCATTCTAATGCACAATACACACTTTTCCCTCTTCCAATTCTACCCTTAATGAGTGTTAAAAGTCATCTTTACCCTTCCTTTAAAGCTTCATGGCTTCTAATCTTAAGTGACATGTCAAAATTGCCCTTAATACATTCTTAATGCATTAATTTCACTAACTAGTGAAATAAAATCCTACTAACATTGAAATCAATAATTAAACTCTAATAATAATTCTATCATGACCTCATAATTCATTTTAAGGCAAAAATTCAAATTCCATGATTATTCTATAAAGTATCATGCTTAACTCAACAAAAATATTTCGGGGGCCAAGACCAAAGCTCTTCAAATCATTAAAAAAAAACCTAGCTCTTCCACTTACACGATCATCAACTTTCAAGGTGGAATAGGTTAGGTTTTTTATCAACAAAATGAAGACAACATGATTTTAAAGTGGTTAAATGAAGGATGTTGATAACTCAAATTCGTGAGAGTGATGGTGAGTATCCTGAATGGAGAAGAAGAAAATGAAGAAGAAAAGAGTATGTAGCAAATAAAATGAAAGACAAAGATGGTCTTTCAAGGGGGTATGCATCAGGAGTGGTGAGTGGCAAGTGTTGCGACACTTATCACTTGTGACATGTCATATTCTTGTGGTTCCCATTTGTCTCTTAATAACTAGTCAATTTGTCTCTCAATCTCCAAGCCATTTGTCAACCAATTTTCTATGCTACTTGTCAATTAATCCTAATGCCACTTGTCACTCATTTGTATTGTCATATGTCACTTATTTACATTGTCATTTATCAATTTGTCTTGCTACCTAGTATTTTTCCTAGTCTAAAAATACCAGTAAATTCATAAATCTCCCAATTTTAAAAAAAATTGAATTAATAATTATAATTCACTAAATCAAAATTCATAACATAATAATTCATAATTCACATCATAATCATTTTAAATCATTCATACCTTAGAATATGTCGATTGAGTGCATATATATTCTTTGAAATGTGTATAAGATCAAAATACATTTGTGTATACTAATGATATGCATGTGAATGCAATGTAGCTTATAATTTTTCAATGCTATTTCTCATGTATAATTGTCTAGGGTCCTAACCCTTAGTATGGGAAAATGGGATATTACAATTGATTGAGCCTAATTTTATAACATAAATTGGTGACATTTTCATAGTTTTTGCTATACTTTTTGACTCTTATCTCTATCTTTTGTGCTTAAATTGATTCTTGAGTGTGTGCTTTTATTTTATGTAGTTTGAAGGTGAAAATTGCTACAAATTAATGTTAAATGAACTAATTAATTTTCTGAGAACAATTGATACTGCAAACTACCATCTTTTTACTATAGGAGACTCAAGGAAAAGAAAGTCAAAAAGAAGACATGGAATGAAAGAAGGCTGAAGTGAAGTCAACGCAATAGGAAGTTCGCCACGGCGAAGTGAATTTGTCACCGCGGCGAAACACCAAGACAGGCTGAACTTTCTGGAAAAGTTCATTGCAGTGAAGATTAATTCTTTCGCCGTGGCGAAGGTTCCAGCGAAGAAGAAAACCTTCCGAGAAAAGTTTGCCGCGGCAAAAATCATTTGTCAGCACGATGAACCTTCAAAAACTCGGACTAATTTTGGAAAAATCACACACTTTGCAACCTGACCCGGTATCATTCATTTTAAAACCTACTAAATTAGGTTGTAGCTGGCACCAAATAAATAGAGAAGAGACGATAGAAACCAAAATAGAGAAGAGACGAGAGAAAACAAAAAAAAAGAAGAGAAGTTCACTCATTCTCGACTCCTCCTTCCACTTCACTGTCATCCATCATTTTCTTTCCATTTTATCTATCGTCGTATTCATTATCTGTTGCTACTGCCATGGATGCTCTTGGTGGGGTTCCAGTTGTGAGTTTTTTCGAAGCAACGCTTGGCTAAGCACCGGTTCCTCTTAAAGATGTAGCAATGGCTTGAGTTCAATAGGCTTCAAAGGGGAGTACTTTGTTCATATTTAACTGCATTGTTGTGAACTCCTGAGTTAGGATTTATGCTTTGTAGTTAGATTGTCTTGATTATAGTTTAATCAAGTGTTGAACAATGAAATTTGTTATTGGGTTTGTTGATGTAGAACTTGGAGCTTGAATATATGAAGTCTCATATATGTCATTTTGTGATTTTGT
>JAOSBN010000004.1:22856981-22874704 GCA_027563595.1 Erythroxylum suave | reverse complement strand
ATGCTAAATATCTTAAGGACTTGTGCACAAACAAAAGGAAGTTTAGGCCTAATGAGAGAGTCCAAGTGAGCTCAAATTTGTCAGCCCTTTTTAAATCTCAAATACCTGTCAAGTGTCAAAACCCTAGATCTTTCACCATTCCGTGCATAATAGGAAAAGTTATCACAGGAAGGGCCTTTCTAGATCTGGGGGTGGTAATCAATGTGATGCCTAAGTGTTTTTATCAATCATTAGGAGTTAAGAGGCTAAAGCCCACATCTGTCGTGTTACAACTGGACGATAGATCTTTTAGGCATCCAGTGGGGATTATAAAGGACATTTTGGTCCAGGTAAAGGGTTTGGTTTTTCTTGTTGATTTTTATGTGCTTGATATGTCTTCTAAGGTTGTACAGGATACATCTTTGATTCTTGGTCGACCATTCTTAAGGACTACTAGCACTATGATTAGCATGGAAGAAGGTAAGATTACTATGGAGGTAGGAGACCAACAGGTAAGCTTTAATATGTGTGAAGCTATGAAACACCCCCATAAGGACTATTCGCTCTTAGGAGTGATCATGCTTGACATTGTTATTGATGATGCATGCGCTGAGTTTGAACTGGCAATGAATCCATTAACTAATGATTCCTCAGAGGAAATATTTTTTGCTGATGTTTTAGGTGAACTGTGGAGTGTGGATGTTAGCACAAAAGTAGGAAGTGGTCAAATTACTTTGCCACAGCATGGCTATGAGCCAAACGTCCCCCAGGAGTTGAAAGATCCACCGTAAGCAACAGGATGTTTCTCTTCCTTCATTTACAATGTACTTCTGCTTTATGATTGAAGATGGCATTATTATGCATGAGTACGTTGACTAAGTGTGGGGGAGAAACTATTTCAGTAGGATTAGGTTTAGTTTCTAGTAGCACTTAGGTTCAGTTGTTTTATTTCAATAATTCATCTTCCCTTTCAATTCTGTGATTTAGTAGATACATGACACATTTTCTATGATAAAGGAAATGGGTGTAGATGATGAATTTCATGTCGTTTAAATGATGATTATGGAGTTACATATGAGCTAAGTATCAGGCTAGAAAGTGTTTTTGTCTTTCTGGAAAAATTCACATTGCCTCTCAAGCTAATTCGCCGCAGTGTGCATTAATCTTTTCGCCGTGGTGAACACCATAGTCTTCACCGCAGTGTACGTTAATTCTTTTTTCATGGCGAACGACCTTCTAGCATCAACCTTCCGAGGGACATTTCCCTTTCTACCCTTGATAATCTTCTTACCTTTCAGCTTCCCTCTGTCTTTTTCGTCATTTCCTTCCCCATCTTTTCTAAACTTACTACCCTCTTCTCCCTCTTTCACTTTCATCTTTCTCGCTTAACTTTGCCATGGCGATTACCTTGCGACATCATCGTGTTCTCATCCTCCTTCAGTCATTTCGTGTGCGTAGTTGGTGTCTTCGTCTCTTCCCTCTTTTTCGTAAGTTTTCCCTCTTTGTTTCATTCTTTCTCTGCTTACTTCCTAATGTTAAGGTTCATTCGTCGCAACAAGGAAACCAATGTTTTCGCTGCGGCGTGGCGAGACTGATAGTCTTCACCATGACGATGAATCCATTCTTTTCCATAGCGTGAAGAGTGCAGTCTTCACCGTGGCGAAAGACCAACTTCGCCGCGGCGTACTTTCCAGATTTTGATTTTTAGTGAATTGTGTTTATTCCTTATATCTATTTTTCCTTGTTTTTTGCAGGATTATGCCTCGAACTAAGAACGCCACCCGTTACTCCACCCCTACCCCCTTTAGCTCCTCCACTTCCTCCCATCATTCAGATTCCATCCAATTCTCACATCCATCCACATCCTCTAGCCCCTCCCATTCCTCCCCTCACTCTAATCCTCCCGCAGACTCCGATTATTCTGACCTAGCGACCCTTCCTGTTGACTCCTCATAACCATCCTTTTGTTTGCCAACTGGTCCAATCCCAACTCACGGGCTTAGTCCAACCTCAGGACTAGGGCAACGATAAATTTGTCCACCAGTTTTACACCTATACCCGCCTCCACAACACCATGGCCATTAATTTACGTGGTGTAACAGTTCCTTCTACCTTTACCACCGCTGCCATTCGCACACACTATAATCTTCCTTCCTTCTTCCACTGTCATTATGACCAACTCATTCACCATTATCCCCGAGATGATGTTATTCGTACCCTCTATCCAGAGGGCACCGAATGGCATCAACCCCGCATTTACCAATGCTACATCAAGCATTCCAATCTCCGCCCTGAAGCTCATCCTTGGCTTCATCTCGTCAGCAACAACATCATTCCCACTTCCCACCTCGCCTACATTACCAAACAATAAGCCTTATATTTATACCTTCTTATGGTTGGCCGCCTGGTCGACATAGCCAATGCCATTGTCTCCGCCCTCCATGATTCCATCACGAACGCCAAGCTTACCAACTCTATCATCTTCCCACACCTCATCACCGACATATTCCGAGCTTATAACGTCCCAGAATACCCCAATGATAGCTATTTTAACCCGTCCTCGCTGTTTCAGTACGTCCAGCTCAAACAGCCTCACACCCCACCTCCACCATAACCCGCCCCACTCCCTACCCCTTCCACCTCCTTTCTCGATGTTGCTGCCATACTAAGGCCTTGCCTCGTAAGGACAATCATCCCGCTCCAGCTTCGCCTACACCTATCATTCTGCAGTCCCTCGCTCATCGAGTAGATGGTTTATCTACTGACCTGGCTACCCTCCAGGACACTATTCATTAGGCCATAGCCCAGCAAGAGTGAGATCGGAGATATTGGCAGCGGATGGATGCATTGCTTACGTAGCACATACATTTTCAGCTTCCTTCAGATGATGATGACTCACTTCTTAGTGCTGGCCCGTCAGGCGTAGCTCCTGCAGATGCTTGAATGATCCGTCGGTGGCTTAGTTCGAATGTTTTTCTTGTATTTTTCTGGTTTATTTATCGGATGCTCATTTCATTTGTAATGTCCAACTTTTTACACATCATTTGTATCTACTTCGTTTTGTTATTTCCATTTGTTGTTACTGCGCATTTCCCTTTCACTTCTTTTATTTCTGTCCATTGTTCTTATGTTTTGATTACTTCACATTGAGGACAATGTGATGTTTAAGTGTGGGGGAAGTTTTCCCATCTTACAACTATTGTTTGTGCTTCATTTTAGCCATTTAAATGTTTGTGTTAGTGAATATTGTGCAAAAGTTTAAAAACTTGGTGATTTTGGCAAAACTAATGATCTTCGCCGCGGCGAACTCATTCTTCGTCGTAGCCATGTGCATGATTGCAATATTTTTAAAAGAAGTGATATTTTTATAATTTTGCCTCCATTCAACAATTCTCCCCAATTAGATTCTTGTCACTCTTGTATCTCAAAGCTTTTATAAGTTTCAAAGTGATTCTTGAGTTCTTGAAAATACCTCCCATTCTTTAAATGATAGTTGGTTTTTGGCTGATTTCATTTTCAATGTTTTCAACACAAAGTAAGTGAAAGTATGCTGAAAAAGTAGCACTTTATGTTTTTAAAACTTGAGATTGTTTGTTGAGATATTAACCTTGTTCGAAGGATATTTGGGCCTAAATTTTCCAATTTTTGTGTGTATCTACTTATTTCATATCTCTCTAGAACTTGTTTTAATTCTTCATCAAAGCTTTATTAACTAGAATTTTGTTAACATGATAGAGGCATTCTTTCACAGTCCTTTGACCCAAACACCATCCCATAAACACATATCCATTGCTAGCCCCTTAAGTCATAATTTATGAGCACATGCACTCATCTTTATATGGTGTCAATAGTTTACTTTGTATTTTCTTTTAGTTATTTCATCCTTATATGGTGTTAATAGTTATTTTGTATTTTCTTTTAGTTATTTCAAGAAATTGTTAAAAAAAAGGTGAAAAACAATGCATGTATATATATGCTCTCAAGTACATTAAAAAAACAAAACAACAAAACAAAACAAAACAATAAAAAAAGAGAAAAAGGAAGAAAAGAAAAAGAAAAAAAGTTGTCAATTGTGTAAATATTGTCTTACTGTTGACATCTATTTCATAATTATGTTGTATGCACTCATACTTGTTTCTTCTTTCATCTATTCCATCCATTTCATCTAGCTCATCGTGCATTACAACCTCGAAAAGTCCTCTTGATTTTCAAAATCGTAGTTCTTGTAGTGGAGAGGTAGAATTATTACAAGCTTATGGTAGAGAATGGACTAAGCAGATTTTTAGAGCGAAATTATCCCAAAACAAGTGAGATGAGAGTAAACACCTTACCTTGAGTGAAATCTCTTTTGCTCAATCTCTTGGATTAATTGCTTATAGTGTTTATTTTCTCCGCATTCTTTCATTCTGCTTGGATTGATTTCTGAGAAAATGATTTTTGCCAATTTCCTACTTTTATTTTAAGCATGGTCGGAATTTTTCTTTTGCACTTATATCTCTTTGACTCTTATAAACTTTGTCCAGGAGTAGAAAGGTCTAAGTGTGGGGGAATTTGATTGAGCCCAACTTTATAACATAAATTGGTGACACTTCATGGCTTTTGCTATACTTTTTGACTCCTATCTCTAGCTTTTGTGCTTAAATTGATTCTTGAGTGTGTCCTTTTATTTTATGTAGTTTGAAAGTGAAAATTGCTACAAATTAATATTAAATGCATTAATTAATTTTCTGAGAACAATTGATACTGCAAACTACCATCTTTTTATTGTAGGAGACTCAAGGAAAAGAAAGTCAAAAAGAAGACATGGAATGAAAGAAGCCTGAAGTGAAGTCAATGCAACAGGAAGTTCGCCGCAGCGAAACACGAAGAATCCAGGCTGAACTTTCGGGAAAAGTTCGCCGCGGCGAAGATTAATTCTTTCACCGTGGCGAAGGATCAAGCGAAGAAGAAAACCTTTCAGGAAAAGTTCACCGTGGCGAAAATCATTTGTCGCCGCGGCGAACCTTCGAAAACCTGGACTAATTTTGGAAAAATCACACACTGTGCGACTTAACCTGGTATCATTCATTTTAAAACCTGCTAAATTAGGTTGTAGCCGGCACCAAAAAAATAGAGAAGAGACGACAGAAACCAAAATAGAGAAGAGACAAGAGAAAACAAAAAAAAAGAAGAGAAGTTCATTCATTCCCGACTCCTCCTTCCACTTCACCATCATCCATCATTTTCTTTCCATTTTATCTATCTCGTATTCATTATCTGTTGCTGCTACCATGGATGCTCTTAATGGGCTTCAAAGGGGAGTAGTTTGTTCATATTTAACTACATTGTTCTGAACTCCTAAGTTAGGATTTATGCTTTGTAGTTGGATTTTCTTGATTATAGTTTAATCAAGTGTTGAAAAATGAAATGTGTTATTGGGTTTGTTGGTGTAGAACTTGGAGCTTGAATATATGAAGTCTCATGTATGTCATTTTGTGATTTTGTTAATACTCTCTTGTCTACCTAGTTGTGTTTGATATTAAAATGATACTTGATCACCAAATTGACCATTGGCATTGACTTACCCTTGGCACTCACTAAGACGCATTCAACAAGGTTTTAAGAAATGGAGTTCATTGATTAAAACCTTGGACTTAAAGATTTCTTTAAGGTTTATCATTTGGGAACTTAGTGATTTTTACTCCCACAAAGATTTGTTTCGAACCATGATAGCCAAAGCTCATTTTTCAAGAGGATTTTATCATATTTGATCATTGTTTTAACTTTCGATTTCTTATTTCAAAAATCCAAAAATATCTTTTTGCACATTTCCTTTTCAATTAGCTTAATTTTGTTAGTTCTCCAAAGAACCAAAACCCCCCTTCCTAACCATTTTAGTTGCATTTCATGACATTTAGGCTAGATTAGATCCATTGCATTAGGTTCAAATTAAGTGAGACGACCCAAGGTTGCATCCTATATTGCGATCCTTGGAATTCAATTTTTGATTCGACCTCCAAGGGTAAAACCAAAAGACAAAGCGGATCAACAATATTATATTAGGAAAATTTAGACTTCCTATGATTTCCTCTTTATATCTAAGATATTTTCCTTATATAAGTGATTCTATATAAAGGCTATGAGGGTTTTGACATTTCATCAGGCCCTCAATTACCATTCTTTGATTTTAAAAGAACCTAACTTCCATACATCATGGTCCATACATCATGGACCATGTTGTATATTCTTCAACTTAAAGGCCACGTTAGGCTACAATTTTAAAGTAAAATTACCAATAGAGAGAATACAAGCTCCTAGTATAATAATTGGAGTACCATTGGGCCCTTATATGACAATAATGCATGCTCTTTCTTCAAGGACATCATTTTCGATAATGCATCAATTAGAGATGTATTTAGAGGCAATTATCAATTGTTTAGTCCCTTAACTCTTATTGATCTTCTGAATTTGGCTCCAAGATTCTTAACTTACTCTACCTGCTCAGATATCATTCAATGGATTCATAATCCCTTTGAAGGATTCTCTGCTAAGTCTTGAAAACTTGTCCTATGACCTAATTAGCCTAAAGTGCTTTGGCATATATTGGTGTGATTTAAGTAAGCATCTCCTAAAATTTCCTTCATTACGAGGTCATACTTCATACCTTAAACTTTCTACCTTGGACAGAATCCATAACTCACTAAATCTACCCAAATTTTCCCCCCTTGTGGAAAAAACTCTGAATCCATTACTCACTTCTTCTTCCTATGCAATTATTCATCCTTTATACTAGTTAAGATAGAAAAAGTGTGAAAATGGGATTATCAAGATAAGGACTTAGCTAGCATTACCTCTTAAATGATTGACAATGAAATAAGGAATTGAGTAGATGACTTGATAATGAGACTAGCTCTTGATTGTTTGATTTACCTAATTTTTATAGAGAGAAACATAAGAATATTCAAAATTACCAATTTCTAACTCAACACTCATAACTATCAAGTTTAGAACAAGGGAACTCATCTAGTTGAACCATCTACATACTAATTATAATAGAGGACTAGCTAATAATTGGGAAATAAGATAAAGCTATTATGATCAACAATGATGGATCACGACTTAAATCCCCAATGAAAGTTAAAGCTAAAAAACTATAAACCCCAAGAACTATCTTTTAGTTCAACACCTATTAAACTTAAATGTGTTGAGCACGTCATTTCCAAGCTTTTATACTTGAAGTATTAAAACCAAATGGTATTTATTTTTTACTCCTATACTTTTATAAAATTCTTTAAAGTTGACATTTGAATTTCAATTTTAAATATAAACAAATTAGATTGATTGATTTTTTATTATTTAGATAGTTTAATTATAAATTATAAAAATTTTAATAAATAAAATTTATTTTCTTCAAATTATGTAAAAAAAAAGAAGAATAAATCAAATTTCTTAATTATAAAAGATATCCTATCTTTAGCCCTAATCAACAAACTCTCAAATTTCTTTATTAGAAAAGGAAAAGAAATATTATTCCTACACATTAAAGGGAAATATATTAAATAAATGTAAAACTTCAACATCATAATAATTTTAAAGTAAGCAGTTTCATTATAGGTATTTAAACCTAGAAATTCAATAAGATTTCAAGTATTATATTATCGAGGTTGCATATATTGTAAATTTTTATGTGTATAATTATAGTTGTGTAAACCATTCAGAAAAATATAATAAAAAGATTATATTAAATTAAATTTCTATTCAAATCTTTGACTAATTTTCTGTCTTTGATTAGCATTTAAAGTAATGTAATCACAGGCATAAGTTCTTTGAAACAATTAGTTAAATGCACAAGGAATATGAAACTCAATATACAATTGAAAGAATATGAAACATTTTATAACACAATCATAATAAAGGAATATATTATGTAAATAAAATGATGAATATAATGAAGACATTAAAAGGAGATGTGAAATTGAAAAATAATATTATGTGAAATAATCAAAATAAATAATTTATTGTTAGATTCTTAGTTTTATTAAAAAATTGATACTTTAATATGGAAGAAATTTCTTATATAAAAAGAAGATGAATTCTAATAGTTACATCTATACTTAATTGGGTTCTTTTAATTTAGGAACCTATAATTAATGTATGAATTTAGGTTAAATATTTGATTGACAATTTATACATAGTTCAAATTGTGACACATTTTAAATTTTGATAAAAATGACTCTACTATATACAATATGTAGCACCCCACTCTCGTAAGACCCGAACCTGACATCTTGAGTGATATTCGAGCTTGTGCCCCGCGAGGGTGGCGTGCTAAAGCACTCAGTCAGTCAAATCTCTTTACAAAAATCTTTTTCCTTTTCTTTTTAAATCAATACACACATTTGCGGAAAAATCGATAATCAAATCGGGCTCATTTCGATCATAAACCTTTTCAATCACATATATATCAATTGCACTCAAAAATCAATTTCATTAACAGCCCTTTCCATTTTAGAAAGTTATTACAAAACAGAATTTTTTTCCAATACACAAGTTACAATAATTTACAAAAAACTCAATTGATACAAAATAAAGAAAATACAAATGCAGGCGCAAACTGATCCCAACGTCTATCCTTCACTTAAGCTGTAGGGATACTCTCGTTTGCCTAACGGGGTATTCTTCTGATTCTGAAAAATAATTGCAAATTTTGGATGAGTTTTGCGAACTCAATGGGTGACCATTATCGATGGCTCAACCAGTCACAAAATCATATAAATTCACATTTTACATTTAATTACAATTTAATTATTCATATTATGTATATGCAATGCACATAAGACTCACTTTCCATTTCTTACTGTGTTGTGACCGAATGCCTTTTTTATCTAGCTCATATCCCTTGTGGATACTAAGCTGTATCAGATGATGTCCCATATCCCTTAGTGGATACCAGGTACATTCACAACTGAGCCAAAGGCTTTTATGACATTCCGAGCTTTAAGCTCTTTTACTGACAACTCCGGTCACAACAACCTTTAGGTTTCATGCATTCATGTCATGAAGCATTTAGTTCATCATATTCACATACAATTACAACTTCGATATCTCAATCAACCATCATAATCATCGGACCTCCTGTCCAGAAACCAACACAATCAATCCCATTCATACAATCATTCAGAAATCAATCAATGCCAAAAAGTCAAACAAAACAAACAGAAGAATGAGACCATCTGGGTATACTCACAGTACGCTCTAGATTAGCAATTGCTTCTTTGTATGTCTACATTTATCCTGCATATCAAAATCATGCAATGCACACATTGCACACACATTAATAATTACATAATCTTAGGTATTCATTTATGCACAATTGTGTATATGGACTATATACAATGCATGCTCAATGACAATCTCGGGTACTGTAACAAACTTCACATCTTATGCACATTCCCATTTCATAACTTAATCACTCATCATTTCTTTGAATTACAACCTCAATCCTTTGGTACTTTGATACCAATAACTCATTCACTACTTTACCTATATAACCCCATACATGACTAGTGAAGAGGAAAACAGAGTATATCACTATGTATATTTCATTAACAACTTTCGGTTTCAAGCTCAATATTTCCTCTCACTATCACTTTAATCGTTCTTTCACACCATTACACACTTTCGTCGATCTTTCAACTCCCAAAACTAGTTTATCACTATCCCATAATATTCCAATCATCAATCCAAAGAAAATCACTATGTACCGTACACTAAATCTCCTCACTTATTTTCCAGCACATAAGAATACCACTGTTCTTAGCCATTTAGCAGTGAACTAACGATGCATGCTTTATTTCATGAAAAATTTACATAATCATAACAAACTTACTTGTTTAAAGCTCCAAACTCTTCAAAATCATGTAACCCCAATCTCTCATATACCCACGTACATCAACTTGAAAATGGACAGGGAGGCTCGGTCTTTCTTGGAATGGAAGAAAAGAATATCCAAGTAGAAGTGGGAACAAACAGAAAAAGAACAAGGTTTAGCTTCGGTGAACATTTGATGAAAGCTCTGAGTTGGGGGATTTATAAAGAAGGGAGTTTTCAAGAAAGATAAAGACAGGGACAATAGCTTGTCTTTTATAGGCAAATAAAAGATCTGAACTAGCTACGACACCTATCCAATTCTTATCCACTTCCTTTTATCCAAACTCACTTAAGTATAATTTATACTTAAGTTTATTACTCAATAAATACCACTGCAATCACAAGTCATACCCTTTTACTCACTTTCAGATTTTTTTCTTATAACACATCATTTCAGGTCAACTTTACATTCTCTTCTTGACTCCGACACTGAAGTCATTTCGCAACACTTTCCTCTAGAAACATATTCCTCTATGTCATATGTCTCCATTGACACCAAAATCATTCAATTTGGTTCTGTCCTCAATCACACTGAACTTATAAGTCTATAACTCTCTTAAAGACCTTAAAGACAGATTTTATCTTCTGAAGGGTCAAATTAAGATAGAAGATAAGTACAGACGAAGCCAAATCAAGAGGCAGACTAAATGGAAAAAGATAGACGAAATGCAATAAACAGACAAATGCCAGAAGCAGACGAAGCAATAAGCAGTTGAATCAAAAAGGTAGACAAAGTTCGTCAGAAAGTAGATGAAATTCAAAGGCAAACGAAATTCAAAGACATACGAAGTTCAAAGGAAAACGAAATTGGTCAAAAGATAGACGAAACAGAAGGGCAGACGATATTCAAAACACAGACGGAAGCAAAAGACAGACGATATGCCAAAAGACAGACGAAGTATCTAAAGGCAGACAAAAATTTCAAAAGACAGATGATAAGTGGTCAACACAGACAATAGAAAAGTCAACCACAGACGATAAAACACAGACAATATGTGGTCAACTTAAGACGATAGAAAAATCAACCACAAACGATAAAACACAGACAATATATGGTCAACTTAAGACGATAGAAAAGTCAACCACAGACGATAAAACACAGACGATATGTAGTCAATTTAAAACGATAAAAATTCAACCAAAAATGATTTAAAAAAGTCAACTATAGACAATAAAACACAGATGATACGCAAAACACAGACGATGCGTCTTTCCTTGTGTCTATGTTTTCCTTGCGTCTGTGTTATGACGTCATCACAGACGATACAACACAGACGATAGATAAAACACAGACGATACGTCTATGCTCCTGAACATCTCCCCCCTTATTAAGACCATAACTTTCTACTCCACCGTCTATAACTCCCATACTAGGTATTCTTAGCAACCTTCTTCAACACGTTTTTCTTCACTAAGACCAACACTTAGATTTTATTTCTAGTCTTCCTACTCCACTTCATTATAATCATTTACTATAACCAAAATTCTCAATCTATCCCATTACTATTCACTATACCCGAAATGTCAATGAGTGCATGTACAATTATTTTCATACATGCAAAGACTCAATTTCACATGCACGTATGTTGACATTCCTCTCAGCTTGAAATACTAATTTTCTAACTCTCACATTGCTATTTTCTCTATTATTGAAATCTAGGTTCTAACCCTTAATAGGGGGACAGGATGTTACATAATATCAATTTAATTCAAGTCTTTATATTGCCTCATTCATGAGTTTATTTTTTAATTTATTATTACCCATGACAATTATTTCTTTAAGGTTAATAATTAGCACATATTATAATATCTTAGATTGAACTCATTTTCCTAACCTTTTTCTAGTTTATTTTGGTTAAGAGAATATTAGAAGATTAAAAATCCCATAAAGTATAGTTCTTCTAACTTATCGTGCCATATAAAATGAAGTAAAGGATCCTTTTGAATCCTAAGGTTTACATTAAAATATAAGTCAAATTCTAATATTTGAGAGTAACAATGGTTTTTAATGGGATAATATGCACATGATAAGAGAAAGTGAAGTAGTGATTAAAACCAAGAAAATATAAGTCAAATTCTAATAATATGCAATCAAGTGGAAACTTATCACTAACTCTCAACTCAATGTCCTCAGGAACAAGTGTTTTGGTAGGCAAATTCCAAACCTTCTTGCCATCTCTTATCATAATTGCTTGCTTTGATGTATTTCCTTTGGGACTAGCAATACCAATTGGATGGACTCTAAGCTTACACTAATGTTTTTCACCACATGTAAAAATAAAAAAAATCATATCATCAAATAATTGAAACAATCCTAACATGGTTAAGGTTCCATTAGTTTGAAGTTGAATACAAGACGTTCCGAAAATATTTAGATCTTCTTTGAACACTTTCAAATATTAAGGTGTGATATGTGTTTTAATGTAAACCTTAGGGTTCGAAGGCTCCTTTCCATATATAGTCAAAATATGCTTGTAATTCATGTTTAGTGAGGTTGAAAGTTGATGGTATAAGTCCTCAAACAGTGCCCTATGGTACACAAACCACATCACCTACTTGGAACACGCCATATCAAATTCCTACTAAGCAAGCCAAAAGCATATATTTCGCATCCTCACTATGTCCACTAACATGTATGTGTAGTGACGGGCCTGATTTTAAAGGTGAATAGTTTTTCTTTCACTAACTGGGGCATCAAATTAATCGCCTACTTGCTTAAAGCATAAAAACTGCAAAGACTTAGATGTGATTGCCTCCTTAATCCAACTACATCTCATATTTTTTTATTAATTTGTTAGGAGTAGATCTTTATATTGATTTGTTCAAAACAATTTAAAGATCTTGTTACTATATGAAATATAGGGGAGATTTTGAGCAAAGATTAGATAATAAAAGAATCTGTAGATCAGTTTCTCAAGCAAAAGTTGAAATATATGCACGGTTTTATAAGAATTCACAAATAAACAAGTAAATGGTAAAGTTTAAAGAGATTATACTAGAAATCAAATAGTAGAATGGAAATTTTTAATCATCCAAAGAAAATAAGGTTGTAATGTGCATGACAACAAGACTGACACCTTAATGGCAATGCTTATTACTTTGATCTCTATAGTCTGACCCTTTTGTTAATAGGAAGGCTCTAAAGCATTATCGATTTGTTTTCTTATAGTCAAATTTTGCATAATATAATTTATCTGAGGATGGTAACTAAACTTAGGAGCTTTTATTATAGCATGACTACTTAAGGGGTTAAACCTTGCTTAAGAGTGTGTTTTACAGATTGGCCTAAAGGATAGGTTTAACTTGGAAGCATTTTCGTTGCACTATTATTTAAAAGGTTAGAGTTTGTTTATGAACCTTTTTATCAAACAAAACAAAAGAGCGTGGATCTCACTAAATTCTTTTTTAGAGAAGACTACTTCAGACTTGAGAGTAAATGCCTTGCATAGAAGTTTTACTTTCTAAAAAAAAGAAGACAAAGTGTCGGGTTTATTTTAGACTTGAGGGCAGATACCTCACTCACTCACTCGAGAGTTATATTAGAAAAAACAAAAACTCTTGATTTAAGCCTCATTCAAGAGTTTAGATACAAAAAACTAAAGAATTTGACCCTTATTTTGGACATAAGTGGATAACCATTGTTGAAATAAAAAGAGAATGTATCTTTGGTTTTGGACCTAAAAACATAGACCTTAATTAAAAGCAACATTAGCACGACCATGTTTGTTTCTCTAAATTTCTAAATTAGATGTAAAGTGTTCAATTTCATTATAAAGAAAAACAAGTAACGAAAAATTATATGTAACATAATCTTCATAATTTTCTCACTTAGTGCCTATTTGGTTGAGCTTTTGGAGAGTGAATAAATACTTTTTTCTACCGCAAAAACTTTTTCTTAAGATAAATGAGTGTTTAGTTGTAAATAAAAAGACACTTTTTTAGTAGATATAGCTTTTTTTACGGCTAAAATACAACTTTTCAAGAGGCTCAAATTTGGAGCTTCTCAAAAAAGCAATTTTTCAGGTAGATTTTTCATATCAATTAATGAGCCTACTTTTTAGTCCCTTTTACCCTTATGCTTTATACATAATTGTCACAACATCTACAAATATATCTTCACGTTTACTTTGAGATTTATATAATATTATTTGAATTTTTATATGTTTTAATATTTATTTTTGATATTAGTTTTACTTATGTTATAATCTATAGAGAAGATTTGGTTAGATATATTTTCATTTGTGTTTCAAATGGTTTAAAATTATATAATAATTAATATATTATGTTTTGCATATTGTTTAATATATTTTAAATAATTTTTATATGCATAAATAATTTTTATTACAAAATAAAATATAGTTAAAATTAAAAGTGCTTTTTATTTTTATGTTACCAAACAGTCTATTGTATGAAACTCTTTCAAAATAGCTCTTTTTTTCAATGACAGCCAAATAGTCAACTAGTTTTTCAGAAAAGCTCTACTGCCAAAAGCTCTACTGATATAAGCTCAACCAAACAAGCACTTATTTCTTCTTTTCACTCTACTAGCCAACTTTAGCAGTTATATTTGGGATCTCGATGTCTGTTTCCTTTGTCCAGCTTTCTCTCTTTATGACTGCCTATATGTTTATCATGAATGAATTCTTCTTGTGGTTTTATGAATTTCATCAAATTTCTTATGGTTTAGAAATTCAATAAACCTTTTAATATAATTTTTTACTAAATTTTATTAAGGTAGTAGTTACTGGACATGTAGCAATACTACATAAATATTAGACCCACCCACTTTATTAATAAAATAAAAAATTATAATCCTAACTAGATGCCCAATAATCTGAGCCACCTGACTTGATTATTCTAAATTTTCTCTCTATCTTTCTTTCCACCACTTTGTACCAACACCTAATTTTCCTCGATTCTACCATCTTAAAAAATTATTTTCTTACATTCATTTGAATGCATGATTCGAATTAAATAGATGTTAAGGATCATAATCGTCAAACTATAAATGTATCACAATAATTTTAAGGCTTAATATTACGCTATAATTGTTCAACATCTCAAAGTCACATTACTTATTGGTCTTTCTATATTGTCTTATTAATTTCAGGAAGAATGCTTGCAACTACATCTTAACTATGATGGTTCAATCCTTGAACACCAAGTACAAGCTCTATTGAATTCCAATGAAGCCCTTTGAATGTAATAGAAAATGTTGGCAATGAATGGAGATAAGCTGATACTCTTATTTTTAGTTTTTATATGTTAATGCTTTGGCCTAAAAAGTTTGAATACTTTGCGGGATGTGTCTTTCATGAAGGAGAATTTCGTAGTTTGATATCTGAGCAATAGGAGGAGTAGGTTGGCAAAGAAAAGATTCATTAAAATTTCTACTAGATTACTGACTGATTTCATTCGACTTGTGTGTTTCTAATATCAGGTTGATGGTATTGATTTTTTTCTAGGGATGATGGTTTTATATTATGTTATTTTCCCTCCATAACAAATACGTGTTGGGATCAAGTTGTCAGAGGGAATGAAATAAAGAAACAAAATAGATTTGGAAAAAGATTAAAAAATTAAATTGAATGGGTCAAATTATTGGATATCCAAATATGGTTTTTTTATTTTATTGATAAATTAGATCTCATTGTGACCAACTAAAATTTTGAATAAACTCGAATTATTGGATATCTAACTATAGTTATTACGATTATGTTTGAGTGGTATTGCCAAATATTTAATAGCTGTCAATCCAACAATATTTAGTGGAAAAGGATATCTAAATGGTGAACAAAATATAGAAGGCTCCTGCGATAATTCTAGACAAACATCAAAAGTTGGTGTAATTTGCTTCTTTCACGTGTCATTCTTCGAGTAATTGACTTTTCCTCGTATATATATATATATATATGTTGCCAAATAATAACGGATCTCGTAACGGTTAAACTGACTGGTAAAGAACCTCAAGTTGCTAAGCTTTACCGAGCCATATTATTAATAACAACAAGAGCATGTCTGAATATTCAAGGATCATACCTCAGTCGCGTTTTTGCATAATTTACTCTCCAGAGTCGTATTGATTGGTTGAAAGGCCTAACAGAAAACATTGCTCGAAGGTCTCGTGCACCGTTCAAGAAACATAAAGAACATAGTTATACCATAACCGTTGCTCAACCATTGATGTCCTTTCCACTACCAAAATTTTATAAACCAAATAACTCCTGTACAAAATTTAATAAGAGAATCGGTGTAATAATAATTCAAAACTATTTAAATGCATGGGTATTCCAAGACTGCAAACTCGTAGACATGTACGTACTTTGCCAACTGCCTGCAAGATAATAATGTTGACTAACTTCCTCACTTCTGGCAAATGCTCTAAACCAATCGAGCTCTGACCATTTCTTGACATTCTTTTTCATGTGAAGGTTCTCTCTGAACTTGCGTCCATTTTTGCTGTAAATTATCATGCTTCAAGGGAATGAAAAAAGAAAAGATTTACTAGTGTAAAGTTCATGGCACAAATTGAAGATAGTTCAAGGGAATGAAAAAATGAGATTTATTAGTCTAAAGTTTAAGATTGATCGGAGTGTTGCAGTGAATCATTCTATGTGGAAAAGTATGCAGTCAGGCAAAGGAAAAAAAACATCATCTACCCAACTTCAGGCATATTGGATGTGAACTACAAATGAGATCGACTTCGTTGATGCAAAACAATGGCACACGTTTGGTAAAAAGACTCGTACCCCATCTACCAAAAAAAAAAGTTATACAACTGTCACAAGGAAAATGGCCAATTGGCAGAAAGACTAGACACGGGTGATTATGGGAAGCAGAATAGCTAACATCTTTCAATTTAACTAATATAATTGGCAAAAGAATCCCAGAATAACACCATGGTGGAGTACAGAATCAATTCATAAACACCACTTTCTCATATAATAAAAGGCCCGAAAAGGGGGGAGTTCAGAAATGGGGGATTATGGGCAGAAAAATGCTGAACATTCTTCAAATTAATTCATATAATTCAATTGAATAGGAAACAAATCCTCGAATAACACCATGGTGGAATGCAGAATCAATGCACTGAAACCACTTATCTGATGTAACTAAGAACTCAAAAAGGGATACACAACATGCTAGAACTGAAGAATGTCTAGAGTTAGGGTCTCACTGACAGCATCTTCTATGCGTTTGTTCGTAGAGGTAATGAGCTTGTCACACTCTTGATTTGGTCAAATGCACACCATAATCTGTGTCTTTCATCTAATGGCATATTGACTTCCCCCGAGATCTACATAAACATAATGGATGCAATATCATGCAAATTGGTAGAAATACTTCATACATTAAATTGCACCAAGGAGTTTAAACAAAAACAAGAAACAACGTTGATTACATTATTAACTTGTGTCAACAGATTATATCCATCCATGCCAAGTCAATACTACCATTAGAGAGTCAAATGCCAATTAACCCTATTAGTACAAAATCATTGATGCATATTAATGCTTAGTGATCTAAACATGACACTAGAAACATCACAGTCAACATCATGCCTACTACATCATCACTCCCATAACATTCCACTGAATTTGGCCAAAGGATTCTTTCTTTTCGAGTGTCATTTTTCCCAGATTATTAATGTCTTGTGTTAAACCTCCTATTACTAAAGTCTATTCTAGAAGGGTAAAGGAAAGGGTAACTTAGTCAAGTTACCACTTTCTGTTATAGTCAGGGGCTGATAGTGTACGGGCATGGGAGAGGGGAGAGACTGTGATAGTTGGTTATATGCTGACGTGGGTAGTAGCTAGTATATAGGATGTAATGAT
>JAOSBN010000004.1:22845270-22856881 GCA_027563595.1 Erythroxylum suave | reverse complement strand
ATGATTGGGAGGGGATTTTCATGCAAATACAGAATGTATGCTGATGAGCCATAGGCTAGGAGAGATGCGGCACTCTCAAAATTGCCAGCAACTCATATTGTAATAGAGAATTGAGAATTCCTATCAGTAATATTCAGTATACGAACTCTCTATTCCTGAGAGTTCTATCATCTTGCCACTTCAAAAATTCAAACAAAATCCAGAGGAAACCACCAAAAAAAAAAAAAAATCAACACATTTCTGAATCAACTACATTAAGTTTCACATATTTTAAAACTATACCTGCAAAGAGTGTATACTCTGGGAAATCATCTCCATTTCTGCCCTCATAGATGTAAGCATAAGCTGAACCTTAAAATCTTCATGCATTAATTGTAGGACAGAAGCAATAGCATCAATCTTGTTCAAATGGTGTTTGGCAAGACCATTGTGATCGCCAGATAAAAGTGATGAAATACTTTCAGTTATGAATGATCCCATAATGTTCAATACTTGGCTTAAAATTTTTTTACTTCTGTCAAAAAAGAAAAAGCTAGGTAGAATATAATAACGCCTAGTATTTATACAAGTGCAAGCCACAGTTGCACCATTTCTTTCTGGACCACACTGCATAAACATCAGAGTACTCAATAAGGACCCATCATAAATGGCAACATGGTGAGCAACAAATTCGTCAAGCAATTATGATAAGCTGAGTTGTATAGGTTAAATGAGATTGGAGAAAGATACCTATAATTATCTAAATTTCAAAACCATTAATAGCAAATTATGCATACCGACAAGGGTTTCCAGCACACATCAAGGTAGCCAAGTGTTCAAACAATAAATTCCACTTAATATGAAAAGAACAAAGGCATACATAAAGCTCACTGACAAACTTGATAATATGCGCATTGTTGGCCTCAAAATCATAAAAGTCAAAGCAATAGATGTTTGAATTCATCAATTTTCATTCTAAGCACATCCAATCAAACAGAGAGTATGCAAATAAAATTAAACATAAAACTCAAAGCTTTGGCATCTGATATTCATATGACTATTTGCATCTTATGGTTTCTAGTGTGTTGATAGAACACAATACTACATTCACATTGCTTCTTAAATGAAATGAATTTTAAAAGAATTGTATTGATTTAACCATCTTTTTTTTTCTTGCTTACCTGAGATTTTTTGTATAATTTGGCTAACCAATTAATCACATAATATATCTAGTTCTTTTGAACTCTTTTATGCAATTCACAAATTATGATTTATTGGGCTTTTTTTGGGCTCTCATAGATGCATGCCTCCCATCTTGAACCTATTTAAAGTTCAATATTCCACATTCCCTTGTGAGCAAGGTTGAGCAATCTTTGAAAGTAGATCTACTGGGTTTTCACCTGCACAACCTCCTTCTTACTTCGGTCAAGTGAGTTGAATTACTTCTTTGACTGCCAATTCGCTCAACCAATTCCTTCTGCTTTATAGCGGCTCGGCTGGCAGTTAGAGTTAGAATAGAATGAAGCGCTTTTGGAACTCTTTTATGCAATTCACAAATTATGATTTCAAAAACCTATGTAGTTTGAAAAGAATCTATTCATCTTATAATTCATTCTTCTTATTGACTTTGTTTTAGTACCAATTAAGGATTTCATATATAGCTAAATAAGTACTCATAAACAAATGAAGAATAAAAGAAATTTTAATACAAAGCTCTCCGTAGATAGATTTGGCCAGAATGAGGCAGTTCCTAGACAAGATTCCGTTATTAATCAATGATGTTATGTTCCATCACCTTTCTGCAGGAGCTTGTATTGGTGGATGCTGCTCAATCTTCCACTCTAGAATGGATATAATCTCTATTTAGAGGAAAAGTTGCTTTTTTCCACAATATACACCAAATTCAGGTCTATAACTCCAGTTTCCTATTTCCTTTTTTGGTCAATTAGGAGGCTAAAATCCTAAGTCACAAGGTGGAGGACAGCAATCCACAAGACAGATGAGCTAAAACTCATTGACCTCTCTCCAACTTTTCTTTTGAAGAAAATAACATGTTTTATTAATTAATCAATACTTAAATGCATGTAATGACCTTCCTAAACTGCCTAAGGGTCTTTTCCAGTTCCTTTCTATTTTCCAATTGTTGGACAGAAACAACAGCAATGAAACAAGACAAAAAGAAGCCTAAAAAAAAAACAAAAGAAGCTTCAGACAGATTATAAACAAGAAAATTGAACACTTACAAGCACAACATCCATCAGATATCCAGAAAGGAAACTGCTCAAAGTGATGATACTTTGTTCAGAAAGTCTTGTGGGTTTAGAGTCTAGAACAACAAGCACTCTGAGCATAGCACAAGCATTAGCCAACAGTGGCTTTAGAGACTGGAAGCAAGAACAATAATTCACAGTAAGCACCTCCTCCCCAGTGAGCAAGGGGGAAAACAAGACAATGGAAATTTGATAATTTAGAATTCAGATTGTTTGCGTTTGCTTGCATGCGTGCACGTGTGCATATTTTTGATTGTGTATAGACAAACTAAGAGCATAGATCTCACAAAACTTACTATCTGGTCTATTAATGCTCTCTCTACTATCTGAAAAACAAGAGACTTATCACCGATCCCTGACAGGCACGAGGAAATCATGCCAGTTATCAACTTGAAAGTTTCATGGTTTGAGATCTTTGCATTACTTTCTGCAAGAGGATAACCACTTTCTGCAGATAAGGATTTACTCAGATGGAAACTATGCCACAAAGTAGCTCACCAAGGAAGAACCCATTTGCAACTTACCAGGAAAAACTTTGAAGCGAGAGAGCAAAGTGATGAAGAAGCTGATGTAGTCAGCAATATGAATATGTCCAGATTCATAAGCAACATGCAAAACTTCTATAATCCGAAATAACACAAATGGATCCAACTCATGATCTGCAGTATACAGGAGATCATAACATATAGAAAACCAATGTTATATTTCCAATTTTATCAGCATTAAACCCCTAATTTGAGCAAAAGACAAACTATAAAGAGCAAAGGAAAAACAGAATGCAAAAATTTTAGTTATGTTATATTTCCAATTTTATCAGCATTCCTAATTTGAGCAAAAGACAAACTATAAAGAGCAAAGGAAAAACGGAATGCACAAAATTTTAGGTATATAATATCAGTCACTAAAAACAGAAAACTCCTTAGTTGTTGAAGTAATCTTCAGCTAGGCCTTAAATTCATTGGGAAGTATTTGCATCAACCCCTTTCGTCAATATTAAGCAAAATCACCAGGGAATTTCTTCTTCAGATAGCATAATACACCAGAGACAATTTACAGAAAAAGAATCACCTTTGGTAAGTGTCAAATATTAGGGAAGCTAACATAATTTTGGCTGCATAAATAAAGGTCCACCTCTGAAAAGTGGACAAATAAGAGCTTGGGGAAGACGCTAAATAAAAAACATTACTTTTAGTTAAAAATTTATGATTCAAAAGATTTAATCCATTTTATAAAACTAAAGAAGAGTATTTCATCGCATTTATCATTAATCTTGCAAAATCTTAGTTGTCAGTTACGAAATATATATTAGAAAACTTGGAAAAAAAAAAGCCAGAAATATGATTTGAATAACATTCTCTAGACAGATGCATTAGTCCTAAATACAGAGATTCAAAACTATAGTAGACTAATGACTGAAAAAAAGTATCGACTTTTATCCAATGCATCAATGGATTATCTCCAATTCAGAACTTCACCATCTTTTAAAGCTTAGATAAATATCCCTTTCTCATTTCCCCTTAAATGTACAAAAAAATAAGTGTGCTGCGGTATAAAATTTTACTATCCAACTGTATTGATATAACATACTAAATACAGAAAAATGGAACTCAAATTTATTATTAGTTTAGAAGAAATGATAGCTCTAAACAAAAAAGATAACAAGAAAAAGGACATTAAACACTTACACAAGCAACAAGAAACTATAGATCTGAGTAAAGGTGCCTCCAACTGAGAAAAGTAATAAAGACAACAGACAGAGAGTTCTTGAGAATCCCTGGGAAGCCTCATGAAAGGACCATATTGCACTCCCCCTGCTACAAAGAAATGGTCACACTATACGCAATCAATTGAGTTCATAAAACATGAGGCAGATAAACTAAAGTGCCATTGGCAGTTAGTTCTACCTTCTTCTTGACATGTGCTGTAGAACTCTTGTAGCGAGTATTGTGTATTATCATATTCAAATGCAAGAAGAGAATTCACTGGAGAACATTGACCCAGGTGAAGCAGAAGACGTAAGATAACCTACAAAACAGATTGTCAAAGTTGGCCAAGCATCACCAAGCATTACATAGAGGGTCATTATAACAGGAAAACAAACAGTACAACTCTCAACTTAACCGAATTACTACCAGAGAAGAGGATGGATGCTCATCACCCAGCAAAATCAATAACCTAGGCAATTCTCTTATCCAAGCGATTTGATGCTCCACTAAAACTGAATCACCAACGTCACGATGTTGAATGTGTTCTTTCTATACATTCACAGAGCATTTGGCGATAAGGGTTGTTTGATAGATTTTAATAACTTGCATCAAGATAGGAAAATGAAGGTAGAAGTAAATGAAAATGTTTGAACTTACAGAAATAAGCATTTCCTCGATAGCAGTAAGGCAAGCCAATTTTACTGATGAATCTGGATTACAAACCTGGAATGCCTTAGTAAATGCCTGCAATAGACATTTAAACTATCAGCGTCAATTCTATTGAAAATCTTTAGAAATTGGGAAACACAAGCTAGAATTGGAAACCAGCAAATGGAAACCAGTAAATAAGAGAAGACCAGCAAAAGTAACTCGATGAAAGCAGGAACTGATATAATTCTTAAAACCAGATCAGACCTGGAGCAGACGATACTTCAAAGTACTCACTAATTGTGACATAAGCTTCGGGATAAATGTCATTAAAGTAAGTATCTGCTGTTGCAGAACAGTTTTTCCAAACCATTTGACTTCACAGATCTGAAAAGAACATGAATATATACTTCAAGCTCCATGAACAAATATAAAAAATGATTAAAAGATCAAAACCAACTCGGCCGGTTAACCATAAAAATCTTGAAATGGTCAACTTTCCTGTTCGATTTATTTTAACAACCCTTATTATAAAAAATAGACCAATTTACTAACTAATCAGCTAGTTTTCACAAACTAACTAATTTTTATTAATCAGAATAAACCAATAGATTTTTATTTAACAATATCCTTCTTGAATTAAACTTCAACTTCTTCGATAGATAAAGATAATCTCCTTATTTAATCATATTTTAAATTATTTAATTTTGTTCAATCTTTACTGTCTACAAGTTTTATGATAATCTAATAACAATTAAACTTTTAAACTTTAAATCCCTTATCTTACCGGTTTAAGTTTTACCCCAGTTTTAAAACATTGGATATAATAAACAGTTCCTTCAATCATGTAAAAAAATAAATAATAGTGCTAAACAACAAAAAACTTTGATATATAGTGTAAACATCAAGCTTTAAAGCCATTTAACCTTTGAATTATCACTAATTATGTTTAAGATACAAAATTTAAAAGACTAAATTCCTTTTAGAAGTTACATAATTGCAACAGAGCCAGAAACAAACCTTTCCAAGTAGCACATACTCTATGAACGATAGAAATTTCTCCATTAAGTCATAAGAAGGGTTACTTAAGTGTAAAAATATCTCTATGATAGCAATGTTCAACATTAGACATCGATCATCATCCTACAAAAGTAATAGAAAAAGAAAGTCAAAACAAATAAAGTTGCTAAAGCATTGGCGGTTATCAAAGCCATCATTTATACAATAGTAGACATTGCTTGTGGGTATAAAAATTAGATAATTACTATAAAAATAACTTTCCACAGAGATGGGTTGGTTAAGATGGATGATGGAATAGTTATGTTTGCCTGAGAAGTAAAATGACGAAGAGACGATGAAAAATTTGCAATGCCTTGTTTTTTTCATCCAATGTGTAACAATGGAAGGAAATGGATCCTGATGTGCAAGGCATCAAATCATACTACCCTAACTTTGTGGCTTTCTCCTACTCCTTCATTCTAATCAACCAAATATATTCAGCAATATAAGTTCCTTTTTGAAAGTAATACTGAGGCCATACCTTTTGTGAAAGCTGATGCATTGGCTTGAGAGGAAAAGAACCTATTAACTTTTTGAGTAAAACCAATGACACAACTTGATCCCACTTGGTTGTATCATGCCCTTTATTAAGAGTTTGTGATTCATGATCAATGTAGCCACTCCCATAAACAAGAAACCTAACAGCAAGGTTTATGCTCTGAAGGATATTGCACATGCAATCAAATGATTGTGCATCCAACGGTGGCATATTATGAGCGGATGGAATAAAATCATGGAAGCAAATGACTAAAACAGGTACAAGGTCCTTCAGTTTCTTGATGCACACAGAAATCTCTACACAAGAAATGAGACTAGGTAAGCTTTGGCATATTGAGAAATGTCATTAAACTACTAACGTAACATAAGTAAACAGATTGTCAAAGTAGTACTAAGCATACAGGCACTTGGTTGCAGTTTCCAAACATCAAAGAAGCCTCTTGGAAAAGGAGAAAGTAATTCAATAATTGCAAGTTAAACCAACAAATAATGATACAACACAAAATATATCATAAAATCTTAAACGCAAAATGAAATTAATCATATTGGAATGATCATGGAAATATGAACTTAAACCTAGCATAGAGGAGTAACTAATGAGTGATACATGAGGATGTAAAGGCTAAATAGGTTGTAAGACATACCTGCAGACTGTGTCTGGACATCGTGCTTAAATGCATGCAATGCTTCTCGCCGACAAACATCCTACCAAATTACAACAATGTCAGCAGGAGGCTCATTAAGTCCATGTTATCATCTACCCAATGAAACAAATCCCACATTAGAAGAACCATTCCTAAATTTAGTAAGAAAAACCATAATCCATGCATCTAGTATTTGTCCTATTGCATGAGTTATGGATATAAGGAGAGAGCCAGCAGTCATCCTTAGATTGAAAGTGCCACGAATCACAAAGTAAAATTTCATATCTAAATTGGATTTAGCTTAAGGTCCTTGCCAGGTGTTTGCATATTAGTAAGCATATATGAGTAATCCATCTGCAACTATATAATATTTAATGATGCAGTTGCAGATGCTTTCCATAAGTCCCATCTTCCCATTCAACATGGACATGAATTGTCCAACATGCCATGCAACTCAAATTGCTTGATGAAAAACAGAAGATCAAACAAAAGATAGATACATAACTTGCATGGCCACCTAACAAACATGGATAAGTGATTTTCAAATCTTCACTCGACAACATAATATTAATTACAAGACAAAGATTATATACTTCATTCCAAAAGTAAGATTTACTACACAAAAAAAGGGTTGTTTCACCTTTAAAGGAGATTTGACTTCTTTATTATTAGAAGGCAACAGTGACAAGCAATGTGCCAATCCAGCTAGGACACTTTTAAGCTTCCCTTTTTCTTGCAAATAGGACCGATTCTTCTGTAGAATATCCTCATAATTTTGAAGAATCTATCAATGGACAGATTAAGCAATCAAAAGAAAGGTTATCAATAAGTCATTTTATGAACACAGACCTTGAACATAATAAAAGCCTATTAAGGTTATAAGTATCTTCACATAAACAAGAATGATGCATGCAATATCATGACAATAGACCGATACAATAAATTATGAAATTATTACGCGACCTTCACAACTAGCAAGTGAATATATGCATTTTTATGATGCCCATGCTAGAAACAGAATGCCTCAATTGAAGGTACCTTTTCAGCATACATGGAAAACAAAGGTGGAAATTGTTGGAGAATGAGATCCAAAAATTTGAAAGCCATCAGTCGAACATCGATTGCCAAATGTGTCATGGCATTGAAAATGTAAGCCATCATCAATGAAATCAACGGTCCTTGATTATCCTGGACAAGAATAAGAGACAACATTTTACAACTAAAGCATAACCAACAATAATTAACAAGATAACAAGCATGCTAACTGGATGGAGAATTCCTTCATGGCAATAGGCAATGCAAATGCTCTTAGAGTTTCATCCAATTAATATACATAATCAGTAATATTGCTTATTATTTGGGTTTTTATGGGATGACTTGTAGGCACTACTTTGGCTAAAGGATTGTTCTCTACCCTTCCGCTCAAAAAGCTGGGACACGTTTGGTACGTGAATCAATTACCATGTTTTCAAAAGTTTTGCTTCTACAAGAACATATCAAGTTTTGATTGTTTCACATGAAGTGAAAACATACTAAGTAGACACAACTACTAACTCTTCTATCTGCACGCAAAGATATCTTTACTATTTTCTAGGAGAGAAAAACATGACTTCCCTAAGGACCCAATTGAGTGGATGGATGAATTAAACACAGACATTCTAACAAATAAAAGCATTGCTTTTTCCAAAGGGATAAACCAGTAAACTTGCCAAACAAATTTTGCAAAGGTCTCCAGAATGCAAAACTTCTGAAACCAAGCTAAACAATGTCTTGTTAGATTCAAGTTGACATGTTAACCGCCTTCAAACTACAAGTTCAAAAAAGACGAAAAAATTCATATTACCTCTTTACATCCAGGTAAAACAACGGACTTCAGAAGTTGATAAAGGGTCTCCCGAACTATTTTATCTTCATCACTTATGCGTTCGCGTAACTTTTCTATTACAGCATATTTGTGCAATTTCAGCTCCTCTGGATACTTGAGTAATAAATCCTTCATACCCATTATTGCATCTTCAAAAAAAGAGGAAATAATACGAAAATGAAAATGAATCTCTAGTCAAGTTAGGAATTCAAATAGAATAAAGAATATAGTTAAAATTGAGAGAAAAGCAACCAGAACACAAAAGTTTGAAGTGAAATTGCTCTCACTCGTGGCAAAGGCTGTTCATTCATCTTAATGATTTGTATAACTGGTAATCAGTAAATTCTGTGAAAGAATATTGGCTAAATAATGACAAAAAAGATGAACCAAAGAGGCTAGAGAATAACATCTTACAGAAAATGTAAATGTGGACAAATAATCTAGACATATAATAATATCATTTTGCAGTGAAAATGGAAAATAGACAACTAAATATCACTGATGTTAACTATCATATTTTCATCAATTCAAGGGACTGGAAGAATAAGCCATAGTGCCTCCATTAGCTTATCAACTGCTAACTTTCCCAATGAACAAATAGTATACTATACAGTACATCCTTCATAGAAACTTGAACTTTTTGATACCAAACCTCTAATCTCATATAATCCGTTCATCAAATCGAGAAAATACCTTTACGGACTTTAACATTGTGATGAGAAGTTTGCTGAAGAAGTTCTTTTAAAGTCAGTCCTTTCTTATTGACAGCTAATCCTTCCTTCTCCGATGCCACACTTTGTTGAGGAAGAATAATCGCTGCTTATCAAACATGGATGACAGCTTTCAATTATCCAACTACTTGCACGAAAGGCATTAACAACTTGGATTTAAAATCAGTTTGAAGGATAACCTTTGGATTTGATTTCAGTGTTTGTGGCATTCTTGGGTGGTGGCAACTTTCTACCCAGTTTGCGCTTTACTTTCTAGAAAACAACAGTAAAAACGAAACAAAACTTTGATATTGTTTTAAGCAACAAAAAGAGATATCGTGATACAATAATTACGCACCTTAAAGTCGATACCGCGCTTTTGCTGCTTCTTTGAGGAACCCTTACCTTTCGCCATTTTCACTGCAAATTGCACAAACAGATCCCTGTTATACACGTGTCTATAGGTACATAGGTATCTACAAAATAACCATATCCATTGGGTTTCTGAAAGTCCCAGTCGTGTTTTAATATCTTCATATAGTGTATCAAAATAAAAACTGCCTAGAGCTTATTCCTATTAAAGGCAGGCAGCAGGTACAGAGAGACTTACCTTCTCGAAACCTAGATCAGTAGAAGTTAGAGCTTACGTTGACCCGAACAAACCCATTTCGTGACCCAAAAGGACCGGTCCGTTTGATTGCTAAATAGTTACTATTGATTTCTAGGGCTAGATTATCCGACAGTGAAGCCCATAAACTAAAGCAACAAATTCACACCATGTTTCCTTTTCAAAAAAAAAAAGAATCCGAAACCTTTAACACAAACTGATTTTGACTAAAGACAGCAAGAACTAAAAATTTAGTTTTTAACCTTTCTACTAAAATATAAATTAAATCTTACAAAATATTTAAAATAAATACTAAAAATAAAACATTTTTAGTATGCATATATTTTTAAAAAAAGTTTACTTCAAAACAAAGCTCACATGTTGGTCAAGCCAACATTGTGCTTGGATTTAGGTGAACGAGTCACTTTTGACTCTAGACTCTAATTTTACATCAATCTATAATTTTAACATTAACATTATAAAGTGAATAATTATAATTCTAATATTTAGAATTGACTTGATGTCATCAAAGTTATCATTGTATGGGGATTGCTATGTTTTGATATTACTTATGATCTATTTAACCATGAGTCATTTAATTGATAATCACTGGATGTAGCATGAACTATATGAAGGTAGTTGTGTGATCAAGATAGGATTTATCACCTTAAAGTAATTAGGGAGAATGTTTCATTGTTCTCGATTAGTATTGATTCAGGAAATCTTTGGGCAAGGTGGAATGATATTTTGTAAATAATTTACAAATATCATTAATTGAATCAATAAATAATGACAAAGAATTAATATGATTGGACTCAAAATAGAGTAGACATTAATTTCATGCTCTATGTTTAATTAGGACATTAGTTGATGAAAGGATTGAATTATACGGAAAAATTATGCATATAAAGGTTTGTCAAAATTACCTTGACATTCTTAAATATTTGGGTCGCCATGATACATTACTAGATGTCAATCTTGATCTATGATTATAAATTGTTTAATTAGAGAATTAAAGATAAATTAAAAGGAGTTTTAATTTATCTAATTCTAATTCATAATTCTAATTATGAATTAGAATTATCATAATAAGAATTATAGTTTATAATCATTACCAACATACTTGGGAACCTAATAGGTCTCACATATAAAATGGGTTGAAGACAACAAAGTTAATTTAATCAAATTAGACTTGATTGTAAAGTTTGAGAAACTTTATGATTAAATATGAGATATTTAATAAATAAGGATTAATATGAGGTGTTGAATCTTATTTGGGCATAATTAGTATTTAATTAGAATTAATTTTAATTTTAATTAAAGTTTAATTGAAATTATAATTTAATTTCAATTAAATTACTAAAATATCCTAAGCTTATTATAAATAGGTTTAAGCTCTATGAAGCTAGTACTTCTTGCTTAAACCTCTCTGTAAGAGTTACAGAGTTCTCTCAACTCATTATGTGGATACTGTTAAAGGTTGCACATTTGTGCAGCTACGATGATTGAAACATATCGATTTCGGGAATGCTTCGAGGGATATGATAAGATAAAGATCAAGCTTCGAAATAAGGTACGAATTAAGTTTCCACTTTATTATGATTTGTGTTAATCATTTTATAGAAT
>JAOSBN010000004.1:22799044-22840799 GCA_027563595.1 Erythroxylum suave | reverse complement strand
GTTAAATAGTTAGCTTGTTGATGAAAAAGCTCCTCCACATGAGCTTTTTCATTTTTGGCTGTTTGAAGACAAACAGCTAATGCTTCAGCTGTTCACCAAATAGCATTTATAGCTGTTTGAAAAGTCAAACAGTTGAAGCATGCCAATCAGCTAAAAAAATAGCTGATTGGCAGCTTACCAAACAAGGCCATTAGGAGACTTTTAACTTAATAGTATTGTTTGGCTTTTATTTGACTAAAAGATAACACGTAGCTCTTTGTTTTGGTTTGCGAGCGTGCCAGGAAATTAAAATGTTTCCAAACTAAGAAAAATAAGAAAAAAAGTTGTTGCGCCTCGTAATTTGACTGAAATTAAAATGACTATGTATTGCTAGAAAGGGACAAAAATCTAACAGAAAGAACTTTACTTTATTAGTAAACAATTCGGCAAAATGCAATGACTAAAAATTGAAAGAAACAGCTGTTGACAAATTGAAAGAAAAATGCTAGGCTAGGAAAAATAAAGGATTTGCTAAAAAAGAAATAAGCTAAAAAGTACAAAGATTTGCTGGGGTGTCAGGCTTTTGATTTGTCAGAGGTTCGATCCTTTTTTTTTCTTCTTCAAAGCTCCTATTTATAGCCAAAGATGTTGAATGTCCTCCTCCAATTGAACTTGTAATCCTGATAAAACTTTATCTTATTAGATACAGATAAAGTTCAAATAATCATCATCTTATCCGATGAAAATTAAGTTAGCTGGTGTCCATCATCTTATCCTCTTCTTAAATTTGAACTCCTAGACTCCCAATCCAAATCCAACTCTACTACATCCTCTCCTGTTGGACACCAAACTCTAATGGGCCAAGGCTAGTGTCTGGACTTCGAACCATAAATTTTCTTTGGATTTCAGGTTTTCAGCCCAAAATAGTAAAAATGGGCCGAATCTATTTTTAGGTGTAAATAATTGCCCCCTACACCATTGGGCTTAGAAGAATAAGCCCTATGGTGTCACTTAAATGTCTGGCTACATCTACTGGACACTTTGTCTGCTTCGATTCCCCACAGGGTAATACCCAAAGGTCATCCTCATGTGACTGTAATAACTCTAGTCACCCCCATACTGGCCATCCGGGCATAAATCATAGACATCGAAATTTCAAAGGGCTTTCTGACAAAAACGCCCCAAATAACCTGCCCAAAGCAGCCCTGTTCGCTGCACCCCTTTTAAAATATAACCTCTTTAGTTTCCATAAACTCCTGTACCATCAATATATAAAGATTGCTTCTTGTTCCCTATTAACCGCTCGAAGAAACGGTTTTCAATAATTTTTCTCAAAGCTTCTTCTCTCCTTCGACTCGCGCGCCTGTTGTTCTGCCATCTTCCCACCGTTGCGCAATCTTTCATTGTTCCGCTCTTTGACATCGTTGGTGCTTCGTCTTTTGAGAGAGTTCCGTCACCGTCGCCAACCACCGGTAGGCCTACGCTTCCCTTTCTCCTTCTTCACTTCCATGACTTCTGTTAACTTCCATAAACTACCTTTCTCCAGGAATACCATCATTCTTTTTCTCTCTACTGCCGAAAGCCTCGAAAATCGTTCAACATAATGTCAAGTATGAATCTTCTCGAACTCCCTTTTTTCGATTTTGGGTGACTGCCATATTTCTGGTGACCCTGAGTGATCTCAGTGACCTCTGGGGTTTTGGGTGCCTTTGGAATTTGAGGTTTGGGTGTTGTGGTTACTGAGACGTATTTTAGGAGTGTATTTGCTTGCAGATAATATTGGGAACTCCCATTTGCAGGGGAAACTCTGCCAAAATTTTCTTTGAACACTGACTCCCTATTTCTGTATTGCAGACTCGGAAACCCCTCTAACTCTCTCTGCCTCTACATCCTTGGTCACCAAACAGGTATAGACCCCTCTTTTGTGTCTCTTTGTCCTTCACAACATTCTTCCATTCTAATCGCATCTATTTATTACTCAGGGCGACCTTTAACAATGTCTAACCATTTCCCCGTCCTCCCCGACTTCTCCGAGCATGCCCTTTCTGCTGCTTAAAGGAGAAACTCTTCTTCTCCACCGTGATTCCTTTGCCGCTCCTGGCAAACAACGGACGTGGATTCCCAATGCGTCAGAGTATGCCGCTTGGGTGGCCACGTTGCGTCCACATTTTGAAAGTCGCTGGAGGCAGGTTGGTGTGGCTGACCTTATCGAGCTACCTCTGCAATCAGCAGTACTTTGACAGGGACCTCATCGTAGGGGGCTTGCGCTTCTAGAGCCACGGTTGCAATTCCTTCCTCTTTCCTCATGGACCAATGTCGGTGACTCTGCGAGACGTAGTGGCGATTACTGGCCTCCCATTACAGGGAGAAGAAGTTGCTTCTGCTATTTTCCTAGAGGAAGACAGCTCTTTGGAGGAGGCATTGGTTTCTCTGCCCACTGCATCTTCTTTCAGTGGGGTGAGTGTCTCTTAGCTTGGTTGCTGCCTGCTTTCCCTCTGTTTTCTAGCATTCTTAACCACTTGTTTTCCTCTTTCGTAGGTAATAAGGCAGGCCAAGGATTTGGACCTACCAAGTCAAAATTTAGCTCTGATGTGGTACTTGGTTGCCAAGTACATTACTTGTTCCCCGGCTGGGCAGCTCACCAAGGAGACCAAGAACTTAACCCTCGCACTCCACCAGGGTCAACAGGTCTCTCTAGCCAGCATTTTCCTCAGTCACTGTTATGGGGGACTATATGTGGCTGTCAACTCAGAGCCTTTCAAGGAACTACCACCTCCAATTGTGGCTCCTTCTATATTTCCCAGCCCTACGCTCTTCGGCTTCGCCTTGAAGGGTTGAGGTCGCCCCTGGAATTGCAGCTTCTTACTACCCCTATCCCCTATCTCAGGAGGAGGTAGTAAGATACTTTCTGAACTTGAGGGGATAGGATGCCCCTCCTATGTTTCTTTTCGATCACGGGGAGGAATGGGATGTCCTCCCAGTACATTTACAGCGGTATCTGTCCGGCATGCTTGAGGAGCATAAAAGAGATTGGCGTTTGGTTAGCAAGGCTCGACACCTTTTGAGTGGGACCTCTGCTATGTTGAAGGGGGTGGTAAGCAATTGGGGGTCTGCTACGAGATTTATATGCCGCAACTGTGATGTCGTCAGTTTGGTTTGATGCAGGGTTGTCCAGACATTATCCAACGCCTTTCTAAACCGGATGGCAGTAGGGTCTCTTTGTTGGAGGCCGAAATTAAGGAGTTCATTGAGAAGCGCCGGGAAAAGATATCGGACCCTGGAATAATGCCAATCGTTTGTGATGAGAGGGATCCGGCTTCGATGATTGACTCTTTCGATTCCTGGTGGGGGTATGTTTCTCAGACCTTCATTCTTTCTTCGCCTGATCAAGATATATCTGGTAACTTTCTGTTTGCCTAGGGCTTCATGTCGATGTTTGACCCTTTCTTTGGTTTCAAATGCCCTTTCTCCCTTGGCTTCTAGAGGGAAGTCGTCTACTGCCTCGAGCAAGAGTAAAGTCCGGAAGGCTGACCAAGGTAACTGTTCTTCTTTCCCTTTTCTTCCTTTCTCTATTTCTCCCTGATTTTGTCTGTGGTTTACAGCTCCCTTAAGTGAAAGAACACCTAAGCAACCTAAGGCCTCCTCCAATGTCAAAGCTAAACAGACACTGGACAAAAAGCAAACTGCTTCTGCTGGTTCCCGTAAGTCTGAAAGGTTGGCTAGTCAGCCAAAATTCAAGGGGGTTGCTGGTACTCTGGAGGTCTCCAACGATAAAGGTTCAGAGGGAGCAGGTGAAAAGGAGGAAGTCCTGAGCTTCCACGAGGTCACCCGGGGCTTGGAAATTACTGGTGGCCAACAGGGCACCGCACCTGTGGTTACTGAGGACATCATGGGCACCAGGACCCTTGGTGACTAGGCTCCTTCTCCCACAACGATATGGACTTTGTCGCGCCACCTTCCTTTTGTGATGATACATCCTTACTGATTTGTGCTTCTCCTTTGCAGGCTCTAGTGTCCATTAGTGTTGCCGTGAAAGAAGAGCTATCTTGGGAGGACCCTTTGGCTGCAATGGACCTAAGTGTCTTCGATCCTCCTCGCACTGTCCCCATCATGGTGTCTCTAGAGGAAGCAGCTGCTGCCAAGGAAAAGGTGAAGGTTTTCTTCTCTTCTGATTTTGACTCGTTGGATGAGGCTACTAAACAGGAGTCGCTCCAAGCTATGGAGGTTCTTCTGTCCTCGGATCTCTTGGCCACTGAAAAGGTAGTGCTGAACTCCTTAAAAGGTAGAATCAGTAGCTTGCGGGCTCAGTTCTCCACCTGTTCCATCCAGAGAGAAGATGTTAATCACCAAATGAGTCACTTTCAGGCTCTGAATGCTTCCTACGGTCTTCAGAAGAAAACAGTAGAGACTTTTGCTGAGGACATCAAGCAGTCCAAGCTGGTGGCTAACAACCGCGTTGCTCAAATAAAAACTTGGGAGGAAGAGATTGTGGTGCTTCAAGGAAAAGTTGCCGCCGCTCGGCAAGAAGTGTCAGGGCATTGGGCCTCTTTAGTGGGCAAAAAGGAAGCCTTGAAGGTGCAAAAACAGGAGGCCACCGAAAGTGGTGAAGAGCTAAAGAAGCTTTATCCCTCCATTGTAGCGTGCTCCTCCAATCTGAAGGGGGTTGAAAGGACGATTCACGACTGCCTGGTCTAATGGGACGAGATCCGGCATACTCAATATTCCTTTCTGTAATCTTTGTGGACCGTACGTGTAGCCTACTCTAGAAACGGCCTATTTTGGAAAGATTTTTTTTATTTGGTTTTGCTATATTTGAACTTGAATGAATGACTAGGGTCAAACTTCCATTCCATTTATTTGTGCTAAACCAATTACAAAGTTGGGCAACTCACTTTACAACAATTTTCCCAGTGGCAGCCCATCGATGCAAACATTTAAACCCTAGTTATTTTGAATGTTTTCCCACATAGTGGGATAGTATCTTTTCAAGTACTTGCCATTGATGTACTTGTTGTGAGCTTCTCCAGATAGGATTGATAACCAATAGGCGTTCCCAGACAATACTTTATAGACTCTGAATGGCCCTTCCCAGTTCGCTGACCATTTCCCGTACACTCGATCTTTGCTTCCAATGGGCAGTACCAACTTTCAGACCAAATCACCTTCATCAAAATCTTTCCTTCTTACTTTCTTGTTATAGGCTCTGGCCACCTTCTTTTTCTATAGAACCATCTTATTGAGGGCATCCATCCTCACGTGGTCCAACTCTTCTAACTCCATCATCATGGCTTGCGAGTAGTCTTCTGGCATCAAATTGTTTTGCCATGCAACCCTTGAAAAGGGCACTACTACTTCCATAGGTAATATAGCATCATGTCCGAAGGTCAATGAAAATGGGGTCACCCCAATCGCGCTTCGTTTCGATGTCCTATATGCCCATAGAGTCTCATAGAGGAGGTTATTCCAATCCTTGGGATTGTCTTCCATCATCTTCTATAGAATGTTAATTATAACTTTGTTTGAGGCCTCGACTTGCCCATTTGCCTGAGGATAATAAGGACTTGATCTTAATAGTTTGATACCGTAATCCTCTGCGAATTCCCTGACTAATTCTCCAGTGAACATTGTCCCTTAGTCAGTGGTAATTGACTCAGGAATTCCAAACCTGTTGATCAAATTCTCTTTGATAAATTGAATGACTTCTTTTTGCTCAACTTTCTTCATCGGTAGAGCCTCCACCCACTTGGTGAAGAAATCCGTAGCCACTATGATGAAAGAATGTCCTTTAGATGATGCTGGGTAAATTTTCCCAATCAGGTCAATGGCCCACCCATGAAAGGGCCAAGGCTTGATTATACCTGTCAATTCCGCGGCTGGTAGTCTCTGGATTTTTCCGTGTCTCTGACACTGCTTACAGCCCTTAGCATACCTGAAACAGTCATCGAATATCCGGGGCCAGTAATAACCGTGTCTACGAATCAACCAACGCATTTTCTCTCCAGATTGATGAGCTCCGCATACACCTTCATGTACTTGTTTCAAGACTTTCATTGACTCCACCGGGCCTAAACATCTAAGGAGGAGGCCATCGACACTTTTCCGGTACAGAGTACCTTCCACCAGAAGGTAATTCAGTGCCTACATTTTGATTCTATAAGGTATCCTTCCTTTTGGACTTTCCAAGTATTCTTTGATAGAGCTTCTCCAGTCACCAGCACACTCTACATCAGTATTAAATATGTCCACTGGCATCCCCCGGTCTTCGATAGCAGGATGATTTTTCTTCTGGATAAGGACGAACTTATGCATAAACTCTTCAGACATCTTTATTCCGAAAGCCACCCTAGCCATTGAGTCCGCCTCCCAATTGTCTTCCTGTGGAATATAGAATAGATCCACACTCTTAAAATCATCTAACAACTGAACCGCAGCAGTAAAATACGGTGCCAAAGAAAAACTACTGCATTTGTATTCGTCGTTTAGTTGTCTGATGACCAGTTGTGAATCCCCATATATGGCTAAGTCTTTGGCACCGCATTCTTTGAGGATCTCCAACCTAATTATCAGAGCTGCATATTCAGCTTGATTATTGGTGCATGAAAAATTGAGATTGAAAGAGAGCGTAGTTTTGATGCCTGATGGGGATATGATAATGACTCCTACCCCTGCGGTATTAGTGGTGTTAGACCCATCGAACTTTAAAACCCATGGGGCCTTTTCTAAGTAGGATACATTCATATCTGGTTCCCTAGTGTCGGGGACCTCTACACTTGGATGATCAGCCAGGAAATTTGCGATGGCTTGCCCTTTCACTGACATCTGAGGTAGGAACTGGAGAGAGAATTTGGCTAACGTAATAGCTCATTTTCCTATTCTCCCAGTGATAATCGGCCTTGTCAATAGGTACTTAATCACGTTGGTGTTGGACACCACGAACACCAAATTTCCCATCATGTAATGCCTTAACTTAGTGCACGTAAAATATAAGGCCAGACACACTTCTTCAATCGGAGAATACCTAACTTCAGCATCTTTAAGAGTCCTACTAAAATAGTAAATGACCTGTTTGTTACCTTTAGTGTTGTTCTAAGCTAAAACGCATCCGATTGAAGTTTCTGACGCTGCTAAGTATAAACGGAGGGGATGGTCTTTCCTTGGCGGCATGAGCACTGGTGGTGAAGACAAATATTCTTTTATCTTATCAAATGCTTGCTAGTTTCTGTCCTCCCACAGAAAATCCTCCTCTTTCTTCAATTTGAGCAGCTCCAAAAAGACCTTGGTCTTGCCTGCCAAGTTAGAGATGAACCTCCTTAGGTAATTAACCTGACTTAGGAACCTTTATAGTTCCTTTTTGTTTTTAGGCGGTGTTGCCTGTGCAATCGCTTTAGCCTTGTTGTCGTCCACCTTCACACCCCTTTGATGGATCAGAAATTCGAGAAAATTTTCGACTCTAACTCCGAAGGCACACTTCAGTGGATTGAGCTTGAGCTGGTGTCTCCTTAGTCTTTCGAATCCCTGCCTCAGATGTTCTACATGATCACCCTATTTTTTGGACTTGATGACCACGTCATCGATGTAGACTTCGACAATTTTTCCAATAATATCATGAAAAATGAGGTTCATGGCTCTTTGGTAAGTAGCTCCAGCATTCTTCAACCCGAAAGGCATCATAACCCACTCGAATGTACCAATTGCCCCTGGACACCGGAAAGTTGTCTTATGAATATCACCCTCAGCGATTTTGATTTGATTATAGCCAGCAAAACAATCCTAGAAGGTTAACATTTCATGGTTGGCTGTGGCATCAATGAGTATGTCACTGACTGGCATTACATATACATCCTTGGGTGTGGCGGCATTTAAGTCCCAGAAATCTACACATATCCTAATCTTTTCGTTTTTCTTGACTACGGGAACTATATTTGCCAACCATTCGGTATACTTAGTTGGTCTGATAAAACCTACTTTGAGGAGCCTCTCTATTTCATCCTTCACCTTCATCTCGACCTCCTTGGACATCCTCCTAGGTGGCTACTGAAAGGGACGAAATTCAGGTTTGATGAGCAGTCGATGTTCCACTAAACTCTGACTTAACCCTGGCATATCCTTGTAATCCCATGCGAAACAATCTAGTACTCATGAAGCAGCTCGATTATCTCCTCACGTAGTTCTTTACTAACAAGGTCACTGATGTACGTCACTTTGAGATCCTCGGCACTATTCAAGTTGATTTCTTCTAGAGAGTCCTTTGCTTGGAGTCTCTCATCTTCCATTTTGGGTGGCGCACCTTGTAGCTCCTCTAGATTTATTTCATCTCTTACTATTTCTGGGATCTCTCCTTCGTACACCAACTCTGTCCCGAACATCTCGATCTCATGGTTGACCACCATTTGTTTCTTGGTCTACTGCAAAATTGTTTCCTGGGTGACCCTCGCAGTTATTGGCCACCCATCTTTATTTCTTTGGACTATCATTGGCCTGACTGGCCAGCCTCTTCTCCCATCGGCCTATAAGGCCTGAAGCTTTTGTCTCTCTCATTGATACTACTTGTTTGGAGTAGCAGGTGCTTGTCTTTGGCGAATTTTATCAGCGAGGGCCTGCCTTCTTTGTCCGATCCTTCAAAAGTAATTGGTGTGATGTCTCCGTGGTAATAGCAGGCGTCCACTAAATTGAGTTCAGCAGTAAAAGGGTTACTATCTGCCTTAACCATTTCTACGTTGTCACCATTCCAGAACAATAAGAACTGGTGAAGAGAAGACGACACACACATGTTTGCATGAATCCAATCTCTGCCAAGGAGCAACTTGTAACTCGCGTTGGTGTTGATTACAAAGAAAGCAGACACGCCCGTCTTACTCCCAACCGTGATTTGTAGTGGAACTACTCCCAACGTCCTTGCTACATCTCCAGTCACCGCGGTCACCACTAGGTCTGTAGCGATGATGTCCTCTTCTCTTTTCCCAAGTCCTAACAGTACTTTCAGGGGGATCACGTTTATAGCTGCTCCATTGTCCACCAGGACTCTGTTCAGTGGTTTTCCATTGACTCAGGCCCGTATGTACAGTGGTTTAGTGTGATTCACAGTCAGCGATTTTTCGAATGTCAGAACTTTACTCTCCTCGATGTCCTGCGTTTCTTTTGAGAGCTTCTCCGCTAGACTTTGTTCTTCTTCTGTAGCCGACACCTTCTCTTCCTCTGTAGGCCTATCTTTCGTCTCATTATCAAGCTCGACCCGGCAGAAAATGACTGGTAATAACACTAACGCGACTCCTAGGTAATACACAGGGACTTCACTAACATTGAAGTAGTCGTCTTCCTGGTCTTCAATATCACCATCCTCGGTTGCCTTTCTTCTGAACTTGTTCCTTTGAATCTCTCCATCATAGTGCTCAATCATCTGCTTAGTCATGTTGACTAACTCCTTACCTTTGATAAGTATCTCTTGTTTTTCCGCCAAGTGAGCCATGGTCTGCTTCTGAAGTCTCGCCTCCAGTTCTTCTTTTTCTCGGAACAATCTCTCGGCCAACTTCTTGCGCTGCGACCTTCTTTTTCTTGTTCTAGCGTTTTTCTATGCAGCAGTAGATATTTCCTTCTTGTTTTTCTTTTTGCTTTCCACCCGAATCCACTCTCCAGTTGTTCTGGGAATCGGTGGCTTGACAAATTTAGGGTAACTACCAGTAAGGGCGGTTGGCTGGTCACCAGCGTCGTCGCTACTTCCAGTGACCCGTCTACCGAGCCTTTCTAGTGCATTAATTCTTCCTTTAAATGCAATGGTGAGGTCGTCTTCCCTTTTCCACGTGTTCGACTTTTTAGGCCTCCACATCTGGTTCGTATGCTCTTCCCTCCTCTTTTGGTTGAGCCAACTTCTCATATCGATACTTGCTACATTCACTGACCCCACTGGGAATGGGTTCTTGTCGATAAGTATTGCCTCCTCTAGAAACTTGAGAATCTTTCTATTGATGCAATCTTGAATCACGTTCCTAAAAGCCCAACACATGTTGGTAGAATGAGTCCACGCATTGTGGTATTTGCAATAATCTTTGGCCTTCATCTCCTCCTTGGTAGGCAAAATGTGGTCTCCGACAAGGAAATAAAGTCAATCTTCATGAGATAATCGAAAATTTCTGATGTCTTACTTACATCGAACGTTCACCTATTCCCCCTCTTGTCACAGTTTTGTTGCACTCCAGGAGGCATCTTTGCTAGTGTGGGCATACTACGCTTCCAATATCGGATACGGCAGCTATAGCAACCTTTACTTCAGCATTGTGGACTTCCTTGAAATAGGTTCCCATGGCTTGCTTTTTGAGCTTATGGTCTTCTTTAAGTAGCTCCTCATATTCTGTCACCTTCATAGCCAACTCGAAAAAGTCTCTAAAATCCATCTCTTGAAACTTTTTCCTCAACTCCAGGTCCAAACCCTTTTGCGCCGTCTTCACAAACTCAGTCTTTGGGATGTTAATCCTACACTTGTTTCTCATTCTCTTAAACCTGGCAATGAAGTCATCTACTCTTTCTCCAGCACGTTGAGTGAGCCCGGAAAAGTCCGCAATACTGACTTCGGGCTCACTTCTGTAAAACTGGGCGTGGAAGACTCTTGTCATATCTGCCCAGCCGAACACGGAGTCCCTCGACAATGACACATACCAAGAGAAAGCGGCTCCAGTTAACAAATTCGGGAACAACTTCAAAAGCAGATACTGGTGGTTGTCATAATTAGAAAATTCTGAGCATTGAGTAGTGAACCTCGCTATGTGCTCCATGGAAGATTGCCCGTCTTCCCCAGAAAACAATGTGAAGTTCGGGATTTTTACATCCCTGGAAAAGGCTGCTCTGTCTATGAATTCAGGATAAGGTTTCCTGAACTCTGATCAGATGATCTGATTGAACCCGGGGCCATACAATTCTTGGGCGATCTCATGAAGTGCGTCCCTAGTCACCGGATTGATTACCTGAGTGTTCTGCCCGTGCATTGCTTGGCCTATGGTCACCGGCTGCTGAACAGCTTGGTGACTTGTACTCTTTGGGAGTGCCTGCATCTGGTTGGTCACCAAACTCCCATTGCCCCCTGAGCTCATTTCTTCTTCATAGAGGTGAGGTTGAGTCGACGGTCCAGTGTGGATGTGGAACTGGACAGGGGTCTTGTGGTTGATAGACACCGGAGGCATGACAGCACTCGGTGTCTCATCCCTCCTGTGTGGTGGCTGGTAAGTGGTCACCAGTTGTTTCTCTTTGTTGGGGCTATCAATCCTTGTGGATTGCCCCCCGAGCATTTTCATGGGAGAAGTTTCTCCCAACTTGGCCACCTTGGCTGGCGACCCTTCACCTCCAGTTGGGGTGACCGTAGACGCCATTAGCTGGTTTTTCGCGGCCACTGGTAACTTGGTGGCCTGCCATTCAGCCTGGTGCAACGTCTTGCTCGATTCTCCTCCGCCTATGCCTTTGTCTATTCCTGGCATGGCAGATCTAGTGACTGCAGCTAAAATCTCTTTTTGGTTGCTCCTTATAGTGTTCAAGAGAGCTGTCGATTTTTCTATGGCCTCCAGAACCTTTGTTAAAAGAATCTCAATGTTGCTTGATTGACTCAACTCAAGAGGCTGAGGTTGGTCTTCCAACGTTGCTGTTGCAATGTTTTCTATTTCATCGTCTCCACCGGGGGAAACGTCAGTACTCTTACTAAATCTTGTTCTCGTCATTGCGTGGGTCCCACCGAGTGTGCTAAAAATGTGTTTGGCCTTTATTTGACTAAAAGACAACACGTAGCCCTTTGTTTTGGTTTGCGAGTGTGCCAGGAAATTAAAGTGTTTCCAAACTAGGAAAAATAGGAAAAAAGGTTCTTGCGCCTCGTAATCTGACTGAAATTAAAACGATTGTGTATTGCTAGAAAGGGACAAAAATCTAACAGAAAGAACTTTTCTTTATTGGTAAACAATTCAACAAAACGCAATGACTAAAAATTGAAAGAAACATCTATTGGCAAATGGAAAGAAAAATGCTAGGCTAGGAATAATAAAGGATTTGCTGAAAAAGAAATAAGCTAAAAAGTGCAAAGATTTGCTGAGGTGCCAGGCTTTTGATTTGTCAGAGGTTCGATCCTTTTTTTTCTTCTTTCAAAGCTCCTATTTATAGCCAAAGATGTTGAGTGTCCTACTCCAATTGAACTTGTAATCCTGATAAAACTTTATCTTATTAGATAAAGATAAAGTTCAAATAATCCTCATCTTATCTAATGAAGATTAAGTTGGTTGGTGTCCATCATCTTATCCTCTCCTTAAATTTGAACTCCTAGACTCCCAATCCAAATCCAACTCTACTACGTCCTCTCCTGTTGGACACCGAACTCTAATAGGCCAAGGCTAGTGTCTAGACTTCGAACCATGAATTTTCTTTGGGCTTCAGGTTTTCGGCCCAAAACAGTAAAAATGGGCTGAACTCATTTTTAGGTGTAAACAAGTATTATTTAACTTTTAACTTTATTATATATAATAAGAGTAGAGAGAGAGAGAGTGTATGGGTCTTGAGTATTGTGTATCTAACCATCTATGTATAAATGTGCGTCGAAGAAAAGTGAGTGTGGGCCAGTGCAAAGGGTCAAAAGGAAGTCAACGGAAGATTAGGGCGGGGAGTGATACGGAGGACACCTACCTAGGACCATGTAATGTAACACGCGCCTAAGAAACTGCATTCTCCCAAAAACCTCAGACTTAGAGAAGTTCTTTTCCCCTATTTTTTATTTGTTTAAATATTTGTGAACGCTGATGCGTTTCTAGCTTTCTATAAGAGATTATATATTTGATAACAAAAATATTATAAATATGCTGGGATTTAGAAGTCAAAACAACTTCTACTGGCCTTTCTGTTTTTAAAAAGCGCTTATGATATGCAAGCATGTTTGCCTAATGATTTCTGGAATATATTTTCTTTACGAAGGGACTAATCTATTTCATCTATTGAACTTTGACAGGCCTTCTTTTTACTTGTTTCCTTAGAAGCTATTATTGACATCCAACGTGTACACAAGTACGTAGATGATGAACACATATATAATCTGCATTTCTGTAACACATATTCTTCTTGTGGGCATGGACACCGGCACCAACTATTGCAAGTGCACTTGTTTCCATATTATTGAGATTGCCGAAAATGAAATTTGTTATGATTTATTTTTCCTGTGGCCATATGTTTTTTATTGTACGTTTTTTTCGGGGTCGAGGTTCCTGCATCAGAAGAAACATATGTAGGCAGCTTATTTGAAACACTGAATCAGAAAAAGGATGATAGCACAGCCATACCAACATGCATTCCGTCGGTAGTGATATAATGGTTTCTTTTTCATATTAAACAAAAGGCTCTCACCTTTCTACGACCTTATGGTTGTGGGACTCTTGTGGGGTTTTGGAGATAATCCTACATTACTTTTGCATGAAGTGGCTCCTCTAAAGTCATGGTTGAATTTACTATTTTATGGGCATGGTTCTAAGTTCCTATGGCTGATGAGTGAACCACATCCGTTGACATATTTCACTATGTAGCAAGTAATTTGTTTCTTTTGAAGTTTCATCTACACTATGAAAAATGTTTGGCGTGCGGGTGATCCATGTTTCTTACCTATGCATTTTGACCCATGGTGTTGCCAACAATCATATATAACAGAAAGATCGACATTCTAAAGTTTTTTCTGGGAAAAGTAATGGGCCTCCTGGAAGAACCAGTTGTTTGATTGAATAATTTCTGGAACTTGGCAATATAAAAAAGTAGGACATACATCTAAAATAAAAAACATGCTTGGATCAGTTGTGCTCTTCAAGCACGGAATATCATTTTCTTTATAGCACGATCAAGAATTAATGTTTACTCCTCGTCATGTGTTGTAGCATTCTTCTCTGAATGTGGAGTTTGTTTGGACAGTTAACATGATTAAATATGGATAGGGCAATAATGGGCATCATTAAGCCTCTGTTGCATGGAATAAGGCAACCTAACTAGTCTGGTGCATATATAACCAAAATTGATATTCCTCTTGTTTATCCCTTGCAGAATTTCACAAAGTGCAAGTGGTATTGGAACAGTGAGTGGGAGGTTGCTCGTAGGAACAGTTGAGAAGATACCACTAATGGAACTTATTAACACCACTGGTGTGGGTGATGCTTTTAGTAGAGCTGTTCTTTTTGGTATGTTAACCATTGAATTGGAGTGTATATTCACACATGTTTTTGGATTCAACTACTGTAAAGTTGTTGCTTTAGTTTCAATTGCTGATTGGCTATCTAATGTTATGAACTTTTCCTTTGCCAATTATGGATGTTGTGGCGCATGAGACATCCATGACAAAGACCCGTTTTAGCCATGACCTGAGATGAATTATAACCAAAACTGTCTGGTTTACATCTCGTATGGTAGTGTAGTCTAAAGTGGGGAGGCGCCACAGCTTCTCTAGTCGTTTCACAACCCTTTCGGGATTGGGTGAATAGCTGTGGCCTCCACGATCTAGGGTATTCTGGATCTAAATTTACATGGCGTCGCGACCGGATTCAAGCCAGATTGGACAGAGTTTTTGGCTCTACGACCTGGCTAGAGGCCTTTCCTCACACAATTAACCGACATCTTCCCTTCCTCGGCTCGGATCATTGTCCTTTGCTCATCTCCTTCTTTAGTCCAGCCTCCAGGCCACGGGCCCCCTCCGCGTTCCAGTTCCAAAATGCTTGGACTATCCAAGGGGGGTTTGACACAGTGGTTGCAGCACATTGGCACCCCAACGCGGAGAACGTCAGTCAGGCGTTAACCACACTCTCCCACCAGCTTCAATGCTGGCAAAAGACAGCCGGCAGCAACTTTATCGCCAAAAAGCAACGATTACTTGCCTAGTTGGAAGGGATACAGCGTCACATGCAGGCCCACAACCTCGACTATCTACAAGAGTTGGAAGACAAACATAGTCAGGAACTGGTTCAAGTCCTGGGTGAAGAGGAGCTTTATTGGCATCAGAAAGCTTACTGTGACTAGATTTCTCGAGGGGATTGTAATACCAAGTACTACCACACTGTCACCCTCTCCAAGAGGAAACAGCTGCGAGTGGAGAGATTGAAGGACCATCGTGGCACTCTCATATCGGACCCTGAACAACTGCGTCTCCTCACCAAGAACTACTTTGCCCAGCTTTACACTAGAGACAAAGGGACTCCTAGTTGATTTCCTGTGTCGAGAGTTTTTCTTGCTCTCTCCGCCGGGAGAATCCACGACTTAGAGCTGCCCTTCCTTGCTAGCAAAATTAAAAGTGCGGTCTTTGGCATGAATCCTAATAAAGCCCCTGGGGTCGATGGATTCAATGCGTTGTTCTTCCAACATCAATGGTGTACGGTAGGCTCGGTGGTGGTGGCCTTCATCCAGGATGTTTGTTGATTGGTTCGGTGGGACTCTACTCTGAACCAAACACTCTTGGTGTTGATCCCTAAATTGCCCTCCCCGTCCTATATCTCCCAATTTCGTCCCATCAGCCTCTGTACCGTGATGTATAAAATTCTCTCTAAAGTTCTGGTGGATCGATTGAAACCGCACATGGACCACCTGGTTGCAGCTAATCAATGCAGTTTTATCCCTGGTCGCGACATCACCAACAATATCATTATTGCACAGGAAATTATCCATTCGATGAGAAAGCTTAAGGGCAAGATCGGGTACTTAGCTCTCAAAATTGATCTGGAGAAGGCTTTTGACCGACTCAACTAGTATTTTATTCAGGACACCCTATTAGACATCGGTTTTCCGTCGTATCTCATTTCAGTTATTATGAAGTGCGTGACCACGGTGACTATGCAAGTTATGTGGAACGGTGTCCCGTCTGAACCCTTTCAACCTACTCACGGACTCCGATAAGGGAACCCTTATCGCCGTATCTGTTTGTATTATGTCTGGAACATTTAGGCCACCTAATTTCTCAGGAGGTGGCTCAGGGTCACTGGCAGCCCATCAAGCTTAGTCGCACAGGCCCTCCACTCTCCCACCTCTTTTTCGCAGACGACGTAATCTTATTCCCCTCAGCGTCAGCCAATCAGACTCAGGTTATTCGTCAGACGATTCTGCTTGGCATCGGGGCATCGAGTTAGTGTGGAAAAATCCGTCGCCTTCTTTTCCAAGAATGTTCCACAGGAAACGAGGAATCACCTCAGCCAATTACTGTAAGTCAAGAGTACCGACAATCTCGGTAAATATTTAGGAGTTCCACTGATCCATGGGCGCATCACCAGACGCACATATCAGTACCTGCTAGACCAGGCGAACACCAAACTTGCAGGTTGGAGAGCTCGCACCCTATCCCTGGTTGGTCGGGTAACCCTCACCCAATTGGTTCTTGCGTTTATGCCGATATATACAATGCAAACAGTGAGGCTCTCGCGACAACTATGTGACGACCTCGAGAAACTTATGCGCAACTTTATTTGGGGCTCGAAGCCTGGCCAGCGGCGACCCCATCTAGTAAACTGGTAGGAGGTGTGTCGGCCAAAACAGGATGGAGGCCTTGGTCTCAAACGCATCCGTTCATCCAAAGACGTGCTTCTTACGAAGTTAGGGTGGGAGTTGATTACTAATTCTACAGCCTTATAGGTCCGGGTCCTCCGGGACAAATATCGCCTAGACCCCCAGTCCCCCCTATTTCAGTAGGCCGCTTCGGTGCCTCCGCATGTTAGAGGGGCATAGCTTCAGCATGGCCCTTCGTAAGGCAAGGATCCACTTGGACCCTGGGCAATGGTACTCGTATCCACTTCTGACTTGACAACTGGTTGGTGGCATGGGGACCCCTCATAAATTATGCTACTGTTCCTATTCCAAAAACTATCCTCCATTCCAAGCTCTCGAATTATATTTCTGCAGCTGGGGAGTGGTAGTGGAGTGTGTTCCAGCAATACCTGCCCTCATCTGTTTGTCTGGATATCGCGGTCACCCGCCTTCCGAGTTACAAACATAGGACGACATTGTTGCCTGGGGTCCCACCACACATGGGCAATTCACAACCGCGTCGGCCTATGCCCTAATCGAAAATCAGTCCCCGGTGATCGATCGACGGTCATGGGACTTAATTTGGACGTGGCTCGGGCCCCAACGCATTAGGTCCTTCCTATGGTTAGTGGCCAAGGCCCGACTGCTCTCCAATTCTCAACGAGTGGCTAGGCATATTGCCAGGGATAACCATCGCCATTTTTGCGGTTGGGAAAAGTCTATTTTGCATGTGTTGAGGGATTGCCAACGAGCGCATGATATCTGGCGTCAATTTCCCAATACAGTTGTGGATGTGGGTTTTTTCCAGCTCAGCGAGGAGGGATGGTTGCGGGCCAACCTCTTTAAGAAGGACCAGGTTAACCAGATCGAGTGGTATCGTCTCTATAGTGTCACCTGCTGGTTTATTTAGCAATGGCGGAATCGAAGCCTCTTCGGGGTAGACTTTGTTTGTCCGATAAACGGCTTACGGGTGGTGTGGGACTATGTTGAGTGGGTTGAACGCGCAAGGATTATTGAATCCAGAGTGTTTCCGCAGCAGCGGCTGCCCAAGGGGCACTTGATTGGCTAGATCAAACCAAATGAGGGATGGGTCAAATTGAACATAGATGGGGCGGCTAACCCAAATTCTCCTTTCACCATTGTTGGGGACTTACTTTGGAATAGTCATGGCCAGTGGCACGGGGCTTTCTTCAAAATATCAAAGGGGGATCCTCGTTGACTGTCGAACTATGGGGTGTTCACTCAGGCCTTTCGCTCGCATGGGAGAGGGGCTATCGTCGCATAGAAGTTGAAGCAGACTCTCTCGAGGTCCTCCAGCTTGTCTTCTCTTCTAATCTCGTTCTGACAGACACTAATCTTCTGCTTGCAGGTATCCGTGCCTTGATTTACCGCAATTGGGAGGTGACATTCAACCACATCTACTGTGAAGGGAATCAATGTGTAGATTGACTGGCTGCGTTAGCAGTTCTATCCAACCCAGGCCTCCATATCCTACTAGAACCGCCGAGTGCTATTACGGATCTCCTCTATAGTGATTTGCAAGGAAGTCTCTATAGTTGTAACTTGTATTAGTGTTGTATTCACATTTTGTTTCAAAAAAAAAGCATGGATAAAGAGATATCATAGACTGGTCATATGGTAAACAAAAAGTCATCAACTTGGAGATAAGACAACTTACATATAGTTCAATTACCTAAGTAATGTATTCCCTTGAAATAATTTTAAATAGCCCGGAGCCTGACTCCTATCGTTTTTGGAAATCCATGTTGGCTTTGAGCTTACTTATGAGATTCTGCTGTGCTGTCGGTTCATATGATTTCTTTCATGTTTGATATGGATGTTATATGTCCTAGCAATTTGCAGCGAAATGCCAGTTGAGAAAATGTTACCATTTGTTGCTCAAATGGTAATTAAGCACATTTATTCTTAGAATCTCTCATTCCCCAGAGCTCTTCGTAATATGTCCAACACAAACTAGTAGTTTTTTTTAGGTGGAACTAAATTTGCAGGCAGCTGCTAGGTGCAGAGCTTTGGGAGCTTGAACTGGTCTTCCTTTCCTCAGCGATCCACGTCTACCACCCTTTACGCTTCATATAGCAAAAACCATATCATGTGTACAGCCTCGATGCCATTTAACTATCATTCCATGTTTCTTGAACATTATAGTTGTATCTATATGTACATACTTGATGCAAATGTGAGTTCATTAAACTATGGCTCTAGGCTTTCTATTCAAGTGTAAATGGGCTATTCCTATGTTACTCGGCAATTTAAATAAGAAAGGTAGAATATGGCATTAAATATTAATGACTGTAATGCCGACGACGACTGCCAGCCCTTAGGCCATCTCCAACCATTATATCAAATTTTTACACCAGATTTGGTGTAAAATGGAATATTCCTAGAATCTTTTTATACCAAATTTAGTGTTACTCTAACCATTCTACACCAAAATTTTACACCAAAATTTTACAAAGAACATACCACAATAATTTAGTTTTTAACTAAATTAATTTATATTTATACAACCACACTAATTTAGTTATTAACTAAATTAATTTATATTTATACAGTATTTTGATTTTGGAAGAAACGAGGATGACCTTCCAAACTATTAATTATTTATTTTAAATTAATATTTTCAAGTGCTTTAGTTTTCCTTTTAAGTTGATTGTTGTAATTTTAGTTTGATTATAATCTCAAGTTTGATTTCCGTTGTAATTTGTTTTAGTCTTGTTTTAATTTCAAATATTTTTATTGAGTTTTAATTTTTTAAATCAATGGTGTGGTTTAAATTTATGTACTTTTTTATTTCAAATTATCTTTTTATTCTTAACATATTTTATTAATGAATTTATAACACTTATAAATAAGAATTAAAAATAAATTTAATATTATATTCAATATTAGTCTCGTTTTAAATGTCTTAATGAGATCTTTATAATGATATGTTTTGTGTAAAGTAATACATATTTTAAATTTAATTACTTAGTAAATTATATAAATAAATCAATTTGTAAAAATGACATAAAGAGAATATGATAAAAAGTAATTAGATAAAATTATCTTTTGCACTTTTGGTATAATGAATAATAACATACCAACCATTTTGACGTGAATATTTGATATCTTTCTTAAAGTGAATTTATTACACCAAATTACGCCAAATTTCATGTTTTGGTGCTTTGGTCGGACATGCCTTAACCCCGTTGGCTATGCCTACGTAAGCTGCAAACGCATGACAATTGCAAGGCAGGCAGATTGCCAGGTTTACGTTAAGAATATTTGTGGAAGCATTACCATATCTTTCTTCCACAATTGGCTCCTGTATTACAACCTCCACATCAAAAGTAGCGGTATTTTTTAAACCACTTTCTCTCTTCCCCATGTAAATGCAAAGAATAAACTTGTTGCACGCTCGTCTGATCCACTGGTCCATCAGCTCTTGAGCCTCCCAATCTGTCTCTACTCTCACAAATCCTTTTGGTAGCTTCTGTCTTTCTCTCGTTTCTGCTTCTCTAATCTGCCTGTGTGATTAAGCTTTAGAGCCAGCAATGACGTTGAACGCCATAACCGGTAAAGAGAAGCTGGTCGTGGAGGTGGTGGCAGCCCACAACCTCATGCCTAAAGACGGCGAAGGTTCTTCATCACCCTTTGTGGAGGTTGAGTTCGAGAACCAAAGACTCAGAACTCAAGTCAAGTACAAGGACTTGAATCCCATTTGGAATGAGAAGCTCGTATTTCACATTAAGGACGCTGCTGATCTTCCCTACAGTACTATTGAAGTTAATGTCTTTAACGAGAGGAGTTCTGGGAATAGCAGAAACTTTCTCGGAAAAGTTCGGCTTTCGGGTTCAAGCATTGCTAAAGAAGGTGAAGAGGTGGTGCAGTTGCACACTCTTGATAAAAGAAGCTTGTTTTCTCACATAAGAGGCGAGATAAGTTTGAAGCTTTACGTGTCTACCAGGGAGGAGGTCAAGGAGGTTGTGGGCTTCGGTAATGGAGTTGTGGTTTCTGGGTCTACTGCTGCTGGTTCTGGCCCTTCAAAGAAGAACAAGAAGCTGCAGCAACAGAGTCCAGTTATAGTGCGGCAACAGCATCAGTTGAGTACTCAAGAGAACAATAACAGGAAATCACAGCTCCAAAGCCAAACCAATTCCAAGTCTGTGGAGCCAAACCCAGGTGAGATTAAACCTGTTAATATTACTACTGGTCCTAGTCCTGCTGCTCCGGACCACAGTGGTGGGGTCTTGACTGGCAGAGGAGGAGGTGGTGTCGGTGGTGGTTTGAGTTCATACTCCAATGTTTCTAGTGAGTTCTCTCTTAAAGAGACAAGACCACACCTTGGTGGTGGTCCGTTAAACAAAGACAAAATTAGTTCTACTTATGATCTTGTGGAGCAAATGCAGTATCTTTATGTTAGAGTTGTGAAAGCTAAAGAAATAACGTTGTTTGGAGGTGGTGATATAGTGGCAGAGGTGAAGTTAGGGAACTATAGAGGAATAACAAAGAGGGTGGGTTCAGGCAATGTGGAGTGGAACCAAGTTTTTGCATTCTCTAAGGAATGCATACAGTCATCAATGGCGGAGATTTTTGTGAAGGAAGGTAATAAAGATGACTTCTTGGGTCGTGTTTGGTTTGATTTGAATGAGGTTCCGAAAAGAGCCCCACCTGATAGTCAATTGGCGCCACAGTGGTATCGAATGGAGGACAAGAAAGGAGACAAATCTAAAGGTGGTGAAGTTATGGTCTCAATATGGTTTGGGACTCAAGCGGACGAAGCATTTGCAGAAGCTTGGCACTCGAAGGCAGCAAATGTGCACTTTGATGGCCTTTGCTCTATCAAATCCAAGGTGTATCTATCTCCAAAGTTGTGGTACTTAAGGGTATGTGTCATTGAAGCTCAAGATATTGTTCCTCGGGAGAAGGGGACTGTAATGGCGAGGTTTCCCGAGTTTTTTTCAAAGCTGCAGGTTGGGAACCAAATTTTAAGGACTAAAATTGCAGTGCCCAACCCCAATAGAAGCATGTCCAATCCTTACTGGAATGAGGATGTGCTATTCGTTGTTGCAGAGCCATTTGAGGACTGCTTGATGATTTTTGTGGAGGATCGTGTTGGACATGGAAGAGAGGAGACTGTGGGCAGAGTTTTACTCCCTCTCGCTGCCATTGAGAAGCGTATCGATGATAAACAAGTGGTCTCTAGGTGGTTAAATCTTGACAGCCATTTTGGAGTTGCAGCCGAGTCCAAAGTGGTCACAGGATTTGGGTCTAGAATTCACGTGAGTGCGTCACTGGAGGGAGGTTACCACGTTCTTGATGAGACTACAATGTTAAGTAGTGATGTTCGAGCAACTGCAAAACAGTTGTGGAAGCCTCACATTGGTGTGCTTGAGATGGGAATATTGGGTGCAACAGGACTTATGCCGATGAAACTTAAGGAAGGTAAGAGAGAGTCCACAGATGCTTATTGTGTGGCAAAGTATGGTCAGAAATGGGTGCGAACGCGCACTGTGGTTGATAATTTGTCACCAAAATGGAATGAGCAGTACACATGGGAAGTATTTGATCCTTGCACTGTTATCACTGTTGGGTTGTTTGATAATTGTCGGGTTGATAAGAATGTCATAAACAACGCCTCTTGGCGTGATTCTCGAATCGGGAAAGTCAAAATCCGGTTATCAACCCTTGAATCAGATAGGGTTTATACCCACTCTTATCCCCTCCTGATGCTCCACAATACTGGTGTCAAGAAGATGGGTGAGCTTCACTTGGCTGTAAGGTTTTCTTGTGCTAATGTGGCCAACATGTTGCACATGTACACTCTGCCTTTGTTGCCAAAGATGCATTATGTGCAACCACTGAGTGTGAATCAACTGGATATGTTGAGGTATCAGGCTATGAATGTGGTGGCATCACGGCTTAGCCGCGCAGAGCCACCATTAGGACGAGAAGTGGTGGAGTATATGCTTGATCACGATTCTCATATGTGGAGTATGAGAAGAAGCAAGGCCAATTTCGCTAGACTAATCAATGTGCTCTCTAGTCTTCTAGCTCTGGCTCGTTTTATGGACTCCTTGCGCAATTGGAACAAGCCTCTTTACTCAGTCATGTTTCTGTTGATTTTTCTTTTGCTGGTTGCAATGCCTGAGCTCTTTATTCCCGCTGCACTGCTGTACATGGCGTTTGTAGGACTCTGGCGTTTCAGGTCACGACCACGCTACCCACCCCACATGGACGCGAAGCTCTCTCATGTAGAGAGCGTTTGGGTCGATGAATTGGACGAGGAATTTGATTCATTTCCATCCAGTCGAAGCGCTGATATTGTGAGAGTGAGGTATGATCGGCTAAGGAGCGTGGCAGGGAGGATTCAATCTGTGGTTGGTGACATGGCTACACAGGGTGAACGTTTCCAAGCATTGCTAAGTTGGCGAGATCCCAAAGCTACATTCTTGTTTGTGATTCTGTGCTTGGTTGCCGCTATTGGATTCTATGCTGTGCCTATAAGAGTTGTGGTGGCCTTTTGGGGGCTCTATATTCTCAGGCCACCAAGGTTCAAAAACAAGCTGCCTTCTAAGGCTTTCAACTTTTTCAGGAGACTGCCTTCGAAGGCTGATAGTCTGCTATAAAAGTAAGCCTGCACAGCTATAGTCTGCTATAAAAGTGAGCCTGCATAGCTTCTAAAGTGATTGATACGCCATTTGGCTTTTGTTGTCATCTCTTGTTTCTGTTTTGGCTACCCTATCCGCATCCTCGGCTATTGTGTCTTATTGTGGTCACTTCGATGCATCTAGGTAGTTGTCTTTTTGGGTGCAGCGTAACTCGCAGGCTTTTATTGTCTGTATGACAATAAACGTGGATATAAGATTGATGAGTTATTTCCTTCTTACTGATTTGAGCTTGTATATTCTTATTTTATTTGGGTTCTTAAAGTAGGTTATTCTTGAGTCAGTTGTCACCGATTTGTCATGATAAACAAACTGTGATACGTGTTAGATCTTAAATTAACCCATATATAAAGAGGGCATGTATGTTGAAATATAAGGGAGAGTTTATCTTACCTAAAAAGAATATATTATTTTGAGTATATATATGCACCTACTAAGTTACTTCTGGTTATCAAATTTCATTTAGGCTTTTATGGGCTTAATTTATTTGATTGTAATTTTAAAAAATTTAACAATATTGTCAACTTAACATATAAATTGGTGCCACCTAAGGTAATGACTGCTATTTGATAAAAAGGAAGACAATACAGCATAATGCACAGGATATAACATTTTTTTTTCGGTATTTTGATAACAAAAATTCAATTTTAGTATTGATTAATATCGTATATCATTTTAAATAATTTTTTAAAACTACAAACTAATCTTTCAATTCTACATAATTAAAATTTTTATTAGAAAATTATCATTTGAAAAGCACAACTTTTGCAAAGTTTTTTGGTTGACCAATGTCCCAACCACTTTTAAACATATGTGCTTATGCTCTTCGGTGATGTAACAAATCATGGGTTGATCAGTTGTGTAAAGCTCTTAGTAATAAAACAAAAGCTTCCCAACAGTCCAGCGCAACCTCCAAACCATTAAACATGCATAAAAGATAGCATCTAGAAATTTTAAGAGAACCAACGATAACTACCTTCTTTCTTCCTCTTTCACTTCATTTCCTAACTGATAAGTGTGTTTAAAAACACCTTTTTTTTTAAATTTGCATGTAACATTTCCCTCGTAGATTCCCTCATTGTGTTTGTGTTAGCAAAAAAATTGGAGGAAATTGTGAAGATTAACAATCTCAAAATCCCTCACACTTAGGTAAATTTTCAGATCTAATTTTGTGACTTTTTTTTTGTAATTTTTGATCATTCTACACTAGCTAATGGTTGGATTATATATTGTGGTTGTTTCGGACAATATTTGAAGTTACATGAAAGTATAAAAATGGATAAAATATAGATGAAAAATTGAAAAAAGAAGAGTAGTTATGAGAAGGGGAGAGCGTGAAGAAGGTGACATTTTTTGAAAATTTAAATTACATGTAAAGGCAGAATAAGAAAATCAAAGAGTGAAGGATAAATTTAGAATTTACTTCCAAGAAGGGCATTTTTGATATTACATGAAATAGGTGAGGGTAAAATAAGATTTTTAATTAGTTAAGGGTACTTTAGTGATTATGGTGGTTAGGCCTGTAAAGATATTATTTTTATAATTAAGTATAAATTAGAAAAGAGAATAATATTGGATTGCTAAGTATATTTGGGTCTGAAATTTTTCATAGATTAGTCTAATAGAATTTTGTGATGTCTAGGTTTGAAAGTCTGATTAAGGAGTAAATTGAACTACAAATTATCCGAAATCGAAGTAAGAATAACCTTGAACTTTACTCTTAAAATAGAATACTATTTTGTTATTAATAAATTATATTTTGAATTAGTCATTAATTAAATTAATGATTAATGATTACATACATGAATTATGTTTACTTTATTTCACTAATAATTAACAAAGTCAAGGTTTTCATGTTTATATTTTTATATTTGTCACATTTTAAAAAGTGAATTGTTTGTTAATTCGACAAAAAATGTGTTAATTAAATAGAGATTGGTTGATAATATGTTGTGAATAATTGGTAAAAATCAAGAATTGGTGGCTTGCCTAGGATAGGCTACATTATATGGTCTTAGATGGATAGATTGTGTCGAAATGAGTGAGAGGTGGCTAGATGTTTGTCCATGGATGTCCTGTGCTGATGACTTGGTACTGAAGTAGTACTGAAGTGCCAAGAGAGATTGAGGTACCCTGTGTCGATATTTATACATATAATTACGTTTCCATTTAGTGAGAGATTTTGATGAGATAAGATAAGCCGATAGATAATGGAATGTAAGCTTACTAGGTTAAGTAGGGCCTAGGCAATTCAGTTAATGATGGAATAAAGCATAAATGGCAGTTATGTATTAATATGTTTGTTAATTGTTGTGTGGTAAAATTTTTGAGATGTTTATTAATTGTTTGGATTAGATTGAGTAATGTTTTAAACATTCGTATTATATATATGTTTTCATTGGTTAACTAAGTGTTATAATTATTTATTAAGTAATTTGGTTTTAAGGATACGGTCGGTTACCCTTACTGAGTAGGCTTCTTACTGATTGCCATTTTATTTTTTTAGGAGATCAAGGTCGATAACCCTAATGCACAAGACTGATAGAGTGGAGATTACGTGGGACAAGCAGATTAATTAAGTAAAGCTATTCAATTGTATATATTTTTTAATGTAACAGTTTAGAAAGTAGTGTTGTATAGAATATTTTTTTGTGTTTGACAAACAATCCTCTCTTTTAGGACTAATGAGGAATTTGATGATTAATATGATGTTTTGGGAATGATTTTGATAATTGTGATTTAAGAATTTGTGGAAGCGTCATATTAGGTGGTGTCAGAGTGGGTTTATGTTTCTAAGGACGTATTGAGTGAAAAAAAAACTAACAATGTGTTCTTATCTTATCTAAGATGACTTCAAAAGATGATAATGCTGGCCCTGAGTCACCTAGAGAATTGGGAAGTTTGGTTGTGCTCCAGATGTGTCGATCAGGGGGATGCCTAAGTGAATAGGATAGGAGGAGAGGTGTCGATTGCACCACAAATGATATAGTTCTTTTAGATGATGCAGCAAACTATTATTGCGGCTCTAGCCTGAGGTGATTTCAGGGTGGATCATAACTATGAGCAAACCCATAAGATGAGTGCAGTAGAGTTTTGAGGTACTACTGATTCTGAGGACGCTAAGGCATGGTGGGAGCAAATGAAGATAAATTTAGATTGCCTTGAGTGTACCTTAGAAAGAAGATTGCATTAAATTGTTTCCTTATTCTAGGGAAATGCATTGACATGGAAGTGAGTGAAGAGATCTTATGAGACCTGATAGATGACTTGGCAAGAGTTCCAAAGAGAGTTTAGAGATAAATTCACCCCATAGATATATCAGAATTGAAAGAAGATGGAGTTCATGAGTTTGGTTCAGATAGAGGAGATGTCAGTGGCTGATTATAAGGCTTGCTTTATAAACTTGTCTAAGTATGTATTTGAGGTTGTGGAAAATCTTGAAGACAGATGTTAACAATTTGAGTAAGGTCTGAAGATGGATATTCATTTCGGTTTGGGGGTTGCTACTTCTGATTTCAAAAAGTTATCAAAGACTGCATTTAGAGTGGAGGATGTAATAGAATAAGGTAAAAGGAGAAGAGAGCTAAAGAGGTGACCAGAGAGTCATCAAAGAGAGGGGAGTCTGTCTATTAAGAGGGGAGCTACTCATATTGGTGCAAGGGGTTTAGGAGAGTCGATGGCACATCAAGCAAAGCGGTAGTTTCTACCGATCTGGTGGAGATCAACGAGCTGATAGGGATTCAGGACAGCAGAGCACTACTAGTGCACCATCAGTTGGATTCGATAGGGGTGGAGGAGTTGGAGCTATCTGCAGGAGATTTCATAGAGGAATATGTTGGGGATGTACCGGGATCAACCAAGCATGTTATATTTGTGGAGAGCCAGAGTTGTCCAACAGTAGGGAGGAGTTCAAGAGTGAGGGTAGAGGACACAATATAGGGGCAAAGGGGTGCTCTTAGCTCAGGCAGAGGTTCAGGTAAAATTGGTAGCAGAGGTGGTGGTAGAGGAGGTAGACATGGACCAGCAGTAGGTATAAGTACTGGTAGGACATCCTCAGCTCATAGTTAAACACAAGCGAGGATGTGCCATATGACGAGTGAGAAGGCACCTGCAGCCAATGATGTCATTTCTAGTACAAATTTATTATTTGATGTTAAAACTTATGTGTTAATAGACTCAAGATCTACATACTCTTACATTTCTTTAGAGTTTGCCTATAGAGTTCAGAGGGAGGTTAGTCCTTTAAGATATGACCTAAGAGTGTTGTTACTAGTAGGAAACTATGTGGTAGTAAATAGTGTAAGGAGGGAAATGCTACTGAGAATTGGTGAAATGGAGTTAATAATTGACTTGATAGTGATGGAATTAAGGACTTTGACTTGATTCTCTGGATAGATTGGTTGGCTTAACATCAAGATGTAATAGATTGTTATACAAAGGAGGTCATAATAGAGTCTTTCAGTAGGAAAAGCTCAAACATAGTGGCTAATTTGAGTGGACATAGTATGATTCCATTGGTGGAATTGAGGGAACTAGAGGTTAAAATGGAGTTTGATTATGTGAGTGGTTTATTGACAACATTACAGGTCTAACTAGATTTGTGTGACAGGATAAGAGAGGCTCAAACTTAGGATTCTTATATGATGTAGATGAGAGATATAGTAGACTAGGGGGACTTACTTTTCGGTAAGAGCAGATGGAACATTAGTGATTGGGAGGCGAGTTTGTGTACCAGATGAGATGGATTACGAGAGGAGATTTTGAAGGAAGCTCACAGTGCATTATATGCTATACATCCTAGTACTAAAAAAATGTATCAGGATAAAGACCTTATTATTGTTGGCCAACAATGAAGAAAGATCTGGTAGAGTTTGTGTCGAGGTGTTTGACCTGTCAGTAGGTTAAGGCAAAGTATCGGGCACCAATAGGAAAATTAAGACCTTTAATCATTCTGTCATGGAAGTGGGAGAAAATTTCAATGTATTTCGTGGTAGCATTACCAAGGACTAGGCATAGACATGATTCAGTTTGGGAGATTGTAGATAGGTTGACTAAATCAGCTCATTTCTTACCTATACAATAAGCAGATTACTTGGATAAGCTTGCAAAGTTGTATATTGATGAGATTGTAAGGTTACATCAGGTTCCAATATCTATTGTATCAGATCGAGATCTACGGTTTACTTCTCGATTCTAGAGGAGTTTAGAGACAACTTTAAGGACTAGGTTGAATTTGGGTACTACATTTCACCCTCAGTTGGATGGATAGTTGAAGTGTATGATTCAGACATTAGAGGATATGATGAGAACTTGTGTGCTAAATTTTGAGGCTGATTCAAATAGATATCTACCTTTTGAGGGTGATTCAAATAGATATCTACCTTTGATGGAGTTTGCCTATAACAATAGTTATCACTCTAGCATCAATATGGCATCATTTGGGGCATTATATAGTAGGTGGTTTAGAGATCCGATGTGTTAGGATATAGAGGGTGCTTGGTTTAAGAGATGATGAAGAAAATAAGGGTGGTAAGGCAATACTTGAAGGCAGCTTAGGATCGACAAAAGAAATATGTTGATCAATATTATCGAGAGATAGAGTACAATGTTGGAGATATGGTATTTCTTCAGCTATCATCTTGGAGGGGAATTTAAGGTTTGGTAAGAGAGGGAAGTTGAGTTCAAGGTATATTTGACCATATGAAATTATACATGTGGGGTTTAGCTTACAGATTATCTTTACCATCAGAGTTATCACAAAATCATGATTTGTTTCATGTGTCAATGTCGAGATGGTACCAATTAGATCCTAGTCATGTTATACCGAGGCCTGAGATCAAAGTAATAAATAACATGGCTTATAAAGAGGAGCTAGGGGAGATATTGGATAGAAAAATTAGGAAATTAAGGAGACGGGAGATTCCGATGGTGTGAGTTTTGTGGAGTCATCATGGTTCTCCAAAAGAGGCGACTTGGGAGGTAGAGGATGAAGTTCAACCTCAATATCCTCATTTGTTTGGATCCTCAGGTACGCAATTTAATTTTGAGGGAGAAATTCTTTTATGATGGGGAGATCTGTGAAGCTCACTTAGTAATAAAAGAAAACTTACCTAACAGCCCAACCTAACCCACAAACCATTAAACATGTATAAAAGACGACATCGGGAAATTTTAAGAGAACCATTGATAACCACCTTCTTTCTTCATCTTTCTCTTCATTTCTTAGCTGGCAAGTGTGTCTAAAAGCACCCTTTTTCAATTTGCATGTAACACTTCCCTCATTGTGTTTGTGTTGCAAGACAATTGAAGTTGTGGAGATTAACAACCAAAAAATCCATCATACTTAGGTAAATTTCTAGCTGCAATTTTGTGACTTTTTTTGTTATTTTTGATCATCCCACACTAGTTTATAGTTGGATTGCATGTTGTAGTTATTTGGGACAATATTTGAAGTTGCATGAAAGGATAAAAATGGAGAAAATGTCGCTGGAAAATTGAAAAAGAAGAGTAGTTAGGAGAAAAAAGAGGGTGAAGAAGGTGACATCTTTTGAAAATTTAAGTTGCATCTGGGGGTAGAATAAGAAAAGCAAATAGTGAAGGGAAATCTGTAATTTACTTCCTCAAAGGGCATTTTTGGTATTACTCGAAATATATGAGGGTAAAATATGATTTTTAATTAGTCAAGGGTATTTTAGTAATTACGGTGGTTAGGTTAGTAAGGATATTATTTGTATATTAAGAATAAATTAGAAAAGAGAATAACATTAGATTATTAAGAGTATTTTTAGATTTTTTTTGTGAATTAGTCTAATAGAATTTTGTAATGTCTAGGTTCAACAGTTCGATTAAGGAGTAAATTGGACTATAAATTAATTGAGTCTGAAACTGAGGTTAGGATAACCTTAGACTTTACTCTTAACATGGAATACTGTTTTGTTATTAATAAATTATATTTTGAATTAGTCATTAATTAAATTAATGATTAATAATGACATACACGTTTATTTTATTTTACCAATAATTAACAAAGTTAAGGTGTTTCGTGTTTATAATTTTATAATTTGTTACATTTTATAAGATGAATCGCTTGTTATTCGATAGAAAATGTGTCAATTAAATTGAGATTGGTTAATCATATATTGTGAACAATTGGTAAAAATTGAGAATCAGTGACTTGTTTAGGATAGGTTACATTCTATGGTCTTAGATGGATACAATGTGTCAATATAAGCAGGTGGTGGCTAGGTATCAACCCGTGGAGCATATACTGAGGCATCTTGAGTCACAGGGATGTCCTGTGCTAATGGTTAGGTACTAGAGTGGTACCGAAATATCTTAAGTCTTGAGGATATCCTACGTACATAGCTAAGTACTGGAGTAGTACTGGGGTGTTAAGAGAGATTGAGGAACCTTATGCCGATATTTATACAATTAATTACGTTTTCATTTGGTGAAAGATTTTGATGTAATGAGATGAGCCGACAGATCATTGAATATAAGACTACTAGGTTAAGCAAAGGCCCTGGCAATTCAGTTAATGATGGAATAAAGCATAAATGGCAGTTATGTATTAATATGATTGCTAATCATTGTTTGGTAAAAGTTTTGAGATGTTTATTAATTGTTTGGATTAAACTGAGTAATGTTATAAACATTTGTATTATATGTATGTTTTAATTAGTTAACTATGTGTTATAATTATTTATTGAGTTACTTGATTTTAACGGTACAGACGGTTATCCTTACTGAGTAGGTAGCTCACCCCTTACCATTTAATTTTTTTTAGGAGATCAGGTGATTACCGATAACCCCAGCGTAGGAGACTAACAAAGTGAAGATTAGGTGTGGCTAGTAGTTTAATTGTATAAAGTTATTCGATTGTATATATTTTTCAATGTGACAGTTTGGATAATTGTGTTAGATAGAATATTTTTTGTGTTTGACAAAGAATCCTCTCTTTTGGGACTAATGAAGAATTTGATGATTAATAGGGTGTTTTGGTGATGATTTGGATAATTGTGGTTTAAGAATTTGTGGGAACATTTCAAGTTGGGACATCCAGAAGTTGTTCTCAAAACACTGAACCCTTATTCTTTGTTTACAAAGGAGAGAAAATGTACATTTAGAGCAAGAAAAGTGAGTATTTATAACTTAATAGGGAGTAGTAACTAACAATAAAAAGGATGATACAATGTTAATAGTTTCCAATGCCAACCAAAATTAAGCAGCTAACTGGTTACTATAGGTTCATCAAATGTTATGTATCAATCAGTTGACCAATTGAGCTCAAAGGATTTTAGAAGTTAAAAGCGGCTTCGATGTCAACTGCTATTACGTCATTGCTTGGTTTTAACAAGATGTTTGTGATTGAAACCAACATGAGGAAAGATTGATTGAAACTAATGTGAGGTAAGATGACGTTAGTGTTGGGCATCTTATTGCTCAAGTCTCTTTCATCAAAATATATCCATTTATCTGTATATGAGCAAGAACTAATTATTAGCACTATTTTCAACTATTAGACTACATCATTGGTTATCTAAGTTGTTAGTTTATGATTTTGAAATTGTGTATAAGATGTTAGCTCAAGGCTTAATGACTTTGATGATGGCCTTTCAAATTTGGAATTATTTCCTTCTATTGCTAACGGGTTAATTATCTAAAGGAAATAAAATCATATGATAAATGCTTTCTTTCTTATAGAAACCTTCCTTATGAACTTATCTGATTTATTAGAAATGATTCCATAATATCTGGAGGGATCTTACAAATCACAATCAGCTCCATAATATGATCATTTGTCTTAACATCTGGATACTGGAAGATTTTTGTCAAATATAGTATTGAAGATTCAAAGTCAATTCAAGATATAAGAGAAGCAACAGCTAGTTGAAGAAGATGTCTATTTAAGGAAGAGCTACTGCTTTTGAAAAAACATATCAGACTCTTGAATTACAACAGCAGCATCAATAATCTTGAAAGTGATATCATTATCAAATCTCTTGCACTTTTGGAAAGTGAAAATTCTTTTTGAGAGAAATCATTGAAGCTCATATTGAGCAAACTTCATTTGTTGAGAGCTTTTAGAGGCTAGGTAAATACTACTAACGTGGAAGGTTGGAGAACCTAAAAAATATATACTTGTGAGCTTGAAAAGGCTCTTCAAATTACTACTTAGATTTTCATAGTGAAACAATCAAGTTGCATATTTGAGGACTAAATGTAAACTTGGGTTATAAACTGAACCAATCAGTATAAATCGACTGCGTCCTTCTCTCTCTTCTCTTAACTTTTATATTTCTGTATTAGATTGTGTGTGTGTTCATTTCAGCAAAAATCTCCTTCGCTATTATAGTAAGCTCCTTTTGTTTTCAACTTGCTAAAGGTTCCTTTCATTTTAAAAAACACCTTTTTTTTTAAATTGTTTTAACTAGATTTATCCTTTAGTAGGCTCCTGTTATTTAACAGGCTTCTATCACTTAACAAGCTCCTATTGCTTAAACAAGCTCCTATCACATAACATGCTCTTATTGTTGTTCTAAATTTTGACAGGGGCCTGTCGAAATTTAGAACAACAATAAGAGCATGTTATGTGATAGGAGCTTGTTTAAGCAATAGACCCTGTCGTTTTATTTGAATTAAAAATATCTCTTAAGTGTGTTTGCTTTATCATTTGATATCAAATAGAGGTTTCACATTTATTATGTTTTACAGCACATGATAGATCATAGCAAACAACTTGAGAAGTTTTGAATGACAATCCGTCTCAAAACCTCCTTATTTCAATGGAAATAACTACTCATATTGGAAGGAGAGAATGACCATTTATCTTAATTTAGTGCTACTATTCCATCTCTCTGTAAATAATTCTCAACTTTAAGGCAGGGGGAGAGTTAAGAGTTAGTTGATGATATATTTTTTCCTTTCATGATTTTGGGTATGACATGTCATATATCTTTTCCATAACTTTGTTGCTATTTTTTTCCTGATTTAATTCTTTTCCTTATACGTTTTTGATAATGAAAAAGGTGGAGGATTAATTTTGATATTCTATATATTTTTGCTGAAGATTGATGATATACTTGCATAACTGTCACCTGCATATGATGAATATGTGATATTTTTTATTGTGAAGTCCTTATGGTAGAAAGGAAAGGTTACTTCCAATTAATAAGAAATTATAAAGCTAATAAATATATCTCGGACTCTTGTCATTTCTGTGATTTGTTAAGGAAAGGCTCATTCAATTCAGTAAGAACTTATAAAGCTGTCAGGTACCTCTTGAACTCTTGTTTGAATTTTGAAAATGTATCTATTATTAGTTGTCGTCATTAAAAAGGGGGAGATTGTTAGCTCAAGGCTTAATGATTTTGATGATGACCTTTCAAATTAGATGTGTTTCCTTATATTGCTAAGAGTTAATTCTCCAAACAAAATAAAATCACATGATAAATGCTTCCTTTCTTACATAAACATTCCTTATGAACTTATCTAATTTATTAGAAATGATTCCACAATATCTGGAAGGATTTTACAAATCACAATCAGCTCCGTAATATGTTCATTTTTCATAACATCTGGATGCTGGAAGATGTTATTGAATATGGTATTAAAGATTCAAAGTCAATTCAAGATATAAGAGAAGCAACAATTAGTTGAAGAAGATGTCTACTTAAGGAAGAGTCACTGCCTTTGCGAAAACATATTAGATTCTTGAATTACATTAACAACATCAATACTCTTAAAAGTGATATCATTATCAAATCACTTGTGCTTTAGAAAGTGAAAATTCTTCCTAAGAGAATTCATTAAAGCTCATATCGAGCAAACTTCATTTGTTGAGAGCTTGTAGAGGTTAGGTAAATACTACTAGTGTGGAAGGTTAGAGAATTTTGAAAAATATGTACTTGTGAGCTTCAAAAGGCTCGTCAAATTATTACTTGAATTTTTATACTGAAACACTCAAGTTGGATACGTGGAGACTGGAAATAGGCTTGGGTTGTAAGTTGAACCAGTATAAATCAATTGTGTCCTTCTCTCTATTCTCTTAACTTTTATATTTCCATATTGTATTGTGTGTGTGTTCGTTTTAGCAAAAGGCTTCTTCATTATTATAGTAGGTTTGTTCTATTTTCAACTTGTTAAAGGTTCCTTTCATTTTAACAGGCCCCTTCTTTTTAAAAATTTTTTAACTGGATTTATCCTTTAACAGACTCTTGTCATTTAATAGGCTTCTATAACTTACCAGACTCATATTGCTTAAATATAGTCCTATCACATAAGAGGCTCCTCTTGCTATGCAAACTCTATTGTTGTTTTAAACTTCGATAGGTCCCTGTCGATTTATTTGAATTAAAAGTACCTCTTGTGTGAGTTTGCTTTATCATATGAAAGAGGTTGATAATCAAGCTACTACTGCACTCTCTGGAGTGTATAACTCCTAATTATTCTCTTTACTAGTATCTATTATCAATTTTAATCTTCTACTTGAGTTTAGAGATAAAGATATGATAAAATTTTGCAAGAGATAATTAAGCTAGAAGTTGGAGATGAAAGAGTCATTGTTTGTACTTAGGAGCATGAAATGCTCAAATGGAGAAGTAGGATGGTTGTGCCGAATTATTTGACCTACTTCCTTAGTAGGTGGCCATTCTAGAATCGTTGGAACCTTTAAACGACTGTAACCAATGTTCTTTTGGGAAGAAATGCAAAATGATATAGGAAATAACATTAGGAATTGTGATATTTGTCAGAAATAAATATGAAACTATTGCATCTCTTGGATTACTTATCATCTACCTATTATAGAATAATGATGAACAAATAATCAATATGAATTTTATTCAAGGATTATCCGTTTCCAAGAAAAATATTAATAATAATTGATAGATTAAGCATTTTATACTTTAGCTCATCCATATTTAGTACGCAATGTAGTTTACCTGTTTGTTAATCATGTATTCAAATTGCATGGAATGTTATAGTTAGTAATGAATGACAGAGATTTAGCTTCCGCTATAGCTTATTTTGATAGGAGTTTTTAAAAGTTTCATAGTCTTTTTGAACCTCTCCCTGGCTTACCATTTTGATCGTGCTTGGAAGTATATGGTTAGTGAGAGTTCTAATAAGTAGGGGAAATGGTTGCCACCGACCAAACGTTTGCTTAACACCACTTTTCATTCAATAATTCAGACAACATCATTTGAGGCTCTTTATGATTTTCATCGCAAACTTGTATCCCCTATTTTATTAGTGATTCAAAGGTCATAGAAGTGGATCAATCATTGTGTGACAAGAAAAGCATGCTTAAGATATAAAGGTTTTGTATGGACTATCAGAAGTTTTGATAAATGGATTTTCCTATTTGTGATACAAATCAAATAAAACTCTATAATTTCATTATAATCTTTATGAAGACAAAACTTTTATCATAGAATCACTATCTCATTTGAATTTTGTCTTTTAAATCTCGATAAAAGAATATAAACTCACTAAAAAAGGTAAGAAAAATTCTATATAAAATCTCTGAACTTACATGTTTGGGTACAATTCAACTTGTCTTTAATTGTTCTTTTATATTTTACAAGATTATGATGAAATCAAAATCAAATCATACTATTTGATATCATATGTAACAACATACTCATAATTTGATTCTACCAATTTATTTGCTTAAGATTTTCCACTTTTGAGCTTTTATTGAAATTGTATTGTTCTAATAATTGGTTTACCTCATTATATGCTTTAATGTGTACCATTGACATGCTCAAGATAATGATTGTTAATAGATTATGAAGGCAAACTTAGCTTTATTCTTCAATATTTTAAACAATTTTTAATCTAGTAGAAATTCTATTTAGAGAATGGCTTTAAGTTTCAGTTGGTAACCATTTGCTTATCTTAATAAATATTTCTTACTTGGTTGCTTCTCCTTGATATATATCTTAAGAGTTGGTATTTTATCTTAAATTTGCAATTAATGGGATACATCATGTCCTAATTATTTTTATGTTGGAACAAGAAATTTTTCGTGCTACAATGGCATTTGATAGTTGTACTACAAATACAATAGGTGAAATTGATGATGATGTTGTCTGTGCAATGATTGATCAGTGCAACTACGATCAACTTCCCTGGGGTTAATCATTTATAATTAATTTAGACTTGTCTCATCCTCTTCTTAACAAGCTACAACTGGAGATCCTTTCGAGAGTGGGTCACTCAATTGAAGAGTCAACATAAAGGAGACAAAAGTCGTTATCGATATGGCATATGGTAACACCCTAAACCCTATATGGAAAGAGAGGAATTCGGAAATGAACTCCTCAACATTGCCAGAGATCACTAGGTGGACTAGACAATAGTGAAACAAACCAATTCAGCCGAGAACTAGCTCATAGCAATGCATGGAGAGTTAAAGATTAAAATACAGAAGTAATAACTTAGACAGAATACTTGCAGGAATTCCTCCACAAAATAAAAGAATGGTGAGAAAAAATGCAAAAGGGAACACAAAACTGGAACCTCATCAAACTACAGAATCAGACCACAGCTCGGGAGCTCCCAGGAATCTAACTTAGCAAGGCGTGCGTGCAGTAGACGTGGCAACAATAGTGCCTCCTCACACGTGTCTTCACCTTGATGTTCATTGGAAACTTGCTAGCTTTAGTAATGTACTTGATGTGCAATGTCCTAGTACAACATGATATTTATCTTTGACTTTACAGCTTTTTAGGCCCCTGAGAAAACATATTGGAAGATAGTCACAAGACTGAGAATTGTCTGAAGTCTCCTGGTCCACGGGATGAGTCGAATCTACGGCAGGCAATTCAGCATCACAAGAGACGTTTTAATCACGTCGTCAAAGCCTAAAATTATACCGAGAAACGCGTCAATATACATCTACTTTGAGCCGCACAAGGAGAATGGTTGTGAGTTGCGACCGATAGGCATCGTTGACCTGCTTTTGTGGCACTTGATTTGCTTATGCATTTACGAGAAAATTAAGGCAATTTTGATAACCTATGAGCTACAATAAATCTTGTTAACGATTTTCAATGAATATATCCTTCGGATTTGTCACGTGTACTTGAACTATGTGTATTGAAAGTTACTAATTCTATTGTACATTAATTCGAATGTGAAAAAGAAACTTGAAATTAGATGAACTAAGGAAAGATTCGCGGTTAAGAAGTTTGTCATTTTTGTCCTTAACTTCGTATTTTAAACAAGTGTCCACAAAGAGCATTAAGACACTTAAATAAGGGCATTACCCAGAAAATGTAGGAGAAATAAACATGGTATTATGGCTGCGATGTTAGTGAAAAATGTTAGGGCTCTAATCAATACGTTTGCAAAATTCAACCCATAATATATTACTCGTACAAAATGACTGAGAAATTATAATCATAAAATTTTAATGTGAACAATTCTCTAATATACAGGACAATCGACAATAAAATTCACTAGATCAAATAACATGATATAAAGAAAAGTTCGAGCTCCCTCAGTTAAGAATACCTAACAAGACAATTTCAACTAATGTAGCTTTTTTTTTTCCCCTCTAAAACTCTCTCAAAAGTCTTCTGCTAAATAAACTTTAATAAAACTGTAGTTGATGAAAGTTATTTGGATTCTAAAACTCTTCTATCATCATATGTTTATGTCTAGTACAACTTCTATTAGGATAGGATTTTATACTAAACATAATCACTCACAACTTTATTCATTTTGATCTATAAAGATAGTTAACACTTCTGGAGCTCAGATTTAGTGGAATTAAACAAATAAATATACATAAAATGGGCCTCTACCACAACAATCTCTCCTTCTAGCCCTTTTTAGAGGAGAAAACAACTACCTCATCGATCACTTGATAATCATCTCAACATGCTTACTAGGCTTAAGCTTACTCCTAGGAATTGCTTTTGTTAACATGTCAGCATTATTCTTATCAGTGAGAATCTTTTCTCACTTCATTTATTGCTTAACCACATACCACAACCAATGATACCCAATGTCAATATGGTTAGTGTGAGAATAATAAATGGAAATTTTGTTTAAATTTATAGCATTTTGACTATCACATAAATCCATGTACTTATCTTGTTTCACATTTAATTTTTGGAGAAATTGCCTTAACCAAAGCATCACCTTTCTAGCTACCATAACCACAACATATTCCACCACAGTAGTAGACAAAGTTATACACTTCTACAATTTAGATTTCCAAGAAATAGCTCATCTTGCAAATTTAAACAAATATCTTGAGATTGACTTTCTTTTATTGAGATCATCAGCTATATCTGCATTTGTGTAAACCTTTTAGAATTGGCTCAATACCTCCAAAACTCAAACAAAATCTAGAAATGCCCCACAAGTACTTGAAGGTCCACTTCACTACACTGCAACAAACAGATGAATTTGTGATGAGCATATTGCGACGATTCAAACAATTCATCATCAAAGCTAACCATTTAGCGACCAAAATGAAAAATGTGGCAAAAAGGAAAACCTTTACTGACGTAGAGTAGAAATCGTCACCAAATGTTGAATATTTAGTGATGATTAAGAGAAATCGTCACTAAATGATGGACAATGGGTATGATATCATATGGCAACGCTTTTAAAAAATTTCACCATAACTTATCAAACATTTGGTGAAAAATCTGTGAAATTGTCACCAAAGGGTCTATATTTGGCAACGATATTCTGAATCATGACCAAAAGGTCAATATTTGGTGATGAACTTTTCATTTGGTCTCAAATGGTAAAACAGTCAGCAACGATTTTTTAAAATTGTCGCTGAGTGCTTGACATTTTTTAAAATTATTAAACTAACATTTTTATAATCTATCATAGTTAAAATATGTTTTAATGGAGATTTATTTTGAATGTTTACAACGTGTTATTCAAAAAAGCTCACAACATAATTTTAAGTGTTAAATAGTAGTATCAATTAATCATTAGTATTGACTAACATTGCAAAAATTAGTTACAAAAAGTTTAAATAATTGTATCAATATAATAATATGATATATGGAGTAGTATGAACTTTGAATTAGAAGTTACCCAATTCATACAATCATAGAACCAGAACAATAACAATCCACATTCAATAGTACGTAAGTTGACCCTTAAGTAGTAGATACGTTGTTTGACAAATTATTACAGATACAACAATAAATTAACTTTAAACTGAGTTCAGTTGATTGACCCTGACAAATTATTAAAGATACAACAATAAAGCAATTTTAAAGCTGAGTTCAGTTGATTGACTTGCTAAATGACAATAATATAATTATTTATTTAGATTCCAAGTAATATGAGAGTTGGTAAAGGTAAATGAGTCCCCAATGTCTGGATTCCTAAGAAGGGTCCTTGCACGTTCAAATGCACCAATTGGAATAGTAATAGTTGTTCCCTCAAGTGTAGGGTTTTTCACACCCTCTTGCAACAATTTTTCTACTGTAGCTAAATTTTGTAGAGGATATAATGAATGAGTAGCTAGATTTTGTACCTAAAACACAACCAGTATAGAACTCAGATATTGTCATATTAGTAAATCGTTAAATGAACTAAAATTGGAGTGACATGTATACGTGAAAGAGTAGACAAAGTATTTGGAATTGAAAAATTTTCCAAAACAATCGATTTCCTTAATCCTTTACGAATTGTTGTGACATCGCTCCTGCCTCCATGGCCAAACATGTCATCTTCGAGACTCAAGGAAGCTTAAAACAACATGTAGTATAAACCATCAAATGTGAATATATATAATAGCTTCATAAAAGGAAATGAGATGTACATAATAAGGAAAGTGAAGTTGTTTGGATGATACTAAACACCTTGAAGTAGAAGATCGGCCATGGAAGGCAAATGATGATTAGTGTATGAAGTAGAGATTTTTTATGCATTGTTGGTTTTTTCAGTAGGGACAATTTTGCCACATTCCTCCTAATGGAATGAATTAGGGTCATCCGGAACTAGTCTCCATGTCGACATTCCTTGATTAATAATGTTAAGAGGTATATTTTGCAAAAGTTGATTTAGAATAAAATGATGATATGTTTAACTACAATTTCGATGACAAGTGAAACTAGTCCCGTTTAGCACTTATACATCTTCAATGTGCCTAATGATATGAAAGTCACCCTTACTAAAATTTCAAAATTTTATTGTGTAATTTGTATCATATGCAAAATTTAGAATTTAAAGTAGAATATACATGACTATGTTCTTGGTTTACAGAAATATAGTATTATCTATATGTCTCTATATTACTATTATTGGAAATGAATAAAAGTAAAATACTCTTGAAACAATTTCATCAATGCAGAAACAAAGCATTAATGAGATTAAGTGTTAAACATCGGTGGGAAGACAGTCATAAAAAAATAACAAAGATAGACAGTAAATCATCTTGAAAACACAACCATAAACACAACTCACACATCAAATGCATAATTAAGAACTCACAATAAACATCTATATGGTTTTAGTGAATAATCACAATAGAACAAAAGAATAATAATGATTCAGTGAATAATCGTTCTTCAACGGTGATGAGTAGAACACAAAACCCAAGGACAAGTTATCTACCAGAGGATTTTGGATTGGTGATGACAGCTTGAACGAGAATGGATTAATCTTTTATGTTTTTGTCTTTGAAAACCTAATACAAAATGACGTTGTTTATCTAGTTTAGGTAGACGATGTTGTTTATTGTTGGTTGTAGTTGTTTGGAAGTAGTATTAATTAATTTGCTACGATTTATTGTATTTAGTCGACAATCATCAGATGTAACGACTAATAAATGGTTTGTTGCTAAATTCGATCAATTCATAAATAATTTTTAATGAATTTATTTTCCTATTCCAAATAAAACATAATTTCAATTAAAAATTAAATTATTCATTTGAAAACTATTTGGAAATTAATTTGTTGACTTTTCAAATAAAATAAAATTGACTCACAATTTTCAGACAATTATACATTTTTATTAATATAATTTCAAAAACTTATTTGAAAAAATTAAACATTTTAATTATTGTAATTAATCAAAATAAATAATAATAATTTAAGAAGACATTGTAATATAATTATAAAACTATTTCTAAAAAATTTTATTTAAATATTAGTCATTACTAAAAATAAGCAAATGAAAAACAATTGCATATATAAGTGAGAAGATTAGGCCCTGTTTGGTTCCGTTTTTGTTGACCTTTTTCGTTTTGGTTTTTATAAAAAATAAACTATTTATTAAAACATGTTTGACCCGCATTATTGCTGTTTCTGGTTTCCAAAAATAAAAAACTGCAACGAGATTATGAAAACATTAAAAAGATGTTTTTGGATGATTTTAAAATAGGTTTTTTTTACCCCAAAATTGTTTCTGCGCCGCCGACTCTTCTCCATCTTCAGGTTTGCTATGATTTTTCTTTTTCTGTCCAAGTTTACGTTTGTTTTCATTACTTGTTACCCTGTTATTCTCTGTTTCTACGATTTGTGCTATTGTATATCTCCACTGCTGTGTTGCTTTCATATCTCTTTTATTATCTCCACTGCTGCTGCTTTTGTATATCTCCACTGCTTTTGTATATGAACTCGCC
>JAOSBN010000004.1:22776330-22790382 GCA_027563595.1 Erythroxylum suave | reverse complement strand
AAAATTTTAAATTAAAAATAAAAGAATTCTATGCCTAAATTTTTTCATTTTATTTGAGTAAGTCCCTAAACTAAAAATATATAAAAAATTTTAAATTAAAAATAAAAGAATTCTATGCCTAAATTTTTTCATTTTATTTGAGTAAGTCCCTAAACTAAAAAAATAACAAATAATTTAAAATATTTTATATATCTAAAATAATTTAATTCTATTAATTGAAATAAATATTTAAGATTTCATCTATTTAAATTTCAAAAATCAAATTTATTTTTCAATTATTTAAATAAATAAAATTATTAAATTTTATTTATTTATTATTTATAAAAGATAAGTAATTATTACTAATATTATATAATAGAAACTACATTATTATAAAATATTTTTAGTATGAAGTATAATCATAAATAATATTAAAACTAGTCCTTAGTATTTGTAAATATTGTCCATATTAAATAAAAATTGGATAATTACTTTCTTTATTAATATAATAGAGAAATTTAATAAAATAAATTATTTTACTAAAATAAATATCACATGATATATATGACAAATATAATAATTAATAATAAAATATTTACTGACAAATAAAAATCAATTATTATTCTAATTAATAAAATTTATTTATGTTAACAATTATTTAGTGTACTTATTATTAGTAGTCACAAAAGTACAATTACATTGATAACTAACTAAGTTTTTGTTTTCTTAAATAAATAAAGACAAAACAAAAGCATAAAATAAAAGTTAAAAACCACAAAAAAAAATAGAAATAAAACAAAACATTTTCTTAGGAATTACAGAGATAAAAGTAAACAGCTCTTTAAGAATTAGGAGATTCAGGTACTCACTCAGTAATTTTTTTAGTTCAGGCATTTATTTAAATAAACTTTGGACAGTAACAATACCACTATTCATTTGAAAGATTTAAGGAATTAAAAATTAATATTTTTCCAAGCTAACAGCTACATGGGCTGCCATGTAAATAATAACAAAAGCTTTATGATCGAGTCAGCACTATCGTCTAACTTAACTAAAATAAGCACTAACGTTGTGAAATTAGGAAAAAGTTAATCTACTGTATTAAAATATTCCATCAAATAAAGTGACAAAGTTCAAGTATTGACATAACCATTATCCTGGTTCTAAACAAGTAAAACATTGATAATATTAATAATGTGGTGAAAATTAGTTGATTTCCAGTTAGGACACATCAAACACATGCTTGAATGTCTAGGCCAAAGTATCTAGACATATTAGCAATGATAGATTGATCACATAATAGTTCATGTTTCAACTACCAACATGATCACCTGTGATGGTATCATCTATTTTATCTCTGAACACCAAAACAAATTGTAAATGAAAAGACACCAAAGGGTTTTAGAAGCGGTAGATGATGTTACCTCTTGCGCTATAAGTAAAGCAGTTTCTGGTAACCTTCCATCCGAATAGAAAATTCTTGCTCCCTCCAATGCGGATAAAAGGCTTGATTGGGGAAGATCTTTTGGTACCATAGGAGGATCTCCTGGCGTGTGGATGCAAGTACGAGTTTTCCTGTAATACATTATAAATCATCATCACAAGGTCGAGAACTTTGAACATCTCAAGTGAAAATTAATAACTGGAATTGATTATAAATGATCATTCCAAGGTAGAGAACTTTGAACATCTCAAGTGAAAATTAATAACTCAAACAGCCAATGACGCAACTTTCAACATAAGAACAATGACAGACTAGACACATAGACAATCTCCTCTATGCACCAACAGATAATTAATTGTGTTACCAAATTGATGCAACCTTACTCCATGACTCCTCTTGAAGATCATCCAGAGTTTCCTATTTTTCTAATAATAGAAAAATAGAGGTATTATTTAGAAATATCGGATGAATGCATTATCAAATAGTGCACCACCCTACTATTGTAAATGGATGGGCAAACTGCAAACCCTATCCAATAATACACCTAAGCAACCTTGTTATATTTATAGCCAAACGACCTTAAATCATTATGTATATTCTTGCCTATTTTCACCTCTACATTCAAAAAGTATCAAAGTTAATTTAACAACTTCAAATAATTGTTTCTCTTTGTTTGAACTTTCAGGACTTATCTAAAATTCATTTCTCAAATTACAAAAAGAAGATAAATTCAATTATTAGCCATGTCTAAATACAGATCAATTCAAGCAGAGCAAAGCATTAAGGAAAAGTCCCCCACGTTTGGTTGTCAACGATGACATACGTGAAAGGTGAATTGCCCTCCTTGGAAACCTAGGGAAAAAAGAAAGAAAGAGCAAATTAAAAATTAATCAAATAAGAAGTATCCAGGCATAGCCAGATCCATATGCAAACAACAAAAATTGAACATATTTCTTTTAATGGAGACTTAGTCATCATAAAGATGAAAGAAAATTGGGCTATCAATTTAAACAAGAAAATGAAACTGTTGTGAACTGAAGCATAATAACTACCACGAGAAAAGAAGTATCGACACCATCAGATTCTAGCTCCTCCAAGATACTCCTGCCTTGGCTATCATCGGCAACCTAAATCAGTTTAACAATATATAATCAGCACAACAAACAAACAGCTAATCGATTCACCAATTAATATCAAGCAAGTACGAAACCTTAGAAATAAATCTGGGACTTAAGCCGAGTCGAGCAGCACAAGTCAAAGCGTTTCCAGCATTTCCTCCTCCTTGAACCTGGAAATGAACTCAATTAAAGGACAAAAATAACAAGAAGAAGCAAAGCAAAGTTTTAGTTTGATGGATTACAGAAATGGGAGAGAAGCGACACCTTCAAGCTAGTGCTTCTGATCTTGTCGTCGGGCTTAGGATAAGAAGCAACGGCTGCCAAGAAATCTACGGAAACTCCTCCACATCCCAGCTGTCAACCAATTTGGTGCTTATACTAAAAAAAATGTCGAAATCTGAAGAATTTTCAACAGGACAAAAAGATAAGAGAGGAACTTACGATGATGCGGTGTTCAGGGAGTGGAGGAAGGTAATCTGACGACGACATTTTCACACTGTTGGTTAAAGCTCAACAATTAATTTAATTTAACGACTGCCGAGCCGAAACAATAATAAAGGCATTGCAATTGGTTGTCACTTAAAAAAGAAACAAAAAGCGGGAGACAGATGTTGTTTGCGACCTGCCACTACTGCTAGAACTGTAGTTAATAGTAACGAAACAATGGCGAAGCAGCCAAGAGTACCGCGAAGTGGCACTGGGAAGTGTCCACACCTGCACCATCTATCTCCTCCGTTTCTTCGGGTTCAGATTTCCTTACGTAAACCCCACAAAGATTGACGTACCTTTCTTCTACGCTTTTGATACTGTTACTATTTGGTTTTGCTTTTTCGACTTAATGGCCCGCACGTCATCTTACACTTCTGACTTGGGCTGAGGGGACGGAATTGGCCTCTCGTTCTGCCGGGAGGATAATATCATGACTCTACCAGGAAAGTGTATAAACGTTTTGGAAAATAACCCACTAGATCTTGAATTCATTTATTTCAAATGTGCGTAACTTTGTCATCACTGGCATAAGAAAGAGCCATTTTAACTTTAATTTAGGCACATTCACAAAAATATCTTTGAAAGGTGGGCCTGTTGTCAACAATTTGATTTGCAGCTTCTGCAAAGTTTACAGCTACACGTACCTGTCCTCCAATAAAACATTGGACCATAATAAACATTATATAATAATAAATACAACCATTATAATATCCAACTTACATCTCCCAACTCTGTATGATAAGATAATGAATCAAGATTTTAAAAATCTGATTGTATCTGTCTCTTCCCATCTTCAGTCTTCACACATGACCCTAATCTAACGATCAATTCATCACTAGCTTGATAACCCTGCTTTTTGCAACTGTACACTTTAACAACACTCTTTTAAGAAAACCTCAAACCCAGTAGGGATCATTCCTACCATGCTTGGGAAGAAGCCCACCATGCTCACTCATGCTCCCCCTAAATCGGTAACAGTTAGGTTTGCTTCTTACTGTCCTCAGGGGGCCTGATCTGTTTCCATGCCTAATGGGTAAAGACAATCGATCCCCCACCAAACTTGAAGCTGAAAACGGTCTATTCTCCATCTCTTCAAGGGGACCTGAACTATATTCCATCGTTATGAAAGAAGAGGCTTGCCCATAAGTTAATCTAGGTGATAGCCCGCCAGCATTCCACCAACTACTATCAGAAGGAGCAAGATCACCTTTAAAATCGGAATCAAGGCCAGAAGACTCCTTCTGACTAAAATTCTCCCCACAAGTTTCATCTGTGTCATTGTATATCAACTTAAGTGCCTGCACAACTTCACCCATAAATGGTCTATTGGTCACATCTGGGTGAACGCACATAGATGCAATAGCTGCCACCTTAGCCATGTCATCAAAATCATAACTTCCTGTCAAGAAGGGATCAACCAACTGCTCCAACCCTTCTCGACTGGTTAGCAGTGGACGTGCCCAAGTAACCAAATTTTCCTGTCCCGGAGATTGAGACATGTCTACAGGTTTTCTTCCAGTCAAAAGCTCAAGAAGCACGACACCATAACTATAAACGTCACTCTTGACAAGTAGATGCCCTGTCATTGCATATTCAGGTGCTACATACCTGCAAATTATACAGCTCTGGCATAAGTACATACATGTATCATTAATAATTTTACAATGTTATTAAGTTTGATTCAGTATCTTGCTCCGTTAGTCAAAAGGTGTGTCACTCTGAGGGAGGAAAGTACGAAATTTAACCTAATTGGCCATGCTTGATGGAAATTCTACAATAACCTAGGCTTCGAGAAGATCTTATCTAACAGGAGTAGTTACCCAAAAGTTCCCATGACCCTCGTAGATATGTGCTGACTTCCTTCGGTTGCTTCCCTTGCCAATCCAAAATCAGATACCTTAGGTGTGAAATCTTCTTCTAGTAGAACATTACTAGCCTTAAAATCACGATGGATTACACGAGGATTGGAGTCTTCGTGAAGATAAGCCAATCCTCTCGCAGCTCCAAGGGCAATCTTCAAACGTGAATCCCAGTCAAGAGGTCCCTTTTTCCTATCAACACCTGAAAAATCAATAAAGAGGTAGCCCAAGGAAATTCCAGCTTTATCATATGCTTGTGGGTATAAACAGATATCAACTAGGCCGCCAGTGGATATCATCAAGTTTGTATTGACATCATCATTCAAATAATGCACAATACACTGAATAATCAAGAAACTGGTATGTCCTATCATGAAAATAAAAAGATCCGGTTAAAGATATCAGAAATCATACCATGCAAATGAGATTCAACACTCCCATTGCGAACAAGCTCATAGACCAAGCAACGGGTGTGTCCTTCAATGCATACACCAATCAGTTTGACAAGATTGCGATGGTGCAGCCGACTTAGCATCCCAACTTCAGCAATAAATTCCCGGTCTCCATTCTGGTTGTCCCTAGTAAGCAGCTTCACTGCAACTTCAGTTCCATCTTCCAAAATGCCCCGATAAACACGACCAAATCCTCCTTCACCCAGAATCCTGCTTGAACTGAACTTCTCTGTAGCCCTCTCAAGCTCAATAAATGTAAATGTTCTTACAGAGAGCATACATGCTGCCATGGTGGATGTAAGGGAAAGAGATGATGAGCTAACAATACTACTTGACAAAAATGTTCCCATACCTGCAATAAGATTTGGTGATTTGATCATTGATTAACTGCTTAAACTTAATCAAACAATGGAACCTATCAATAATCTTATATCTCTGGACATCATAAAATATAAGCCAAGAACAAAAATCTATATCAGAATGGGTATACCTGATCTTTTGTTCATAGAGGATGCAAATGTGGGACCGACAGCACTTGAAGGTCTTCCAAACTTTTTCCATCTTATTAAAATAAAGATTGCTCCAACGAGAACCAATAATAATACAAATGCTGATAAAGAAATCACGGCAATGATCTTAGGATTTATCTTCTGGTTCTTGCTCGTAAAGTTTGCAGTGATGGGGAGACCTCCCACACTTTCACTCGGCCCACTTCCCATGTAACTTGGATATGGTGGTGAAGACGGAATTCCTGATATTGACATTCAGACCATAAATATGCATAATGGTATAAAGCTGAAGTTGTAAAGGTAAAAGGAGAACTGATGCCATTACCAGGATAACTAATGTACATAATTTCATAATTGCCAAACAGGGTTGTATTTAGAGGGACTTTCTTATGCCAAAGTCTTTCATATGTTAGCATTGCAGTTGTATTATCGAACTTCTCCCCTAGAGGAACCAAATTGATATCAACTACTGTTTTCCCCTGATTTTGACTATCAGCACTTGCACCCATTATTTTCACTTGACTTTGCTCCAAGTATGTGCCTGATGCAATCTCGATCTCTAGCTGATTCAACACAGGAAAAACAGCAATGGGGACCACATCTAAAAGAAGTCTGACTTTCATAGGATAAACACAGCCACAAGGAGAACCAAAGGGAGTAGCAGTAAGTGGCTCAACACAGATTTGATCACAACCTGCCATGGATCCTCTAGTTAACATCTTAACTAAAGAGTATCTCACAGACAAGAAAATAGAAAGAAATTACATATTTCATGATAACTCTCAAATCTTACCTTGTTCTTCTGAAGGGGATGGAGCACCCATAAAAGGTTGCACGTGGCGACGATGATGACGATGATGATAACGATGATGAACGTGGTGTCTATGAGTAGGGGCAGTAATAGGACCATATGCAGGACCTATTACAGATAACGAAACCACCAAATCATTGGAGCAATAGATGAGTGACAAGGTGCTGAGATTTAAATAATTTGAGGTACCTTGATGAACTTGAGAAGGTGCAGATGCAGTTGAAGGTCCTAGAAAAGGCTTAACAATGTGCAGTTGAGATGGCTGCAATTGGAGAAATGATACAATGCCTGAAACTGACCGTCCTGTGAACAGTACAGCAAGTGCATATGTTAAAAATTGATCGCTAGATCACAATCATCAAATAAAGTGGAAAATATAACAAGCTAAAAGTTTTCATTTTCCCTAGTGATTTGCTTAATAATCATTTTGTGAATACAGGTTACATACTAAAAGGAAGATGATTTTAACATGGTGCAATGGATTCCAAAATGAGGAAGTGGTATGATATGATAAGATTTTGAGAAACTAATAGGAAAAATTATTTAAAAAAACTAGATCTCTGAAGATCACTATCTGTCAATTTATTGTGGTATTATCTTCCAAAACTTTGTCATATCTTACAGAGATATTATGTCAATTTGTCCAGGTCATGTCCCAACTTGTCAACAATTAGCCTCATCATTGTAAGGATCAGATTGAGCAACTTCTTATGGATAATCATATCTTAAGAATTGAGTGGAGCCTCAAATGCCAAGTAATACATGAATCAGAAATGTCAACAAGACAGCAAGCAATGATTTATAGGAAGTTCACTCCTAGGAAGACTTGCACAAGAAGATAGAAATCAAGCTCACCAAAAGCACTTCCATAGGCAATGATATAAAATTCAGGCACTTTGGCATGCCATCACATTTTGTGAATAGTTGACACATAAAAAGTGAAGAGTTGTACATAATTTTTTTAGTTTACAAGTAGTTTACAAGAGTAAAATGGTTTATCGTAGTTGAGTTGGTTGAATATCATAAAATGCAAATGACCTCTTAAATGTTGAAGATGCAAAAAATTACAAATTACTTCGATCTAGATAAGAAAATTTCGAGAATCCAGATCATCTCTGTAAGGAAAGTTTACAAATCAAAGTCCATGTTAAAGTAAAGGCATTAGGAAAAAAATGAAGTCTTGCAACATATTACCATGATCCACAAGAATCTGTCTCATATATAATGCCTGATTTGGTTTCAGATGAGGAAACTCCAAGTGAAGTAGTGGATGACCTGAAAAATGAGGGCAGGAAAGCAAATATGTTAGTTGTAAAAGATAGTTTATAATGATCCTGTAATGAAGACCTTAAGAGTGTGCATTGAAAATTTGTTGCTGTCTACTCTCACATTGCAATGATATATATTGACAGAACCACACATATAACAGGAAAAAGGTCTAAAGAAGAAAGGAAATTATGGAAAAACGTGGTAGAGAATATATTCTACGGCTTTCCTCAAATTAACATGTTAAAAGAATCACGGGTGGTTTTCCTAAAATACTGAAGAAATCATTATAAAGGCTGCATTCTTCTATATCACCAACATTGCTCTTGATGCTCCCCATAAGAAATGTTATTCTTTATCGATATAATCAATGGTTCAATGCAAGCCAACCTGAACACAAAATTCTGTCTCCCAAAAGCTTATAAATGCTCTAAACGCATTCTAAAAGAGATGCTATTCTTTATTTATAAGGTCACTAATTCAATGCACGCCAAACTGACAGGCTGTTTGAAAATCTTTGAATTGAATTCATTAACGAATTGGATTCAATTACATTAATGAGATTGAATTAAATTTCAATTTACACTGTTTGGAACAAACTCAGTAATATTATAAATGAATTCAATTACAATGTTTGGAATGGAAATGAATATAGTAAGGAATGAGAATGAATATTATCATTATAATTATAATGGTTGGTTAAGAGGAAGAAATGATTACTAGTACCATTAACAGTGGCTGGTTTGTAAACAATATTAAAAAATAAATTTTTATTATATTTCAATTAATTAATTAATTATATTTTAATTAATCAATATATTGATTAATTAAAATATTATAATTATATTGTAATTAATCAATTACAATATATTGAATAATTAAAATATTACAATTAATTTTAATTAATTATATTGTAATTGCTTAATTAATTAATTATATTTTAATTAATTATATTGTAGTTAATTAATTATTATTAATATTTTAATTAATAGTCTGTAGAATCTAATCAAGTGAAGCACAAGAGAGTGAGAAGTGAAGTAGTCCAAAGAATAAAAGAGCAAGACGCTACCTTTGAATGGCACAGAGTAATTCTTGATAAGAAATACAGGGCAAAGAATTAGACTTAATAAAAACCCACAATAAATAAATAAACTTTGATTAATGTCTGGTTATAAACCCATAGCAAACAACAATTTTTTGTTCAAAGTTGTCTTTCTCAAGCTTCAATGTAATTGAATTCCTATGCTTGGAGGAGTGAATTCAATTTATAAAGGAGATGGGTTTCAATTACATGCATGAATTGAACCCATCTATTTTTTGTATTTCCAAACACATGAATTGAATTCACACCTTTCCAAACACCCCGTGAATACATATTCTATTTTTAATAAGTATAAAATAAAAAATTCTGGAGATTGTGCAATTTATTTTTTTCCCTCTCATAGTTTGCAAATTCCAACTTTTGAAACAAAAGTTAGAGTTTAAACGAGGAAGAGCGAACAATGGTCAACTATTTTGACATGAGACATCTTACAACCCTGAACTGGAATAGGCAAACATCTTATCTGGATCTCAAGAGGCAGAAATATGATAGCAAGCTCAATAAACTATCCCAAGCTTCAAAATCAACCGAATAAGGGAAAATGAAACTACTAGCATCTATATTACATATACTTCCTATTGAGTAGTGCTACTATTAAGTTCCATAAATTGGTATTCAATGGGTAAATGAAGCTAATTAAAGAAAGTATAGATCGCATTCATACAGCTTGCCCAAAGACATTCTTTATGAATAATCTCTCAAATCCTCGGAACAAGTGTAAAGAACTTACCATAGTTTTATCTACGACAAAATGCAGGTTATAATCAATAACTAACCAAGATTTTGGTCACTTTCTATCGCAACAAAAATTTTTGTCTACTGAACTTAAACTGCCAATTAATTAGCGATTTATACTCTCAAATAACTCAATTTTAGTTCCTTTTCCTTCTCTGGTCTTCCTAAAGCAAAGAATTTAATCAAGAATTAGAAAGAAAGCACCGGAGGAAACAGTAACATCACCTAAACTATTACAAGCAACGGAAGCGAGGCAAAGCAGCAACAGCAGAAGCGTCGAGAAGTAACTCATAATCATTATCTGTTAATCCAAATTAGAATACACAAAGAGCATTGCCAAGAAACCAAACACCTAGAAAATCAACAGCTTCACCGCCAGGAGTTCCAAAGCCACCGGCGGCACCGGAAACCGTCGCACGCAGCACTCACATTGAGCCACAGTGAAGCAGAAGAGGGCGAAACTGGCGGGAAGAGCATGGAACCAAAGCTAAAACCCTAGGAGAGAGAGGGAACGGAGACAATGCGAGCGCAGTAGAGCAGCAGATCCATGAAATGCGGCGAGGATCTACACAGACATTCACGATAGGTACACGAGGAAACTTCTAGAGAAAGAGGGAGAGAGAGTGGGGTTTCAACTTTCAAAGGAGAGTAAGAGATTAGGTTACCAGAGAAAGTGCCCGAGAGTTGTTGAAACTTGAGACAAGACAACGTAGAGAGAGAGTTGGGGGAGTGCTTTTATTGCTTGGTGGTGGAGTAATAGTAGAGAGGAACAGTGCTAGCAAAGTTGTTTTTTTTTTTGGCTTTTGGGAAATGATGATGCTGTCCTTTTTGCTTCATTTCATTTGTTACCTCGAGCGTCGCATGGCATAGACGCCAACGCTTGGGAACGATGTCGCTTTTCCCTTCTACTATTACTAAACGCACACGCCCGCCTGAGCCTCGATTTCCCAGTCTTCTTAAATTGACCCCACCGACTCGCTCATCGGATATTATTGGTGCAAAATAAATAAAAATCTGTTAAAGAAAATAGAGTTATCTTCGATGGGTCGGCGTCGGACTCGAACTTCATAGCAGTAGTCGTAGAATGCTCTGACTTAGATTCGGTACTGTTTACACCTAAAAATTGGTTCGACTTATTTTTACTGTTTTGGATCGAAAATTCGAAGCCAAAAGAAAGCCTATGGTTCGAAGTCCAGAAAAAAACCACTGTCCTTGGCCCATCAAATTCTAGTGTCCAACTAAGAAGGAAGTAGTAGAATTTGAGTTGGAATGGGAGTCTTGAAATCCAAGATAATGAGGAGATAAGGATAAAGTTTTATCCAAATATTATCTCTATAGGATAAGATAAAGTTTTATCCAAATCTTATCTCTATCCGACAAGATAAGGTTTTATCCAAATTTTATCCTTATCTAGCAAGATAGAACTTTATCAGGATTACAAGTTTAATTGCAGTGGGACACTCAAATTCGAAGTCCGGACACTGTCCTTAGCCCATTAAAATTCGGTGACCAACAGAGGAAAATGTGAGAGTTTGATTTGAAGTAGAAGACTGGCAGTCCGAATTTAAAGAAAGGATAAGAGAATAAGGTGATGGACGCCGGCCAACCTAATCTTTGTTGATAAGATGAGAATCATTTTGAACTTGATCTTTATCTAGTGGAATAAGCTTCATCAAAATTTCAAATTTGAATTGAGACACTCATCATTGGTGGCTATAAATAGGGATTTTGAAGAAGAAAGAAGGATCCCACTCTGACAAATCAAAAACCTGGCATCCCAGCAAAATTCTTGAATTCTTTAGCTCTTTATTTTCGGCAATCATTTTATTTTTCCAGTCTAGCATTTTCCCTTCAAATTGTCATTAGCTTTTTCTTTCAATTTTTAGTCATTGCATTTTGCCGATTTGTTTACCATTGAAGCAAGGTTCTTTCTGTTAGTTTTTGTCCCTTTCTAGCAAATACACAGTCGTTTAATTTTAGTCAGATTACGAGGCGCAATCTTTTTCCTATTTTTCTTTGGTTTGGAAACCACTTAAATCTCCTGGCACGCTCGCAAATTACAACAAAGGGCTACGTGTTGTCCTTTACTCAATTAAAGGCCAAACATATTTTTGGCACGCCTGGTGAAACCCGCGCAATGACGAAAACAAGATCTAGTAAGAGCACTGACGTTTCCCTCGATGGAGGCGATGAGATGAAAAACATTGCAACAGCAACGTAGGAAAACCAACCACAACCCGTTGAGTTGAGTCAATCAAGCAACATTGAGATCCTTTTAACAAAGGTTCTGAAGGCCATAAAAAGGTCAACAGCTCTCTTGAATACTATGGGGAGCAACCAAAAAGAGATCCTAGCTGCGGTCACTGGATCTGTCATGCCAGAGAAAGACAAAGACATAGGCGGGGTAGGAACAAGTAAGGCACTACACCAAGCGAAATCGCAGGCCAGCAAATCGCAGGTGGCCGCGAAGAACCAGCCAGTGGCGTCTACTGTCACTCAACCTGGAGGTGAAAGATCGCCAGCCAAGGCGGCTAAGTTGAGAGAAACTTCTCCCATGAAAACGCTCGGGGGGCAGTTCATCAGGATTGACAGCCCCAACAAGGAGAAACAACTGGTGACTACTTACCAGCCACCACACAAGAGGAACAAAACACCGAGTGCTGCCTTGCCTTCAGTGTCCACTAACCACAAGACCTCTGTCCAGTTCCACAGCCATATTGGACCGTCGACTCAACCTTACCTCTATGAAGAAGGAGAGAGCTTAGGGGACAACGGGAATCTGGTGACCAACCAGATGCAGACACTCCCAAGGAATACGAGTCACCAGGCTGTCCTACAGCCGGTGACCATGGGCCAAGCAGTGCACGGGCAGAACACTTAGGTGATCGATCCGGTGATCAGGGATGCACTTCATGAAATCGTCCAAGAATTATATGGCCCCGGATTCAATCAGATCGTTCGTCCAAAGTTCAGGAAACCTTATCCTGAATTCATAGATAGAGCAGTCTTTCCAAGAGGTGTGAAAATCTCGGACTTTACGCTATTTTCCGGAGAAGACAGGCAGTCTTCTATCGAGCACATAACAAGGTTCACTATGCAATGCTCAGAATTCTCTAGTTATGACAACTACTAGTATCTGCTCTTGAAGTTGTTCCCGAATTCATTAACCGAAGCCGCTTTCTCTTGGTATGTGTCACTGCTGAGGGACTCCGTGTTCGGCTGGGCAGATATGACGAGAGTCTTCCACGCCCAATTTTACATAAGCGAGCCCGAAGTCAGTATTGCAGACTTGTCTAGGCTCACTCAACACGCTGGGGAAAGAGCAGATAACTTCATTGCCAGGTTCAAAAGAATGAGAAATAAGTGTAGGATCAACATCCTAGAGACTGAGTTCGTGAAGATGGCTCAAAAGGGTTTGGACCTAGAGTTGAGGAAAAAGTTTCAGGGGATAGACTTCAGAGATTTTTTCGAATTGGGCATGAAGGTGACGGAATACGAAGAACTACTGAAAGAAGACCATAAGCTCAAAAAACAAGTCATGGGGACCTATTTCAAGGAAGTTCACAACGCTGAAGTAGAGGTTGCTATAGCTGTCGTATCCGACACTGGAAGCATAGTATGTCCACACCTAGCAAAGACGCCTCCTGGTGTGCAACAATAAAATGACAAAAGGGGGAATAAGTGTACATTCGATGTAATTAAGACATCAGAAATTTTTGACTATCTCATGAATATTGACTTTATTTCCTTTCCCAAAGACCACGTTTTACCCACCAAGGAAGAGATGAAGGCCAAAGACTACTGCAAATATCACAACGCATGGACTCATTCCACCAACATGTGCTGGGCCTTCAGGAACGTGATTCGAGATCACATCAACAGGGAAATTTTCAAATTCCTAGAAGAGACAATGCTTATTGAAAAGAATCCATTCCCGGTAGGGTCAGTGAACTTAGCAAGTGTTGATTTGAGAAGTTGGCTCAACCAAAAAAGGAGGCAAGAGCATCAAGTGTGGATGCCTAAAGGGTGGAACATGTGGAAAAAGAAAGACAACCTGACCACTGCCTCTAAAAATCAGAAGAGAGTCGGTGCACTGAAAAGGTTCGGTGACCGGGTCACCAGAAATAACAGTGAAGCCGGTGACCAAGTGGTCATCAAGACTGGCGGTCATCTGAAATTTGTTAAGCCACCGATGCCCAAGAAAGCTGGAAAGTGGATTTGGGTGGAAAGTAAAAGGAAGAATAAAGAGGAAATACTTACTGCTGCTCAGAGAAACACTAAGACAAGG
>JAOSBN010000004.1:22741513-22766432 GCA_027563595.1 Erythroxylum suave | reverse complement strand
TTTATTATTATATTTAAAGTTTATGTTATAATTGCAAAATTCAATAGAATTTAGCATTTATTTTATAGTTAATTTTTAAAAATTTTAATTTAGTGAATAATCTTTTAAAATTCATTCAAATAAAGTCAAACTATTGTTTTTTTTGATGGATGCGTCGTATAAGTAAAACTGACCTTTTAACTTGATTTATATAAAATTTAAAAAGTTAGCCATTTAATTAATTGAAAACTTTAAAAGTTTTGCCACTAACTAAAAAAATTCTAAAAGATTAGGCACTATTTAGTTTGTTTTCCCTAAAAAATATCATTACTTATTTTAAAAATATATTCAATTTATCATTTTTATTTATTACCTATTTTATATAAATAATTAATAATTAACTTGAATGACTTAATCCGCAAATAAATTATTGACATAATAAATTTATGATTCCAGACAAAAATAATAAAATAGGTCGAATTTATTTTACATAGGTAAAAGTATACCGGTGATACGGTCGTTTCGCATCTTGTCCCAGCATCGGATGCATCTTTAATTGTTCACCTCTATGCCGTTTCATGAACAGCATCACTTCCTTGAGAGGTCCAAATCGAATCCTCGTCCTTATCTACCTACAGATCATTACTTCCCCTCATCGAATTCCACTTGGTTGCAATTTTCTCTTTCTGGTATGCTTTCTTTTTTTCTCCTTCTTTTTGTCTTTTGAAGTGATGATCTTTTTTGTGCTTTTCTTACACAGTGTTCTGTGTAAACCGTTGTACTGCTCCCTCTTTTGGGCATCTGGTTGGTCTTGCTGAGTTTTTCTTTTTCTCTCTTTTTAATGTATTGCCTGTTAATTTTCTCAAACTACTGGTTGACGTTGTTGCTGAATTTTGAACAAGGTAGATGTATGCTGACTGGGGTAGTTTATTTTGAGATACAAACATGAGAAGCTGAGTTCTGTCAAACTATTTTTCTGCCTGTTGAAAGAAGAGTGTCCATTTTTTTGGGGGCATTAAGTTTTGCAATTTTAAACATCTGGCCTGGTGGGTTGGGATCATTTTTGCATTATGTTTTAATATTCATTTCCTTTTGTCTTTTAGTGATGGTTTTATGCTTTTTCTTCGTTATCTGGTGGCTTTCATGCAGTTATCATTTTGGGGTTTGGATTACATGTTAAAGAGGGTATTTGGTTCCTTGCGTGAACGTGTCTCCTTGAAAATTGACGTCCATAGAGGCTGGAATTTCAATCCAATTTGTTGCCTTTACTAATGGATAATCTTTGAAATGGGAATATCTGATAATAAAAGGCGAGAAAGCTTATCAAAACAGCAAAGAATTTGCTGAAGTTCATTGATGGACGATTCAGCTAAAACAGTTGGTCCAAAAGGTCTGATAAAAACACATGAATTTATTAGAATCATCGTCCAAAGCCTTTATTCATTGGGTTATAGAAAGTCTGCTTTATGTCTGGAATCAGAATCCGGCATCTTGTGCAAATCCATGGATTTGGAGTTGTTGGAATCACAAGTACCTGAAGGAAATTGGGATGGCTGCATTAATACACTCAGTGCAATGGAGGACTTGCCGGGTGAGACTAGAGCTTCAGCTATGTTTCTTGTGTTTAAGCAATGCTTGCTAGAGTATTTGATTTGTGGGGAGGACTCATTGGCACTGACTGTTTTAAGAAAGCGGGTTCCTTTGTTTCGACTTGGCAGGGAAAATATGCATGATCTTGCTTTCAGTATTCTGTGCTGGAAGGGTGTGGAAGTAGATAAGAAGGATGATAGTATCCAAGAGATGCGAAAAAGACTATCAACAGAACTGGTAAAATTACTTCCTCCACCAATTGTGCTACCTGAGAAAAGGTTGGAACATCTGGTTGAAACTGCTGTTATCTCACAAATTGAATCTTGTTTGTATCATAATTCAATGGACGTTATTTCACTGTATGAAGATCATTGCTGCACAAGAGATCAGCTTCCTTGTGAGACTGCTCAGGTGTGATTCTTGCTGATCTTTAAAGCTATTTCGGCACAATGATGCTACATAATTAGTACAATATAATTGTTGTTTTGGTGTGTAACAAAGTCAATGAAAATGTAACTATAGGTCTTCTGTTGTTATTTAATTTACATTAGAACATTCGAATGATTAAATATATTGTCAAATTATTGACTCTTGTTAGTTTTTTTGTTTACTCTTTTGTGCCTTTTCTATGTAAAATGACAATATTATTAAAGAATTGACTAAAAAACAGAGTAAAAAGGTGTTTTGAAACTCAAAGGGGAAAAGTTTTCCACTGTCAGTATTTTAAACATAGGCAAAGAATGGATCAGTTAGGATCATATAGGATTTCTTTTTTAATGATTCTATATCATATTTCACAATATTCCAGGCGTGGAAGAACTGCATTGATTTATTCATTGTATACTTAATATTTACTCTCTTGTGCTGATTGCTTAATCTGTTGCATACTATCTGCACCTTATGATTAGAGTATGTTGAAATTGTGCTGGGGCTTCATGGTTATTGTTGCCCTTTTGTGGAACAGCAATATCATTCAAGTACATAGGAGCAGAAATAAATAAAAATCATCAGGCTATGGATAATATGAGTATCAGCTTATGTAGGCTTCCTGCATGTTGCTTCTATCACATGTTTAAGTCATCCTTGTTCTTTGTTTCTTTTACAGATTTTGACAGAGCATAAAGATGAAGTTTGGTTTGTACAATTCTCTAATAATGGCGAGTACTTGGCCTCTTCTTCAAGTGATTGCACTGCCATCATATGGAAGGTACTATTATAATTTCTTTTTTTGGCATGTGGTGAACTTGATTTCTTCATTTAAGCTTCTTGAGATTGAGAATTTACACCTTGATGCATTCTTGTTGTAAAGAATCCATTCAATTTTAAAAGCTTCTAGTTGTTCGCTGTGGCTTATGAGTTAATCAATTATTTTCCTAACATGCTCCTTTACCCAAGTATGGACAATTATCAATAAATTAGAATCCACTGTACTGCAGCATGGCTTTAGCTTGAGGCCTTCTAGTCATAAGAGCTCTAATAGTGGTAAAAAAGCAAAATCATTTGACTGCATTTAATCTGTTGGATAATATCCAATGATGGATCAAATAGACTTGTAGCACTTTCATTATATGACTAGATTCGAGTTCAAAAATAACAGCTCTACAACATGTTGGAAATGCCATTTTGTTGATGTGAACAGCAGGTCTTCCTCCTCTTTTTGTGTTGACAATGTTTGGAATACTGCCTCCTGATAGGAGGCTTTTGAGCTTAAAAGTTAATTGTTCAGTTGAGTTGTCACATATATAATTTTGCATTGGGTTTGAGATCTCATCTGAATGGCAAATAGATCCATACAGCTTATTTTCAAGCTATTAATAGCAGCAATAGTTCAATAATGAATCTTATCATGATTTCTTTAATTGTTAGAGTTTAGCTGTAGACTGTAAAATTGTTTTCAGTTACCAAGAGGGATATATATTTTTTTCTCAGACATTCAACAGATCACTATTTATTATTGGTTTGGCAACTCTCTTGAGCCTCAGCTTACAGTAATTGATTATAGAAAATTGGATCATTTCAACTTGCATTTTGTCAAGCTAAATGGATTTGGTATTGGAAAACTAGTGGCTCTGCTAGTTGATTTGATTATAAATAGTCAGTTTCTATTAATTTGTCCCTAGATAATGTTATCTTACGCTGTTTGGCTGTACATGATTTTCATTTTACTGGGTTTTTGTTTTGGTATGTTTTTCTTCTTATGTTTGATGATCTTATCGGTGGGATTCTTATCATTATTGTACCAGTTAACTGAAGGTGGAAGGCTGATTTTTAGACACACACTAAGAAGTCACCAAAAACCAGTATCCTTTGTGTCATGGAGCCCTGATGATAGGAAGTTGCTAACTTGTGGAAATGGAGAAGTGCTTAAGCTGTGGGATGTGGAAACAGGTAGATGCAAGCGTACATTTGGAGATAATGGCTTCATTGTGAGCTCCTGTGCTTGGTTTCCCGACTCAAAGCAATTTGTCTGTGGCAGTTGTGATGCGCAAAAGTGCATCTGCATATGGGACTGCGATGGAAATGAGAAAAGAGCTTGGAGAGGCAAGAGGATCCCAAAAGTTTTAGATCTTGCTGTGACAGCAGATGGTAAAAATCTTATAGGCATATCTGATAAAGAAATTGTGATACTAAATTTGGTGACAAATGCTGAAAAAGTCATTCGGGAACAGCACCCAATTACATCTCTTTCAGTTTCCTCTGACAACAAGTCCTTCATAGTCAATCTTAACAGCCAGGAGATCCATTTGTGGGATGTTGCTGGAAAGTGGGAGGAGCCGCGGAAATATGTAGGCCACAAGCAACAGAAATACGTGATACGGTCTTGTTTTGGTGGATTGAATAGCTCATTTATAGCCAGTGGCAGTGAAAATTCATTGGTATGCTTCTGTTTTTCCTGCATTTAGATCCTCTCTTAAAACAATAGATAAAATGCCGTAATGCCCCAAGGTGACCATTTGATGTGAGTAGCCAATTATGTTGCTCCGCCCATGCAGGTATATATATGGAATAGGCGAAACTCTAGCCCAATTGAGGTGTTATCTGGCCATTTAATGACTGTAAACTCCGTGAGTTGGAATCCTAGGAGGCATCAAATGCTAGCATCCGCAAGTGATGATCACACAATCCGCATATGGGTACCTAGGAACGTACAGCATGACAAGTTGAGTTGATTAAACCAATTGATGTGTTTCAAAGTCAGTGTACATAGGCTGTGTTCTTGTCAGACATGTACGCGTAACAAATTGGTCTTTCCAGTTTTGGACTGCATCACCCTTCTGTACATTACCAATTCCTTCTAGCTATTCATAATTGCGTATACGGCCCATTTTTAGACGTTCCAATAAAAGGAGACTGGGATTGACTGAATGATTCTTGTTTGTGGCATTAGGGGGAGATCTTGAGTCTTGATGGATGAAATATTAAGTGATAACCTGGTTCATGTGAATATGCTTCCCTGGATGGAAATTATTAATACTGGCTATAAAGCAAAAAAGATTACATGTGAATATCCCGCTTTTGCTTAAACTTAACAACCTTATTTCCTGCATTCTCAATTCATGGGTCCTACTCCTGCGTCTGTTCCCGTGCCCTCTGTGCCAAAATAATCTTACCCATCAAATTTGTTGCAACAAATGGCTAAGATGGTTTACGCACAGGGGTAGAGGGAACAGCCGATCTGCTCCCCCTTCTCCTATCTTATCCTTTCTCAACCCCGCCAACTGCAACTACTTGAAATTGTATTATTATATTATCTAATTCTTTAAATTTAAAATATCTAATTCAATATTAATAGGCTTTTTCGTTACTTATCTGATCAAAATCGACCGTCTATTGTGGTATGAGGGGTATTTTGGTCATGAAAATATGCAGTAGGTTCCAACCACAGGAGCTGTTAATCTGACTCCAGACCTCTACCACTACGGTCTTAGGGCTCAGCTCCTTGTTTTAGGTTTTAACGTACGAAGACCAATCCTAATCCAAAATTGAAAATCCAACTCCTGAAATGAGCCCTTGCATTTTTTAATTGTGCTCCCATCGATAGCTCCATTTTTGTAACCTCAATTCCTTAAAAGAAATGAATTAGGGTTTAATTAGCTATTTAATTTCTCTTTCTTTGCAATTGCATGTTTCTTTTGTTTGGCTGCAACATGCTTATGAACGTCAATCGTAAGAACGAAGAGATGACAGGAAATGCCTTGCCGGAAGATCGGAATCGGGTTCAGTCTCCGGCTTGCAGTAGCCATCTTCGAAGGTATTTTGTTGCGTTCACATTAAATTCGGTGACTAGGGACTGAATATGTTCCTTTTGCTTGTTCCTCTTTGTAATTTTCTATCATTAAATTCGGTGACTAGGGACTGAATATGTTCCTTTCGCTTGTTCCTCTTTGTAATTTTCTATCAACTGGCGGGTTAATTTGAGTTGAAAAGATTGGTTGGTCTTAATTTGACTGTCTTATTGTTTGTCTGGTATGGATGAGAGCTAGAAGTGAACCTTATTTGATTAATACTTTAATATCTTTAATTGATAGAGCTAGAATTGAACTTTGTTTGATTGAGGGGGACTAGAGTTTAGTCTGCTGCAGTTTTGAGATAGGTTTAGTCAATTGGAGCTGAAATGTGGCTAAGTTCTGCAAATATTGAAGTTTTAGTCTGAGTTGAGTTTGATAATTGCGACTCAACTGGATATTGTGTGTGACTATGTGCTATTTTTATCCCTTTGGATTATCGAACGTTTATTGATTCATTATTTTGTTGTGCCTTTGTTTTCAAATTTTTACAGTAGTAGGAATGTGTTGTGTTTGCTAATGCGGAGGGAGATATGCCACAAAATGAAGCATGTGCCAAAAAGGTGGTGGGGAGAGGCTTCTCAATTGAATGCTAATCTTTTATCTCTGGCTCCAATTGAACCGTCAAGGGATGCTAGGCGTGGTCTTATTTCTTGGTATTTCAATGATTTCAGTTTTATGTTTATGTCTTTTTGGACTTTCTGTTTCAGATTTGCCTTTTTATTTACTGGCTTTGTGCTATATCTTAGGGTTGAGGCAGAGTCTCTTCGCCATCTATCAGCCAAGTATTGTCCTCTGGTGCCTCCTCCTAGATCAACCATTGCAGCAGCATTTAGTCGTGATGGAAGAACACTTGCTTCTACTCAGTAAGTTCTTTTTGCACTAGTACCCTTTTATTTGTGATCATGCAAGTTGTGATGGTAATCTTGTCCCTCTTTCTCTCTCGTCCCACTATAATGATATTTGCAGTGGTGACCACACTGTGAAGATAATTGATTGCCAGACTGGAAATTGCTTAAAGGTGTTGAGTGGTCATAGAAGGACTCCTTGGGTGGTGAGTTTTAACTTCAAGTTTTTGAGTGCATAGCAGTTGACATTTTTATTTGAATTTTGTTTCCAATTATGACTGCTAACTTGAATTCATGGCTGCAGTTCACAGTATGCAAAATAATACAAATTTCTCCTGTAAATCTATATTCTTATATCATGTTGTCTAGTTTACACTGAATTTCTAGCTATACAGGTTAGGTTTCACCCATTGCATGCTGAAATTCTTGCAAGTGGGAGCTTAGATTATGAGGTTCGCTTGTGGAATGCAAGGACTGCAGAGTGCATAGGGTCACGTGATTTCTGTAATTTGAACTCAGGCTCTTGTTATTCTTGATATTTTTTTAAAACTGTTGTTGATTAATTATTGTTGCTTAAGATGAAGTTAACCTTTTGATTATTTTCTCTTAGTTCGTCCCATTGCCTCCATTGCCTTCCATGGTGAAGGAGAACTATTGGCTGTTGCATCTGGTCACAAGGTGTGGTTTGGGTCCTTTAGTGTAGATCAATGTTCCTTATATTCCTTTCCTATAATTTTGATACCTCATATTTTAGTTGACATAAAGTTACTGTACTTTTTCAGTTATACATATGGCACTACAATAAGAGAGGGGAGGCTTCCTCGCCAACGATTGTGTTGAAAACAAGACGCTCTCTTCGAGCAGTGCACTTTCATCCACATGGTGTTCCATTTCTTCTGACTGCTGAGGTGAATAATTTAAGGAGTGTTTAATTGATATTTTATCCATACCATCCTGTAGATTACATTATTGGACTGATATGCAGGTCAATGATCTTGACTCTTCAGATTCCTCGATGACTCGAGCGACATCTCCTGGTTACCTGAGATATCCTCCTCCTGCTGTTTTCGTAACAAATGTTCACTCCAGTGATCGAGTTAGTTTGGCTGCTGAAATACCTCTTATGTCATTTCCTTTCTTGTTCGTGCCTTCTTTTACTGTAGATGATAGCGGAATAGATGTTAATAGACATGGTGGTACAAGTATAATGCAAGTAGATCCTTCTGCGCCAACACAGTTTCAGGCGGATGCCAATGCAGTAGAGAACTATAATACATTAGTTTCCCCCATGGAAACATTTCCGGCAATTCCATCTTGCTCGTATCTTGGTTCATTAAGTAATGCTTTTCCCAGTGCAATGAGAAATGGTTTTTCTGGAGCTGCAGGAGACGCTGTGGATAGGGATGAAATGAATCCTGTTGGGGAGACCCAGCTTGGGAGTTCTACTAACCTAGATACTTTTGTTGGTGGTGGTGGCGGCGGCAATAGTGCCTTGGATGGAGTATCTAGACATGTCCCTCCTGTTCAACAACATGCAAACTTTAGCCAAATTCATCAACTTTTACTGCCTAGAGATCCAGCTTGGTGGGAACTACCCTTCTTGCAAGGATGGCTAATTGGTCAAAGCCAGGCTAGTGTTTCCTCAGCAGCTCCTCCTAATAGTGGTGATCACGAGCATTCAGCTCAGTATACAAGTCCTACTCATTATGTGGAAGCTGCAGTGGCTTCTTTAGCAATGCCTGGAAACACCAGCCTGTCAGGGAGTTCCAGTAGATTGGGATTGCGACATCGCAGTTTGCGTTCTCGCTTTTCTGTACCTGAATCTGGTGAATTTTTGGCTTCTATCAATACACAACAGGATGACACTGATAGTCAGCCCATATTTAACAGAGTCCACTCTGAAATTGCCACATCACTGGCTACTGCAGCTGCTGCAGAGTTACCTTGCACGGTAAAGCTCAGAGTTTGGTCACATGATATAGAGCATCCTTGTGCACCCCTCAGTGCTGAAAAATGTCGTTTAACTATACCGCATGCTGTCCTTTGTAGGTTAGTAAAATTCTTTTGATGAATTCCTTGATATCAATATGGTAGTGTTATCTACTGCTTCTGTTGTTATCTGTTGCTTTTCTACCGTACCTTGATTCTTTCAACCAGTTTTTATATCTTTATTGTCACATTTCTCTTACTTTTTATTATAAAAATGACCTCTGCAGTGAAATGGGCGCCCATTTTTCTCCGTGTGGCAGATATTTAGCTGCGTGTGTTGCATGCATGCTCCCTCATATGGAAGCTGATCCTGGACTACCTAATGTGGTTCATCAAGATGCTGGTACTGCAACTTCTCCCACTCGACACCCTATTTCAGCACATCAAGTTATGTATGAACTTCGCATATATTCTCTGGAGGAAGCAACGTATAACTCTAATCCAACTCCTTGGAATTGACTCTTTATTTCCCTTTAATCTGAAGAACAGTTGTTTTTTTCCTAAAATTTTGTTGTTTCTATTCAGATTTGGTTCGGTTCTTGCATCTCGAGCAATTAGAGCTGCTCACTGTTTGACGTCAATCCAGGTCAGCGTCTTCTGATAGGTGTAAGGTATTTGTATATACACACACACACACATATTATTGTGTGGGTGTCCTGGTATGCTTTGACAATAGGCCTTCCCCCATAATTAATATTTTTGATTATCATTATATAGTTCCACGGTATCCTTATAGGAAGTGAAACCCTGCTGTGGAATTTTACCTCTTATAGATGAGCTTAGATATGTCATTGTTTTCAGGCTTTCTTCATCTCAATTGAATTAGTTTCATTGAGCTATGGCTACTTATTAGTTGGTCTAAGGTTCTGAAGCTTTTGGCTAAACTGTGAGCAACTTGACACAACAGTGGTGTTACAACAGTTTGTATGGTCTGCATAAAGAATTCTGGCATAAGTTTCTTCCATGATGTTAGACTTATGTGTGATATCGTGGACCATCTTTAAATTGTTTTTTTGGGTGCTTGCAGTCAAACTGATTGTTTGGAGATGCACTTGAATGAGATTCAGTTATTAGATTACTGATATTTTTACATGTAAAATACTTAATGCTAATGTGAATTTCTAATATTACTGTTAGATGTGCTTGATGTTTTCTATACAGTTCTCACCTACTTCTGAACATATATTATTGGCATATGGTCGACGTCATGGGTCCCTTCTTAAAAGTATCGTTATTGATGGAGAAACAACATCACCAATTTACACGGTTCTGGAGGTAAAGAGTTCATATTCCTGTCAATGTTCATTGTTTCTTTCCTCATGGTACTGTAATTTTATGATAATTTCCATGCGAGTGACATAATTGAGGCTGAACTTTTCCTCTGATATTTAAATGCCAATGACGGAAGACTATTAAACATTAATAGAAACTTCAATGAAAAAGATTCAGTTAGTGACAAAGTGAGAAGTTGATGGAATTCTTTAGTGTGGATATGATGAAATCGGCTTTCTTGTAGAATTAGTCTTTGGGTTGTCACTAAGATGAAACCTATTTACTAATAGAATTAATCCTTTGAAATCTTTGGGGTCGCGCAATAAATGAAAACATGGAAGTTGTGAAGCCATGGTGGATACTTGAAAACAATTATTGTTGGAGTTAAACTGCTGTCATTTTACTTCGAATATTTGCATACTTGGGTTATGTGTGCACTTACGTTCAGGATGCACAATTTCATATATCTTTTAGTATGCTTCTTCTTGTTCCTTTTATTTAAAGTGACAACCTTTCAGTGTAACCATGTATTTCTGTTATTTAGGTTTACAGAGTTTCAGATATGGAGCTAGTGAGAGTACTTCCCAGTGCAGAGGATGAAGTGAATGTTGCTTGCTTTCATCCTTTTGCTGGTGGAGGACTTGTTTATGGAACCAAGGTATGTATCGTCCGATGATATTCACATATTTTTAGTGTTCATTGTTGAACTTTGCAACTTTTTTGCAGGAAGGGAAACTTAGAATACTCAGGTTTGATGGTACTCAAGGTGTGAATTGCACAAGGAGATTATTTTCCTGAGGATAACATGACAGAGGTATAATAGTGTCTGAAACTTGACTCATGTTTCTGGCCGACTAACTGATTTTCGTGATATTTGAAATTGTTCTCATTAGGATATCGTCATCTGGGTATAGTAATTAGAATGTTTGTACATCTATATGGTACAGTTTTTGTTTTGACACTATTAAGGTAACGTTCTTATCATTTGTATTGGGTTTCACTTCGATCTGCAGTGGATCTTGCATCTTGTTTGCGTAGTTGATTGACTGCGTTGCCTTACCAAAGCAAAGCGATCTTTAATAAGTTTTCTAAGTGAACTTTAACGTTTCTGTTTCAACTTTTCTGAAATCATTTCTCTTTATGTTTTCGTGTCGATTGTAGGTCCAGACATATGCTGTAGAATGTTAGGGATCCCACGGTTCAAGTTACTGCAAAGACAGGTAGACCTTGCCGCGGATATTGTATGGTTATATGTTCTTATATTTCATGATGATTTAGCATTATAAAGGAATGAATTTCGTCCCCTTGTGGTTGCTCGTAAACAAAAGCGCTAGGCATAGGTTGTCATGAGTTATATAAAGCTTTAATTATTTGTTGTTATGTGCAGGAACCTCGGAGCGAGCCTGCAACTAATGGTTATGTGCGGGAACCTTGGAGCGAGCCCCACAACTAACTGCTGGAGTTCTTCACTTGCTGACTTCAGACCATGTATTCTAATTCGTGTACTAAAATGTAAAGGATTCGTTTACAAATTCTTTATTAATACAAGTTTTGTTTTTTTCTTCAACCAATGACCCGTCATAACTATCAAATGTTAATTGATCCGATGATTCAAAATATGAGTGTTTTCTCTTAGACAAGACTCATCAACCTATGCAACAAATAATTCATCAATTTAAAGATGCTACGTATGCCTAAATTTTGGCAGTTCTTGTGACATAGACATGTTTCTATTTAGGTGGTATATGCCCCTTTATATTCTTTTTTATTTATTATTTTTAAAAGTTAAAAATTGATAAAAAGTTGAGAATTACTGTACATCGGTAAACAATGCTCATATAGTTGTTCAACTTTATATTTTTAATCCCTTCTCCTTGCTAATAATAGCATGACATTTCAAACATTAGATTATGTGACATCCTGACCTAAATAGGGTTATTATTTTGTAACATGCATTGAAATTTAACTATATATATTTAGAATTTTATTTATATTTTAAAAAATTATTTAAAATGGTATTTGATAATGCATCGTATCAAAACTAAAATTAATATCCACTATTTATAACTTTTACTTTTCCTCTTCCCGAATGAACTGCCATTCAAGTATCAAAATAATAAGAAAACAAAGAAAAATGATTGACGTCCCTTCTTGCTCTAAAGTGATTAAAGATGATAACAGGTTAAGTCAGATTCAAAGGAATCTAAAAAGCTTGCAAAGTCCACAACTCATTTGAGCTTGAAAATTATTACCGAAATAAATCAAAACTAATCATGCAAATATGTTTTTTGTTTATTTCTTATTACTATAAGCTATTTCATTATCAAGTGTTAGATCTATATTAAGAGGTTCTATTATACAATTCACAATTAGTATAGAGGTATTGGACGTTGGAAAAAAAAAAAAAATGTTGAAGACAACTATCTAAAGTAAAGGATAATAAGAAATATTTAAGAGAAAGAAATTTAGTGGCATTAAATTTATATAAGAAATAAGAAATATCAAATGATCAAACATAAGCATATTAAATTTCACCATCTAGTCTTTTGTTCTTCCAGATCTATAGATTCATCAAGCACATGAGCTAAACAACACCATAAAACATGAGTTAGAATCAGTAAATGTTGTGGAGTGATTGCATTATCTCAAACATCAACGACCGTTTTAGAAGATGTGGAAGCAAGTATTGATAGACGAATTGGACAACATAAAAGATATGCATGTTATTTGTACAACGATTGTTAATATGTGATCAAAGATAAATAATAGTTAGCAAATAACACACCATTTTATGATAAGACAAAAAGTAATTTTTTAAAAACATAATTGATTATGTTGTTTATAATATGCAAATTCTACTTAAGAAATAGCTTAGCTTAGCTTAGCTTAACTCTTATGGAAAGTCTAAATTAAAATTTTTACCTTAAGTTCAAAACTTCTTGATCTATTCCTTATTTTACATACGCAACTTCAACATTACTTAAGAACTATATGGTATTACTACCTATAATGTAAAATGCATATGGAAGAAAATTTTACTAATGTTTACATTTTTTGTACCACCACTTACAATTTATTCACTAATTTTTGCTATAGTCAAATTCATCAACATTTCACATCACTTCCTATATATTAAAAAATCATATCCAACTATGCAATAAACTGATTAAATTAATATATGATTATTATATAAATTCATTATGGGACATGTCTTCGAAACTTCTAAAATGATGAATGACCTTTTCTATTTTCACATTTTATGTCTGTCATATACTTCTTTAAAAAAATTTTGAAGGATGAATGACCTCTATGTTAACATTATTTGTGCTTGTTAACTTGAGTTGAGGCTTAATAATAATACAACTATTGAAAAATAATATTCAATGGTAGTAAGCTTGTATCTTGAATCTAAAACAATAGCAATTATCGTTATATTACTAATCCTACCTTAATAACTGTCAAATTTTTTTTATCATCTTATTTGCCATTGTTTGAATCACCTGATTACAAGAAATTACCTACTCATATAATGTTGACTTGATCTCAAATATGTTAGGTAAACAAGGTCAAGGTGCAAATTTTCCTATAGTGTTTCACAAAAGTTCTATGTCAATGCCTGCCGTTATCAACGGTACAACCTTACACCTTAATGTTTACAAAATGATACTATTTTTTACCCCAAATCCTAACCTTTTTAAGTTTACGTTAGTTGCACATAACTAGGCCATTAACCCATCCAACATGGTATGGTAGTTTGGCAATATGGACTCACCGGATGTTGTAGTGACTTTTTTTTGTAATTTTAAAAATAAAATATTTTTCTCAATTTTATAATAATTTTAATTATTAAAATAATTAAAACATTAAAATTAATGATTTTTAATTAGGTAAAAATTATTTATCATGTTAAAATAAGAAAATCGAACACAAAACAAAACAAATCCTCCTTTCTTTAAAACTTTTAAACCTTTAACTCCAATCTTTGAAATTTGTCTTCCAATTACTAATATAACCTACTTGAATAACATCCGATTTCTAAGACATCAACCCACATCTTACAGTTCGATAGCGTTCATAGCCATAGGACAAGAATCTAAAGTGGTTATATAGAATCCAATGATAGGAGAGGAACCCAAAGTGGTTGTCAAAAATCATGATAACAAAGGGGAACTCTTAAGTAATTATCTAAAATCACAATAACAAGAGAGTTTCCCTTATTACTTGTCTATAATCATGGTGATATAGAACCTATAGTGATTTGAATGACAATCTGGTCCCTCATCTAAATAGGTTGGGTAATTATCTTCAAATATATATTTATGCTTTTTTTGATTTTATCTTAAAATGGAATAACATTTTTTTCTAATCTAATGGAGCAAAATTTGTCCAATATTTCATCATCAAGTTTGTTATATTACTGGTCTTGTGTGTTAGGTTGCCTAATAATTAGGGTAAATGTTTTATTTTATTAAAATTTAAATTGATTTTGGTTGTATGTGGTGATTTTTTTTTCTTATAAGTCAGATGCATACTATGGATATTACCTTAGCCTATTCAATTTATAATTGAGATCTAATACCATCCATTTTTAGGTTGTTTAGGCCAAGTCAGATGCACTAAACCAAATAGCATCCTATTTTTCTACCAAAACATCATTTCCTTCGTACCAAAATTAACCTGAAGTTAACTTTACTTAAACCTCAAAATGTTTCTTGTTTATATAATTGACTGGATAGTTGTTAGTAATAGTTGAACAAAAGAAATTTAATGAAATCGAATTGTGCTCTTTCTTCTCTAGCTCTAATTTCATAGGTTGTATATTCAACGTAATGCTTATATGTATCTTAACCATAATATACATTTAGCCCTTGTTAATAACACATTCTTGCACCATATTAACACCTACATATATAAAAATTAGATTAGTTTAAATTTTCCGTTATGTAGACTCTACTCTAACTTTTTTAACTCTTTTGTCAATTATGGAAGTTTTTGTTAGATTGATTTATCTTCATTTTTCTTCAGATGATGATAGTAAATGGAAAGGTTAGTTAAGATTATTTGGTGTTGGACACTTCATTCAGTGAGGTATTATAAAGTAAGAAGATAAGGAACATGAAAATGTTGATAACATGGACCTAGATTATGTTAACTTAAGAGAGGTATATGAAATGGGGGCTCAGTTAGGATAAAAAAATATTGCCATAGTGCATTTAATCTAATTCTTAGAAAGTAATTTTTTTAAAAAGTTAGCAAATAACACACCATTTTATGATAGACAAAAAGTAATTTTTTTAAAACATAATTGATTATGTTATTTATAATTATTATTTTTGTTAAAAGACTTTTAACCATAAGTTGCAAATTCTACTTAAGTAATAGCTTAGCTTAACTCTTATGGAAAGTCTAAATTAAATTTTTTACCTTAACTTCAAAACTTCTTGATCTATTCCTTATTTTACATACGCAACTTCAACATTACTTAAGAACTATATGGTATTACTACCTATAGTGTAAAATGCATACGGAAGAAAATTTTATTAATATTTAAGTACTAAAATTTTACTAATATGGTCATCAACAAACATTAAGTGAGTGAGCTGTAGGGATTGACAATTATGGTGATAGACAAATCTACCATTGTCAAATGTTATCTTCTCAAGCATGAGGGATAAACCTTCTATGTCTAGTGTGAATATATATGAGGAGAGGGGGTCTCCTTGTCGGATTCCTCGTGCACATATCAGGGGCTTGGTGGGAATACCATTCATTAGAATGCTTACAGAGGAGGTTTGAAGGCACATCATAATCCATTGTTTGAATACAGCAAGAAAGTCTAGCGCATCAAGGAAAGTAAGGACAAATGGCCAATTGATAGTATCGAAGGCTTTACAAAAGTCAATTTTCCATAAGTAGCTCCGAAGCCTTTTGCCTAATTGATAATCTTTCAATAGTTCTTGCATGAGGAGTATATTGTCTCTGATGGAATGACCTTTAAGGAAAGCTCATTGAGTCAGTTTAATAATCTCAAGTAAGGCTGACTCCACCCTGTTAGCTAGCACCTTGATGATGACCTTGTAAATGGTAGTACAACATGAAATAAGTCTATAATCGAGCAGTGAGATGGGATTTGGGTTTTTGGGAATCAGACATATAAATGTATGATTGATGGCCTTAATCATTTTACAAGAAGCTAAAATTTCATGGACAACTTAGGTAAATAAGTCTCGAGTAATGTCCCATAACTTTTGGAGAAAACAAGAAGTGAATCTTTTAGGACTAGGAACTTTTGAGGGATTTATGATGAATAAAACTTGTTTTATATCATTGTTCGAGAAAGGGGCGATTAAGGACTCTTTGGTAGTCTAGTTTAGAGAGCAGTCAAAATACCTCTATATGTAGATTGGTTAAGCAGGCAAGATGGTAGTGCCCAAAAACTATTCAAAGAATCCCTTAGTTATAGATAGGAGGTCAGGTTGAGAGGAGTGGAAATTACCAGCTGCATCTTTGAGTTCCACTATTTTATTGGAGGTTCTTCTAGCTAGAATAAAGGTGTGGGAAAATTTTGCGTTTTGGTCCCCATTGTTTAACCATGTGATTCTGGATTTTTGGTTTATAATGGATTGAGCTACAAGGAGTTGTGCTTTGCATTCTTTGATTTGACATATTTGTGTCAAGTTGTAACATTTGAGAGCAATCTTCACCCTCTTCAATTTTTGCATCAATTGGAAGGATTTAAATCTTGGAACGTGTTGTTGTTAGCATTCTCTCACAATGTCCAAGAACTCAAGTTATTGTAAGTCCATTGAAGAACCAAAATGGAGTTCCTCCTAAGACTGAGTTGAACACCTGTTGAGTGTGTATATATGAGTGGTCTAATAGGAGGTTATCCCCAAAATGGGTGCATGACTGTGGGAAGATAGATAACCAAAATGAATTTACTAGAGCTTGATCAAGCTCTTTACGAATGAGATATTAGCCCTATTTCTTGTTAGACCAAGTGAGGAAACGCTCATTAAACCACAAGTTAGTAAGTTGTATATTCTGCAAGAAATTTTCAAATTCTCTTCCTGTGGTAGAGAGAATTCCTTGGCCTTCCTCAAATTTCAATATGTTTTTGACACAATTAGAGTCACGTATAACGATCTAAGGCTCTGTGATATTGGCCTCGAGTAGCTACAATTTGGACCATCGTATAACTCTTTGAAATTGGAAATTGGAAGCGTAAATGAGGGAAACAATAAACCTAGTATTATAGTCATGATGGAGACAAGATAGTTGTAAATGTTGTTCACTTTCTTCATTCATAAGGACTGAAATATGCTTGGTATGGTAAAAACATAAGATTCCACCATTGAAGTGTGCGAATAAGTTTGTATGCATAGCCCAATCCGCACCCAAAAAAGTGGAAGTTGGTAGGGCGTCGTAACACCACACAAAATAAACTAGACCTACTATTGTAGCAATGGTGAGTCTAGATCGATCTCACAGAGAGTGTGTGTAAAGCTTTCAAAATGATAATTGGTGTTTAGGTTATAGGGGTTTGGTTTATCGAACAAGAAAAAAATGAAACTAAACTAGTAAAGACAAATTAAAGAAAACATTCAAAATTGATGAATGCGTTAGAGACCCAGTTCTTTGGTCTCAGCCTATAACCAATTAAATATATTTCATTGAATTGTTGTCTTAACATCTCTCTTTGAAATATTAGCCATGGATTAACAATAAGATCTATTAATCTCAATTTTTACTTAGATCATATTTAATTAACAAGAGCTCATTAATTAACCCTAGTTATAGGATAACATAGGAGATGCTCTTTGAGTTTAATCGAGCAGTTGCCTTACAAATGAGAAAAACAAACCAATCTAAGCAATAATCTCACAAGCTTGGACTATTTAACCTAGGTTACGTTATCCGTAACGATTTAATATTGTTAGTTGCGATATACGACGTCAAACATGAATATTACATATCATATTCAAATTCTAGCAATGGTTTTTCATGAAAAATGATTCAATAGAGCGTTAAAATCATTCGTATATAATGCCCAATCAATACATTCGTATATAATGCCCAATCAATACATACGAGATAACATAATCAATCCGAAAAGAGAGTAAGAATAATAAACATAATGAAAAATATGCTTAACTAGGTTTGCTGGCATCGATGTCACCTCCAAACTGACATTGAGATGTTTAGTCCTTCACCTTCTCCATGGCTATCACGTTATTCATCTTTTGCTCCAGCCCTCCCACCATCTTGGAAACCAAAGAAGAAAACATAAATCAGCTTACAAAACTCTCTCCCAGTTGTCCCAATTTTGCAAAATCGAAGAGGACAAAAATATATAGTTGTCTTCCACTCTCGGTTTTATCCCCCTTTTTGCAGCCAACACTCATTTTCTTTTTGTACTCAATAGCTATGTTCAAACAATATGATAGCTAGGCTTTTTTTAATGTATATAGGACAGGTGTCTTTTAAAACCAAAGAGAACTTATGATGAATTGCTCCACTCTCTCTCGGTTACACTCCACTCCTAGCCCACATTGTCGTCCCACTTCTTCTATATATTGAAAGGCTTGATTTAAAACATACGAGATAGGTGTCTTGTTCTTGGCAACATGAGGTGACCAACTGTCTCCACCAAGGTGTTCTTTCCCCCTTACAAAGCTAAGTTAAATGGAATAAAATGGACAGCTACATTTTAACGAAAAATGGACAAGTGTAACGTGATGCACATGTTGATACAACTATCCCACTTTTTTGTTTCAGCTCTCATCCATTCTTTGCTTCATTTGGGTTAAAATATTCACCACTGTAAATGATGTCTCATGTTGCATGGTTGTGCAATTTTCTAGATGGCTGTGAGCCATGTTGACAACATTTTCTTGATGTTATTTTCATTGTCTTGTCTTCTTATTGCCCCATGAAGACAAGTGAGTATTAATCTTCAAAAAATAGCCCGCCTAAATATAGTTCTTTCAACTCACTTTATCTCCTTTACTTCTGAATTGTGCCTAAAACTATGTATGAGTCAAAGTGAGTAACTTAAACAATTTCATGTCATTAATCACTAAATGATATGGAATAATTATACAATCAATTAAGCATATACCAATTTCCCCCACATTTAGCTTTTGACCATCCCGGGGCAAAACATCAAAATTAAGATCATAGACCTAAAACGTTTACTCATTTCCCATATTTCCCAAGATTACATAATCATAAGCAAAGATGAATAACTTTAAAAAACCATAGCAAGAAATTAAAATTCAATGATTCTAGTCATGATCATTCAACAATCTTCACCTTTAGAAACTGAGCAATGTAAAGGTAGACTTGAAAAATGTGTTTAAATAACAAATATTCATGGGTGCACTCAAATACCGTTCACAATCAAGACATTTCATAACTTTGCATATCATTTCATTTCTCCACCACTAAGGTTCATATGCAAAATCATGGATCAAAGGACTTTTTAAGGTTGTAATGTGGGCAAAGGTAAGGTGAGATGTATTTGGGTCAAGTAGCCTGAAAGCCATTAAAGCTAGTGAAACAAAGTAACACTCAATGTAACATGAAGTGCAAAAACCAACATTCACTCACAATTGTGTACATCAACTGTGATGAATGCAAAAACGATGTTTCACAGCTCAAACTCAAACTCTCATACACAAACCACATGAAGTATAAATCACTCGCAAAAGTTGGTCAAAAATAAGACTTTGTACCATAGGGAGTGACCATTGAAAGCAACATTCACCTCATATTTGACATATTGAAATAACCCATTCAATATAACTTAGGAAGATGCATTAATTATGGATAACTTTGCAAACCACATGCATTTTCTCCTTGACACATTTATTTAAACATTTCCTTTTCTTTTCTTTTGCTTTTCTCTTTTCGTTTTTCTTTATATATATATATAAACTATATCAATATGGGCATTTTGATAAGTATGAATTGCATCGTGTTTTAGAGCTTAGTTTGATACATATTTAATTGTTAATTGAATCGTTTAGTATGTGTTTAGATTAGAATTATGTTAGCTTGCTAATTATTTATGTTTTAAGTGTTTTATGGGTGAGTACAAGTCTTTGAGCTAAATTATTATGTTTTTGAGGTACCTTGATGTGTTTGTTAGTGTTTCAGGGTCAACGTTGAAAAACAAAGAAGTTTTGGAGACATTAGGGCTTAAACAACAGGCCACAATCGTAACAGAAGCACTAGAGTCAGCCCATAATCATAGCCCACAATCATGATAGAAGGCTCGGATGTGGCCCATGATCATGGCGTGCAGGGCCATGATCGTAGCCTGCATTGGGTAGATGTGTAGACACTAAACAACGTCAAGTTTTGAGGGATATTTTGAACCTTTTGGACCACGAAAAAACCCTAGGGCTATTTATAACACAAAAGGTGTTTAAAGAATACAACAAAGAAGAGGAAGAGTTTTTGTATTAGCCACTTTCAAAGAAATTCTAGAGAGAATTTTTGAGAGATAGAGAAAGAGAAGAAGGAAGAGAGAAGTGGAGAAAAAGCTGAATCAACGTACTTCCCGGATCAAAAGTTTCCTGATGTTGCTGCCTCCTATCGACCATTTAAATTTATATTTCCTGTCATTTTCAATTTCATTATTGTATAGGATTGGAATAATAGTTGTTGATAGGATTTTTTGATATTGACGTTGTTTTTAAACTCACCTTTAAGGTTTTATCTTTGATTTAATGAAATTTGATTGTTTGGGTTTTACTGGAATTATTGTAATTTAATTTCTGCAATTGCATAATTCGATGATAAATTAAGAGGGTGAATCGAGTGAAAATTATTACATTGGGCTAGTGAGAGTTAGGCAATTTAATAGAACGATAATTAAATCAAATCGGTAAATTATGCGAAGAGAGATCTTGCAATAGTTTTCGATAGTTTATTAGACAACTTCAAACCTAATTAGGGTTTTGGATATGTTGTTAATTAAGAGAATGCTACTTCCATAATTTGATTAGGGTTAATGGTTATAACTCGAGCAAGAGTAATCAACCCTAGGATCGTCTAGAACCAATAATCCAGTAATTCATATTCGATTAGGTTAGCATTAAACATTAGTAAAATTCCCTTTCTATCAATTGGTGGTTCCTTAAGTTGATTCTTGAGTGTGCATTCCAATTGCTAATTTGTTAATATTTTTGTGATTGATTCTTGAATTGATTTGCTTGATTGAATTGCATTCTTATTTTAGTTTCTTTACATTTCAATTTTTGCGATTTACTTTGGCCTTAGATTATCCCTCCTTATGGGATCAACACCTTAGGTATTACGTTAATGACTAGTGTACTTATGGATTATCGACGTTAGTTAATTAAAACTTACACACATCGAAGAACCACGATTAAGTTTTTGGCGTTGTTGTTAGGGAGGCGATTAGTTTAGTTCTATAGTTTAAGATGTTTATTTAGTTTTTAATTTTTAATTTTGTTTTTTCTTTCCATTTCTGAAATTATGCTTTTGCATGAACACAAGAGTCACGAGAAGATCTAGTCGTGCTACTGAAACCTTAAATTTGGACATTACTCTATTGGAACTATCTGTTAGGAAAGCTCAACGTGAAGAAGAAGGAAATCATGGAAGCAACAAAGGCTAAGGAATTTTAGCAAGATTTGGACCATGGAGTGAACTAAGGATGTCAACAATGGACCCTTATGAACTCTATGAGATCAAGGTTCAATGTGGCTAACCAAGTAGTAGCTAGGCCACCTGTATAAGCCGCATTGTTTGAAATCAAACTAGCTCTCCTAAACATGCTTCAACAAAACGTGTAGTTTTATAGACTAACAAATGAAGAACCTAACGCACACATAGTGAACTTCCTTGAAATCTGTGATACCTTTCGGTACCATCAGAGGTTAGAAGATGCAGTAAGAGTTAGGCTTTTCCCTTTTACCTTTAGAGATAGAGCAAAGGCTTGCTATCATTCCCTCAACCTAGTCAATGTCACAACTTAGGATCAACTAGCTCATTCCTTTTTAGATAAGTATTTTCCCTTGACCAAGACTACAAAGATAGGGAATCGATCTATGAAGTATGAGAACGATATAAGGATTTGCAATGGAAATGCCTATATTATAACTTACCCAAGGAATTCTTGTTGTCTATAACAGAGTAACCCCACCTACGAGAGACATAATTAACTCAGCCTCAGGAGGGTCATAGATGAAAAATACGGTAGATGAAGTGGAAGAGTTGATAGAGGAGATGAAGAGTAATAGCTGCCTGTGGAGCGGAGTAGATAAAAAACTACATTATGAGAATAAAAAGGAATTGTAGCTGTTGATCAAATAACGGAAATGTAAGCGAAAATTGATAGCTTGACTTGGCAGCTCAACAACATGAAGGCTTTGTTTTCAGCTTCAGTGAGAGCCATGTAACTTAAGTGTGAACTCTGCAGACAAATGAACCATGATATAGTGGACTGTTTCTTAACGAAGGAAAGCGATCTAGAGCAAGTTAATTATATGGGGGTTCAATATGGACAAGGAGGGGGAAACAATTCCTACTCCAACACTTACAACATTGGGTAGAAGAATCACCCTAACTTCTCATGGACAAATAATGCTGGAGGATAGTTTAGACCCTAAGGACAATCAACCTTCCAACAAGGCAAACAAAAATCAATGGAATCCAAGTTGGATAAGATTTTAGATAAAATTGAAGGCATGAAGAATGCATATAGGAGCCTTGAAGGAAATTCGAGTAAGTCATTAAGAACCACGCCTCTTCAATACATAATCTGGAGGTCCAAGTAGGTCAACTGGCGGAGGCAATTTCTACTCAAAATGCAATAACCTTCTAAGAAATATTGAGTCTAACCCAAAGGAACGGATCATGGATATTACTCAGACCCAGGAAAAGAAACTCAAACATGCAAAGGAAGACAGAGCTAAGGGAGAAGGACAAGTAATTATGGAATTCCTTCTAAGTGATCTCGTAGTTGAGCAAATTAAAGAACCTTGACCTGAATTTCCATACCCTATTCTAGCTAAGAGGAAGTCAATTGCAAGTAGGGCAATGAGGAATTCTAGATAGGTTGAATTAAAGGTTGAAGACATAACAAAACATCTACAAACGAAATTCACACTAAACGAATCAAACAAGAAGAAGGTTAAGGCACATATAGTGGAAGAAAACCTTAACGTAGCATAGAAGAAAGAAGACCTATGGGATTTTAACATTCTTGACAATATCAATAGAGTCGAAATAGGCAAGGCATTCAGATTTGGGGGAAATTATAAATATGATGCCTTATACTTTCAGTTAAAAATTGGGGTTAGGAGAGTTAGAAACCATAAAGATGCCAATGAAGATGGCAGACAGAATAGTTCATCAGCTGAAGGGGATTATTAAGGATGTGCAAGTATAAATTGATAAATTTACCTTCCCCACAGACTTTTATATATTGGAGAAGATGTAGAATCCCCTATGGTCCTTGGACTACCATTCTTGGCTACTGCCCACTCCATAATTGATGTTGATAGGGGTGAAATAACTTTGAGAGTTGGCAAGCATCAAATAACCTTCAAAGTGTTAAAGAAAGAAAACAATTCTCCTTTACCTCTAACTAATATAAAGGAAACTAAACCTCAAGGACAATGGGAAGATATCGAAGATCCTGGGAACGCATTTAGAAAGAAAAGATCATGAAGAAGAAGGAGAAAGGAGGAAAATTAGATGGAGAGTGGAATCCAAGGCATGGTAGCTCATATGTAATTATAAGATCGATGACTGCACTATCATTACATAATTCATTCGAACCACCGTGAGCATAAGAAGAGTGTTGAGCTACCGACGTTAAAAGAAGCATTACATGGGACGCAACCCATAGACTGTTAAATTGAAGTTATTTTCTTTGATTTCTAGATTGTTGAATTTTGTAGTTAGGTTAGTTGTTTTCAAATAAAATTAGGAAGGCATAGGAGCAAATAAAGAGGGATGAAGGGGCCATAAATAGTTAAGAAGTGATTTCAAGGAAATGGAGAAGAAAAAAGAAGAAGAAGAAATATCAAAATTGGTGAAAAATTGCAGGCCACGAGGTAAAAAGGAACATACGATTTTTAAAGTCAAAATTTACCATTTTACCCTCTATCCACTTATATATTCATTTCTAGCTTCATTTTTTCACTCACTTTCATTTTTACTTAAACTATCTAAGTTTAGAACCTCCAAACACTCTCACCTCTCTTTACCTAAAATTTAAAATTCTAGTCTCTTCCAACTTCTACATACTCACAAGCCAATATGCTACGCATTAAGCAATCGACAAAGTGAGATCAATCATTGAGTTGAAACCAAATCTTAGAACGAGGGAGAAGGAACAAGGCAGTGGACTTCTGAGTACCCTTCTTGGTCTACATAGAGGAGGAAGGTATTCACTTTCATTCCCTCAATGCTAAACAAAATGTAGTCTCTAAATATTTTGATATTGATATGCTTAATAGGCTAAAACTATGCGACTGGGTAGAGAACTTAGTATAAAGAATTCAGTGGGCAAAATTCATACACTTTCAATTTCCTGTTTGCTAGGAGCTCACTATAGAATTCTTTACTTCCTTTCCCAATGAACCTAGGAAACCTAAAGAAATGTGATTTAGTTTACAAGGACGAGCTTATGAACTGAACATTGAAATCATGTGCGATATGTGTGGGTTCCCTGAATCTTCCATTATTGATCAAAATGATGATTTTCTTGCTTCTCATTATTAGAATTAACTCACCAGGTTAATTCAATGTCAAAAATGCCTACAACAACATTATGAGGACCCGTGATCACTTGTTATTGCATAAATTGTTGGACCCCGTTTCCGAAACCCAACATCGGCCTCGCCGCGACGAGCATCCCACCTCTTCTATTTTATTCCTAACCCAAATTTTCAATCTAAGACTACAACCTGC
>JAOSBN010000004.1:22717165-22741413 GCA_027563595.1 Erythroxylum suave | reverse complement strand
CAATGGCTATAAACGTATTAGCCACTGAGCTTCACAGCTCACCCCATTATTTTCGACACCTCAGGTGCAGAACAAGCAGATCATTGAACCTTGAAAACTTCAACAATCTCTAAGAAATTTATCTTTTGTAACTAAGTTAATTCGACTACTTTTGTTAGCTTTATAAGCATAACAAGCATGCACATTCACGTTGTATTTTTTGATTATACTACTATTTTGACTCTTGATATATAATTAAAGTTATTTACAAACTCTATTTTGTTTAAGTGATTAATGCAAAAGTTGAAGAAGTTTCCTTCATACATGTTCAAAATTTCTCTCTCTGTTGGGTTGTAGATTGTTGTTGGAAATGGAATTGTATGTTTGTTGATGGAATTTTGGATAGATTTTTCTTAAATAAATGGTTGCATTGGGAGTCTATTATGTTGGGAGTTTTGTATGTATGGCTTGTGTTTGTTGGATTCGGGTCTTTGGGTTATGTAAAAGTCATAATAGGCAGTAGAGGAAAAAGGGGGATAGAAATTGTGTCTTGACTTTCATCAATAAACTATATTGATGTAGGTAGAATTTGACAAAGTTGTCTTCTTAAAAGTTGTATCTCATTCTCTTGTCTTTCTATTGGTATAAAATTTGTAATTTTTGGACATCAAAATTGAGAGATATGATAGTTAGGAATTAAAGTGGTAGAGTCGGGGTGCAAGATCGTGTCTGACCACATTTTTATCAGGGGTGCCCAATTGTGTACATGCGCAATCGTGACTGACACAATTGTTAATGGGATTGTACAATCGTGCACATGCATAATGATACCTGAGTCCTTTATATAAGATTGTGCTTTTGCACAATCGTGCCTCTTTCCCATTGAGAAACACGACTGTAACTTAAGAAATTAGGATTGTGACTTCTCTTACACGACCGTGACTTCTTAAGTCATAACTGTGACTTTTTCTTTTTATTATTAAAGACTTTGTCATAGTCGTGACTATTTAAGCCACAACCATAACTTGTTTCATTATATACTGTTAATTTATTTACTCACAACCGAGACTTCTTCTTCTTATTTTATTTTCTTTTTCTTTACTTAACTGATCTTCACCTAAATCCTCTCTTAATGTGGCCATGTATTAGGTTCTGAAACCTGGGCCCAACACATCTTGCTAGAATTGCAGAGCATCCTATCAGATTTGCTATACAACTTGCTAAAACAACTTTTGCATATTCTATTGGAACTACTACATATCCTATTGAATTTGAAGATTATTAACATCCATAATATTCAGCATTTCTTCTGGAGATGTACTTGAGTCATGTTGGCTCTCCAAATCATGGGCACTAGACCATGTAGTTTTTAGAAATTGCCCTCCATTCTGCTAGAATTGTAGAGTATTCTACTGTGATGACAAAGTATTAGCATTCACAATATTAATCAATTCTTCCAGATAAGGACCAAAGTCGTGATAGGAAGCTTCTGGTATGTATGAGAATTGTTGTGTGTCCTGCAAACTATCATGGAAGTAACTTTTTTTGTTATTTCATCCATAACTTCGTTGATTATAGAATTGAGAGGAAGAGTTATAGAAAAAATTTCTTCCATCCATTATTTTTTAAAATAAATCACAAACACGAAACAAAATAAAGTAAAGATCACGAAATAACTGAAAAGAAGTCAATTACGAACAAATATTAAAAAATACCAATTAAATCACAAACAAAAACTAAAACATCACACTCCTTGGCAATTGTGCTAAAATTGACAGTGCATCATAACGCTAGTTAAAATAAAATAACTAGATTACTATTGTAACAATGGTGAGTCTAGGTCGATCCCACAGAGAGTGTGTATAAAGTTCATGAAATAAAATTAACTGGTGTTTAGGATTAACAAGAGTTTTAGAATGAAACTAGACTAATAAAAACACATTAAAGAAAACATGAGAAAATGGGGAATTCAGTAAGGACCCAATTCTTTAGTTCAACCTCGGCCTACATCCAAATTAAGCATATTTCATTGATTTGTTGTTCTCAAATCTCTCTTAGAAACTATTAATCGTGGGTTAATAATTAACCTGAGTTTTCGCTTAGATTTTGTTTAATCAAAATATGATTGTTAATTAAACCTAACCATTGAATAACCTAGGATATGATCTCTCTATTTAATTAGGTAATAGCATCATGAATTATGAAAATCGATTAATTAAGGAAACAACCATATATGTATGAATTTCAACATAACAATTACGAATTATATCGAAGTTCTACAAATTGGCATGTAATTAAACAATTTAATGAATGCATTAAAATCATCTTTTCACAATCCCAATGGGCTTATACACAAATAACCGAACAATAAAAAAAATCGATCATCCATACAACCCAATTCAATTATCATAAGATAACAAAATCAATCTCTAATGAGAGAAAGAAACAACAAAAACAAGAAAATACACCTATCCAATGTCACCTCCTAACTGGATTCGGGACGTTTAGCCTTCCATGGGTCTCTCCCAGGACAATGCTTCAGCCCTCATTAATATCCGTATTGAAAACCCTAGCGACTCTCTTTTCACTACTGCAAGCTACCATTCCTATCTACTATTCACTAATTTGACAATTAAACATCTTGGACCAAGCTACAGTACACACTCACTGTTGCTTGATTTGATGAATTAATTTCATGGTTTTTGGTCGACTATCCTATTCATGCCCTTCCTTTCTATTTTCCACTCTTTCTGCCACAAGCCTCTTCTGTTATTGAGCTACTAAGCCGCAGCTTCCCATCTCTTCACACCACTCTATTGTTTCATTCAAGGGACAAATAAAGTTAAGGATTTTCAATCCATGCTCACTATTCACATGTTGTTAAAGACCTTGTGCATTAAATGCACAATATCTGCGTTAAACGTAGCAGACATTTGCTACATTTAATGCAGACATTCCAGTCTGCTACATTGTCGTTTCTACCTTGGCTGTCAATTTGTTGTTGGCTTTCTCCTCATAAGCTGTCATTTTCTTCTTCAGCTACTATTGATATTTTCTTCATTTTTCCAGCAAACATTTTTCTTCCTTGTATTTTGCTTTTTTTCTTCTTTTCTTTTAATTTTCTTTTTCTTGCTCTATGAAGACAAGTAAAAAATTAATCTTCGGAAAACGACCTAAAGGTAGTACTTTAGACTCACTTTTATTTCTTTACTTCCAAATTGTACCTAAATCATATATGAATTAAAGTGAGTATCTTAAGAATTTTTGTATCATTAATCTCTAAGGGTAACTGACTAAATGTATCAACAATTAAATATATATCAATTTCCCCCATACTTAGCTCTTGATCATCCTTGGGTAAAATATCCAAATTAAGCTTAAAGACCCGAAACATTTACTCAATTCCAATATTTTCCAAGACTATATAATCATAACCAAAGATGAATGACTTTCAAAAAATCATAGCAATAATTCAACATTCAATGCTTCTACTAATAATCAATCAACATTCAATACCTTTAAAAGCTAAGCAATCTAGTGGTAGACTCAGAAAATGTGTTTAATCAAAATATATCCATAGCCATACTCATCACCATTCATGATTATAATAATCCACAACTTTTCATATCATTTTATTTCTCCACCACTAATGTTCACATGCAAAATCATGAATCAAAGGACTTTTTAAAGTTGTAATGCGGGCAAAGGTAAGGTGAGATGTAATTAGGTTAAGTAGTATGAAAGCAATTAAGCTAGTGAAACAAAGCAACACTCATAAAAAACTAGGTATCGTCAGCTATGACGAATGCAACATTTATATTTCACAACCCTATTCATCTCTCACACACTAACCACATGAAGCATACACCAATTTGAAGGAATCACTCCTACAATTTATGCCAACAATACATTGAAACCACAAGAGTGAACCTTCCAAACCAACATCTACCTCATAGTCAACATACTCAAATATCATGTTAATTACAACTCTAGAAAAGTGCATTAATCATGAATAACTTCGCAAACTCATACGCGTTTCCTCCTTAATAAATTTATATAAACAACTTTTTTCATTCTTTTTCTTTTTCTTTTTCTTTTTCTTTCTTTCTTTCTTTTTCATTTTCTTTTTCTTTTCTCTTTTCTTTCTTTCTTTGCCCATTTTTTAACATTAAAAGAAACTACATTAATATGGGAATTTCAATGATCAGGCATAAAATAACATCTTAATCATTATAGCCAATCCACACATATGTACACCCCACACTTACACTTTTGTACATCCACAAACTCACCAATCCCAAATGCTCCACTAGCTTTATGGCTCGAGTAGGACATTTGGTTAAGCATAAAGCATATAATGTGGTTGATACAAAAAGAAAGGTATAAAGCTCAAAGGGATTTATCAAAGGAAAAACCATATTAATAGGGTAGGCTATTTGGCTAATGTAGTTCAGAAAAACAAATAATGCCTAATCAATGTTATGTTAATGAATGTGATAAAAAATATGGTCTCATAGAAATTCAATGCAAAATTAGGATGTACATATCATGAAGGTCACAAATTATCAAAAAGACAATGAAACTGATATGAATGTGTCAGTCAACTAAGACTCAAAATCTCACTGGCTTTGTCTACCACTAGTCACTATTCTTCTAAAGATAATGCATATTGACCAATCACAAGGGTAAAAATACATGCTAAAGTTGGCATGATGAAATTCTCTAGTCAATTCGCACCCTAATCTTGATTAAATAATCCTGGAGATAGAAAAACAGGTAAATGTTTCTTTGTTTGTTTTGTTGTTTCTCTCATTTCAATTGAAAACTTAAAACAAGTAAAAATAAACCAAAAAAGAAATACACATGCATAAAAAATAAATGAAAAAATTTAAAAGCAAAGAAATTGATTTTCCTTTTGTTGCCTCCCAAGAAGCACCTTTGTTCAGGTCTCTAGCTCGTCTCCTTCTTCTCCTCACGTGATAAAATTATGATCTTCTTTTGTCACATGTAGCTCCTCCATATGAGGTTGTTCCAGATAGGGCCTTAGTTGATCATCTATCATATTCAACATTTTCCATATCTGCCGACTTTCAATTTTGATTGAGTTTATGCACTCTAAAAAGATCTCAAATGTCTTTTCACCTTTTGCTTCCTTACTTAATTCCTCCAATTTACTATGTAAAGGTGAAGAGTTATTCTAAAAAATAATTATGAACTCAGTACTTACCTCCAAGCTAAAAGATATGTCTTTTTCTACTTCGAGCTCCTCCTCTGCTACTTCTACACAAGCAATTCGTTGAGGGTTGACCTCAAAATTCTTAAGCTCCTCATCACTTTGTAAAGTTTCTGCACAAATGTCTATTGGGTACACCTCGGGTTGATACGGCTACTCCTCTTTGCTTTATGGTTCCAGATGATTGATATCTCCCCATTAACGCAATGCATCTTGCTGAATTGTAAAGCAACCTATCAGATTTATTGTACAGCTTTCTAAAATAGTTGTTACATATTCTGTTGGAACTGTTGCATATCCTGTTGAATTTTAAGATTGTTGGCAATCATGATATTAAGCATTTCTTTTAGAGATGTACTTGAGTCGTGTTGGCTCTCTGAATCTTAGGCATTAGACCATATAGTTTTTGGAAATTGCCCTCTATCCTGCTAGAATTGTAGAGTATTCTGCTGCAATTGCAAAGTATTAGCATTCACAATATTAATCAATTCTTTTTAGATGGACCAGGGTTGTGATAGGAAGCTTTTGGTCTTTATAAGAATTGTTGTGCGTCCTACAAACTATCATGGAAGTAACTTTTTTGATTATCCTATCCCTAAATAAAGTTAGGTTGATCAGTCCAACATTGGTTATAGGATTGAGAGGAAGACTTATAGAAAAAAATTACTTCAATCCATGATTTTTCTTAATAAATCATAAACATGAAACAAAATAAAGAAAGGATCACGAAATAATTGAAAGAAATCAATTATGAACAAATATAAACAAAACACCAATTAAATCATAAACAAAAACTAAAACACCACACTCCCCAAACGACTCCAAAATTGACATCACGTCGTAACACTAGTCAAAATAAAATAACTAGACTACTACTATGGTAGTGGCGAGTCTAGGTCGATCCCACAGAAAGTGTGTGTAAAGTTTATGAAATGAAATTAACTGGTGTTTAGGTTTAACAGGGGGTTTTGGATTTTGAAATAAGAAAATAAAATGAAACTAGACTAATAAAAATAAATTAAAGAAAGCATGCGAAAATTGATAAAATTGGGAAATTCAGAAGGGACCTGATTCTTTGGTTCAATCTTAGCCTACACCTTAATTAAACATAATTCATTGATTTGTTGTTCTCAAACCTCACCTAGAGACTATTAATCGTGGGTCAATAATTAACCTGAGTTTTCTCTTAGGTTTTGTTTAATCAAGATACGATCGTTAATTAAACTTAACCACTGAATAACCTAGGATACGATCTCTAGATTTAATTAGGCAGTAACATTATGAATTAGGAAAAATGATTAATCAAGGAAACAACCACAAATGATGCATCATTTAACCTAGGTCATGTTATCCCTAATGATTACAAATCATTAGTTGCTACACATGAATTTCAACATAACAATTATCGATGATATCGAAATTCTAGCAATGGGTATGTAATTAAACGATTCAATGAACGCATTAAAATCATCTTTCACAATCCTAATGGGTTCGTAGACAAATAATCGAACAATAACAAAAATCCGATTATCCATACTTAAAACTCAAATCAATTAACATAGGATAACACAATCAATTTTTAGTGAGAGAAAGAGACAACATAAACAAGAAAATACACTTAACGTGGGTCATCGATGTTGGTGTCGATGTGACCTACAATCTGGTGTCAGGACGTTTAGCACTACCTGGGTCTCCTCTGGAAAAATGCTTAAGTCCCCATTAATATCCTTACTGAAAACCCTAGCTACTCTCTTCTCACTACAGCAAGCTATTATTCCCATCTACTGTTCACCAATTTGACAATTAAACATTCTGTACCTAACCTCTTCTCTTCTCCTTTGCTCTCTCTCGCAGCCTCTCTCTCACTGTAGTTTGATTTGATAGATTAAGTTCATGGTTTTTGGTCTCTCCTATTCACGCCCCTCCTCTATATTTTCTACTCTTTATGTTGCAAACAAACCTCTTATGTTATTGAGCCACCAAGCCACAACTCCCTATCTCTTCACACCACTCTACTTTTTCATTGATAGGACAAATAAAGTTGAGGGTTTTCAGCCCATGCTCACTATTCACATGTTGTTAAAGACCTTATGTGTTAAACACACATCATCTGCATTTAACACACAATGCAATTCAATGCAGACATTCCAGTCTACTGCGCTATCATTTCTACCTTAGTTGTGTTTTTTGCTACTGGTTTTCTCCTCATGAGCTATTGTTTTCTCCTCGTGCACTGTCATTTTCTTCTTTAGCTGCTATTGATTTTTTCTTCATTTTTCCAACAACCATTTTTCTTCTTTATATTTTGATTTTTTTCTTGTCTTTTATGTTGGCCACTAGATTTTTTTTCTTTCGTTGAATTAAGCATGATTTAAAGGATGCATGAGGTTTTGATAAATTAAATTTTTTTGGAGTTTAATTATTATGTTAATGCTAGTAGGATTTTTATTATATGGTTTAGTTGTATTAAAATAGTTAAAATTTTGAAGGGTATTTTTGGAGGATCACTTAAGATTAAAAGCCATGAAGCTTATAAGGAAGGGTAAAGATCACTTTTAGCACTCATTAAGGGTAGAATTGGAAAAGGGAAAATTGTGTCTTGTGTCTTAAATGAACAAAAACGTGATTTGAAGAGAAAGAAGAAAAAATGTGAAAGATAAGAGAAGTGGGAGAGTTTCAGCCATTAGAGAGAAAAGGAAGAAGCAAGTTAGGGTTTCATCTTTTCTTAACTTTTAAGAGTGATTTTGAGAGTGTTCACAAAGAGAAAAGGAAAGAGAAAGAGAAGAGTTTCCATTTGAGCCAAACATCTCTTTGTTTGGTGAAGATTCAAGGTAAGTCCAATATTAAACTTTTGGATTTTTGGAAGGGTTTTGGTTTAAAAAGCTTAAGAATAAGTATTCTAGGATCAATTTTAATGTATATATTTCTTTGAGTTCTCAACTGGAAGTTCTATTAAATTGGAAATTTAGCTAATATTGAAGGAAATCAAGAGGAATGGAAAGAGGAGCAAGAAAAGAGACATCTTTGAGCAAGTGCTAAGCAAGGAAAAGGTAGGTTACATTTTTATAGTTGAATAATAAGACATTGATGTTTCTTCCAAATCAAGAAAGTGAATGTTTTTCAATTGTTTTATAAATATGCATTTATTACTCTTTGAATGTTTTGAGAAAGTGTTGTGTGTTTGGTATGTGAATATTGTGTTGAGGATTTATGAAAAGAATGAGAAAATATTTTTTTGAAATAAAGAAAATAATACCATGTTTATGAAATCACTTTTTAGAAAAAGTGCCATTTTGGGCAACAATTTTACAAGTTATGAAATACATGTTATGTGGGTTTGGATTTGTTTCATTCTATATGTCAAGTGCACTTTGACTAAAGGCTTCTCCCACCTGCCTGGAAGTGGCATGGAGCTCGTTCAGGTACTCCCTCATGTTTACGACTACGCAAGCCCACTATGTGAGATTATGTTAGTTCGTTCTGTTCACGACTACATAGGACGATTTTGTAGGAATGTGTTAGTTCATTCTGTTCACGACTACACAGGACCATTTCATGGGAATATGTTAGCTCGTTCTATTTATGGACCTCCCAAACCATTTTGATGTGCTTATGTGTTGACAAGTTTATTGAGTGCATGATTTGGGTTGCTTATAAAATGTTTGATAAATTGAGAATTCGAAAATTATGTTTCATGATGCATTGTGGATTTTTACAATAGTTTTGCTTGTTACTGGTTATAAAATTATTACCCACGAGCTTTAAGCTCAACCCCATTCCATCTCATCTTCAGGCCATGAGTAAGAGATCGAGTGATCGAGCATAAGGGCATTACTCCGGATTATGCTTATTTTGTATTTTAACTTAGTTTTTGTAAAAACAAGGCTTTAGTTGCATTTTGAGCAACTCTACTTTACGTAAATTATGTATTTTGGACTATGATGTATTATGGCTTGAAATGCCCATTAAAGCTTTGTAAAACTTTTATCTTTTGAATATAATGAAATATTATTGTGTTTTTGCTCATGACTCTCAAAGTTTGTACATTTCATTTTAAAGCATTCATAAGGGTAAAATTTTGTGTTCTGCCTTCTAGGGCAAATATGTATTGATCTAGGCAGAATTTGTCTAAGCGACCTTCATAAAATTTATAGATATTTTTCTTAGCTTTCCAATTATATAAATTTTTTAATTTTTGGCCTTCTTATTTAAAAATATGTCCATCAGACGATGCATAGGTACCAGACAAAATGTAAGTTCCAGACGAAACGTAAATGTAAGACAATTTAGGCTGAATTATATAAAGTTTTCTTCATAAAAGTTGTAGATATTTTTATTATATTTCCATTGATATAAAGTTTGGAATTTTTGGGCATGTGATGTAAAAGATATGGCCATCTGACAATGCATAGGTACCAGACGAAACGTAGGTGCCAGATGAACAGTAGGTAGACGAAACAACATCTACGGCAAATATGTATTGAACTAGGCTGAATTAGATAAAATTGTCTTCATGATAGTTTTATAACTTGTTCTTATCTTTCCAATGATATAAAGTTTCGAATTTTTACCTTCGGATGTAAAAGATATGGCCATCAGACGATGCATAGGTACCAGATGAAACATAGGTGCCAGATGAACAGTAGGTAAGAGGAAGCAACTTATAGGGAAGATCTGTATCGATTTAGGTTGAATTAGAAAAAGTTATCTTCATTAAAGTTGTATATATTTTTATTATATTTCCAATGATATAAAGTTTGGAATTTTTTGCCTTCGTATTTAAAATATATGGTCATCAGACGATGCATAGGTATTAGACGAAATGTAGGTGCCAAATGAACAGTAGGTAAGATGAAGCAACTTCTAGGGAAAATATGTATTGAACTATGTTGAACTATACAAATTTGTCTTCATAAAAGTTGTAGATCTTATTCTTAGCTTTCCAATGATATAAATTTTGGAATTTTTTTCCATTTTATTTAAAATATATGGCCATCAGACGATACATAGGTACCAATGAAACGTAGGTGCCAGATAAACAGTAGGTGAGGTGAAGTAACTTTTAGGGAAAATATGTATCGATCTAGGCTGAATTAGACAAATTTTTCTTCATAATAGTTGTAGATCTTGTTGATATAAATTTTGGAACTTTTTTCCTTCATATTCAAAAGATATGGCCATAAGATGATGCATAGGTATTAGATGAATAGTAGGTAAGATGAAGCGTTAGACGATAAACAATAAGTAAGATGAAGTGATTTTGACCCTCTAGATGGCAAAATATTTCTTCAAGTTTTTCATAAAAGTTGTAGATATTGAAGTCCTCTTTGAGACCGTCCTAAAATGACCATAATCTAGTACCTCTAGTGAAAGTTATGCCATTATCCCAAGATAGGTACAGTATGATTGAGGAAATAACTGGGGTTGACTCTTTTGGTCATAACTTCATCGTCTGACCTCCAAATGAAGTGATTATTGAACCAATAGATTTCTAACACATTTGCTATCATTGGTAGAGCATGACTTAGTATGAGCATACTTTGGCTTTTAAGCATATCTTGATCTGGATAATAGTAAAATTTTGGGATGTTATAAGAATGAAGATGAACCGATGATGGCCAATGAGAGTTCATGGAAATAACCCTACAAGGAATTACACATGCTCACATTTTATGACATCTGGATAGTTGGGCTCTGGAAACAAGGTCCAACATTTCAATTTTCTTCTTCTGGCTCCATATAGAAAAGTAAAAATTAATCTTCAAAAAATGACCCAAAGGTAGTACTTTAGACACTTTAATTTCTTTACTTCCAAATTGTACCCAAAATCATATATGAATTAAAGTGAGTATCTTAAGCATTTTTATATCATTAATTTCTAAGTGTGGATGATTAAATGTATCAACAATTAAACATATATCAAAGTGATACATGGCATTAGGATTTAGTGACAAATGGCTTAGATAATTTGGTGATAAATGACTTGGAGATTTAATGACAATTAGCTTAGAGATTGAGTGACAATTGGACTAGTAATTAAGAGACATATGGTAGCTTAAGTAAAAGATATTTTGCTTGGCTCTTCATTTGACAAGTGTCATGTCATATATCATGGCACTCACCATATATTTAAACCCACACGTTATACAAACTTAAAAGACCATCTTTGTCTTTCATTTCTACTTTTGCTACATGTATCTTCTTCTTTCTTCTCTTCATTTATGACCCTCTCACCAACACTCACGACCCTGAGTCTTGCCAAAATCCTTCACCTTGCACTCCAGAGATTTCGTTGTTTTCTTCTTGTTCATGAAGAGTCCAACCTATTCCACCTTTAAATGGTGATGATTGTGTACGCTTAGAGAGCTAGGTTACTTGGTGATTTAAGGAGCTTTTAAGCTAAATAAGTAAGTAAAACATTGTTCTACATGGCTTGTTTTAATAGAAACGTATATGATGATAGTTTAAGGATGGATTGATAGAGAAAATGGTGTATGATGTGTGTGCTAGATCGTTGATGAAGAAAGGTATAAGTTTGTGTTATGTTTTTATATAAATGATAAACAATAGTCTATGAATTGTTTTATGGATGATTTTAAGATGGAATTGACATGAAAATGATGAGGAAATGAAGTCTAAATAATGAAATATAAATAAGATATGTTGGATGTAGTATGTAAAGGTTAAAATCTGGAAAATTTTGAAGGAGATGGATGATGAAATTTTCAAATGGCATAACCCACAATGGTGGGAAGGCCTCCACGATCGTGGGAAAGGCATTGGACATGATCATCTCTTTTGTGTGATGTTCCTTCCCACGATCATAGGAAAGGCATTGGACGTGAACATTTCTCCTTTGTGTGATGTTTGAACTAACTAATGATAAGTTACTTTACTTTGGTGCATTTAGACTTGGTTGAGGCTTGAAATGAACCTATTTTGATGCTTAATTAATTGAATAAAAGTTTGATAAGTTAAAATGGTTAATTGAGATTATGACTTAAGAATGGATTGATGATATCAAGTATCTAAATCTGGAAATTTAAAAGTGTTAAAGGAATGAAAGTGCTCTTAAGAATACAATTGTGATCCAAAGAATATAAGTAAGGTGAATTAAGTAATAATGAAAGTGAATTTAGATATTGTGTGATTATATAATGCTATAAAAGTATTTGTGAATGTGTTGATTGATGAATTTAGAATAATCAAGTCTACTTAAGATATAAGCCTAAGTACAAACTAGACATATACAAGTTATGATGTAAGAATGATTAAGATATGTGATTTAAGGATACATAGTAGGAAAAAGTCAAATTAGGCATGCATTGAACATGTCACTTATACATGTGCATGATTAAATACTTTTGTGATTGATCAATTTAGTAATGTGTACAATATGTGTGTATTGCATGAAGTAAAGCTTAAGTCGAATGTCAGCATCCAGACATTGTCGGTTCATCGAGGCAATAGCTAATCTGGAGCATACTATAAGTCAACCTAGATGTTTCTCATTAGGATTGATTTGTATTTGCTTAAAATTCAACTATTGAAATGTTATTGATGTGATAAAGATATTTTCGGACATTTATGGTTTGAGGAGTTTGATAATTGAGATTGTATTAGGAGTGTTTCATAATTGAATGTGAATTAGAAAAAATAAATGTACTTAACTAAATGTTAAATGCTGGACTAAGATCCGATGAATATGTGAAAAATGACTGTGCATAATGAATGAATGTTATTAATGGCATATTTTGTGATATGATGCATCACATTATTATACATGATCAGATAAAGGAGTTCTGACCAGAGTGACCAGTGATATGAGCTCAAATCTTATAAATGCGCAATAAGAGCCACAGATTTAGTTATTAATGAGTTTGGTATCCACAATAGGTAAGGGATAGTTATTAATGAGCCCAATATCCAAAACGGATACGAGATTGTTAAAAAGACACTCGGTCATAACAAATTAACAATGAAAGTGGAGTCATATATGCATTTGCATATACAATTTGATATGTGTTATGTGAATGATTGAAATGAATTATTTGGACTGCTGTAAAATGGGAATGCGAAATAGTGTACACAAATTGTATTTGTGAAGCATGATCATGTGAAGTGATATTCAATATTTGATGATATGAATTGTCTATGAAAGATTGTGAATTTTTCTTATGTTTGATATGAGTAAGCACATCGAGGATGGTTCACTCACTGAGTTCACAAACTCATCAAAATTGCAACGTTGACTTTCAGGTATGAGGGAGACCTAACTATTAAAGCAAACTAGTAGAAGTCTAGTACTGCCGATTTTGGACTCAAAAATGGCTCATTGGTCTAGTTAACTGATACTAAGGAGTTTAGATAAAGTACTTTTGTTTAGTTTTTATTTCATGTAGAACATATTGTAAAGAGTGGTAAACTCTCATATGTTTTGATACTATATATATGGTTTATATAGTGAAATGATACAATGTAACTATATTTTATAAATGAAATAAGAAGTTGACCATTTTAATAATTGTGTTTTATGTTTGATGCCATATAAAGTGAATGTGATTACTGCAACATGTCATTTTCACAAGGTATGTTCCCGAATATCCTTTGGATGTCGGGAATATGCTCTATGATAGTGGTGCATTACATTTGTAGTAGTTTGTATATGTCCTCAACCTTATTTAATTTAACCTCTTTAAAATTCCTCATCTCCTTACTTAAAATTGACTTCTATAAGCTAGAATAAGGTACCGAAATTCAAGTCGAGGTTCCTCGATTGGCTTAATTACTAGCTCAATTGGAAAGATTTTCATAATTGCTTGTCCTTCTCCATTATGTCCATCTACTTTAACATGTTCAGGTTTCTTTTCTTGGGTCTGAGTGATGGCCATGATTCGTACCTTTAATTTAGATTTAGTATTGCTTGGAAGGTTTCTTGCATTCCAAATAAAAATTGCCTCTACTAGTTGACCTACTTGGACCTCCAGATTATGTCTTGAAGAGGCGTGATTCTTTAGTGACTTGCTTGAACTTGCCTTCAAGCCGCCTATTTGCATCCTCCATGCCTCCAATTTTATCTAAAATACTATCCAACTTGGATTCCATTGAGCTCCATTTGTCTTGTTGGAAGCCTAGTTGTCCTTGAGGTTTAAACTGTTCTCTAACATTGTTCGTCCATGAGAAGTTATGGTAATTCTTCCACTCAAGGTTGTATGTGTTAGAGTAGGGATTGTTTCCCCCTCCTCATCCATATTGAGCTCCCATATAATTAACTTGCTTCAGATTGTCTTCCTTTATTAAGAAATAGTCCATCGTATAATGGTCCATCTGTCCATAAAGTTCATACTTTAGTTACATAGCTTTTACTAAAGATGGGGACGAAGCCTTCATGTTGTTAAGAAGTTGAGTTAAGTTATCAATTTTATCTTGCATCTCCTTTGTTTAATCAACAGCTACAATTCCCTTTTTTTCTCAGAAAGTAATGGGTTGCCTACTTTGCTCATTCGTCCATAGGTAGCTATTACTTGCCATATCATCTATCAACTTTTCTACTTCATCTATCGTCTTTCTCATAAGTGATCCTCCTAAAGCTACATTAATCATGCCTCTCATATATGGGGTTACTCCATTATAGAATATTTGCAATAAGAATTCCTTAGGTAAGTTATGGTGTGGGCATTTCTATTGCAAATCGTTGTATATTTCCCACGCTTCAGAAATCAATTCCCCGTCATTTTGTTAGAAGTTGATAATCTCCTCGATAATCTTTGTGGTTTTAGTAAGGGGAAAATATTTGTCTAAAAAGGCACGAACTAGTTGATCCCAAGTAGTGAAATTGTCTAGGTTAAGAGAATGATACTGTTGAGTTTATTTTGCAAAACAATCTACTCGTTTTACACTTAAAAATTGCAAGTATATAGGTCGTGACTTGTAGTTAGAAAGCAAATATCAATCCCAAAGGGATCGATGCCTAGACACCACTTAATTCATATTACACTTTGTTTAAGAAACGAAATTGTTTAATGGAAATAATCTAGAAAATTAAATTAAAATTGAAAGACTAAAATTGAATATAGGCAAAACCAAAATGTAGAAAATTGGGATTTAAGAATTTAAAGACTAGAGATTACTTTCTCCCTATTTTGTCTCGCTCCTATTTTATTGATTGAATTATGTCTCACCTAAGATGTCCAATTATATTAACTACCCTCTCTTAAGGTGTAATTCATTGTTCCTAATCAAATTAAATAAAGTTGATCAAATGATCTCTCAACCTAGCCAATCACTCCACCAATTTAACTAATTGTTAAGCTATCCTATGGGTGATCAGTTGACTTAGCTGAGATCTCTCTTCTAACTAATCAATTAACATGATGATTGTAATTCTTTAGATTACCAAATCTCTTTGTACAATCCTACATAAATAACTTTACTCACTCTCTCGATTTATTGCAAGATACGAATATAAACAACAATCATTAAAGACAACTTTCATTCAATTCAATAAAATAGGAGTTTGACAAAATAGGTAAAAAGTAATTCCTAAAACTAAATCAGCCACTCATGGTCTCCATAACATCATCAACACTTAAATAATCCATCTTACAAAGATCAGAATAGATAAAAACACGGAAAATTGAATAAAGGAAACTCCTTCTCTTCTTTGCCAAAATCTGGAGATTTTGGTGTTGATCTGCTATTTTCCCAATTGTTGTTGATAATCCTTGAATCTTCACCTTCCTCAATGCTCAAAACTTGCAGGAGGCTCTCCTTATAGAGGGTTTTCGTCCTTATTAACCATGGAGGTCTAATTCTTTTTTTATAGTCCAAAAACCCTAAAGTTTATTGAACCCCGAGTGTCTTGGATAAAACATCCCACGATCGTGGGAATTGGCATTATTCCCACAATCGTAGGAATTTGCAACAGAAAGTTCCCTCTTCTCTTCTCCTCTTTGATCTCCAGCTCAATCTCTGAGTTACTCCATCTTCATTCCTATATAAAAATAATTAATTCTTACCCTAAATTAATATCAAGCATAAAAGAAAAGCAATGAAGATCAAACTAAATGAAAACATACAAAATGAATCCTAAAATGCAACAATCATAAACTATTATGAAAGAAACACTTGCTAAATGCTTAGAAAAACATAGACTAATGCACAACAATCAAATTCCCCACACTTAAATCTTTGCTTGTCCTCAAGCAAAATAAGTACAACCAATCAATTATATCACTCCATTTTCATAAAGATCAAAGCATACAATCTCTCAAATTTTAGCCAACTCAAATATCAAGTTGCTACACATATCATGACTACTTTTTTCATTAGTGTACATAAACAAACTAAACAATTGGCACCGTCACTAAAAGATAAGTATTGATGCAAAATAAATCTTCCTCACAGTTTCACTCATTTCTCACAAGTGTTTGATGGTTAGTGTTTCGCTCAAACTCCCTATAAGAAACAACACTACCAATTCTCCTCTACAATGATTGCATGCATAAATAGATCAAAAGGACTTGTTTAGGGTTGTAATGTGGTAAGGGTTAAGGTGGGTAAAGAGGATAAATGGTTAACACAAGCATTTGTAAAGTAAAAAGTGGGTAAAAAGGGATATCAAAGCATAACTATGAGATATACACATGTATCTAATACTCTATAGTTATTGATGCTACTCAATTGTTCTTCCTTTTTTCTTTTATTTTCTTTCTCTTTTCAAATTTTTTTCTTTTTCTTAACATATGGAAGAAACTATTAATAAAATAGTAACTATATACAATATGATTCACAGGTAGAAGTATCTTCAAATCATCTCGGTAAAAATTTTCACAATGATCCCAACTAATGCATTACTTAATACTCTATTAAGCTTGTGAATGGGTACGTTAATAGGGTTTTAGGTTTAAAAAAATTTGGGTAATTTTAAGAAACAAAAGGTTAAGGCTCAACGGGGTAGAAAGAGATAATCAAAGGGTTGATCATTTAAGATAAAGGCTAACACAAAAAGGGTCGTAATTATCTCCGTTAAGTATGTATCTAGTAGACTCAAATCGATTCAAAGCAGGTTCTAAAGGTAATAACCTAAGGAAGTATCACTCAACAAAGAAATAGAATGACTATGGATAGAGTCATATGGGCTCAATCCTAACATTGGCTCATATGAACATTCATTATGCATATCTACACTACCTCATTGGTCAAATGTCAAATTGTTAGTAAGCTTACGTAACCAACTACTTTTCATCACTCTATATGGTTCACTTTCTAATCAAGTCGCCTAATTTAAGTTCAAGCATGCATTCAATCTAATTCCAACTAGCATGACAGAATCCCATGGCAATATCCATCAGAATGATTCAACTGTGGTTCCATTACTGACATAAAGCGCATGATATGCCTAAATATGCATCCTATTTAACAAAATGCAAACAATGCAATTGAGAAAGTCAATGTCACCTCCCTACACTTCAAGATCACATTGTCCTCAATATAACATGTTAACCACTAAATAAGAGAAAATGACATCAAACCAAATAAAAGAAATCAAACCAACGAGAAGAAAATGACATCAAACCAAAGAAAAGAAATCAAACCAACGAAAAGAAAATGACATCAAACCAAACAAAAGAAATCAAACAAAACAAAAGATATTAAACCCAACAAAAGATATTAAACTAAACAAAAGAAATCAAACCAAACAAAAGAAATAAAACAAACAAAAGAAAACAAAAAAATTACATCAAACCAAACAAAAGACATTGACACAATTTAAAAGTATAGGGTAAGAAAAGCTTATAATGATGATGGTGGCAACGATGTTGACGAAGGAGCTTCGAAATTATTCCTCTAAAAGAATTTGAGGAATTTCTTATTCAAGTATCGTTGCTCCTTATGGACTTGCTATATTTGGGTGTTGAGCTCAATGAGTTATTGTTGTACTCGGTTCCTCCTCCATTGCTTCTTCTTCTGGCTTTGGGACTGCTCAGGATGGAGGGTCAGGAGATGGCTGTATCTTTTCCCCTCCTGTGTTGCACTGCAGTACGTGCCTGAGGATTTTGGAGTTTCATAGAGTAAAACTCCAAAATCTCATAGCACCTCAAATAAGATATGTCAAATACATCGTATTGAGTTATACAAACATTATCCACATTAAAGTTATAAACAAACCCAAAGCAAAAGTGATATGAGACATGCCAAAATAAAAGCTCTTTTTATTCACAATACTCACTACCGATCGAAAAATCCTATAAGGCATATTGATTTTAATTTTTCTATCTATGCACCACAAAAAGAAAAGTTCCTTGGTCGAGCATTTTTTACTTTCAGTTTTATTAAACAAGTTAAACACATAAATTTATGCAAAAGTAAATGCTAGACACTATGGAATGAAGAGTTTGGTGCATTGTGAGAGTAAAAATGTGTTTCACCTGTTAGGGTTTTCCCGCATTTATCGACATCAAAGTCATTGTGAACATCTAGAGTTTTTTTATTCGACAAATTGAAAATTTCACACATGACATGATAATCAAGTTTAGACACACCACCAGCTAACCTAAACCAGAATACGTCCATTTTAGGGTTATAGCGTATTGTAGTGAAAAACTTTATAGTCATCATAAGGTAAATAGGCGCGTCACACCTAACCAACCTATTCCATCCAATATTTGCAACTAGTAGCCCAATTTTTTATCTTACTCCTATCATTTCTAACAATTCAAAATCAAAGTACAGAGGAGTAACTAATTCTCTATCTTTAAGGTCTCAGAAATGCATATCTTCTTCCTCCGAATAAATCGGGAATGGGGCACAATAAGCTACTGATAAATCATGCTTACCTTCACCGAAGACTTGAAGGCACAGTTGATCAACCAGTTTCCGAGCTACCATCTTCTTTGGTGCCATTGGAAGAAGAAATCCTGCAAAAATAAGAAAGAGAGGGGTAAATTCGTCTTTTAGAGCAAGAGAGAAAAATCTTACCCAAATCCTTGTGTTTTTGAATGATTAATGCATGAAAACAGTAAAGGATTGTAAGATCAATGAAAAGAGATGAAAAAATACCAAGAATCTAGAAGAAGAAAAGGATTTTAGAGAGTGGGAGGAGAGTTTTCGTGGGTTAGAGAGAGAATTTAAGAAAATTTTAAGAGTGAATGAAAGTTGAAGAGAGGGAGGGAAATTTAAATTTTCCCTTATATAGGATTCTCACGATCGTGGGAATTCCTATCATTCCCACAATCATGGGATTTCTCTCTAGAAAGTTTCTAAAAAGATTTCCCATAATCGTGGGAATCACCTCCATTCCCACGATCATAGGTTTTCTCTCCAGAAAGTTTCTGGAGAGATTTCCCACAGTCGTGGGAAGATGACCAATTCCCATGATCATGGGATGGGGTGATTCTTCCACTCATAAACCTTTTTCCAAGCCTAGTATGTATTCTCAAAGATCCCACGACCTACAAACACATCAAAATAATATTACCAATAAGAAATTTAAAGAGAAAAACAAGTTAAAATTCAAACAAACTAAAACACGTTAAAATTTAAACAAACTCCATATAAACATCAATCAATCCCAAACCCAACCTAATCATAACTAAATGAATCAAACGAATTAATAAAAAAATCAATCAAAAGGAAATAAAATTTCATGGGTTGCCTCTTATGCAGCGCTTCTTTTAACGTCGATAGCTCAGCTCTCCTCTTTGATTAAGGTTGTTCAAATGACTAATACGGTGGCAGTATATGTAACATCCTGTTCCCATATTAATGGTTAGAGTCGGGAGTACCGTAATTGAGAAATAAAATTAAGAGAATAGAAAATGCATTTCATGCTCATGCATTATATGATATGCACATACACGTGAATATTGAATTTTTTTACATGAAAATATTTTTACATGCATTCATTGACGAATTCTAGGTATAATTGATTTGTAAATGTGATTAAAATCAGAATTTGTGAATTATTTGTACTGAAAATTGTTTTTTGAGAGTATAAGCATTAATTTAGAATTTTCGGTGAAATATGAAAATTTTCTGAAATTTAAGGGCATTTTTAGACTAAGAAAAATATCAAGTGGTAGAACAATTGATAAATGGTAGTAGAAATAAATATCAAATGGTTGTAGAATTTTTGAAAAGTGATATTAGGATTTAATGACAATAGTCATTGAAATTTGGGAGACAATTGGACTAGAAATTGGAGACAAATGGACTAGTTATAGAAGATGGGAGCAAGGAAAGCCATAGGGATAAGACATATGGCAAGTGACATGTATCATGCCACTTGCCACATATCCATTCCACGAAAATATCTAAGTGAAAGACCATGAGATGGTCTTTCACTCATCATTTTCATTGCTTATGCTTGGTTCCACTTTTTTTTTTCATTTTCTTCATTCTTCTTCTCTTCTCTCAAGGCCACGACACTCTCTTCTTACAACCCTCATGATCTTTGATTTTTCCTCAACTCCTTTACTTTGTTTCTTCAAGCTTCTTGTTGTCTTCTTCCTCTTTGTTACTAAAAACCTAGCTCATTCCTCTTTAAGTAGTAATGATTGTATGAAGATGGAAAGCTAGGGTTGAGTGTGGGTTGATGATCTTGAAGCTTAAACAAGTAAGTGGCATGTTATTCTTCTTGAATTGTTGAGTGAAACCTACATGATGATAGTTAGATGTTGAAAGATCATGAAATGGGGATGAAAATATGTTTAAAACTTGGATAAGAAAATGGATGTACTGATTTTGTGTTTATGATGAATGATATATGAAAATGTTTTGATCTTTTTGATTGATGAACAAGTATAGCTTATGAATTGGTTTGAGAGTGATTTCTTGAGTTGAATTGGGTAGAGGATGATGAGGAAGTGAAATGGAAGAGATAATTTAGGAGTTAGATGTAAGTGTGAGAAGTTTGAAAATCTGGAAAATGTTCACTGCGTATGTTTCTGTCAAAGTTGGTCGTGGCCAACTCTCCTTGGTTCGCCACGGCCAACTTGAAGGATGAAGTTTGCCGTGGCCAACTTGAAAGATTTCATGCAAACTTTTCCTCTCTAGAAAAGTTCGTCGTGGCAAACTTTTTCTGGGTCACCGCAGTGAACTTTCTAGTACAAAACATGTTTTGGTATTTTGATGATATCTTTTCTTGTAGTTATCTAATTGGGATGATTTTTTATTTGGAGTAAACTAGAGACATAGGGATACAAATCATATGAAGAAATAAAATTCTGAATCGGATTTTAAGAATTTCAAATTCTGTGTGGAAGTTGAGTATAGGGCACTATCTCAGAATAAAAGTAGTTCGAAAATATTTGGAGTATAACTTTTACACTACTGAACCAAATTGAATGATTTTGGTGTCATTAGAAACTTATGAGATAGAATGACAATTCTCAAAAGAAATTTTTCCCAAATTACTTTATTTTCATTGTTTAAATGATCAGAAATAGTAGACCCGAAAGTTAGTGTTTGGAGAAAAATTTGAAATGATTTATTGGGTTATGAAATTAGATTCAAAGTGTTTATATGAGGTATAAACCCTAAGTACTAATTTTACTTAGGTGAGTTTTGATATAAGACTGATAATGTGACCAAAATAATGGAAAGATACTCGGGATTGTCATTGAGCATGCATTGTACATATTCCATATACATATTGTGCATAAAGAAATATTTATAATTGTGCAATTATTAATGTGTGTGCAATATGTGTATTGCATAATTTTGATGTGCAGGATAAATGTACACACTTGGAAGTTTCTAAATCTCGGACGAAATTGCTAATTTGGAGTGTATTGTGAGTAGACCTAGATGGTCTCATTTCATTGTTTGTTTTGTGTGAATTTTGGTATTGATCAACTACTGAATGTCTATATAAATGTGATTGATTGTGTTGGTTTCCAGACAGGAGGTCTAATGATTGTGATGCTTGGTTGAGATATTGAAGTGTTGCTTGTATGTGAATGAGATGAACTAAGTGTACATAATTTGATGATAAATGTGTTTTGAATGAGCATTTGCATGTAAGTGAAAATGTGATTCTCAACTTAAATGTTGAATGCCAGACCAAGGTCCGATGACATGTGAAAGTGAATGTGTAATATGAAATAAAGTGATTGATTGATCATATGTGACTGATGCATTCCAGTACATGAATGCATGAAACATAAAGGCAGTTGTGACCAGAGTAGCCACCGAAAAAGGAGCTTAAAGCTTAGAAACTCTGATAAGAGCCTCCGACTTTGTTGTGAATGTACCCAGTATCCACTAAGGGATATGGGACATCATCTGATACAGCTCGATATCCACTAAGGGATATGGGCTAGATAAAAAGGCACTCAGTCACAACAAAGTAATAAATGGAAAGTAGGTCTCATACACACTACATATGCATAATATGAATGATTAAATTGTAATTGATTAAAATGTGAAATATTGTGAATGTGATTTATGTGTTATGTGACTGGGTGAGCCATTGATGATGATTACTCATTGAGTTCGCAAAACTCACCCAAAATTTGCAAATATTTTTCAGGATCAGAAGAATATCCCATTAGGCAAATGGGAGTATACCTATAGCATACAAGTAAGGGATCAATGTCGGGATCAGTTCGAGTCTGCATTAGTGTTTTCCTATTTTTTTGTATAAATTTGTATTCCGTGATTTCTATAAAATAATGCATTCTGAAAGTTTTGTATAATGTGTATATAATGGTTTTTATGGTGGAATGTAAAGATATTATGACTAAAGTGTTTTGTATTGGTAATGGACCCTAATTTGGCTATTGAAATTCTATTGATTTTATCATGTTGATTGAAAATGTTTATGAATAAAAGTGGGCCCGAATTGGTTATTATTCCGCATATGTTTGTAGTTGTTTCAAAAAAAATTTATACTGATTTTTAAATGATTGAGTGCTCTAACATGCCACCCTCACCGGGCAAGTTCTCGGACATCACACAGGATGTCGGGTACGAGTCTCGAGAGGGTGGGGTGTTACATAGATATTACCAGCAAGGTAGTTTACATAGTCTGCAAACTAAGGAGTGATTGTCATAACCATCAGATGCTTATCAAGAAAAGTCTCCTGAATGTCCTTCTTTGTTGCACTCTCCATAGCAACTTCATCTAAACGTAACAAGTGATCAATTACAAAATTCTCAGCTCCTTTCTTATCCCTCGGCTCAATGTCAAATTCCTGCAAAAGTAACACCCAACGAATTATTCTTGGTTTAGTGTTGAGTTTTGACATCAAGTATTTCAAGGCTGCATGGTCAGTATACACAATCACTTTAGACAAAACCAAATATGAGCGAAACTTGTCAAAAGCAAACACAACTGCCAACATCTTTTTCTCTGTGGTGGTGTAATGACACTGTGCACTGTTTAGTGTCCTACTTACATTAAAAAAAAAAAGGATGAAAGGTCTTACCTCGTCTTTGGCCTAAAATAGCACCCACTGCATAATCACTTGCATCACACATTAATTCAAAAGGAAGAGACCAGTCAGGAGATATAAGAATAGGTGCAGTCACAATTATATCCTTTAACAATTGAAAAGATATCAAACATTTATGGTCAAAAGCAAACACAACATCTTTTTCAAGCAACTTAGTCAAAGGTTTAGCAATCTTAGAAAAATCCTCAATGAACCTACGACAAAAACCAACATGGCCTAAGAAACTTCTAATGGATCTAACTTTGTTTGGTCGTGGAAGTTTTTTAATGACCTCAATTTTTGCTGGGTCTACCTCTATACCCTTGCTAGAAATCTTGTGACCTAAAACAATGCACTCCTGGACGATGAAATGACATTTTCCCAATTAAACACTAAATAGGTCTCTTCACATCTAATCAAGACTTTCTCTAACGTTGTGTTCGGTTAGCGTTCTCAGACGCGAGGACGGAGGACAAGGACATAAAAGTTCTGTCTTTCGAGGTGTTTGCTTGCCGTCCTCGATTGTTTTTGTTCCGTCTTCAGAGGACAAAGACAAAAATTTTTGTTCCATCCAAGACTGTGGTACAGAAATTTTTGTC
>JAOSBN010000004.1:22699528-22717065 GCA_027563595.1 Erythroxylum suave | reverse complement strand
GCAATTCTTGGTATAAATTGATTTTGACCGGTTTCCAAGAATCAATCTTAGGATTGATAGATAAGCCGCGATCAATATGTATGTGGTTCGTTATCATTGGCTATAAATATATTAGCCACTGAGCTTTTTTCTACTCCTCAGGTGTAAGAATTAACAGATCAGTGAACCTTGCAAAAACTTCTGCAGATCTCCAAGAAATATTTATTTGTAACTAAGTTAGTTTGGGTCATATTGGTAACTTTAGCATATCAGCATAAGCATTTCTAATTGTAATTTTGTAATTATGTTATTGATGCGGATTTTGTTAGTAATTGGAGTAGTGTACCTACTCTATTTTATTTTGAGAAATGAATGACAACAAGAGTTGAAGAATTCTTTCTGTTCATGTCTAATTTTTCATCTGTGGAATTTGTTATATTTTTCGGTTGGGAACAAAATTGATAGTTGATGAGGAATTTTGAATAGATTTTTCTGAAGTAATTGTTTTAATGGGAGTTCTATATATATGGTTCATGTTTGTTATATTCGGGTCTTCTGTTTTGTAAGGAGAGTATATTGACAGATAAGAGGAAATAAGGGAATAAAGGGATAAAATGTGATCTGAAACTTTAAGGAATGAACTGTATTATTCTAGGCAGAGTTAGCCTAAGTCGTCTTCATGAAAGTTGTATATCTTTCTCTTAGCTTTCCAACGAGATAAAGCTTGTAACTTTTGGACTTTTGGATTAAAAGTTATGAAGTTTTTAATTGCATGTGTGCAACAAGCACGATCGTGACAAACCTTGAATTTGAAGCACTGTTCACCATTTGTTGTGATCGTGCACAAGCACGATCGCGACTTTTGTATTTTTGTAAGAATGTTCCCTTTTGTCATGGCCATGAGAAAATTTTCTCAAGCTCGTGACTTTTGCTTACATTTCTCATAGGCGTGAGAATTAAGAGTCATGTCCCGTGACTCCTCCTTTCTGTTTTGTTTTCGCTATTTATTTGTAGATTATTTATTTTAATTCCTAAAACAATTTATTTTCATGTCTATTTTATTCTACGTTAATTCATTTAAATTATTGGGTAATTGTTTTTAGCCCTTCTATGAATTTTATTTATTTATATAATTATTTAACGCCCAGCCATGTCTAATTTATTTTATACTATATTTATTTATTTTTCTTGTTTAGTGGTTCTACTCCCACTAATAATTTTTAATATTTGCATTTTTGATATAAGTATATGTATATAATATTATTATAAAAATACTTAAATTTTGGGCTTTGACGCTACGAAATAAGGAACTAAGACTCGGGCCCATCAATTTTTATTTGTAACTTTCGCTTCTATCCACTTTTACATATAATCCACGGCTAGAATGACACAATTCTTACCAAAAGATGAAGGAAAAGGAACCATGAAGTCAATTCCCCCTTTATTAAAAATTTCACATACCAGGATATTTGTAAGTAGCATTTGATCTCTTCGTCCCTAGCTACCTGTTCTTTGGCAACTATCATAATACTTACAAAACATGTAAGAGTCATAAAATAACTTAGGTTGAAATAGTCCACATTCAAGAATTTTACGAGTTGCTCTTTTAGGATCAAAGTGACCCCCTTACACATACAGATGAGTGGCAAAAATTTAATATGGAAGGAATTTCATCATCTGCAACACACCTTCTAATAATTTGGTCATCAAAAAATTTCCAAACATGGGGTTCATTCCATATGTAATATTTTACCTTGCGTTTAATCTTATCTTCTTCAACTCTAGATAAATCATTAGGTAAGGATTTGGTCATAAAAAAATTTACTATATCATCATACCATGGAATTACCTGTTGGATTGAAAAGAGACTTTTGTCTAGAAATTCATCTTGGAGAACATCAGATGTGTTGGTTGGAGTGATCCAAATGAGATGATCAGCCACCAAATTTTCAGCTCCCTTCTTGTTGCGTATTTCTAACTCAAATTTTTTTAAGAGTAAGATCCACCGAATCAACATTGGTTTTGTTTCCCTTTTACTCACTAAGTATTTCAGAGCTATATGGTCTAAATAGATGATCACTCGTGTACCCCATAGGTAAGACCGAATTTTTTCCAACTCAAAAGCTATAGCCAAAAGTTCTTTCTTCATTGTGAACTAATTCTTTTGAGCATTGTTATGTGTCATAGAGGTATAGTAAATGACACGAGTTTCTTTGTCCACTTTTTGGCATTAAACTACTCCAACTACATAATCCAAGGCATCGCATATTAGTTCGAAGGAAATATCCCACTTCGGTGACTGAATAATTGGACATGTAGTGAGTCATTCCTTTATTTCATCAAATGTAATCTGACATGGTTCATCAAAATCAAATCTAATGTCTTTTTAGAGTAGTCTACACATGGGTTGTGCAATCTTTGAAAAATCTTTGATAAATCACTGATAGAATACTGCTTGACCAAGAAAAGAGTGAACTTCCCGCATAGTCTTAGGTAAGAGTGGACACATGTGAATGTTGTTTATTAGGTAAGATGACCAAATTACCTTTTAAAGGAAAGGGTGAATTAATGAATAGGTTATTAGACCTAATTCATTCTGATGTATGTGGTCCGATGTCCATTCATGCTAGAGGTAGTTTTTTGTACTTCATTACTTTTATTGATGATTATTCATGATATGGGTATTTGTATCTAATGAGATATAAGTATGAAGTGTTTGAAATGTTCAAACAATTTAACATAAAGTAGAGAAACAGCTTGGTAGAAGTATTAAAATACTTTGATCAAATCGAGGTGGGGTATACTTAAACGAGGAATTTCTAACTTATCTCAGAGATAATGGGATAGTATCCCAATGGACTCCATCTTACACACCGCAACATAATGGGGTGGCTAAAAGGAGAAACTGAACCTTGTTGAATATGATAAGGTCAATGATGGGCTTAGGAGATCTACCGAAATCCTTTTAGTGTTATGCACTCTACTGCTTATATGCCAAATAGAGTCCCTGCAAAGGTAGTTGAAGTTACTCCATATGAGATGTAGACTAAAAAAAGGCCTTAAATTTCTCATATGAAAGTCTGTGGTTATCTAGTTTATGCGAAGCAAATTTAATCAAACAAGCTTGAAGCAAAATCTGATAAATGTCTATTTATAAGATATCCTGAGGAAACAATTGGGTGTCAATTCTATGATGCTTTAAGGTGTACATCCACACATGTTCTAAATGCCATTGTTGCGACTCCATGTAAGAGGAGCAACAACCTAGGTGTATGGTAACTAGTGTCTGCCATTGTTGATTACTATGGCGTGGACTAAAGTGAATTAACTATCCACTTACCTAACTTCCTAAACTATCAACACTTATGGCGGGCTGAAATCCTTCATTCCTACAACATGGAACTGAGGGAAATTAGCGAGAAGACACATGTAAAGATTAAGGTCAGTCAGGCAAGCTTGAGTTCAGTGTCATTGGTATAAGATTAATCAACTAATGAAGAATCTGAGGAAGAAGAAGAGGAAGACCCAGGCTAGAAGAAGCTTTTGGATGCAATATCAGACACCAACAAGACGATTGCGGAGAACACAAGAACCATGAGGGAAATGGCACAGACAAAACAACGCCAGAGTCGGGATATCTAACGGATCCATCAGTATTTTGAGGTTTAGGGCGTGCAATTACCACCTACGACACCACACTACTTCCATCTCCATAAGATTTTTGTCTAACCCAATTTTCTTGTTCAAATTAGCCTTCAGTTCTACTATTCTATTTTATTTATACTTCTATTTATTTTCTGTTTACCGTAATTTTATATTTCTTTTGGTGTTTTATGTGTTTGCTCCCTTCTCATATTGAGGATAATGTGTTGTTCAAGTGTGGGGAGGGATTATGTGTTTTTCTTTTTATGTGATTTTTCATATATGGTATGATAGATTTTAGGTTGCATTTTGTGAATTGTTTGAATGTGTCAATGGCTTAGATGGATTGAAATTTATTTAAGTTTGAACATAGTTTATTAGGTTGTGAATAGTCATTAGCTTGAAAAAAATTACTGAATTGGGATTCTTTGGAGAAATATACAGTTTAATTAGGATCTAGTGTAAGTTTAGCACCTTCTAGATTGTCACATTCATTTGTAATTTGAGGCTTTCAAACTTAAGTAGCTTAGTTACATTTTTCATGGAAACGAGTTGCTAAAAACAAGATAGGTAATAAAAAATAAAAAATAAAAATATGTTTTATTAAATAAATCACTATTCTGCTGACTATTGGGTTATGAATAGAGCTAGTAACCAGTTGATAACGTGATAATAGCCAAGTAACCATATCGACATGCATCACAAATGTGTGCCTCTGCGTCAAAAAGCTATACTGACGTTTCAACCAAGCAATCTAATAAAAACATCACTTAGTTGAGTAACTGGATCAACATTCATTACAAATGTTTGCCTCCGCATAAAAAGACTAAGTCTATGTTCAATAAATTAAAAAATGTGTGCTCCCTTAATAAAACCTACCAGACTTGTGATAAGCTTAGCTTTTCATGAAAATATACTTAGGAACAGTTAAGGAGTCTGGAAGACCAAAGAATTATTAATATGTGTGCAATTGAAAAGGGTAAATAAATTAACACTTATATCTCTATTAATTTGTATATTTAGCTGAAAGCCCCTAGATACAGATTTTGCATGTTAATGATTTAATATAACTTATATGATTGTGTTTAAGATCAAATTTATTTCATAAAGTTGAAGTCATTGCCTTGCTATTGCATTTTGTGTTGTGTGTTTGTAGTTTTGTTTGCTTCAAGACAAGCAAATGTTTTAGTGTGGGGATGTTGATAGTTGTTATTTACATTATGTTTTAGGGTTTAATTTGTTATGTATTTAGTGTTAATTTGAGTGATGGGTGCGTATTTAGGTTTTAATTGTGTTAGTTTATATGTTTAAGGGTTTTTATGGGTTAGTATGAGTCTTTAAGCTTAAATGTTATGTTTTTGAGGTACCTTGATGTGTTTGTTAGTGTTTTAGGGTAAATGGCAAAGAACGGTCAAAGAGTTTCGGGCCAAAAACACAGCCCACGATTTTGACACAATAGGCCACAATTGTGACATAAATAGGCGAGCCAGCAGGAGCTCGGCCACGATCATGACAATTTGGTCACGATCGTGACAGAGAGCTTTGAACTAGGCCGCGATCATGGTACTTGAGCCATGATTGTGACAAAGAGGGATAGACACTGTTCTCGATTGTGACCTACATTAGGCAGACAAGAAAACAACTGAATACTTTAACTTTTGAGGGACATTTTGGACCGTTTTGACCTTGAATCAACCGTAAGGCTTCAAAGATATAAATAGAACATCAAAGAATAGAAGAGCAGCCTTTTTGCATCAATAAATTCCAAAACCCTAGAGAGCAAATCAAGAGATTTGAGGAAGGAGACATCAGAAGAGAGATACAAAGAAGAAGCTTGACGCGAAGTATTTCCTGAAATAGGTGATTTCCTGCCGTCACTGCCTCCACTAGTCCATTCTGACAATATTTTCCTATTTTATTTCAATTTTATTGATGTATAGAATTAGGTTAGTCATTGAGAATAGGTGTTTGTGAATGTTGATTTCTGTCTAAACTCACCTTCGAGATTTTTATCTTTGAGATTAATGAAAATTGATTTATTGTGTTTTCATTGAGTTATTTGTGATTCAATTTTTGTTTTTCATAAGTCAGTAATAAACTGAGAGGGTAAGTTGAGTGAATATCATCAAATTGGGCTAATGAGAGTTAGGTAGCTTGATAGATAAGAATTGAGTCAAACCAGTAAAATCGTTAATGAGAGATCAAGCATAGATTTCCAGTAGGTAATTGGACAATTTTAGAACTAATTTAGGTTTTAGGTTAAATGGAAATTGAGAGATTACAATTCCATAATTTAAATTAGGGATTATAAATTAGGGTTAAAGATTATAACTCAAGAGAGAGTAATCTACCTTAGTATCGTTTAGACTTGGTAATTTGGTGATTCCATAGTTGATTAGAATTTCATTAAATTCGAATAAAACCACCTTTCCCTCAATTGGTAACTTCTAGGTTTATTCTTGATTAGGTTGTGCAAATTTGTTATCTTTTTTTATTTTTGAATTTTAATTCTCGTAATTGATTGTTGTTTGATTAACTTTCTACATTAGTTGTTTATTTTAAATTATTGTGATTTAGTGCGACCTTCGATTCTAGGACTAGATTACCCCTCCTTATGGGATCGATACCTTAGGTACTACATGAATGACCCGTACGCTTGCGATGTTATCAAAGTTATAAATATTAAAACTTAGCATAGGTACACCATAGATCAATACATTGTGGTTGAAATAGAGATTATGTGCACTTGACGTGGATTATCTGAGGAAATAAATTTTGGAGGAAGCTCACATAGTAGCTTATGTTATGCATCTGGTACTACTAAGATGTACAATATACTGAAACGTCATTTTTTATGGCTAGGGATGAAGAAACAAGTGGTAGAGTATATTGTTAAATGTTTAACTTGGCAATAGATTAAGGCAGAGCATCAAGCTCCAGTTGGAAAATTAAAGTCATTAGCTATTACGTAGTGGAAATAGGAGAGGATTACTATAGATTTCATTATGGGTTTGTCGAGGACTCTAAGGCAACATGATGCCTTATGGGTCATTGTTGACAGATTGATGAAGTCAACTCATTTCTTACCTGTGCAAGAGAATAATATACAAGATCAGCTAGCCCAGACATGTGTTAATGAGTTAATAAGATTACATGGAGTTCTAGTGTCCATTACATCGAACCAAGACCTCATATTTACTTCGAGATTTTTTAGGTGTTTTATAAACAAATTTGGGTACAAGGTTAGACTTTAGTGTAGCCTTTCATCCTTAGACAGATAGACAAAGTGAGAGGACTACTAAGACTATTGAAGATATGCTTAGAGATTGTGTTTTGGAGTTTTAAAGAGCATGGGATCAAAATGTACCTTTTATTGAATTTGCATACAACAGTCATTATCACAGTAGTATCGGTATGACACCATATGAGACATTATATCACAAAAGTGCCGTTCATGTTTGCATTAGGATGAAGAGGGTCTAAGGATTGTTGAAGGCCCAGAGTTGATTCAAAATATTGTTGATAAGTTTAAACTGATCCGTAATAGAATTAAGGCAGCTCAAGATAGGTAGAAAAGTTATACAGTTCAACACCAGAGAGATATGGAGTACCAAGTGGGAAATAAGGTGTTTCTAAGAGTATCACCTTGGTGAGGATTTTTAAGGTTTAGTAAAAAGGATAAGCTAAGCCCTACATACATTGGTCCATATGAGATTACTAAGAGAGTTGGACCATTGGCTTACAAGTTAGCATTATCAGCAGAGATGGCTCCATAATGTGTTTCATATTAGTATGCTTAGAAGATATCGGTCAGATCCGACCCACATGTTACCAGCACAGGAAGTTGAAATTGCAAGTAATTTGAGTTATGTTGAGGAGCCGATCAAGATAATGGGTTATTGGACTAAGCAATTAAGAAACTAAGTGATCCCATTGGTCAAAGTTCTTTGGCAAAATCATTCAAGAGAAGAAGCTAAATGGGAAAATGAGGAGACATGAGGAAACAATACCCCTATCTATTTGATCAATCAGGTAAGAATTTCGAGGATAAGGTTTCTTAAGGGGAAGAATTGAAGAGCCTATTTTCCATACCAAGGGAATAGAACCTTAGACTATTCCACATGAGTAATATCATTGAGAATTTATGAAATACATTTCATTCACATGTATATAATTAGCAATTTATAAAATACATTTCATTCACATGTATATCAAGCATCACACGTATTTAAACATGTCCAAAAATCATTAACGGTCTATATCATTTATAAACAAATCTTAAGCAAATCAATATTTAAATTGGACCATTTCATTTACAATGCATATCCAATCACAATGTCATTACAATACAGAATTCATTTATACAATAAAACTCAATTGTGGAATACAGATCTTACTACAAAATGACTAAAAATACATGCAGGTGCAAATTGATCCTGACCCCCTAGTTTATGTCTAAATTTAGTGGTTATGCTCCAATTTGTCTAATTGGATATCTCCTCTAAGCTTTAAAAGCCATGTTACAATTTTGATGAGTTTTGTAAACTCAGTGAGCTAATTATCATCAATGGCTCACTCGTAACAAAACACATAGGGAAATCACATTTCAATTTCATAAATAACTCAAATTATCACAAATTGCACATACTTTCACAACTCATTGTATTACATCAAATATGTTTGTGTTCTCTTATTTCACATTTCTCATTCAGAATAGTTTATATAACTCATTTTGATCATACATTTGATACAAATCAATTTATATATTTGCAATGTACAAGTGACTTGATTTCAGTTGTTACTTTGTTGTAACTGAATGCCTTTTTAACTATCCCATATCTATTGTGGATATCGAGCTCATTGATAACTGTCCTATATTCGTTGGGGATACCGAGCTCATTATACTTAGTGAGTATGTGGCTCTTAATCACATTCTAAGCTTTAAGCTCTTTTTTGGTGGATGCTCCTGTCACAACTGCCTTTATCTGATCACGCATATCATATAATGAGATCTATGAATTCACATATGTGCAGTCAATTTCTTTAATTCAATGCACATTCACTTTTCACATTTTCATCAGATAATAGTCTGGCATTCAACTTTTCGTTGAGGTCACTTATTTCATTCTCATTCACAGTCAATCAAGAACTCTTCCAATTCAAATTCAATTATCAACTCCTAGGACTATCAATGTCTGGAATCACACATTCACATTAATAATAATTCAATACAGAAATTTAAACAGAACAAATAAGCAATGTGAGACCATCTAGGTTGATTCACAGTACACTCCATATTAGCATTTGCCTTTATGATCTGGAAACGTCTGGACATTGTCATTCAATCTTATATACCAACTTCATGTAATACATATATTGTGCACATTACTAAATTGCACGATCTCATAAGCATTTATTCATATACATATGTATATGTGTAATGTATAATGTATGCTCATATTGACCATTCTGAGTATATTTCTTTAATCACATCTCTTGATCATTTAACATCATATTTGTATATGCCTAGCTCACTCTTAGGTTTATACCTAAAAAAATACTTGATTATTTTAATATCCTTAATCGATCATTTACCAATAGTATTAGCATTATATGATTTCATAATGTCCAAATTCTAGTTCATTTTTACTCAATACACATTACTCTTCTCGTTTGAATTACATTAGCCTTCATAGGGTCACTTTCATTCTTATGAAATCTTTGATTTTCTAGATTTGAATGCTTGATATATATATATATATATAACAATCCATTCTTACGTTATAACCCCAATTGTCACCCTAAACATATCACATATTTAAGCATTTCATCCACTATCAAACTAAGTTCATTTTGAGCCCATTCAAGCCTAATTGCATCATAAGAAAGTACCACACCATTTACAATTTCAAACATCACCTAATAGACAAGAATTCCAGTAATTGTTCATTCCCACAATGATGAATGACTTCTCATGATCGTGGGTTGTGCCAACAGAACCTTCCAGCCGCCTTCTGCCCTTCCTATGATCGTGGGTTAGGGAAATCCGAAAATTCAGGCAATATTCCTTTATGTTTTTTTTTCTAGATTTTCATCTCCTATAAGTTACAATTAAACCATCCTATGCTTAGTTACTCATTTTTACTTCATTTCCTTTCCATTCTCACCTCCATTTTAATTCAAATACATCCATAAAACAATTTACAAATCATTCTTCATTTTATGTATAAAAATAGGACATCAAAGTATCCATACATGTATAAATGTTTCAGCTCACTAACTACTCCATTATCACCTTCACTTTATCCCTAAACTAACATCTTTTTTTTTTTTCATTTCAAAATACTACACTAGCCTTTTCTTTAGCTTCAATCTCATTCTAGTTCATCTCTATAACAACTACTAACATCTACGTTATTACACATCAAAACAAAACATGAACATATCATCCCTTTATAAAATTTCTGCACCTTTTCTAGAAAATTATGATGATCATTCAATCTAAAAAACATCTCTACATCAACTTTTATATTATTACTCATTATATATATAAAAACAAAACATCTATATGCCCATTTCTTCACTCACATTTTAGTATATGTTCATCACCATTTTATGATCATTCAACCTCTAACTATCATCATAAATGCTTTTATTTAAACAATCCATGAATGACATTAATACACTAAAAAGAAAACATATTTTACACCCTCGTTACATCATATATTTAACACTATGATCTTAATCATCAAATCTCAAATTAATGACCCTTTTTATTTCATCTACAACTACCCATGAAGATCCATATACTACTTACTTGTTTTAGCTCTAAATCCTCATCAAATTGTCACCTAACCTTAACTCCAAGCATACCCGATCACCATCTTTTGATGAAAAATTTGGTTAGGCTTTCAAGTAACAAGATGGAGAAGACAAAATCTTGGGATGGGTAGTGAAAAATGATAACAAAGCTCAACATTGAGAGGGTGAGTATGAGTGAGTTATAAATGAAGAGAAGAAATGAAAAAATGAGCTTCTAACCAAATAAAAGTGAAAGACCATAAATTTGATATTTCAAGATGTTAGCATCATGGGTTAAAAGAATGGAGGTTTAAATGCTTGGTGAGTGTCATTTAGCATCATGGGTTAAAAGAATGGAGGTTTATATGTCAAATGAGTGCATATACAGTCATTGTAATGGTGTACAAAATCAAATTCGCATGTGTGTGTGTGACACAGTTATAAATGAGTCTGAAACGTATTTTCTATTTTCTTGATAATATTTCTCACGTACAATCTTTTAGGGTCCTTATTATGGGAAAATGGGATATTACATAAAGTTTTATTGTTTATAGCATGTTTTAATTGAAAGATTATGATGATTGTAATAGGATGGATTATATATGATGTTGATGATGAAGTGTGCTAAAATATGATGGATGAACTGAATATTTTTGTACTTTGTTCTTGATATATAAAACCGTGAATTATAGGTTGTTATATAGATGAAATAGATTGGGATTTGAAGTTTGTGAAGGTGAATTTATGATAAACAAAAGCACTAATTTAGTGTTCTTGAAATGGGAAAGAACTAGGACTATATGTAAGATAGTAAATGCTAGATTCTACTTTGTATTGATGCATGAAAGAAAATAGTTTATGAGCTGTCAATTGAATAATTTTGGCTTGTAATTGGAGATGAAATTGATGAGGAATTGGATTATAATTAAGGTATAATTAATGGACTATTAAGAAGATGTCTTGAATTTGGTATAAAGATGATAAAATCTAGAAAAAAATGTGAAGGAAATGGATGGTGAACTTTTAGTTCACTCATCACGCAATCGTGGGAAGGTCCTCCCCAAACATGGGTAATGATTTGGGAATGAAACTTTATGTTTTGTGTGATTGTTGAACCAACTAAGGATAAGTTACTTTACTTTGGTACAATTGGACTTAATTAAGGCCTAAAATGAACCTAGTTTAATATTGGATAAGTTAATTAAGTGTTTGATAAGTTTAGACTGTTTTTGATGTTATAACTTAAGGAATGGATTGTTTGATATCTATGTATTTAAATTGGGAATTTATGGGTGTTAAAGGTATGAAGGTGTTCTTATGAATACAAATGTGATCCAAAGGATATGAATAATGCATTATGAATGAATGAATGAGAATTAGGAATTGGGAATTGTGTGAATATATATAATGCTAGAAAAGGGTTGGTAAATGTATGGTTAATGAATTTAGAATAATCAAGTTTACTTAAGGTATAAACCTAACTACATATATCGAAGCTATGATGTATGAATGGTTAAGATTTGTGAATAATGATACATACCTGGGAAAGTCAATTGAGCATGCATTGAACATGACACATATAGATGTGCATGATTGAATATTTATATGATTGATCAACCTTGTAATGTGTAAAATCTATGTGTATCGCATGACTAAAGAAGCACAAATTGAACGTTAGCATCCAAACATTGCTGGATCATCAAGACAATAGCTTATCTGGAGCGTACTGTAAGTAAATCTAGACGTTTTCTCACTATAACTGAATTGTTTTCAATTAACTTTTAGATATTGAACTATTATTAATATGATTGTGATAATTCTAGACATTGATGGTCCGAGGAGTTCCATATTCAGGATTATATTGGAAGTGTTTCGTAATTGTATGTGAATATGGATAATGTGTACTCAACAGAATGCTGAATGTTGGACTCAAATCCAATGAATGTGAAAAATGACAGTGCACATTAAATAAAAGTTATTGATAGCTTATTATGTTAATTAATGCATTCCATCACATTGTTATGCATTATCAGATAAAGGAGTTGTGACTAGAGTGAACAGTGTGAAAAAGAGCTTAAAGCTGCATAAAGAGCCATATGCTTAGTTATTAATGAGCCTGGTATCTATAATGGGTATAGGATAGAATATGAAATGAGCCCAACATCTATAATAGATACGAGAAATGAAATAGATGCGCAGTCACAAAAAAGTAAAAATTAAAGTGGAGTCACATATGGGTTTACATTCATATATATTTTTAAATGTAATGTGTGAACAATTGCGAAAAATTACTGAATTATATTGATATAGTAAAATGCTATCTTATTAACATGTCATACTTGTTAAAATGTGATGAAAGTTGTTGTCGTATATAAATTGGATACTGTGATATACTTTTGAATTTGGTTTCATACTTGTGATGATGGTGTTCTGACTTAAGTGAGCATATCAATGATGGTTCACTCATTAAGTTCACAAACTCATCAAATTTCAAACGTTGATTTTCAGGTACGAGGGAGACTACGATAGACCTGGTTACTAAGGCAATCTAGTAGAAGTCTAGTACTGACAAATTTGGAAACAAGAATGGCTCAAAGGTCTGGTTAGCTGATACCTGTGGAGTCTAGGAAGAATACTTTTGATTAGTTTCCCATCCCATGTAGAATATTTTGTAAAAGAATAGTAGACTTTCAAATGTTTTTGGTATTGTAACTATATGGATTATGAAATCTAATGTTGTAATGCAAATTATGTTTGCAAATGAAATGGGAAAAGTTGATCTTTGACCCTTATGCTTCGTATGATGCTATAATAAGTTGATGTGATTGCTCTATATGCCATTTTCATAGGGTATGTTTGTGAATATCATTTGGATGTTTAGGCATATACTTTATAGTGGTGGTATGTTACACTACCAATCACTTCTTTAAAAGGTAGAGAATGAAAATTTATGGTACAATTGCAGTTTAAGTAGCTTGATAAAGTAGGAGAATGTAAAAGATTAGAATTAGCTGGAATTAAGTTTGTTGGATCGAAAATGAAAGCATGCAAGAACACTTCTTCCTCTCCTTGTCAATTTTGGTTATCATGAAAGAAAGATTTGATGTGCATCTAATGTATCACTTCATTCTTTGATCAATCATTCAGAATCCAATAAATAAGACGCTTCTCATTTATTTTAGATGGCTATATGAAAAGACTAATAATCTAAAAGAGACCTTTTTATTTTCGGTTGTGGATGAAAGAAGGAAGAAAAAATACATCAAATGCACCTCTTCCTTTCTTTAATGAAATGAATGCTAAAAGGTTACATTACATGCCATCATTGAAAGACAACCATTAAACCATTTAATGATAAGATCATTACTTTATTTAATGATGATAAAGTAGGATAAAAACCATCTTTAATTTAGCAATTCAAAGCTAAATGTGCAGCTACAAATTTAGGTATAAAAAATCGAAATATTCCCTCCTTCTTTCTTTAATAACTTTGTTTTAATTTAATTAATATAATTAATTCAATCAAACCAAAGTCAAGCCCAACATTAAATGTTCATTTGGGATTCTAATTAAAGTAAGCCCAACATTCAATCATAGGATTAAAAAACCTATATTTATATTTCTTACTTTGCTTGATAATCTTCCTAGAAACCAAACGGGGAATCTAATTAGAATTATATAATTCAAGCTCCAATAAACTCGGAATTAATTTAATCTCATTAGAATTAGTTCTAGCTTATTAATCAAATGTCATTCTACTAAAGACAATTGGTTGAACTCTTGAATTACTAAGTATTACGATAATAAATGTTTCAAATAAGATTTCCAATTACAAACTTTATTATGAACCATATTATAGCCATCCACTTAATAAAGGGTCAAATTACTGTTTTACGCTTATTTTGGTTTTTCCTTCTAGATCTCTTATTTTACTCTATATTGTGATTAACACACAAGATCTCATCTTAGTGCTAAGACTTGATGGGTAGCTAGTCCATCAAATTACTAGAACCAGTTTAATCACCAAACTTCGTAAAAACATTTAAAAGTGATGATATCACTATAAACTCTTTATTTTAAGTGAATGTTCCCTGATACATGTTTCAATTAATAATTCCAACATGCAGACACTGGATTGATGCTCTGTACAAATCCATTTCGATCATATCAAGAATTATAATGAAACACATATGCGTTCACCACTCATCAAGATTGTGGTCCATAATAATAGAATGCTAAGGTCTATGTTTTAAGATTAAAGTAACCGCCCACTTTATTCTTTAAAACATATTTGATTCCTGATTCATTTAATAGTGCCATTATTGATAGTCAACTACTATCATGATATGAAACTCATCATTTCCTTGAAGTAAACTCTTTTACTTACACGGAGATAAATCAGAACACTACAATCTAAACCATAATCAAGTGACCAACTTGATTATTCAACTGTGAACTAACTAATTTAGATTCTAATAATATACATGTTTCCCATAAAACTCCATGCATATGTATATTACTTATAATAGAATCTTGGTTCCTTATGATTAGATATATATAATGCTCATACAAATAAAACTAAACTCTTTTGTTTTATTACTATATTTACATAACTCCAACAATCTCCCACTTGCCCTAAAGCAAGTTTGACATATCCCTCATTCCCATCCATGCTCTGTGACCCGTAAAAGTTTATGGTTCCGAGGTTCTTTAGAATTAGCCACTGCCCCACTATTATCACAATAAAGTGTAATGGTCTTTTCTGCCTTAGGAACTACCTCCAAATCATTCAGGAACTTGCAGAGCCAAACTGCTTCTTTTGCTGCTTCACAAGAAACAACATACTTAACCTCCATGGTTGAATCAGCAACACAATATTGCTTCATACTCCTCCAGACTATGGTTGCACCTCCGAAAACAAATATAAAACCAGAAGTTGATTTCCTTGAATCAACATCTGATCGGAAATCAGAATCTGTATATCCTGTTGGAATAAGGTTAGTTTCATAATAAAAAGCATTAAGTTCTTTGTCCTACAAAGATTTTTTAGTATACACTTAACTGCAGTCTAATGCTCCATTCCTGGATTGTACTGGAATCTACTTACCAATCCCACTGCATAATAGATATCTGGTCTAGTGCAAAGCATAGCATAAATTAAACTTCCAACTGTCGAAGCATATGGAATGTTCTGCATGCGTTCGACCTCCTCTTGGGTCTTTGGTGCTTGCTTCTTTGAAATTTTGATTCCATGCCTAGTAGGTGTGAAACCCTTCTTGGAATCTTGCATGGCAAACTTATTGAGCATGTTCTTTATGTAGGTTATTTAAGACAAGGCTATCATTTTGTTCTTACAATCCCATATAAGTTTGATCCTTAGAACATAGCTAGCCTCTCCCAAATCTTTCGTTGAGAACTATTCGTTCAACCATCCCTTAACCGTAGATAACATTCCTACATTATTCCTAATGAGCAAAATATTATCGACATACAGGATTAGGAAAGTAACCTTTCCTTCTTGTATCCTTTTATAGACACAAGGCTCATCTAGGTTTTGTTTAAATCCATAGGTTTTGATAAACTTATCAAACCTAATATTTGAAGAACTAGATGTGTTGGATCGGAAAAATAAAGCATGCACGATTTGGATAAAACAATAGATTTCAAAACTTTTTAGAAATCAAAATTACAGCAGAAGCAATTTAACTAAGTCAACATGCATAGCCATATATGATACGGTATAAGGATAATAAACATAAGAACAAAGTGGTAGATATTATATTACCGACTCCTTCACTACAGCTTTAACTCCTCGCTGTGCTATCCTATCCTCGACAATGTATCCTCTTCTAGGTGATATATCCTCTTCTTGTTATCATATCCTCTTCTTAATATTGTATCCTCTACTAGTTTGATCTACCACTTGTTCTTCTTGGACTACTTGGTTAACAAGATCCTTTAGTGGGAAAGGAGAAGAAAACTTGAAGAGATTTTTTCCTTAGAAGAAGGAAGCTAATTTTTTAAGACACTTCTCATGCAATTTTCGTCTATTCCATGCAAGATAGGAGAGAGAGAGTCAAAAACGCAAGAACCCCTTTTTACACCTTCTCGATTTCGGTTTTCATTAAAAGAAAAAAGAGATTTGCATCAAATGCATCACTTCATTCTTTAATCAATCATAAAGAAGCCAATAAATGAGACTTTTATCATTTATCTTTAAGATGGCCATATAAAAAGACAATTAACCTAAATGAGACATATCAATTTTGGTTTTGTGATGAAAGAAGGAAGATGGTCCATCATAATGGACCTCTTTCTTATTTAATCCAATGAATTATGATAAGTTACATGCTATCATTAAAAGACCACCATTAAACCATTTAATGATAAGGTCATTACTTCATTTAATGATAATAAAGCATGTTAAAACCATCTTTAATATGGCAAATCAATACTAAATATGCAGCTGCAAATTTAGTCCATTAAAAACGAAATTCTACTTACATTTATCTTAAATAGCTTTGTTTTAATTTAATTAATCTAATTAATCAAATTAAACGAAAGCCTAGCCCATTTGTAAATGTTCAATTGGGCTTCTAATTAATAATTAATTAGTATAAGCCCAACATTCATTCATAGGCTTTAAAATATTTATTTGTATTTCTTACCTTACTTGATAACCCTCCTAGAAGCCAAGTGGGGAATCTTACTGGACTTAGATAATTCAAGCTCCAATAAGCCTAGAATTAATTTAATCTCATTATAATTAATTTTAGCTTATTAACTAAATTCCATTCCACTAAAGACAATTAGTTGAACTCTTGAATTATTAAATATTATGAGAACATATATTTCAAATAAGATGTCTAATTAGAAACCTTATTATAGTCATTCGCAAAATAAGGGTAAAATTACCATTTTGCCCTTATATTGGTTTTCCCTTCTAGATATTCCGTTTTACTCTATATGGTGATTAACACATAAGATCTCATCTTGGTATTAAGACTTAATGGATAGCTAGTCCATCAAACGACTGGCGCCAGTTTAATCACCAATTTTCATAAAACATCTAGAAGTGATGATATCACTATAAACTCTTTATTTGAGTGAATGTT
>JAOSBN010000004.1:22630763-22691779 GCA_027563595.1 Erythroxylum suave | reverse complement strand
GTATTTCAAAGAAACATTCTTGAAAACCTGATCTCATAATCTTGCATCTTTTCAAAAAGAACTCATTTTCATAAATCGTGAACACAATTCATGTAACAATTAAATGCAACAATTTCACAGTCAACCAAATGCAACATCCATGATGCAATTAAAACCATATAGCTTTCTTGATTCGAAGAAAAACACTTAGTGGCTTATTTGCTCTATTATAAAAATGTACCCACCTTGAATTCCTTGCTTGCTAACTTTCTTCGAGATGTCTTTACCCTTGATCCTCTTGCCTCTCTTGTCTCACTTGATTTCCTTAAACAATAACCAAAATTCCATTCAATTTGGTTTAGAAATTGCAAAGTCACACCTCAACAATCTAAACTACTTCTCATGCTGAAACAAGATTCTACATTCATCTTCCACCCCAAAATTGAAATCCTTAGATACTGAATTTAGACTTGATTCCTTCATATAATTTGTATCCCTATGTCTCTAGTTTACAAAAAATAAAAAATAATCTCATTTGGATAACTACACAAAATGTTATACCCAAAATACCCAAGCATGTTCGGTGCTGGAAAGTTCGCCGCGGCGAAAATGCCCAGAAAACACCTCTTAGAGCATGCTTTGTGTTGCCACGGCGAAACTTCGAAGTTTGTCTTGGTGAAAATATCCAAGAACCCAATCTGAAAACGTGGTTTGGGACATTTTGCATCTTCTTACTTCCCACCTTTCACATATAAACTAACCCATCTCTTCTACTTCATTTTCAACACAATTGCAATCTAATATCATGCACAACAATTCATAATCTAGCTTTGACCATTAACAAACCCAAACATTCACATAAACCATTCATCACAACTTCCTACACATATTCACTTCTAACCAACCCTAAGTATGCATCATCTAACAATCAAGAAGGGTAATACTCATACTTACTTGTTTTAACCTCAAAATCTTTAAGCTCTTCAAACCCCTAATTTTCCTCCTTTTTCTCTTCTTTTCTTCTCTTCTTCTCTTCACTCACGTTTCTTGCTTCTTAAAAATACAAGTCAATAACTTCTTCTTCTTTTAATAGCCATAATGAGTGTGCAAAGTCCATTTTGCCCCTTGCCTAAGGCCTTATGTCTTATAACTTTAAGTGTCATGCCCAATTTGCCCTTATACAATCTTATAATTTTAATACTTCAATTCAATTTATCTAAGTCATAAAATCTTACCAACATTGACATAATAATTAACTCCATAATATAATCCCTCGAGAACATAATAAAATCTTCAAGGCCTTTGATGCTTGCAGTTTTGGAACAATTTACTGTTGTGCTAATATGTTAAGGGGTCTATATGAGCAATAGGAATATGACTGATGATCTACATTTCAATATTGGGTATCTCTCGTATAGCTTGATTGAATAAAGGGGAGGAATTTTCCAATTGATTGGAATCATTACGCTCTCTTGGGCTTAAGGGCATCGCCAATGGTAGTGCTTGTGGATCTTGATCGGTAGAAGTCATATCTTCCAGTTTGGAAGAGTTTACCAATTGGGCCACCATGTTTTTGTGATGTTGTCAGCTTCCAAGGGTATGAAATATATATTTTAGTTATTTTAGGTTCACCATTGTCATCCAGTTTGAGCATAGGCAGAGTATTAGGAAATAAGGAATCATTGCTTACTTCAATGTAGATTCTTTTATAGCATATACTCTTCTTGTTCGCAGTCGGTGTATCCATACATACAGGTTTTCCTATTGAACTAGCTAAATAGATTAGACCTTCAGTAGTCTTAAGTTCAAGAGGAATGTTGTAGAATTAAAAATATAGGGGAATCCCATCTATGCAATCCCCATCATATCTCCATTTATATAAGAACATAAGTTGTCCCTAAACAAAACATAGACCAGATTTGATAAGGTCAATCAGATGTTGCTCAAAATAAAGTTTGGATAGAATATTACCATCGTCCATTAACAAGGTCTTCTTTAGACCCTTTTTTCCCTAATGAGCAAGAGCCCAAGCTTACACCCCTATGTAGGACGAGTGTTTATTCTAGAAAAAACCCACCAACACTGATTACCACATTCTTGCACCAACTTGCAACAATTCTCGTAGGGGAGATATGATTCCATCCTTGAACACATTAGGATGGTGCTTGAGAGTGCCTTTATGGTGGTGAATGAGCAATTTTTTCTTCTATGCTTCTTATACCGACATAAGTTCCCTTTGAGTACCAGAAGGGTTGATAGCCTTGGAAGCACCAATGAGTGGTTTATTTGAGCAGTTGATAACCTGAGAAGCATCGATAAGTGGCTTATTAGTTTTTCTGCATGTTTATTTTTTATTTCATTTGCTATAAGTAATTAAACGTGTTTAGTGTGTAAGTATGATGGATCCTAGTTTGTGATAACAATATGTTTTGTTCGTTTATTTAATCCAATTATATTGATTGATTATTGCGATTCAATTATACGTTTTATGCTTGTTCTAATATATCTGGAATATTAATACATGATTTGATTTCATATGATTGAGATTGAGAAATCCTTTTCTATGAATAAATCTACCGTAATTGAAAGGAGTTGATTTCAAACCTAAAGATAGGTTAACATAAATCCTCTAGATTAGGGTAAAACCTAATAGCGAAATTCATATATTATTAATGCAATCTTAGTTGTTTTAACTTGAAAGATTTTTGTCAATTGATGGATTAGACGTTAGTAGTCTCGAAATAGTTATTAATATAAGATAAGAATTGCATAATAAAAGGTTTGTTACTTAATGATTCTTAGGGGTATTCATTAACTAGAACCTAATATTTGACATTGGTTTTACTAAGTATTTCCTCTATCTTGCGTTCCTTATTGTTTTTAATTTTAGTTTGTTTATTTAGCTTTATTATTTAATTAAAAACTAAAAAATCCAATTCGTACACTAAATAATAGAAAAAAGTTATTATTAGTAATTTACATCTTCATGGGATCGATCCGTGTTTGCTTGTGCTAGCTACAACTGCATTGCGCACTTGCGTATAATATTGATATAAAGAAAAATATCAATTAGTCATTAACACTTTTATCACATCAATACAAGCTAAAAGAAGTAACCTCCAATTGAATATAACATAGAGAGTTCCTTAAATTGCGTACTTTAACACTCAATGTGATGTAATCATCCTATAATGAATGCTTATTGCTTTAAATTATCAAAAATCTCTCACAAATGTGGTCTTATATCATAAAAATATAATATTTTTAGTGTTAAGTATTTATAACCAACAAACACTCAAATAGTCACTATTTTCTCAACTAGTTGTTATAATGGATAGTTTTTAAAGTCATTTAGTCAACTTGATCATTTTTATTGACTTTTGTAGTATATAATCAACTTATCAGTCAATCGATGTGCCACCTAAACATTGAGAATTGAAAACCTTTATATGTAACTTTTAAAATAAGGATTTAGTCAAACGGTGGTCCAAATGATGGTGAAAAATAAAAAAAAACCCTCCATTATCGATTTAAAGAGTTAAAATGTTAACATAGGTTAACCTAACACCTATGTAGGTCGACCTAAATCACTTAAACTTAGTTTTTTGAAAGTATTCCAATTTCTTTCAAAGATAAAAGACAACTCTTTTAATAAAGACATTGTTCATAATTATTTCAAAAGTTTCTCAAAAGATGCATTTATAATCTCCCTTGATTTAGCACAAACTAGTTAAATTAAAAAAAAAGGGCTTATTATCATAAAAAGATAGCGTAATACTACAAATAAAACTAAAGAAGTTACTAAGGATTTATTATAAATTTGATGTACTTAAACTAGTTAGTTAATATAGTAATGATTAGAAGAAAAATATGAAGTGGAAAATGTGATTTGATTTTATAATCATGAATACGAAATTTGAAGGACAAGTTTTTTCTCCCAAAATTAATCAACTTATAAATTTTACATCAAGCCATAAACTGTAATGATTTATAGATACATACTTGAGTTATCTTTTAAATTGAAAATTGTTAGTGTCATGTATTAGAGACATTGTTGCTCACCTACCTAAACTATTTATATTATTTTTGGACATATGTATTCCATATGAGTTATCTAACTTTAAGGGGGAAATTAATTCACCTTATTGGATTAATTGCCTCACCGAACAAGAACAATTATATCACTTTTGGGTGTTTGTGTTTCAGGTGAGTTGCGCCAACTTTCATCAGAATAGTTGTTGTGGCTCAAAGGCCCAATTGTCTCACCCACCTAAATTGGTTGAATTATTCTTTAGTATTTGTGTTTTAACTGAGGTGTCTCGTTCTAATAGGATAGTTGTCTCACCTTAAAGATACTTTTACCTCACTTAACTATACCAATTGTATCACTCTTTAAAAAAAAACCATATAAATATATACAAGTTACCTCATTTCAAAAGTACATTTGTCTCGCTTCAAAAGCATAATTACATCTTTTATACATAGGAGTTGCATCATTTTTTAGGCATCCAATAACATATAAGTGAGAAATAGAGAAAGATAGAAAAAGAGAGGAAGAAAGGAAGAGAGAGAGACGAAAAGAAAATTTTTAAAAATTACGCAAAAAAGAGATAAAAAAGAAAGTGAAACAAAAAGAGAGTAAAAAGATAAAAGGAAAAAAAGACAGTTAAAAAAGAAGACAAAAGAAAAAATAATTATATATAATAAGTTAATTATATTACAAGTAATTTTGTAGTTATAAGTGAGCCACTTTATTTAATATCTCAAGCCAAAGTTAAAATTCTTATTTATAATTCCCTGAAAAGAAAAGCGCACCGATTCAGCAGAGGAAGAAATAGAAAGATACCAATTGGTAATTGTTATCAAAGCAAAATGCGAATGATGAACAAAGTTGATAGGAACCTCCCATTCATAATAAAGCAGTTATCTGAATTTAATAAAGCAACATATGATTTGATTTTCTATTGTTTTACAGACTGAAGAATGGACTTAATATGCCGTGAAAGAAGGAAAACATTAGATCCATTCCTAGTCTCAAACTCAAACAACTAATTCGTATGCATATATATGTTGCTGTGCTGTCTATTGTTTTACAACAAAAGCTTTTTAACACATGCAAAAGTAGCGTACTGCTTGTGTTTATGTTGAAAGCTATAAGTGAACTCATAATTAAATAATTATATGAAACATGTTATGTAATTGAATTCATATTGTTTTTATCGTATCTCAAAATTATTTAGTGGTGAGGCATAAAAAAATAAAGGCTGGGAGCTCACGAAAAAGAAGTGGATAATGCCATGAATTAGTAAAATGATAGTGGATCACGTGTAGTATTTGACACTGCCAAATCGTAATGATAAGACTTAGTTTTGAATTATATACGCAGTAATACAAAAAAGGTTTTGGATGACCAAAGCACTTACTTAATACATGGTTTTTGAATAATTTGAATATGCCTAGTAAAGTAATAGAAAAAAGGTACTTATACATGGTGATGCTAAAATTTTGTCCAACTTCAGAGTTGGCAGAATTATTTAATTAGGAAAGTTATGTGACCTAAAGCACAAATATGAAGAAGTAAAAAGAGGCAGAGAACATGAACACGGTTTTCTTCTGGCTTAATTTTCAAGTCAAGGCAGATCATTCGATACAATAATATAATAGAATAGAAGTAGAACACACCTCAATTTTTATTCGTTTTACTCTAGATTTTGGGAAGAAATATTCTTATAATTAAGGAAATTAAAATAACATTAGGTCGGTTTAGGTGACAATGACATGGCATGATGTGATAGGCCAAGGTTAATAATGAGTGAGGTGTACAGAAGTATTCTATTTCTATTCCCCCAATCAAACCCCTATAAAATTAATTATATTTAAAAAGCCCACCTTATCCTTCTACATCACATGTTTAAAACAGATACTTCCCACTTTTCTTTATATGCATAAGAAGAATGCTTTTATACGCGATACATAATCTCCCATCAAGTTTTCGAAAAAATTATTTCACCTCTAACCTTCCCCTTCTCTCCCTCTTCCCTTTTCATCTTCTTTGTTTTCTTGCATAGATAATTCATGGCTGAAAACCCTAGGATCACAGTTGAAAAGAACCCATCACAGTCCAAACTTAATGAATTGAACATCAAGTGCTGGCCCAAGTTAGTATTCTTTTTTCTTCTGCTCCTTTCACATATTGTGTTAATGCACGCCTAAGCGGATAACTTCTTTTATTATAATTATTCCAAAAGCTTAAGGGGTTCTTTTGTTTGTTCTCTGCGAAAAATTAAGGTGGGGCTGCTCTCCAGGAAAATACCAGCTGAAGTATGAGGCAGAGGAGACATGCTATCTGGTGAAGGGGAGAGTGAAAGTGTATCCAAAGGGATCATCTTCAGAAGAAGAGTGTGTGGAGTTCGGAGCAGGAGATCTTGTGACTATACCAAAAGGACTCAGCTGCACTTGGGATGTTTCTATTGCTGTTGACAAATACTACAAGTTTGAGTCATCAACTTATTTTTCATCTCCTCCTCCTCCTCCTCCTCCTTCTTCTTAGTTACAAGCTAGGTGTTCTTAGTTTTCTGATATTAAATATTAACTTCTATTCATCGTTTATTCTTTTCATTTTACAAGTTTCCTTTTTCTTTCTATAATTGATTCACATACATAACAAGAAACTAAAGGGAGAGGAGTGAAATATATGTTTAGTCAAAGAATGGGAAAACACTTAGTCAAAGCATATCTCATTCAAACTAATCTGCTTTTTACGTCTTTAAGTATAAAAGCTTTTAATGTGCCCTTTTGACCGGTCAACTGCCACGCTTGCTATGTTTTTTCTTTTGATTATAATATTTCAGTTTCTTTCTTTATATGGGGATGGGATGATTCATGATGGGAAAGAAAAACGTACCTCCTTTTGTTTTTATAGAAACCCCAGTGTTTGGATTGATTGTTTCACTGTAAACACGTCGTTGCCTTACCCTACATTTCCTTATATTTTAGGTTTTCTAGATAAAAGAAAAATAAAGATATTATGATGATGTGAGAACCCATAAATGTAGAGGTTGGGTTGTTGATGGTTCTTGCTTCCAACCTGTTCTTCTTCTCTAATCTCTTCCTTTTGCATTGCCCCACTTTCCGCACTTCATTTATATTCCGGCTTAGGCTGTTGATGTTCTTGCTTCCAACCTGTTCTTCTTCTCTAATCTCTTCCTTTTGCATTGCCTCACTTTCCACACCTCATTTATTTTCCGGCTTAGGTGCGTCCTAATACAATCGGGTGGGACCACTTTAATTTTGAATTTAAATTTAATTTTTAAAACAAATTTAAGCAATCTACTTATTCAAATTTTACGCATACTAAAAAAATTAAAAAATTAAATTTAAGCATTTATTTATTTGATCTCGCATAAATATAATTTAAACAAATTCAATCAAAATTATGTTTTTGTATTAAAAATTTAGAAAGAAATTAAAAATGTGTTGATTTTATTAGGTAATGACAGAAAAACACATTTTGTATGTATATAATTCAGAGATAAAAGGTAGTATAGTGACGAAATAAAATAGAAACAATTTGTAGAAGAAATTTATGCATTGTTTCTATAATTGTGTGATTAAAAGCAAAGGTATGCTTCTCATCTTTCACTACAAGAATTATATAAAATTTGTGACGTTTTTAAAACGTTGCAGAGTGCCAAAAAATGTTGCATAATCAAATTTGCGACGTTTTAAAAAGCGTCATAAAAAATATCACAAATTGTGGTGTAGGCAAAAAGTTTCTGCGACGTTTTCGAAAAAACATCACAGAAAATACTGACATTCTGCGACGTTTTTAAAAACATCACGAAAAGATTGGACTTTCTGCGACGTTTTTGAAAACATCATGGAAAGTCACATTCTGCAACGTTTTCCCTAAAACGTCGCGAAAAGCATTCGATGATGTTTTCGGAAACGTCGCAGATAACATTCCGCAACGTTTTTCTTTTATTTATTATTATTTTTTGAAAATAACTTTAATTTAATAATTATTTTTATTAAATTAAAAATAAATTAATAATTACTATATTACTTCATCCTCAAGAACTTTTTCATTATTATTAATTATTATTAAATTAATAATTACTATGTTACTTCATCCTCAAGAACTTTTTCATCCCAAGGAAGTTCTTCTTTAACTATAGTCAACTAGTTCAATATAATATGCAATACCATGCTTTTGATCCAATCTTCTTTGGAATGTGTTTCGTCAAACTGTTTCTGACTAGAATCTTACAATTCGTAAGTCAAGCATTACAAGCTTATACGTATTTTCACACCTGTAAATATCACAAGCGTTGACAGAAAACTCACAATAGCATTTCAAGAGCCAGCTTATAAACACCATAAAGACTCTGTAATGTTGACATACAAAACTCAAAAAACAAATATAGAAGAATATCTAAAATTAAGTCTCCACTTTCTTCATCCTCCTCCACTAGTTGCTTAAGATTTTCATTAGGAGTGAACTGTTGAATCACTAACAAGGATGGACTATAACTTGTCTCCATTAAAGGAGCTATTGGTGGTGACCTTCCAACTACAAACAGGTTGCACTTGCTGATGGATTTCAGTGCTCCAATGATGTCAACTTTGCTCTCTACCTCTCTTTTATGAAGTCACTGAATCTTGCTTTTTGCATGTAAGCCTTTAGAGAAACAACAATTCAATAATAGCAAAATAATTTCAGCAACAAGCTCACAAATTCATGACTAGGGAAAAAAAAAAACCCTTGTTCTTCTAACTTAATAATGAAGTATGGCATGAAAAAGAGAAGCAATTACATGCATAGGCATGGATCAATACCTACATGTTGCCAATGAGATGTGCAAACGGAACTAGACCCATGATGTAGATTCCAATGCTGAATAAAGTTTCAAATTCGTAATTGCTCATCATCAGGTTTTGTCTGTATGAACTGCATGAGAAGAATTTGCAAACAGCAAAGTGAGGACTTTCAATATATATAAGAAAACTAAGCTTGAGAGTAGAAACTGAAGACAGAATACTATACCTTATATTCCTTAAGCCCCACCAAAGGCAATAGAAGTATTTATCAATGAAAGTTGCTTCTGCAACGTGATTGATGAAGGCATCAACAAACATTCCAAACTGAAAATGTTCATCGTGCTTAGCATCGTAATTAGTTAGCAGATGAGTAATTCCCCTGTAGCTTTCATAATTTGATTTTTTAGAGGGAACATGACGATAAATCTAGGAACGTACTGGAGGAGAACTATCAGCAAGAGGGTATGGTTAGCATGGTCAGTGGTTGGACTTTTGACAGCTGGAATTATGAACCAAATCATAATCTGCAAAACAAGATCATGTGAGAAATCTCTGTTATGATGCTTGAAGAAACTGATTGTCTTTATATAGAAAAAAATGGATTGAGGCTGCAATATGTAAGAAATTGAATGAACGTAAGGAAGAGGCAGTGCAGCAAAGACATCAAGAACAAAGTCAGACTTAAGGTATCGAATGGCAATGGCTCTTGGGTCCATGACCAGTTGTCCTCTGCCAAAAACGCGAGAATTGGGAGCCACAAAAGCTCCACATCGCGTCCTCCAAACAACTCTAAAATTCCATACTAAACAAAATTCAGAAATTACAGTTGTTATAAAACAAACGTGCACATTTGATGTAAACTCACCGCCATATCTCTAGCCTCAAACCAACGCACATAATCTTCGGCTGCAACCATTGCCGTGGCGGCCTTATGCTGAAGAGCCAACCGCTTCATCTACGTGGACACAGCAGCCGCACTATCATCAGCTCCCTCACCACCACCACCGCCGCCTCCATCTCCCCGACACACAATCGCTGGAGGTGGCAGCGGCGCCAAAGCGGGAATGTGCGTGACCTTAGGGACAGAGACTTGAATGGTTTCATGGCGCGAATCCCCAATTCCGGAGGAGAACTCCTTGATTCTAGAAACAGCGAAGAAGAACAAGGCCTTGGATTTTGCGCTCTAGAGATCCTGCGGAACCCTAGCGGGCAGAAGCAGATCCGGCGTCTGCAAAACAACAAAGAAACACACACACACGAGACCCAAAGACGAATCAGTTTTAAAGAGAAGTATGACACGAGACGAGAGACAAAGAGAGAGGATTTAATGTTAATAGTAAATAGTAAATACATAACAATACTACTATCCATGCAATTAGGGGGTACGGAAGGGGTAAGAGGGTTTTAGGAAAAAAAAGAGAGAGAATGTTTTAGCTTACCCCACGTTTTCTTCAACAAAACGTCGCGGTTTCTATTCTGTGACATTTTATTCATAAAACGTTGTGGAAACTGTCACAAATCTGCAACGTTTTCTTAAAATGTCGCGAAAAATTTAAACTTTTCGTTACGTTTTTAAAACGTCATGAAAAGTCTATGCAATTCGCGACGTTTTGTCAATAAAACCGAAAAGAGCCAGTTATATCAGAGTAATTATGTTGGAATTGAGCCTTATAGCTTCTCATTTGTTATGGCTTGGCCCTTTTATGGCAGATATTGGTGGACAAACACCTTTCTTCTATATTATTCGAAAAAGAGAGTTAGTATATGATTTATTCGAAGTTGCTACTAGTATGAGAATGATGCATAACTATTTTCGTATCGGAGGAATAGCTGCTGATTTATCTCATGGCTGGATAGATAAATGTTTGAATTTCTGCGATTATTTTTTAATAGGCGTTGCAAAATATCAAAAACTTATTATACGAAATCCTATTTTTTTAGAACGAGTTGAAGGAACAGGTATTGTTGATGTAGAGGAAGCAATAAATTGGGGGTTATGTTTCCAAGCATCATGGAGATCAACTATAACTTGCTACTTGAAATATCACAATTGCTTGAGAGAAATGAGCCCTAACTTGCAATTGTATTTAACCCAACTTTTATCAACTATCTCCTACATTGCGTGCCCACCTATTATTAAAAAGTACATGTCATTTCCTTCGCTATCATCACTAACAAAAGGTTTGACCTTGGGCAATTGCTTGAACTTGCCCATTTCCACCCTCGTAAATAATAGCACAGGGTTCACTTTTATTTGAGGAGATGCCTAAAGGAATATATGCAGGATGTTTTAAAAGTTAAAAGCAGCCATGTAAAGAAATAGAAAAAGTTGAGAGCGGTCATGCAATACTTGCATAAGAATGATACACAAAGTTAAAAGAGCAAAATAGGGCCCACTCTCATAGAGCAAAATTAGTCAAAATTAATAGTTGTCATTGGAAGAGGCTTTTAACATTTAATTTCTTTCAAGTTTGTTATTTTAGCTTTCAATTTAATGTTAGTTTTTATGTTCTTTCAAGGAGTTTTAACGTTAGGATTTTTGTACTTTCAAGGAGTTTTAACATTAACTTTTTATGTTAATCTATTTATAAATTTCTTTCAAGCATTTGGTTGTAGTTCTTACTTTCTAGCCTTTTTATTTCCATCAGCACATAAATCTAAAATACCTTAACTTAAGAATTGATAGCAAAAGATTTTTATGGTTGATATGTGCTTAATTGATTATTTAATTGTTTCATAACACTTAGCGATTAATGACATTAAATTATTTAAGATACTCACTTTGACTCATACGCGATTTTAGGTATAACTCGGAAGCAAAGAAGTTAAAGTGAGTCAAAAGTATGATATTTAGGTCACTTTTTGAAGACTAATACTCACTTGTCTTCACGGAGCATGAAGAAGAAAATTAAAAGACAAGAATATGGAAAAATAAAGAAGTAGAAAGCTTGCGCAACCTTGCATGTTTTTGCATCGGCGCATAGAACGTGAAGTTCATGGAAAATAAAGGAGTAGAAGGTGGCAGTTGTTAAAAGATGAAGCATAAAACTACATACAGCTGGTAGAAAAAGGAATGTCAAAACGACATGCGGTAGGTGGATAGCCAAAGTATTAATACGGAAGTAACAAATGTTCAAAACACGCCAGTAGGTGGAAAACGTAGATGTTTTCAAGAGGTATGAGCGCAAGTTTTAAAGATGTGTACTATAAATGGACCACGAATTAATTCCTAAAATCAAAGAGAACAGTAGTGTGGAAAAGAAGAACATAATAGCATCGAAGGTTTTAGGGGTTTCGATAGGGGTTATATCAACGTAGCTAATGCATATATTTGGGAGATACCTATGAAGGACTAGACGTCCTGACATCAATTCGGAGGTGACATTGATGCTGACGACTTGGGTTAAGTGTTTTCTTTTTGTTTTAGTTGTTTCTTTCTCTCATTAGAAATTGATTGTGTTATCCTATGTTAATTGGTTTAGGTTTTGTGTATAGATAATTGTATTCGTGTTATTGTTCGGTTATTTGTGTATGAACTCATTAGGTATTATGAAAAGATGATTTTAATGCGTTTATTAAGTCGTTTATCTGCAAAATCCATTGCTAAAATTTTGATATAATCCATAATTGTTAGGTTGATATTCATGTGTAGCAACTTATGATTCGTAATTATTAGGGATAACATGATAAGTTAAATAACACATCGTATGTGGTTGTTACCTTAATTAATCGATTTTTCTAATTTGTAATGCTATTACCTAATTGAATCTAGAAATCATATCCTAGGTTATTCTTGAAGAACAAAAAATCAATGAAATTTGTTTAATTAAGATGTAGGTCGAGATTGAACCAAAGAACTAGGTCTTTATCGAATTCCCCACTTCTATCATTTTTTGCATTTTTTCCTTAATTTATTTTTATTAGTCTAATTTCATTTTATTTTGTTATCTCCAAAATCCAAAACCCCTTTGACCTAAACACCAATTAATTTCATTTCAACAACATTACACACATTCACTATATGATCAACCTAGACTCACTATTATTACTATAGTAGTAGTTTAGTTTTTATTTTGACTAGTATTACGAGGCGTTGTCAATTTTGGCGCCATTTTCAGGGAGTGCAGTGTTTTAGTTTTAGTTTTTGATTTAATTAGTGTTATATATATATATTTGTTTGTAATTAGTTTCTTTTCAGTTATTTTGTGATCCTTTCTTTCTTTTCTTTCATATTTGTGATTTATTAAAAAAAATCATGGATGAAAGTAATTTTTCCTTTAACTCTTATTCTCAATCCTATAACTAAGGTTGGAATAATTAACCTAACTTTGGTTATGGATGAGATAACTATCAGAATTACTTCTATAATAGTTTGCAGGACAGACAACAATTCCCGTGTCACATCTCAAATATGCCTCTGGACGACTATATTAAGACCTTTAATGTAGGCCATCTTCAGTTTCAATAGGGTATACAGCAGCTTCAAAAGAGTATGCAACAACTTCAACAAAATACCCTACAATTCCAATAGGATTAAAACAATCTTAGTCTAGTTTCCAAGATGTGGAGAGCCAACAAATCCCAGGTACATCTCTAGAAGAATTGATGAATGTTGTGATTGCTAACAATCTCCAATTTCAACAAAGCCTACAATAACAATTGCAGTAGTTCCAGTAGGAAATGAGGCATATAATGTCTAGAAACCAAAATGTGGCAAGTCAAATGGGTGAGATGGCAGCGAGGATTGACTACCTAGAATCACAAATGGAAGAGGAGCAGTCATATCAACCTGAGGTATACCCAATAACGTTAATGAGAAACCTTACAGAGTGATGAGGAGCTTGGGAATTTTGAGAGCAATACTCAAGGAATTTCTTATGAAGAAGAAGTTGAGGAGTAGCTCGAAGCATAATATGATACATCATTTAGCTTGAATGTGAGTACTGAGTGTGTAATTATTTTTGACACTAACTTTTTACCTTTACCTAGCATGTTAGAGAAACTAAACAGAGAAGAAAAAGGTGAAGAGATATTCAAGATCTTTCAAGAAAGCATGAACTTAGTAGAGATCAAAAGTCTAACGATAGGGAGGAAGCTGAATGAGAATGATGATTAACTAAGCCCCTATTTGGAAGAACCTCACGTGGAGGAGCCGTATGTGCCACCAGAAGATCATAATTTTGTCACGTGAGGAGAAAAAGGAGTCGAGCCAGTGACACTAAACAAAGGCACTTGTTGGGAGGCAACCCTAGGGAAGTTTACTTCTTTTCTTTAAATTTCTGCATTACTTTTTTTTTTATGCATATGTGTTGTTAGTTTGTTTCTTCCTTTTGATTTTTCAATCAAAATGAGAGAAAAAATAAAACAAATGAAACCACTGTTTTCTCATTTTTTATTGCTTCTAGGACTATGTAGTCATGATTAGAGAATGAATTGACTAGAGAATTTCGCAGCAACTTTAGCATGTACTTTTACTCTTGTTATTAGTCAATATGCATTATCTTTAGAAGAGTAGTGACTAGCGGTAGACAAAGTCGATGAGATTTTGAACCTTATTTGACAGACACATTTATATCAGTCTCTTTGTCTTTTGATAATGTGTGACCTTCATGACATGTACATCCTGATTTTGCCTTGAATTTCTATTCGAGACTATATTTTTATCACATGCATTAACAAGGATATGATTAGACATTCTTTGCTTTTTCGAACTACATTAGACAAATAGCTTACCCATTATATGATGTCACATTGAGTGTTGCTTTGTTTCACTAGCTTAATGGCTTTCAAGTTACTTGACCCAAATACATCTCCCCTTACCTTTACCCATATTATAGCCTTGAAAAGTCCTTTGATCCATGATTTTGCATGTGAACATTAGTGGTGGAGAAATAAAATGATATGTAAAGTTGTGGAAGGACATGATTATAAATGATGTTGAGTGTACCCGTGGATATATTTTAATTAAATATATTTTCTGAGTTTACCATTAGATTGCTCATTTTTTGAAGATGATGAATGTTGATTGATCATAAGTAAAAGCTTCTAATGTTGACTTCTTGCTATGATTTTTGAAAGTCATTCATCTTAGTTTATGATTATGTATTCTTAGAACATATAGGAAACGAGTAAATGTTTTAGTCGATGAGCTTAATTTTGATGTTTTGCTCGAGGACCGTCAAAAACCTAAGTGTGGGAGAAATTGATATTTGCTTAATCGATTGTTTAATTATTTCATAACACTTAGTGATTAATGATATTAAATTACTTAAGATACTTACTTTAGCTTATATGTGATGTTAGTTATAATTTGGAAGCAAAGAAGTTAAATTAAATCGAAAGAATGATATTTGGGTCATTTTTTGAAGACTAATACTCACTTGTTTTTATGGAGCATGAAGAAGAAAATTAAAAGACAAGAAGATGACAAGAAAAGTGGAAAAATAAAGAAGTAGAAAACTTGCACAACAGTGCATGTTTTTGCATAGGCACATAGAATGTGAATTTCATGGAAAATAAAGGAGTAAAAGGTGGAAACTGAGAAAAGATGAAGCGTGAAACTACATGTAGCTAGTGGAAAAACGCATGCCAGAACGATTTGTAGTAGATGGATAGCTAAAGAATCAATACGGTAGCAAAAAATGTATAAAATATACTAGGGAATGGAAGCGTGAGGAAACGCCAAGACAAAATGCAATGCAGATGTACAACCAAGGACTAACCAAAACGACAGTGCAGGAGAGGAAAGCAGCTAAAACATAGGTGTCTTTCATGCAGACGACCTATGTAAACACAGACAACGTCTGTGAAATGTAGAAGTTTCCAAAAGCTAAGAGCGCAAGTTTTAAAGATGTGTATTATAGATGAACCAAGAATTAATTCATAAAATTAGATAGAACAGTAATGTGGAAAAGAAACATAACAGTAGCAAGAGTATTAGGGGTTTCGACCGGGATTAGTTCAACGGGGCTAATGCATATTTTTAGAAGATACCCATGAAGGTCTAGATGTCCCAACACTGGTTTAGAGATGAAATTGATGTTGATGACTCAGGTAAAGTGTTTTTCTTTGTTTTAGTTGTTTCTGTCTCTCATTAGAAATCGATTGTATCATCTTATGTTAATTGATTTGGGTTTTGTGTATGGATAATCATATTCTCGTTATTGTTAGGTTATTTATGTATAAACTCATTGGATATTTGGAAAAGAATTTAGGTTTAGGTGGTTTTGGTACATCAAATAAGAAAATAAAATGAAACTAAACTAATAAAAAATTTTAAAGAAAACATTAAAAATGATAAAAGGGGAGAATTCGATAAGGTCCCAGTTCTTCGATTCAATCTACCTAAACCCTAAATTAAACATATTTCATTGATTTATTATTCTTTTATCTCTCCTTGAACTATTAATTGTGGATTAATAATCAACCCGAGTTTTCCCTTTAATAGTGTTTAATTAAGATATGATCATTAATTAAACCTAACCACCAAATATCCTTGGATACGATCTCTAGATTCAATTAGGTAGTAGCATTATGAATTGGGAAAATTGATTAATCAAGGCAACAACCACATATGATTCGTCACTTAACCCAGGTTATGTTATCCTTAATGATTACAAATCATTAGTCATTATATATGAATTTCAAATATAACAATTAAGGATTATATCGAAATTCTAGCAATGGGTTTGTAAGTAATCAATTTAGTGAATGCATTAAAATCATCTTTTCACAATATCAAATCCATACAAGTCAGATAACATAAACAATTTCTAAAGAGAGAAAGAAATAATAAAAAATAGTGAAGGAATGCTTAATCGGGACGTTGGCATAGATGTCGCCTCCAAACCAGTGTCAAGAAGCTACCCCTCTATGGGTCTCCCAAGATTGAGAGCTTTGCCCCTCAACTTCAATAGAACCAAGAGCTACCAAGAAGAAATTGCTTCAACCCCTAAAATGTTCCCCAGCTGAATACCTACCCTCTGGAGAACATCTCTGTCATTTTTTCTCTCCATTTTAAAACCCACATTTAAACCTTTAAAACAACACACCTTCCACCATTTGTGTTTTTGGGCTATTGGCTAAACGTCTATGTTTTGCCCATCCTAGCAACTAGCATTTTCCCTTTCTCCTGATGTCATTTTGCTTTTTGTTGCTTATTCGTGTGTCTACATTTCAGTCATCCTTCTACTCCTTATCTGTTGCATTTTGTTCATGCTTTTTCTCCTCCTTATGCATTGCGTTTTTATCTCCTTGTTTGTCCACCTCTATTGCACTTCATTTTGGTTGCCTAAAACGCATGTTGCTTGCATGAAACGCTCAACGTATGTTGTTATGCTGTCATTTCTTATCCAACTGCTGTGTTTCTGTTTTCTACTTCAGGCTTTTAGCTACTACATGCCTTGATCCATCTTCAATCCAGTATAAATTACCATCTTGCATGAACTCACACCCATGCATCTTGTTGCACAGCTGTGACATGAACACTCACGATTGTGCAACTTTTCCATCATGGCCATGAGACATTTTAATACTTCATTCTTCAGTTCTTTTCATTTTCTTTTCTTCTTTTTGCTCCAAGAAAATAAAGGATTGTGAATCTTCAAAAAATGGTCCAAATATCGTGCTTTTGACTCATTTTAAATTCTTTTCTTCCTAATTGTGTCTAAAATCACATATGAGTCAAAGTGAGTATCTTAAGTAATTTCATGTCATTAATCACTAAGTATTATGGAATAATTATATAATCAATTAAGCATATATCACTCCTTATACTCATCCTTTACCTTACTCAATAAAAATACCATTACCAAAAAGACTTCAAAAGAAAAAATTGGATGTATCATTAGCAAAGTTCATGGAAAAGCTAAAGAAATGATAAAGACATATTATCTGACAAGCAAACTTGGGAAGATGACCAGATGGTAGCCATGGCAGAAACTTGTTGCTTGTTAATTATCACTCATATTCCCTCAAACTTGAAATATCTAAGGAGCTTTACGATACGTTGTATAGTTGCTAATTTAGAGATTGATTAGTATTTACAGAAGAAATCAGTTATAGACACTAATATAATTAGATCTGCTCTTCATAGACAAAATTAGGATTTGCGATCCTAGTTAAGATTGATTTAGGATCATGGGATCCTTTTCTATCAGATAGGAAGCGTTGTTGCACAAAATCTATTTCTAAGTAATTGCGTCATAGATCTTATATCTATCTATATGAAGAAGAAATCATGTAAAAGATATGAAGCCAACTTTTATGCTTATTCAATTAACGAACCAATCGATAAAGACATCGTTAGCCTTGGTGAAGGATGTACCTATAAAAGTGGATAAGTTTTTCATTCCTGTAAATTTTATCGTGTTAGACTTTAAAGAGGATCAAAATTCTCCGCTAATGCTTAGTATATCATTTTTGAACACCGAAAAGGCTTTGTTATATGTCCATAAGGACAACCTTATCCTTTGGATTAGTGATGAACAAGTGAAATTCAATATGAATAAGGTCCTAAAGAATCCAAAGGAGGGTAACTCATTCAGGAGAATTGATGAAATCTAATCTTTAAAGGAGTGAGCAGAAGAAGAATAGATGACAGTGGAGATTGAGTTTGAAGAAGATAAGGAAGTTTCTATTGAAGAAGTTGATAAAGAAGAGAATGAAGAACATATGAAAGCAGAGATAGAGGTTAAAGAAGATACAGACGTCTTTGCTCACGAAGGGGAAGAAGAAGATGAGACAAAGGTGATTGAGGAAGAAAGAGAATAGTTCACCTTCTTAGAAGTCAAACTGCTATTCGATAGAAGATTCATGGAGTTTCATTATTCCTTATTTTGTTGACAATTTGTTAGCAAATAGGACATTATTGAACTTACTAAGATTTTTTAAGTTGATTAATTATGTCCTTATTATTATCTTCCAATGTGTAGCTTATTTATAGGCTATGAAACTAAAATTAGGCAACATTGGGGGATGTAAGCCACTCATAATTGACTCAGGTTAAGCATAGAAGGAAAAATACGTCAAGCTAATGACATTAAATAAACGGTACTTGGGAGCCACCCAAGAGTTAGTATAAGTTTTATTTTTATTTTATTTTATAGGTATTCTTTATTTCTTTTTTTTATTTTTATATTCTAGGGAGTGAAATGCTGGATTTTCATGACTAGAAGTATCTCCAAGTTCCAACTCCAACATCATCACCGTTGAAACATTATAAGTTTTTTTGCTCTAACCTTTTCTTTTTGTTTTTCTTGTCATTTTGTTATTTCCCTTTATGTGTTGTTTGTTTTTCTCACATTAAGGACAATGTGTTGTCTAAGTGTGGGGAGAATTTTGCATTGGCACATCATCTATGTGAATTTTCCTTATCATATTATCTTAGTTTCAGATTAGGTTGACATTATGTGAGCATATGTGTGAATTATGTGAATGTCTCATTGGTAATTACGTAATGGAAGTAGTTTAGCTTTGAACTTAGTCATTGAATTTGTAAAGGCATATTGGCTTATGCATTTTATGTTTTAAGTATCTTTGGTTAGATATGCATGCTAATTAGGATATGACATCAATTTGTTCATCTTAGCAATTTTGTTGCATACATTTATAATTGTAAGTCAACTGAATATGTTAGTATCATTAGTAGTCTTTCATGAGGATGATTGCCTAAAAGACATGAGGTAGGCTATGTGAAATGAAGAAAAAAGAAGTATATGTCTATTAAATGAATAACTATTTCATTGGCCCTTTTGAAACAAATATAGTGATATGAATAGAGCTAGTAGCAAGTTGAGGATGTGATATAGCTAAGTATTCAAGGACATGCACGACAAAATGTTTGTCTATGAATCAAAAGGCTAGAATGACATTCGAACCAAGCCAATTAATAAAACGTGGCCTAGTTAAGTAATTGGGGAACATTTATGATAAGTTGTTTGCCTTCACGTCAAAAGACTAGTTTAATGTTAAAGAAAATAAAAAAATGGTGTTTCAATAAATAAATCCTACTGATCTTTGAAAATAGCAATAATTTTCATGAAGGGACACTTAGCTGCAATTGTGATTGATTACTAATTACCAATGTACGTATATAAGTTCTTTAAGTCAATGGATATGATGTTATTTTCTTGATTAGTATGTATATCTAATCCAAAGTGTTTAACCATAAATTACATAGGTTAATATGTTGGAACAAATTGAATGATTGTTGTTTCGGGTTAAATTGGTTTCGTCAAGTTAGATGTCATTATATCATTAGTACATATTGCATGAATATATGTGTTATTATTTGGTTTGTTAAAGTTTGCGTTTGTTTTTATTTGTGCTTAAGGATAAGTAAAAATTTAAGTATGGGGATGTTGATAGATGTTTAAGTGTTCGTTTGAGTATTTCTTAGATGATTATCATGCATATAGCTTATAATGATGTTTTTATCAGTGTTTTTTTATATTCTAAGTGTTTATGTGCTTTTGAGAACAATTTGGATCTTAATTTTATTTTTCAAGAGGTCTATGGTGTGTGTCTGAGTGTATAGAAATAGGAAATAGAAGAAAAGAGAATAATTGGAAGTATAAAAGTAGGTCATTATCGTGACTTGCTTGTCATGATCATGACAGAGAGTGCAAACAACAATTCCAGCAAATTTTAGCTTTTTCAGTACGTGACTCTTTTTTATAATTTTAACGCTTTTGGGATATTTTTGAAACAAATTAAGTGAGTAAACCATAAAAATAACCCTAAAAGCCTTAAGAACAATTTAATAAAATAAAACACTAATTAAAAGAGCAGCATCTATCTTACCAAATTGAGATTAATCCAAGAAAGATCAAGAGGAGCATCAACTATCCAACATTTTCCAAATCTATAGATTAAAATCCAAATCAAGGTTTTTCTTTCTTTCCTTTTGTTATTTTCATTAAAATTGATATGTGATATGGATTGGAAGATGCTATACACAATGATGATGTTTTAATTTCATATTAGTATTTGTTCTTGACTTATTTTGTGACTTGAACACTTTTGATTTCAATACAATGTTGCTATGATATTTTGTGTTCGCTTATACTTCTACAAAAAATCAAGAAAGTGAGTCGATAGTAATCTGATTAGGTTAGATAATGGGAATTAACATGCTAATAATTGACGCAAATATCAAATTAATGATCATACAAAGAGAGATCGTGTGTGAGAACTTGATTATCAAATAGATTGATTAAGAACTAGTTGAAAACGTTATGCTTTTTTGTTAATTGAGAGAATCTGGAATTTTTTTATCAATTAGGGATTATTAATTTCATTATCAAATTCTAAAATCGACACCAAATTGAATCAAAAATGGTTAAGGGAATAAAATGATGATGGAATGAATCACATACTTTCATATTTGATCATCTTTGTTTTATTGTGATAGCTCAACTATTAAGTAGTTTAGTGCTCAATTTTATTTGATTGTTTAATTATTGAATTTTATTTTCTCTCAAATCATATTTCACAACCTTAGACAAAGTTTGGTTCATTTAGTTTTAGCTAATTCCTCATGGGATCTACACCTCAATTACTGCAAGTTTACGATTCATATACATACAAAATATTGAGGGTTTTACATTATGTAAAACTTGCTCAACAGGTCTGTTAAGTTACCAACTCTCACTATGCAACACAATATAAATGATCTAATCTAATCTAATCTCTTAATTCAAATTTAATGTAAAGTGATAATCATCATAACTTTAAATAAAAAAGTAAACAAATAAATCAAGAGTAATTCCTAAAAGTATTTAACCATTTATTATTGTAACTATATAAACTTATTAATTCATCATTAACATTCAACAACAACAAGGAAATAAAAGAAAAGAATAAAGAATTGATTATAGAAGTCTTCTCTTCTTTGCCTTAAGCTAGAATCCTGCAACTTATGTTCTTTAAGATATTGCTCTTTGATCTCTACTTTTGTCCTTTCTAGCCACCTCCTTTTTGTTTTCTTTTAACCATAAATACTTCTTGATCCTTCTAGGGTTTTTTTTTATTGTTACTCAACTATACAACTCACAACTAGCTACTAGCTCCATTCTAACCTTTTTTTTCGAAAAGGACTAATATAATAGGAAATTTATTTAACAGTTTTTTAACATACATCATTTCTTCCTAGTTAATCACTCCCATGAAAGCCTACTAATGATGCCTATTAATTAAAATGATATTAAATATAAATGCATCCAAAAATTTTTCATAAAATGAAAGAATAAGTACAATATTCTAACCAAAATGCATATTCACCTAAAAAACAATTAAAACATAAACTTTATAATCTAATGTTTCTTCACAAATTAAATGATAATGATAATTTATATTATAATTCCTTTTAAATTCATGTCATTGACGCATTCACAAAAATACACAATGCAAAATCATGCAAAAAAAATTTTACACAATGCTAATATAATAAAAAACTAACACAATGCAAATGTAAAGTCCCACACAAATGATATGCAATTGTATATATGTCTCCATACTTGAACAAAACATTGTCTTCCATTTGGAGAACAACATATATAAAAAATATAACCAAAAAACAAGGCCAAGAATGCTTATGGGGATTGTGGTGATGATGACATTGGAGAAGGAGCTTGGAAACATTCCATGAACATCCATCAATCAAACTCATCTGAAAATAAAAAATAAAGCAATAAAGGCACACATAATTAGAAAAAATTACCTAAAACATAATATGATAATTTTAAGGTCACCAGCTTAACCATTTCAGCTTAATTTTTCAACTAACTCTTTTTTTTGAATATCAAGGTCCTATATACCATCACATTAGGACATATGCTTCTTATATCCAAAATTTTCCATCCTATAGGTATCATTCTTTTTATAATTGTCTCCACCACTCAATTTTCTTGCTTCCTGATAGATGCATAATTATATTTATAGCCCATATTTGATGTATTTTTACTTGATATTTAATACTTTTATTGTATATTTGGTATTTAATTTTCTCCAAGTGTGTTTATAGGTTATAATTGCCTTCATAAACTAAAAGGATAAGAATTTAGATAAAAATGTAGCATAAAAAGAAAATGTTAAGCAAAGAAGGGATACATAGTCATGTACCAGCAAGTGTACTTCTCTTAGGTGGTGCAAAATATCAAAATTTGGGTATTTTGGGTTATGCATGGTTATGTACCAAATTGTGTATCACCCAGAACCTTAAAAATTACTATTAAAATTCATATTTAAAGGAAAAATGGGAGAGCAGGCATTAGGAGGTGATTACAGAAGCTGAGATCATTTAGAAGGGAGGAATTTTGAGTTAGATAAGTGAAAGTCACAAAGAAATCATTGAAAGATCTATTGAAATACAAGATCCAACCTCTACCTTGCATGGATATTCGATAAAAGATAGTCAGGGAGATTTAGAATTATGAACTTGTTATTTTCAATTCGTTTTTCTTTCTGTTTGTGTTTGATTTTGTGCTTTATCATATGCAACTACACTCTTTTAGTGCCTAGGTTAGATGAACCCTAGTTTTGTGCAATGACATGTTTTGATTCTTTTATTAATACTATTTTTTGGATTGATATATTATGATTCAATTACGCATTTATTATATATTCTAATAGATCTAGACTGTTAATACATAATTTGATTTCATAACATTTGGATTAAAAAAATTCTGTATGAGAATAGATCTTCTGTAATTGGAAGGAGTTTATTGCAACCCTAGAGATAGGATGACATAAATTCCCTAGATTAGTTCAAACCTTATAGTAGGGTTCACAAATTGGTAAGGCAATTCTATAAATTTTAACCTGAGTAATTTGGTCGATAACTTTAGGATTAGTTGTTATTGTACTCAAGAGTGAGCTATTAGCATACCATAGGAATCTCCATAGTCCAATCAATCAATAAATCAATTGTATAATAAAACATCAATCAATTAACGACATTTAGGGGGATTCGAAACCTAGACACTAATTCTTGATATCAGTAATTTCTTAAGTGATTACTTAATTATCTATCTAATCTTGCTTCTTTAATTTCCTTTTCTTTTTGTGCTAACCACATTACATGCTTTAAACTTAACCAAAATTCCTACCTAAGCCTTAAAGCTGGTGGGGCATTTATTGATTGTTAATGATTGTGGATGTACAGGAGTATAAGTATGGGGGTGTTCATATGTTTGGGGGGTTATAACTATTAGGATGTTATTTTATTTCATATAATTGAAATTTCTATATTAATGTAGCTTCTTTCATTTTTTATTAAAAAAAGAGAGAAAAAAGGAAAGAAAGGAAAAAAGAAACAAAAAAGAAAAAAATGATGATGAAAAAATTGTTCAAATAAAATTATCAAGGAGGAAATACATCTGTTTGAAAAGTTATTTATTTGGTTTTTACTCTTGAATTTGTATTGAATAGGTGAATTGAATATGTTGCATATAAGGTAGATGTTGTTTTGGAAGGATCACTCCTTGTAGTTTCAATTTATTGTTATCAATGATTTTTTTCCAGTGATTCCTTCTAATTGGTTATGCTTCATATAGTTTATGGTTTGAGAGTTGAATTTGAGCTGTGAAATATAAATGTTGCATGGTATCTAGTTTTGAATGAATGTTAGCTTGTGCATTTGATGTTTCATTTAGTTTTACTTTTGCTTCGCTAGCTTGATGACTTTTATGCTACTTTACTCAAAATACATATCACCTTACCCTTACCCACATTACAACCTTAGAAAAGTCCTTTCATTCATGATTTTGCATGTGACATTTCGTGGTGGAGAAATGAAATGACATGCAAAGTTTTGGAATGTCATGATCATGAATGGTGTTTGAATGTACCCATGAATATATCTTATTTAAATACATTTTGTCCAAGTCTACCTCTAGATTGCTCAGTTTCTGAAGCTAACGATTGTGGATTAATCATGAGTAGAAGCATTGAATGTTGAGTTCTTGTTATGGTTTATGAAATTTACTCATCTTTGCTTATGATTATCTATTTTTGGGAAATATGGAAAATGAGTAAGTGATTTTTATTTCAATTTTGATGATTTTCCCAAAGACGGTCAAAAGCTGGTGTGGGGGAACTTGATATATGCTTAATTGTTGATACATTTAATCCATGACACTAAATGATTAATGCTTTATAAAGCTTAAGACACTCACTTTAGTTCATATTTGATTTTAAGTACAATTTGGAATTATAATAGCTTCAGTGAGTCAAAAGCAAACTCGTTCAGCTAGAAGTAAAAGAATTAGAAAAAGATGAAATAGGAAAATGCCAAAAGAATGACAAAAATCATAGCCGTAGTGAGGCCTAAGCCACACCTATGACAACTGTGTCATGGGTGAGAAACACCAAGTCACGCCTATAACTTGCCACTTATCACATTTTTAACCTAGTTTTCACAATAAAAGGATTGTTTTGAGACGATAGAAAGAAACATAGACACACTAGGTTTTTCTTCATTTTCTCTTCAGTTTTCAACAAGAACGAAGGTAATAGAAGCTACTTCTCAGGGAATCATGGAGAAAATAGAAGGAAAAGTTCCCTACACCAGTTTGAAGGTGAAATCGATGCCTAGAGTGCACAGTTAAGCTTATCTTATCTTTGTTTAATATTGAATCTCTCTCTCATAATTGTTTAAGTTATCCTTTACTTAATCGATTTGCGTATTCATGTATGAATAATTGTATTCTCGTTATTGTTGGATTGTTTATATTGTGAACCCATTGCTAGAATCATTAATACAATTTGTATTCATTGTATTTAGATTCCTTTGTGACAACTAATGATGTTAAATCATTAGGGATAACCTAGCCTAGGTTAAATTATTCGAGCTTATGTGGTTGTTACTTAGATTAGCTATTTTTCATATACATAATGCGACTTTCCAATTAAATCTAAAAAGTGTATTCTAGGTTATTTGATAGTTAGGTTTGATTAACAATTGTATCTTAAATAAACATGACCTAAAGGAAAACTGGGATTAACAAAGCTTATTATTAGTCTACAACCAATCATCTAGGAGAGATGTGAAAGCATTATAACAATGAAAGATGTTTGATCGTGTGCAGGCCAAGATTGATAGGAGAACTAGGTTTCACATATATTCATCACTTTTAACTTTTCTCATCAATTTCTTTTATTTTTTTCTTGTTAGTCTAAGTTACTTTATTTTTTCAATTACATCAAATCAAGCCCCCCTTTTATTTCCTTTATATCAATTATTTTCATTGTGAAAATAAACTAAACATTCCTTGTGGATACAATCTTGACTCTCCACTGCTACAAATTTTTAATGTGCAGAGTTAGGTAAATTTTACGATGCATTGGACAGATGTTGTTAGAAATAGATGCTTGTATACAAAATATGGTAAATCAAATAGACCAACAGGTGAACATACTATCTGAGCAATAGAGTTTGTTGAGTCCTATTGAAACATACCTTATAGAATGTAGAATGGAAATCACCCCTAATAGCAAAAAAGAGTTCCCAGTAGAAGAAGAAGAGGAAAAGGAAGGAAGAATTACAGATAAATTAATAAAATTCCTTTTTAAAATGAAAGCTAGTCGATATGAATTTGAGAGTGAAGGAGGGACAAGAGTTGGCTTTATGAATGGAGTGAAATTTTAATAATAGCTTTCGAAAGAAAAAGTAGTCTCCATCTAAGAAGAGAAAGTAGATAAGTGGTAGGAGATAATTGAAGAAGAAAAGTCAGAAAACTTTGTCTAAGAGAAAAAGGAGAAGAATAAACAGAGGTGATTGAGGAAGAACTAGCGGAGGAACCAAGTAAGGAAACTATCGATAAGGCATTGGTAGTGACCTTCAGCATAGAGGGTTCCCACTTTCTTAAAGATAAAAAATTGGAGTCAATTAATGATTCAGGGAGTTTTGTTATTCCCTCTTTTGTTAATAGGTTGTCATTAAAATGGAATTAATGTATACAACTAGATTAATTTAATAAATTACATTCTTGTTGTTATCTTACAACAACTGGCTTACGTATAGCCTACAAAACACCCTTATGTGGAGAAACAGGTGGAAGCAAGCCACTGATCATAGACTTAGGATAAGATAAACATGCAAGTTATGTTAAGCTAACAATGTTAAAGAGGTGCTTCATAGGAGGCAACCCATGAGTTAGTTTTAATTTCAATTTAGTTATTATCTAGTTTTTACTTTCATGTTAGTATAAGTTTTAATTGATTAATTTTTTTTAATGTTTTTTAGGATTAGAACATTAAGCATCTTCATAAGCTCATGCATAATTATGGTGTTAGGGTCAGATGTTAAAGATATATAACTCTAAAGTGCACACTTTTTAAGTCTATTGATATATTGTTGAAGTTGCACACACTTGTAGAAAGTTAGACAGTCTCTAAACACACAAGTGTAACTTAAATATTTTCTCTCTTCTCACACTCTCTCCTTTCGTCTAGCTCAAACTCTCCTAACCCAAGCTTTGCATTTTTCAATCAAATTAGCAACACCCAAGTAAGTTTTATTGTTGCTTTAACTTATTTATGCACGATTCATTGGGTGTTTTGCATTATTTGTGAATTTTTCAATCAAGAATGTTATTTTTGCAAAATATGATTTTGTAAATTTTGTGTGATTTTATGCCTAATTATACTGTAATAGTTGAATTTAATCATTATCTAGTTGTTTTAATGATTCAATTCGTTTAATTACATGTGAATTGTGTGAAAATTCAACTAACCTGTGTAAACTTGCAATTATTGCTCCTTACGTGTTTAATTGCAATATTGTTATGTTTAATTGGGTTAATTAGTTATTTTTATAATAATTAACTGGGTTTGTGTTAAATTACATGGATTTAGTGTTTTATTGCATCAATTTTGTGAAATTGGTAATTTAAGGTTTTTAATTTCACTTTTAGGGTTAGAATTGTAATTTAACAATTTCTAATTTTAAATTTGAGATTAATTAGTTTGTTAAGTGATTTCCTAATTAAATTTTTTATTTCTTTATTTGTTTTAGTTTAATATTTTTTTAATTTTTTGTAATTAGTTTATTACCGTAATTAATAAGTAATTATCATGACTGAAATTAAGTGCGGGGACAAGCGCATCTTCATGAATTATATGTCAATTTTCGCACACTTGTTTAAATTTATAGGCAAAATGACAAGATCACAGGGTGATAAAGTATAATATCTCATTGTTTCATGATCAGCGTTAGAACCCTAGGATAATCATACACGAGAGTTTATTGGGAACATAATGGTACATTTTATGCATCATATGACATTCTCATACATGTGAATAATGTTGACATTCATTAAAATACTTGTACATGCATTCATTGACATTTTCTACGTATAAGTGATTTCAATGTGAATTGTGGCTTAATTGTCTTAAAAATTGAATTGGTGTGTATTATAATTGATTTGGCATTTTTGGTGACATTTCAGAAATTTCTAAAAATTTGGGGTATTTTTGGATTAGGAAAGATGCCTAATGGTAAGAACAATTGAGACATGGAAACTTAGGATGACTAAGCCTAAAATTGAGTGACATTTGATATAGTTAAATGAGTGACAATTGGATTAGTAATTAATTGACGAATGGACTAATTATGGATTGACAAAAATGGATCAATTAATGTGTGACATGTGGAATGATTAAAGGGTGACAAATGGCAACATTATGAGTGGATTAGTGGCAGCTGATTAATTAGCCAAATGTATTACATGCCTTAAGACGTATGGTGAGTTTAGAAGTTGACACCTAGTATGATGATGGAGCAAATTCCAACAGCAATGTTTCTGCTGATTCCCTCACCTTTCTCCACCAAAATAGTTCCTTCTTTTCTCTAAAATTTTTCCTGAACCCTAGCCAAATTGCTACACCAAAACCAGCCTTTTACCTTACACAAAATAACCAAGAAATCAGCTTAAAGGCACCTTCACCTTGTTGTCCAAAAACAACCTGTTTTCATCTTAAGTTTGTGATGAATTTTGCTTACATGGAGACTTGAATTAATATGAAGTTTGAGCTGAATTGAAAGCCTAAAAGTTTAGTAACAATTTGAGCTTTATAACATGTTAAATGGTATGAGAATGATGTTTGAATTGGAATGAATTACATGTAAGGTTTATGAAGAAGTGTGCTGGAATATGATATACGGAGTGTTTCTACTAAACATACATCTGTATTTTGGCCATATCTTTATCTATAGCTATCCAAATTAGATGGATTTTGATTTATATTAAACTAGAAACATATTTCTAAATTTTTAATGAAGGAATAGAATTTGAAATTTGTCTTTAAGAGTCTTTATATTTGGCTTAAAGTTGAGAATTATGTTCAGTCAAGGTATGAGACCAATTTGTAGTATTTTGATTATAACTTGCATGATACTAAACCAAAATGCATGATTTTGATGTCATTAGAAAATAAGACATAAAGGAACATTTCATTGGAAAAAGATGTTTCCTAAATACCTCATTGTCTAGGTCACAATGGTCATACAAAATTGACACGAAAATCTATCTTGAGAAAAATTGTGGAAAATGAGAACTGTAGGTTGAAATTTTGGTTTCAATTTCATCTTCCTCTTTTGGCCTATTTTATGTATCTTTAGGGCATTAATTTGAAGAAACTCAAAGAATAAAAGTTGTAGATATAGGTCTTAGAGGTCGAATTAGTCAAAGTATAAAACATGAAAATTGATTATTGATGTCTTATTAATGATTCTATGAAACAGTTTGTCGAGAAGATATCTTGATAAGTTTATATAGTTATTTGAAGTCATAACTTAAAGAAGGGACTGTTTTGGATGTGGTTGAGTTCAAATCTGGAAATTCTAATTTGTTAAAGGAATAAATGATTTCTTTTAATGCAAATATGATCTTTAGGACATGAATAATGTGTATAAGGTATAGATGAATGAGTATTGAAGGACATAGGGTATTCATGAACTAGAATTGGGTGAGTGTATAAGTATATGTTGCTGGAAAATTTTGGTGAATGTATAGATTTAGCTAGCTAAAATTTCAAATATAAAGTACCAATTATATGTGTGTAAAATATGAGTTGATAATGATATAAATATTTTCTCACAAATGTAATGTGATTCAAAGTATGTAAGTGATCAATTGGGAATGATTGAATGAGAACTAGGAAATTGTGGGAGTGTATAATCCTAAGAAAAAAAGTGGTATACATATGAGTCATCAATTGAAAGTGATCAAGTATATTAAAGAAACATACCCGAGAATTTGTAATTGAACATGCATAATACATGATACATTCATAAATGTATTTATGATTGATTATTTATATGAAAATGCACATGAGTGGCATATAAATGAATGTGATTGCACGTAAAGGAGCACATTGAGCGACCGCTTCCAAACACTGCCGAGACTTTAAGGTAATAAGCTAAAGGGAGCATTTATGAGTAACCTAAGATGGTCTCACCTTGATTATTTATTTAACTCTCAATTGAATTTCTATTTGATATAATTGTGATATTACTAATACTGGACAACTAATTGTCTTAGGAGTTTGATATTCGGGACCGTATTGGGAGTGTTCCTTGAATGTGGATGTGATTGACTAAATGTGTTTTCAACTTATACATTGAATGCCAGACTAAAAGCCCGATGATGAAATTGAATTAGAAAGTGAAAGTAAATGTGAATGATTGAATATGATGATTGAAAATGTGAAATGCATTTATGGAATTCATATTTACTTTCACTTTCTAATTCGATGAAATAAATGCATTTCACATTTTCAATCATCATATTCAATCATTCACATTTACTTTCACTTTCTAATTCAATTTCATCATCGGGCTTATGCATGAAATATAAAGACAGTTGTGACCTCAGTCGTTAATGAAAAAGGGCTCAAAGCTCAGACATTTGTGGTAAAAGCCTATGGATTAAATTTTTATGATAGATCCCGATATCCATAATGGATATGGGATAGTATGATAGAGCTCGATATCCATAATGGATACGGGACAGTGAAAAAGACACTCGGTCACAATAATATATTAAGTAAAATTGATTCTTATAAACATTGCATACACATATGTTATGAATAAATTGAATGATTGTAATGTTTTGAAGATTTTTATGGTAAGAAATGTGTGAATGCTTAATGATGAACATGTTTTGCATGATCGCAATGAAATGATAAATTGTATGGATTTTGAAATGTGACAATTATGAACAAAGTGCTCTGTGATATTATATGATAGAAATTGAGATGACGTGAATTATATGATAACATAAATTATATATTGCATAATAAGAGTGAACCATCCAGGATGGTTACTCAATTGAGTTCACAAAACTCAACCAAATTACAACGTTGACATTTTCAAGTTCGAGAGAGCAATAACTTAGCTTCTAAAACTGCTTAGAAGAAAATTTATACAACTTTTGGATAGAGGACATGGCTTAAAGGTCGGTCAACTGGGACTGAAGGATTAGTTTTTACTTTTTGTTTAATCCTTATGTATATAACATGCTTGTAGACAGAGTTATGGACTCTGATAGGTTAATATTGTGTAAACCCGGATGATGGATATAATACTACATTACAAATTATGGTTTATGAAATGAAATAAGGAAATTTTAGATTCTTGACATTGTGTTATTTATGGTTTTAATGATGATGCCATGAGATACATTGAAAGTGAATAAGTTAGCACGCCATTTCTGTTAGCCATGTGTACGAACATTCGAAAGGTGTATGTATACGCGTTGGATGCGAGTGGGGTGTTACATAAGGAGACTCCAAGAAAGAGACAAAGAGGTGAATTATTCATGACAATTTAACCCCTTGAGAGGGCATGGATACTACTGTTCAATGTTGGGGCCCAGGAGGAGCATTATCAGAGGCTGAAGGATAAGAAGTTCAGTGTAAACTGATCAATAGATTAAGAGGCATTGGAGCAAGTTAGCCAATCCCTATAGGTTCGAAAGCTCATGGATGTAGGAGCATGGTCCTAACTCTTTGAAATCGTGGAACCTTCATATAGAGAGCTCAAGTTAGAGGTCCTCTCTATTTTCTTCATGGAGAAGGGATGTTACAATGAGGATCGTCTAAACACAATCTAGTTTTGGATGATGGAGGAGATGCATCAGAGGAGCTACATCAAGTTCTCCATCACCATGGTTTTGTTTGACCGGGAATAGGTCAAGACACTAGAGTACCTAGCATTACAAATTTGTCTTTTGTATAGGTTTTCACTATGACACTTCTGGAGTAGGATCAACACTAAGGATGACTATGATCTGAGCAAGTCTAAAGCATTAACCTTACGCCATCCAGCACTCAGATACACCTACAGTATCCTGAGCCATATTTTGAGCAGTTGAGGAGATAGTTGGAGATTTATTAGGAACCTGGACATTTGTTATCTTTAGAGTTGAGTGAGTGGACACCTATTCACTTGACACATGCATTTTTCCAATTTATTTGACTTTAGAGTGAAGATAAGAATGTTAACACAGTTTGTGTTGGACCTTATGTGACTCAATTGGCATAATGGATGGGTCTATTTAATCGACTACCACCCAAGATGATCACTTTATTGTCTCTTATTTGGTGTGGGAGATGATGACCATTATAGTGTTTAAACTAGGAGTGATGTAACATATGCTTAACTTGGGAGTGATGTAACACATGGTACATGATAGTTATAGGTTGCATAATGTTTTATTAGGTATTTTAGTAAGTTTTTAGTTGTCAATTAATTAATTCATGCATATTAAGGGTTAGAATTGTGTTAGTTGGTTAGATATTTTTGTTTTGAGTATTTTTTGGGTTAGAGCACACTATTGAGCTTAAATATTATGTGTTTGTAGTGCCTTGATGCATTTATTAGTATTTCAGATCAAATAGCAAAGAACGGAGAAAATTCAGAGGAAACCCAGAGCAACACCTGGGGCCACAATCATGGAGCAAGACAGAAACTTGGTGGTCTGCCACAATCATGGCCCTACCTGTCAAGATCGTGAGAGAGAGTAAAAATTAAATGCCATGATTATGGCCTGCGCAATAATAGACACAAACCAGCTTCTAAAATGTGACTTTTGACAGATATTTCAAAATTTTAGGCTCAAGTAAACCCTAATGTTTGCTATTTGCTCAAGGTTACATGCGCTAAGTTTTACTATTTATATCCTTGGTAATTACTGCAAGAGCACGGCGTTTGTGTAGTACCTAAGATGTCGATCCCACGAGGAAGGGAAACTAGTCTGAAAATCTAAGGTCGTCCTAAACTACAATAATCTAATCAAATAACTAATACAGAAATGAAAACAATCAATAATCAATTATGAGAAATTAAAGTTCCAAAAGAGAAAAAAAAATAGCAAACTCACACAACAATCCAAAAATCAACCTAGAAATAACCAAGTGAGAGAAAGAGGGATTTAATTCGAAACTAAGAAAAGCTAACAAATTATGTAATTTTCGACTTAACGAGTCTAGATGGTCCTAGGGTGGATTACTCTCTCTCAAGTTATAATTCTTAACCCCAATTGATAATCCCTAATTAAAATTATGGGAATTGCAATCTCTCGATTCGCAATTGGTCCAAAACCTAAATTAGTTCTAAAATTGTCTATTAACCTACCGAGAATCTATGCTCGATCTCTCCTTACACGACCCTACCAGTTTAATTCAACTCTCTACCTATTGATTCACCTAATTGTCATTAGCACAAACCGATGATTTTCACCCAGCTCACCCTCTCAGTTTATTCCCAAGTTATGAAGAATCAAAATTGAATCACGATTAAATCAAAAGAAAGCACAATTAAATAAACTTCATTAATCTCAAGAACCAAAAAACCCAAATGTGAGTATAGATAGCAAATCAACACTCAAAAATAGTAATCCCAATGAATATCCAAATTTCATACATCAATGAAATCAAAATACAAACAGAAAATACTATCGGAATGGATGCCGGAGGTAACGACTATGAGAAACTGCTTGTTCCGGGAAATAATTTGCGTCAATCTTGTCTCTGTGTCCCTCTTCCTCAAACTCCTTCTTGATCGCTTGATCTCTTTCTAGGTTCTCTTTCAGAATTGACAGAATCTCACTTTTTGCAGGACTCTCTAATCTCTCCAAAGACTGCTGGTGGCTGCCATGTAATGTTCTATTTATTCTGTAAAAGCCCTAGGTCAAACTAGAGGCTGAAATGGTCTAAAAAATCACTCAAATTTTGAGTTTCCGTGTCGGCCTGATGCAGGGCACAATCATGGCTAGTGCTTTACCCTTTCTATCACTATTGTGGCCCAATGTGCATGATCATGGCCTCACTTGATGCTTTCTGCCACGATTGTGGCCTAGTGTGCACAATCATGGCCTAGCTGCCTGCTGATGGCTCTTTTTGTCACGATCATGGCTAATGTGCATGATCGTGGCCGATGTCCTTTCACCCAAAACTCTTCAAATCTTCATCGTTCTTCCCTGTTTTCCCTCTAACACTAGCACACATATCAAGGTACCTCAAAAATATAACAATTAAGCTCAAAGATTTAAACTAACTCAAAAAAACACTTAAACAAACAAAGTAATATAATTACACCCTAAATGCACACTCAACACTCAAATTCATACTAAATACATAACAAATCACACCCTAAAGCATCATGCAAAACACAACTATCAACATCCCCACATTTAAAGGTTTGTTTGTCCTCAAGCAAACAAAACAACAAACATATAACAACACAAAACATGCAACGCAATAATGAGGAAATGACTATAATCTTCATGAAATAAATTTAATCTTAGTCACAATCATTCAATTTATGTCAAATCATTAGTATGCAAAAAAAGTATCTATGGTCTTTGAACTAAATTTACAACTAAATCAAGACCTAAGTGTTAACTTATTTACCATTTTCAATTATACACACACATTAATAATTTTTCGGTCTCTCAAGACTTTGTAACTGATCCTAAGTATATTCCATAAAAATTCAAACTCCTCACAAGTCCAGCAAGTTTTAAACACACACTTTATTATTATTGTTATTAAAACCCAGACTTAGTCTTTTACTCAGAGGCAAACATTTGTGATGAATGTCAATTCGATTATTGAACCAAGTCATTTATTAAACAGCTTAGTTGAAACATCATTATAGCCTTTTTACATGAAGGCACACAACTGTGATGCTTGTTGATCCGATTACTCAGCTATTATCACATTTTCAACTAGCTCCTAGCTATATTCATAACCAAAGGTCAGCACAGTAGCAATTTATTTAACTGACATTTTTTCAAATTTATTGCCTAATTTGTTGCTCTTAGCTGTTCGTTTTCATGAAAAATATTAGTTAAGCTACTTAAGCTAAAAGGCCTCAAATTATAAATGAATTTGACAATCTAAAGGGTGCTAAATTTACCATAAATCCTAATTAGGCTATATATTTATCCAAAGGCCCCCTAATTCACTAATTTCTTAGGCTAATGATCGTTCATAACCTAATAGACTTTGTCCAAAATTAAAAGAATTTCACTCAATCTAAGCTACATATTCACACACTTCGCACAATTCAGTCTAACACTATCATACAATATGGAAAAATCACAATCAAACAAAAAATAATCCCTCCCTCCACTTGAACAACACATTGTCCTCAATGTGAGAAGAAGCATACACAAACCCATAAACAAAAAGGAAAGACGAAATTAAAATAAACAATAAACAAGTAAAATTGAAAATTGAAAATTGAAAATAAAAACAAAAATACACACAAACAACCTAGAACTGAAGGCTAATTTGGGAAAGAAAATCAAAAAGAAACAATTGGGTTAGAACTAAATCCTAAGGAGACTAAGGTGGTGATGGTGTCAAAGGTGGTATTTGAACACCTTGAGATTCAAAATATCGATGCAGTCATTAGATATCTCGACTCTGGCGATGTTGTGTATGTACTACCTCCTTCAGTGTTGTGTTGGTTTTGAAAATTGCATTCAAAACTTGCATCCAGCGTTGGTCCTCTTTGGCCTCTTCTTCTAATTCTTCACTTATTGGTTCCTTCCATGCCTGCTGAGGTGGCACGAAGCTTGAACTCGCTTGACCCACCCTAGTCCACACAAGTTTCTTTTCATTAATCTCTCGCAGACTCATGTTTGTAGAATAGATGATCTCTGCCCGAAATAATTGATGGTGGTCAAGGAACTCAGGAAAAAGGACCATCAATCTACTTCGATCCACCCCAAAATGCTCTGTAACTGTGGACACCATGTACGTCATTCCAAGATGATTGCTCTTCTTTCACGGAGTCGCAGCAAGGGCATTCAGCATATGCGTGGATGTATATACTAGAATACTATGGTCCTTGCACCACAGTATGAAAGGTTCCTTAGTCGAACACTTGTTTGTCTCTGATTTGTCAAAGACTAGCTGACACATAAATTTGTGCAGCAGCAAGTGTTCATGAGACTGGATAATGTTGTTGTGGGCATTTTTGGCATAGAACTGCTCAATCCCAGTAAGCTCATACCAGTATTGGGAGGTATGGAAATCATCATGTTGGTTTATTATGGAGGATTCGGGGAATCTACACATCTAACACATGATCTTTACCATTAATTCATTTGGTTGCTGCCCAATTTAAACCATAGTTCTCTCATATTCTTAGGGTCAAAGGTCAAGGTCGTGAAGAATTATGAGGTAAGCTCTTTGTTAATCAGGAATTGGAACTGAATGAACTAGCTTTATTGAATTCGCTCAGCTAAGTTCTCTACCTGCTCACGAACTTCTATCCTATCCAGTGTATCAAATTCAAAATACCTAGGAGCTACAATTTTTCTAGAACGAAAGGATAAAAAATGAGTACCTTCCTCCTTGGTGTAAATAGGAAATGGTGCTCTAGAGTCCGTTGCTCAGTTCCTTCTCCCCTGTCCCGTAATTTGTTGTCGTCCATATGGCTCTTGTTAGGTAGTCTGCTTAATGCGTGGCTGATCTCGGTAGTGGATTGGAAGAATGTGAGGTGAAAAATTCTAGAGAGATAAAAAGAAATGAAAGTGAAGGTGAAAGTTAAGTAAGAATTGAATATATAGATGGTAAAAAGGGTGAAAAGATAAAAATGTCTTTTAAAAATTGCGTCTTACCCTTTTTGTGCATGCTATGCCACGATCGAGGCATGTGGCATACCAACAAGAGGTTTCTCAATCACAAGCCACGATCGTGACTTATTAGGCCACAATCGTGGCCAGCGCTTATACCTTAACACCAAAATTCTTCTTTTGCTCTTTTTCCAATTCTTTTCTCTTCACTTCGTAATTCTTTTTCACTTCTCTTTATACGCTTGTGTAATCTTCCCTGTGATTTCAAAATCCTATTCCTCTTTTCATTTTTATTCAACAAACACCAAAAATAAACCTAACTACAAAATTCGATTAATTTAGCAAAATTCAACATGAAACTATTTTTTTTGCCCATGGTTGCCTCCTATGTAGCACTTCTTTTAACGTTAGTAGCTTAACGCTCTTTTATGCTTACGGTGGTCAAAATAACTGGTTTGATGGCAGCATCGTCATTAGTCGCAAAGTCTGTACCTTAGCTACCATATTGCATTTTCCACTGTCCTCATAATTTTCTTTGCCTTGCCTTCTACTTTGCGAGCGCTTCTTTCAGAAAGCAATTGTAGGATCCTCGATTTCTTCCCATTCTCCTGGAGGTTCAAGTTTGTTGTGATCCACTGTAGTTAAAGGAGTTCCATAATCTCTCACAGTCACCTTAAAGGTCAATTTCTCCTTTCCTACTTGTAGAGTTAGTTTGCCCCCATCCACATCAATAACTGAATGCGCAATGATTAAGAATGATCGTCCAAGAATCATCGGGGTGTCCTCATCTTCACTAATATCCAAAATATAGAAGTCTGTGGAAAAGTTGAATTTGTTGACTTTTACCAACACATCTGGTATGATTCTCATCGGTCTATATGAAGTTCTATCGGCCATCTAATCATAAACTTAGTGGGCATTAACTCTCGTAAACCCAATTTATGATTGAGAGTGTAAGGCATTGCATTTATGCTTGCACCTAAGTCTGCGAATTCCCTATCTATGATGATCTTATTAATACTTCAGGGGATGAAAAATTCCCTTAGATCATCCTTCTTTACTATGTTACGGGTGTTTTCCAATGGTTGCTCCTTACCCTTCTCTTTGACGGGCTCCTGTAAATTAAGCTTTGCATGAACTAATTCCTTCACGTCCTTTATCTTATTTTGCTCATCCTCCTACAACTTTTCTGCTTCCCTCCTGGCATATAATTCCTTCTAAGCAAAAAATTGGTGCAGGAATATCCGTCAAGTTACTTGCATCGATTTTCTCACAGTCCCACTTGGAAGGTCCTCCTTAATCAACTGACCTTCTCCTTCCTCCTCTTTTTCCAGCTCCTCATCCTAAGTCTAGCTTACAACCATGATACGCTCCTTTGGGTTTGACTTGGTGCTGTTTGGAAAGGATCTAGCATTCTGAGTAGTCATTGCCTCCGCGAGCTACCCCACTTGAACTTCTAAGTTGTGAATGGACGAGGCATGATTCTTTGTAACTTGCTCGTATTTACTCACAAGCCTCCTATGCACTTCCTCTATGCCTTGTATCTTATCTAGAATCATGTCCAACTCTGAATCCATCAAGCTTGCTTCATCCTGTTGGAAGCTCGATTGCCCTTGAGGCCGGAACTGCCCTCCATTGTTATTGTTTAACCAGAAGAAGTTGGGATGATTCTTCCACCCAGGATTTTACATGTTAGAGTAAGGATTATTACCCCCTCCTCGTCCAAATTGTGCACCCATGTAGTTGACTTACTCCTAGTTCTCTTCTCTCTTCAGGTAGTAGTCCACCGTATCATGATCCACTTGGCCGTATAGCTTACACTTTAATTAAGCGGCCTTTACTTGAGCTGAAGATGATGCCTTCATATTGCTAAGTTATCATGTCAAGTTGTCAATCTTAGCTTGCATCTCTGTCATTTAATCGACTACGACAGCACCCTTATCTTCGTCATTTAATCAAGATCGATCATCTTTCTCATTAAAGATCCTCCAGACGTTGCATTGATAGTGCCTCTTGTATATAGCAGTTGTAAAACATTTATAGCACGAACTCCTTGGGTAGGTTTTGGTTTAGGCATCTCCTCTGCAGGTCTTTATAATGTTGCTACACTTCATAAATAGACTTGCCGTCTCTTTATTGTAAATTGGTAATATCCTTAATTATCTTCGTAGACTTCGTCAACAGGAAGGATTTATTTAAGAAAGAACACATTAGTTGTTCCCATGTTGTAATGTTAATGGGGTTGTTGGACCTCAAACTTTTTCGAAAGTTAGAATTATTAAATGAGAATTTGATGGCATTTCGTCATGAGTAAAAAATTTAGAATTTTTGAGTTAATAATTTTTGGAGTTTAATTAGGTATATTATTATTTACATATGGTTGTATGGATTAAATGGGAGTGTTGGAATTAAGTTAAGGAGTTAGAAGGTATTAGATTAAATGTAGAAGGGTAATTTTGGAAAGGATGGAATTTGTCTTAAAATAATAAGAGAAGAACAAGTGTGTATGCGTGAGGGAAAAAATAATAAAAAATAAAATAGGAATAAGAAAGAAAGAAACAGAGAAATCATAGAAGAACCTAGAAGAAACTAGAGAAGAGAGTCGTGTAAGGGAGAGATATATTTGTGAGGTTAGGAAAAAGAGAGAGACTTGTGTATTAAGAAAGAAAAAGAAAGGGAGTCATAGAAAGGAGTAGAAGAGGAGGAGCAGAAAAATGAACCAGAAAAGAAGAAGAAGGAAAAAAAAAAAAGGAGAAAGAAGAGAAAGAGAAGATTCAGCTGAGTTCTTGGCAATATCTATCTTCTTTTCTTTTTTTGATAGAAGAAGAAAATAGAGAAACTAGGTTATGTGCTGAAAATAAAGAGAAAAGCAGAGAACCGAAATTCTTCTCCTTAGATTTTTAGAAACCTTAACTAGATCCTAGTTCTTCTACTTTGATAAATCAAGAATAGATTAAGTTTAAGCATATTCATGAACATTTAAACTTATTGAAGCTTTATTCGTGTATGATGATTAAATGAAAATATATTTGTTCTTAGAGAACCAAGATTATCAAAGGCAAGAATAAGAGGAGAGACAAACTTGAGCTTGGATGTATAAGAAAATAGGTGGGTAATACGTTTATAGTTTTTGTGATGATACGCTGAAATTATTTGTTTGTATGTGTACTTAAATGCTTGCTTTTATTCATTGTGAATGTGAGAAAAATATGTTCTATGAATTTGATGTTATGTTTATGTGAAAGATACTGCATTTCTATATTGGTGAAAAGCAGAAAAATTAAGAAGTATGAAAACATGAATATACTATGAAATATACATACATAAAAAAATCTGCTTATGTAGGCAAGAGAGATACCATTTCATTCGTCACATGCACGTCGACTTAAAGTCTTCTCCCGGCTACCCGCTTGTCGAAAAATAGACACATTTCGTTTATGGTGTAAACTTCAGTTTCCCCATTTTGTTTTATGGGATTCTTTGGAGCCATTATGTTTGTGTATTACATCTTGAATTGTTGAGCATAAAGTATAATTGAGTTTATGATTTGATTATGACTTGCTTTTATGATCTAATTATGGGATGAAGTATTCATGTTTATGTAGAGCTCTCAAAATTTGAATGTAAATGTTGTGATTTGTTGAGATTAAAATAACACTATATATATGTGTGTGTATGTGCTTGATTGGTTTGTTATCACTAGCTATAAACATATTAGCCACTGAGCTTCCCAAGTCACCTCACAATTTTTCTACTCCTTAGGTGCAAAAAATAGTAGATCAGTGAACCTTGCAAAAACTTCAGCAAATCTCCAAGAAATATTTCATTTGTAACTAAGTTAGTTTGGGTCATTTTGGTAACTTTAGAAGCATATCAACATAAGCATTTTTATTGTATTTTGTAATTATGTTACTAATGTGGCTTTTGTTTATAATTAGAGTAATGTACCTAGTCTGTTTTATTTTGAGAAATGAATGACAGCAAAAGTTGAAGAATTTCTTCTGTTCATGTTCAAATTCCTTCTATTAAAATTTCTTTCTTCGGTTGGAAATAAAATTGTTAATTGATGAGGACCTTTGAATAAATTTTTCTAAAGTAACCGTTTTAATGGGAGTTTTGTATGCATAGTTAAGGTTTGTTGGATTCGGGTCTTCTATTTTTTAAAGGAAAGTATATTGACAATTTAGAGAAAATAAGAGAATAAAGGATTAAAAATGTGATCTGAAACTTCAAGGAATAAACTGTATTGATCTAGGTAGAATTAGGCTAAGTGGTCTTCATAAAAGTTGTAGATCATTCTCTTAGCTTTCCAACGAGATAAAGTTTGTATTTTTAGAATTTTGGATTAAAAGTTATTAAGTTTTTAATTGGGTGTGCGCGAAAGAGACATCGCAATCGTGTACAAGCATGATCGTGACAATCCCAAATTTTCAGGAAAGCATGATCGCGACGAACCTCACAAATACTGCCACTGTTCACCATCCATCGCAATCGTGCATAAGCACAATCATGACAACCTTGTCTCACGGGCATGAGAAATGAAAACTCACGCCTACGACTCTTTTTAGATATGTCCCACAGGCATGAGAGATTTGTCACACCTGTGACTTTTGCTCTTTTGTATTTTGTTTTTACTTTGTTAATTCAATTGCCAATTCTTCTTCTAACACCTAATTCAATTTATTTTCATGTCTAATTTTATACTACATGTATTTTTTTTTGTTTAGTGGTTCTATTCCTACTAAGAATTTTTAATCCTTGTATTTTTTATATAGACATATGTATATAATTAATTTTACTAAAAACTCAAATTTTGGTGCCTTGACGCCACGAAATAAGGAACCAAGACCCGGGCCAAACAGGAGCTCAGTGAATGATACCATGCCTTCGCTCTATCTCTAAGGGCAAAGGGAAACAACCTAATTCTCACTATGTCTTCCGACATTTGGTGATACTGGAAAGTATCACAGGTCTCCAGAAAACTCATGCATTCAAGTCTTCATTCGCTAATCTATAAAATTAGACGTTCTGCTAAAGCATATTCAGGGAGGCTGGCTTAATTTTGAATGAGACCACTTGAACAGGCAATCTAGCCAATCCTTGGTTCACTGGATTGAACTTTAGCCTTATAAAATCCATAAAGGTCCTTAGTTTTTGTCTCCCAGGGTTAGCTTCTTGATCCACGTTTCTCTGAAATTCCTTGGCCATTTGTAATTTCTCGATCTCTTCTTCTTCTCCTCGAGCTTTCCTAAGGGATCATTCTAAATGTGTTATATCTAAATCTATCACCTCCTGTTGCACGACTCAAACCCCTTGTGACTCTTCTGTTCGAGCATAAGCACGATTCCTAAAATAAAAAAATGAAAAAAATTAAAAACTATTCTAACGTCTTAAACTATAGAACTAAGTTGTCTTCCCCGACAAAGGTGCCAAAAACTTGTTCACTCAAGGTTACACTTGCTAAGTTTTACTATTTATAACCTTGGTAATTTCCACAAGCACACAGGTCGTTCGGATAGTTTACTATTTATAACCTTGGTAATTTCCACAAGCACACAGGTCGTTCGGATGGTACCTAAGATGTCAATCTCACAAGGAAGGGAAACTAGTCATAAAATCTAAGGTCGTCTTAGACTATAATAATCTAATCTAATCAATAATCAATTACGTGAAATTAAAGTACCAAAAGACTAAACAAATAGCAAACTCACACAACAATCCAAAAATCAATATAGAAATAACCAAGTGAGAGAGGGGGGATTTAATTCGAAACTAAGAAAATCTAACCAATTATGTAATTTTCGATTTAACAGGTCCAGACAGTCCTAGGGTGAATTACTCTCTCTCGAGTTATAATTATTAACCCTAATTGATAATCCCTAATTCAAATTACAAAAATTGCAATCTCTCGATCCACAATTAGTCCAAAACCTAAATTAGTTCTAAAATTGTCTATTAACCTATCGGGAATCTATACTCGATCTCTTGTTACATGACTCTACCGGTTTGATTCAAATCTCTACCTATCGATTCACCTAACTCTCGTTAGCTCAAACCGATGATTTTTATTCGACTCACGCTCTCAATTTATTGCCAAGTTAGGAAGAATCAAAATTGAATCACAATTAAATCGAAAGAAAACACATTCAAATAAACTTCATTAATCTCAAGAACCAAAAAACCCAAAGGTAAGTATAGACAACAAATTTACACTCAACAAGAGTAATCCCAATCAATATGCAAATCTCACACATCAATGGAATCAAAATACAAACAAAAAATACTGTTGGAATGGATCTCAGAGGTAGCGATTGCAAGAAACTGCCTGTTCTGGGAAATACTTTACGTCAAACTTGTCTCCGTGTCTCTCTTCCTTCGTCTCCTTCCTTAATCACCTAATCTCTCTTTATATTTTCTCTCGGAATCGAAAGAATGTCACTTTTTGCACAAATCTCTAAGCTCTTCAAACGTTGTTGGTGGCTTCCATGTAATGTTCTATTTATTCTGTGGAAGCCGTAGGTCAAACTCATGGTTGAACTGGTCTAAAAATCACTTAAAATTTGAGTTTTCTTGTCAACCTTTTTTTCACAATCGTGGCCCAATGTGCATAATCATGGCTTGACTTGACACTTTCTATCATGATCATGGCCCAATGTGCACAATCGTGGCCTAGCTGCTATTGACTCTTCCTTTTCAGTCACAATCATGGCTAATATGCACGATAGTGGCTGATGTCCTTTGGCTCGAAACTCTTCAAATCTTCACCATTCTTCCTTGTTTGCCCTGCAACACTAGCACACATATCAAGGTACCTAAAAAATATAACAATTTAGCTCAATGGTTAAAAATAACCCATAAAAACACTTAAACACACAAACTAACATAATTACACCCTAAGTGCACACTCAAGACTCAAATTCACACTAAATACAGAACAAATCACACCCTAAAACATCATACAAAGCACAACTATCGTTTGTCGTAAATGGAAAAGATATAAATAGAAGATAAAGAACCATAATTTTGGGAGCTCCATTTTTTCCATTTTGAGAAAGATCCAAAGGAGATGAAGAAGAAGAAGAGAGAAGGAGAAGAAGGGCTACAGTGCTGCTATCTTCCGAATCTATTCCCCCTTTCCATTTGACATTTCATTTCATCTTTATTTTTATTTCTTTTAAATGTATGAGATGGATTTGATAGTGATGTATTTGGTTTTGATTATGTTGTTCTAAACTCTTTTTAATAAGAGTTAAACAATCTAATAGATCATGTAAATAGTCAAATCAGTGATTTATATGAAGAGAAATCTCGTGTGAGGACCCAGTAGTCTATTAGAGGATTTAAGATCTAATTGCATGTGTGGCTTTTTTATTAATTGAGATATTGCAAATTCCATAAATTCAATTAAGGGTTATGATTTAGGGTTTAATGATTATAATTCAAAAGAGAGTAATCTACCCTTCGAAAGTCTAAGACCAATATTGTACTGACTCAAAAGTAATCATACTAGCATTTGATGATAGGATAAATCCCCCTTCTCATAATCGGTTAATCTTCCTTATGTGATTTTTTATTGTTCATTAATGGTTCTCAATTTTGATTTCTTTATGTTAATTTTACAATTTAATTTCAATCACTCCATATTCACGAATTTACTTTCTATTTATTTTTTATTTTCTTGTTAATAATCTTTAAGGCCTTAAATAACCTAGAATTAGTTTTGATCACCAACTCCTCGTGTGATCGACATCTTTAATATTACAATTTTATGATTCGTATACTTGCGGATATTAGAGGTTTTATTAAAAGTAAAACTTGCTCAACAATACGTCGATATCAAGGTCCTGCTGAAGACATTTACAGACTTATTAAGGAGCCCAACAAGACAGCAATGGAGGGTGGAGATAGGGAGGAGCCCCCACAATCACAGTCACAATCACCACCACCTCAAACCTATAGGATTGCACCGAAAGATAAGAACCAACTGAAAATAGCTTGATTGGAGAGACATTAGGAGGAGCTTATGGAGCATATGAGCATGCTCAAGACATCAGTTGGATGGATGGGAGATTTATTGTTGCTGTTGGCGTACCATCAAGACATTACTTTCCAAACCCCATCATCTGGTGGAGGCACTTCATCATCAACTCCTCCATATTCTAAAGATCATTAACTGAGGACTTTCCACCATTGTACATGCCTTATTCAAAACAAGAAAAAAGGGAGTGGGCCTCTATAAATTGCAAAAAAGTTTCTTGTAAATTGTCTTAGTAAATTTCCTTCAATTTAACCCTTTTTAATATCCCAACTATATTGTACCTAAACACCATTATAACCCATATGAAGATCTTTTAATTTTTTTTCTAGTTTATACGTAATGGTAGATATGTGATAATATTACAATCCTATGTAAGAGGTCTGCTATGCATTGATTGACAGTTTTGATATTCTCACCCTAAACACTTGAGGGCATTAAGCGAAATCTCAATAAGGGTCTAAAGTCTATGCTTTTGATGTGATTACTATTAATATTGACTTAGGAAGTTAATTTTAGGATAATTTTACTCTAATTGTAGGGTAATTTGATTCAATAGGATAAGATGATTTATAGTAAGACTGGGGATATTACACGTTTGGATTGATATATCTAATTTCATAACATAGAGATTGAGAAATCCTGAGTGTGAATAGATTTACCATAAATGGAAGGAGTTGATTGCAACCTTAGAGATAAGATGACATAAATCCTTTGTATTAGGGAAAAACCTAGTAGTAGGATTCACAAATCAGTAAAGCAATTTTGTAAACTTTAACCTAAGTAATTTGGTTGATAACCTTAAGATTAGTTGTTATTAGACTCAAGAGTGAGCTATTAGCATATCATAGGAATCTTCACAATTCAATAAATCAATTAAACAATTGCATAATAAAAGATCAATCAATTAAGGGTATTTAGGGGATTTGAAACCTAGTCACTAATTTTTTTATATCAATAATTTCTTAAGTGATTTCTTAATTCTTTGTTTAATCTTGCTGCATGTTTTATTTCATTTGATTAAGTTTTATTTTCTTTAATCAAAAATCACAATCAAATTCATAGACTAAATAATAGGATAGTAGTAACTACTATTATTCATCATCTTTGTAGGATCCACTCATACTTATCGACATTAGCTACGGTTACGCCTTGCACTTGTGGTTATTTTAATATTCACACTTAGAAAAGGTGCAATCATTCCCCATCAATTTTCAATATTATAATAGATGGTTTCTCAATGAAGGGTATCATGGTTGCTTCCATCCTTGCTAATGATCCCTGTTTAATTTGTCACCCAACTCCTTCTCCCCTAGCTCTTTATCATCGTTTACATCTTCATCATCAATATCTTCTTTATGGCCCTTCTCTTGCTCTTTACGCACTCATCCACTATATCAATATTCATGCAAGATTATCCTATCTTTGGATTCTTTAGTGTCTTGCTCATTTGGAACTCAACTTACTCATCAACAATATGAAGAATTAGGTTCCCTTCATAAAAATCCACCAGGGTTCCTATATTTGTAAACGGCCCACTAAGAATTAATGGATAGTTTTGATCCTCTTCAAAGTCTAACATTACAAAATCTACAGGAATAATAAACTTGTCCACTTTTTCTAGCACATCTTCCACCATGCCAAGTGGTTTCTTTATAGATTGGTCCAATAATTGAGTAAGCATGGATATTGGCTTTACATCTCTTAGCCCCAATTTCCTAAAAATATACAAAGGAATAAGATTAATAGTTGCACCTAAGTTATACAAAGACTTATAAAATTCTAAATTACCAACTACACATAGTATAGTAAACTCCTTGGATCTTTCAATTTTAAAGGTATGTGGCTGGTAATTATAAAGCTACAACTCTTTATTAAGGATACTGTTTGATTGTCCTCTCAATTATTTAATAGGGTATCTTTGAGAAATTTTGCTTACTTAGGCATGTTCTCTAAAGCCTCCACAAATGACAAGTTAATTTACAATTTATTTAGTTTTTTTTAAAACTCTACAAATTGCACTTCCATTTGATTCTTAAGGATTCCTGTGGTTCCGGAGGATCCAGCTACAGGAAAACCAGGAACGTAGAGCTTTCCCCCCCTTTCCGCCCCACTCTTTGGTCTTAAGAATGTTGGTTTAAGAATAAGAATGGGATGCTTGGTACATATGGAGGGGGAGGGACATATAGTTCTTTCTTCTTCTTATCTTCCTTATTGTCCTCCTCTTAGCAACTAATGGTATAGGGTTCAAACTTCTACTCAGTGGGCTCTGTAAATTTTTCCCTATTTTTTAGCATAATGACAATTAGTTGCTCCTTTAGATTAGACTTTGATTTGCTACATAAACTCCCCACATTTTATGTAGACAATACAGTTTCTAATTTCCCTACTTAAAACTCTAAATTATGGATGGAAAAAGCATGATTATTTATAATTTGGTCAAATTTAGCTTCCATCTTCTTCTGGTTCTCATATTAATTTAGCGGATCCATTAGCTTATCCATTTTCTATTCCAATGAATCAATCCCATCTGACTGAAATCCTAATAGGCCTTACACTCTCATTGGGTTTCCTACATTGTTAGACCAAGAAATTTTTAAGTGGTTTTTTCAATCGGGATTATAAGTATTGGAATACAGATTGTTACTACCTAAAACTATTTGTGATCTTACAAAATTTAGCTTCTCCACAATATTATGGTCTACTAGAAAGCAATCAGTTGTAATATGGCCTTCTTGATTGCATAATTCACATTTTTGCTATATTACCTTCAGTGGGATGGAAGAAGTGGCTTTGAGGTTGTTTAATTATTTGGCCAAACCAGCTAGCTACTTCAGTTTATAAAGCTATCACTGAATCCACATCAATCTCTCCCTTTTGATCTCTGTAAATTATTTGTTGCTTACTCCTTTTCAATGCCTATAGATAGTTTTTGATTACCATCTCTTCTAAGAAATCATGTGCAGCATCCACAGTCTTCTTCGTTAATGAACCTTTAGCTATTACATCAATGGTACTCTCGTTAGTGGATTTACTCTATTGTAGAATGTTTACAAAAGGAAATCCTTAGGTACGTTATGGTTTGGGACGCTCCTTTGTAATGCCTTCTATCTTTCCTATGCTTTATATAGTGATTTTTTTCAAAAATTATAATTGAATTAAGACATAAAAGTTACGAGCAAGTTGACAATGTAAAAGCTCTCAAGGAGAGAACTTGAAATCAAATGAAGCAAACTATATAACTTAGCATCTCTAACTATTACAAGTCCATGCTAACTTATACACCACACATCAATACAATTTGAATCTAAATAAAAACTTTTCACAAAAGGTGATTGTATGAAGTTTGATGAAATTACCAAGTTCCTTAATGAGTTCCTCCTAGCTTCTTTCTTTGTTACAAAAGATATGTCTATTTCTTTCATCCCATATGTTTGGAAACAGGCAAGATAAGGAAATATGAAAACACCATTTAATGTCTTTCTTAATGTGTTACAAGCTCAAGCTCTAGTTGATAATCTGCTAAAACTCATCAGGTGGATCGATGATGGTTTTTGTTTAGATTCAATTTGGGTTCAATAAAGACTACATCAATTTGCTAAGTATTTAAATTTTTTCAATCTATCAATGGCTGGTAACCTATCCTTAATAGCTCTCCATAAAGTTGTCATAGCTTTAGGAAGAATATATTTGCATGAAACTAACCTAAACTATGGACAGAAAAAATTCTTTATAAGAAGCATCACTAAAGTTACCATTAATATTTGGGCACCACCAATTCTTATTAAGTAAATTTTCATTTAGTACTAACCTATTGATCTCATTTTGCATATTCCTATCATTTATTTGCAAGAGTTGAAATCTTTGTGAACTAGGCCATTGGAGAGACTCTAGTTATTTGGAATATTGTCTCTTAAGTCTTGTAACTCTCTTATATTCTTTAGAGGGCATCCTGGTATCTCATTGTCATGCCAGAACAAAGTACTCATCGCATTTCCAACAATGATTCCCCTTCACTTTGTTCGAAATTTGTTATCTCCTTTATTATACTTGTATTCTTTGTTGAAGGGAAGTATTTAACTAAAAAGGCATACCAACAGCTGCCATATCATCACAATTTTTAGATTGAAAGAATTCAACCACACCTTGGCTTGATGTTTAAGATTGAATGGAATTAGCCTCATTTTACCTACATTCTTTGATAAAACATTAGACCTATCTCCAAGAAATTGGCTAAATAAGCATTAAGATCCTTAATGGTCAATCCACAAAACTAGAAATTAGTTTGCAACGTGTTTAGTAGAGCTAGTTTAATCCCAAAAATATTAGTTTCCACCGGTGGTCTTGAAATCCCTTATTGATTGGCATTAAACTCCAACATTATAAAGTCCATGAGAGTTCCTTTTTGTCCTCTTTATTTTCTTTCTTTTACTAGTTCTGTGTCAATAGCTTATTGGAATTTTGCTTTTCGAATCTCACTCTCTTACTTAGTGATATTAGAAGCTTGTGTATCTAAGAGTTTCCTTGAATGCCTTTTATATTCATACACCTATAATCGCACAAGAAAAGCATTAAAAATCCTCAAGCCAAGATAACTCAAACTACACTACATGATAACTTATCGATCCCTGACAATGGCTAAAAGTTTCTTTACGACCAGTAAACAGATTCTCTTATAGCATAAAAAGTATCATCCTATGACAAATGGAGTAGTTACCCAAAAATTCTTGTAAATTGTGTTTTAGGTAAACTATAACATAAAACATTAAAAGTTAAAATAAAAACAAAGAATTGATAGCTAAAAAACTAAATAAGCATTAGTGAATTGGTTGATTGATCAATGATGAAAGCTACGAATTACTTCTATTCATATTTTTTTCACCTCACCTTTTTAATTTAATACTACATGACCCTAGGTATCTAATTATCCTCCCTTGATATCTAATTAATCAATCCCAATTAAAATAGATAGAAATGAATTGTGACCTCTTAATTTATGAAATCTCTTCCTAACTATGCACTTGGATTTGAAACAATCGTATGGGTAACTAATAAACAATTAAGATATCTCTTCACTTCCCTACTAATTTAATGTTTATAGGTTTATTGGGGTACTAGCTATCACTGTACAACACAACCCAAAGGATCCAATCTAATGACTTGATTCAAATTGAATGAAAATCAATAAACATCACATTAATATTTCATTAAATCAAGAATGTAAATTTTAACAAATAAATCTAAAGCATTTCCTAAAAGGAATTTTGCAATCTATAGATGCAACTATATATCCCAATTGTTTCACCATTAACATTCAAAGACAACACGGAAATAAAAGAAAATAGTAGAGAATTAATCTTAGATGTCTTCTTTTCTTTGCTTTACATTAAAATTCTGCAGCTTGTTCTTTAGGATCTTGCTCTTTAATCTCTTCTTCTACGTTTTCTAGCCATCTCTTTATGTTTTTATTTGCCTTAAATACTTCTTGATCCTTCTAGGGTTCTTTCTAAGGTTTCATTACCTTGTTTTGGTTCAAAAAATAGTCCTGAATCATCAAAAATACAAAAATCTCATGACCTAGAAAAGTTGGAATTTACATAATTATACATATTGCTACCTGATTATAACAAAAAGCCTTCAACTCTCCATCCCACATTTCTGCCCAATCATGCATGTGCACGATCATGACTACTTCCTTTTTCCAACTTCTTCTTCTTCTTCTTCTTTTGGAATTTTTTGGTCTCCACTTATCATCAAAACACATTACATATCCTATAAATGGAATGTAACTATCCTATAATAATCTTATATCATATTTCTTTTATGAATGCTTATTATAATCATTTCCTAAATCCTATAATACTAAAAATATCAATCCTCACCTTTTATTCCATTATGGAGCCTAAACTAACCAATCCCTAAAATTAAGTCACTAGAGTAATCAATACGAGTCATATTAAGAATTTTCAACAATATGAAGTATATATAAATCCTAATTCACCTAATTCATTATTTTAACACCCTAAAATAATGTATAATGAAAATATAAAGGTTAAAAAAAACTTGAAACAATTCATAGCATTAAATATCCCAATATGAATCTAAATAATAGAGGCCAGAGCATTATTGAGAAATACCTTGATAAAGTTAAAAAGGTGGTGAAAAAAAATATAAATGTGGGCTAAAGTACTCTATGTATGATTTAGGAGGTGATAAGTGTAAATTTCATCATGTTTTAGGGCATAATTTGATATGTGTTTAGTTGTTAATTCAATCATTTGGTATGTGTTTAGGTTAGAATTGTGTTAGTTTGTTAATTACTTATGTTTTAAGTGTTTATGGGTTAGGACAACTCTTTGAGCTTAAATATTATGTTTCTTAGGTACCTTGATGTGTTTGCTAGTGTTTTAGGGTCAACATCGAATAACGGATGACTGTTATAGACATTCAGGCCGAAAAAACGACCCACGATCGTGGCATGTCAGGCCATGATCGTGATAGAAGCACCAGATTTGGCCCACGATCGTGGGCTACATGCCACAATTGTGACAGAAGCCCAGGGTAGATGCGCAGAAACTTAAGAAAGTCAAGCTTCAAGGAATTTTTAAACCTTTCAGACCCCGAAAACATCCAAAGGTTACCCAAAACACAAGAGGATATAAAAAAGAGAGAAAAAGACAAAGAAAGAGCTTTTGCATTAGCCACCTTGAGAAACCCTAGAGAGAAATCATTGAGAGATAGAGGAAGAGAAGAAGGAAGAAAGAAGAGGAGAAGAAGCTTACTCGAAGTACTTCCTAGATTAGGAGGTTTCCCGATGTCACTGCCTCCGTCATCAATTTTAGATTATATTTCCTATTATTTTAGTTTTATTATTATATAGAATTGGATTGAACAATTAATGATAGGATTTAGAATGTCGAGGATGTTCTAAACTCAACTTCGAAATTTTATTCTTGAATTAATAAGAATCTAATTGTTTATGTGATTATTGGATGTTGTTGTGGTTTGATTCTATTATTTCATAATTCGATAATAAACTAAGAGGGTGAATCGAATGCAAAATTATTAAATTAGACTAATGAGAGATAGGTGATTTAATAGAAACCAGAATTAAATCATATCAATAATTTGTGTGAAGAGAGATCTTAAATAGGTTTCTGATAGTTTATTAGAGAGCTTCAGAACTAATTAGGATTTTGCAACCTCCATAATCTAATTAGCATTTATGATTTAGAGTTAATGGTTATAACTCGAGAGAGAGTAATCAACCCTAGGATAGTCTAGAACCAACAATTTGATAATTCATAATTAGTTAGGTTAGTGTTAAGAATAGGTAAAAATTCTCTTTTCTAAATTGGAAATTTCTTTTAGTTGATTCTTGGGTGTGTTGCAATTGTTTAGTAATTAGTAGTTTCGTATTTGATTTTTAATTTAATTGATTAAATTAAATTCTCGTTTTAGTTTCATTGCATCTTAAATTTTTATTATTTGTTTCTGGCATTAGATTTTAGGATTTGATTAGTTCCCTCCTCATGAGATTAACACCTTTGATACTACGCTAACGAACCTTGAATTGTAGATTATCGAGGTTAATAATTAAAACTTACACACAACCAAACCCCAAATCAAGTTTCTGGCGCTGTTGTCGGGGAGATGAATAGTTCAGCTCTTTAGTCTAAGGCGTTTTAGTTAGTTTTTAGTTTATGTTCTTTATTTCTATTTTTAAAACCATGCTCTTACATGAACACAAGAGTCACTAAAAGTTTGATTTGTGCAGCTTAAACCTTAGAGCTAGATATAACTCGATTAGAACAATTAATCAGGAAAACTTAGCGCGAAGAAAAAGAAGAAATCTCAAAAGCAACAATGGTCAAGGAATTTCACCACGGAGTGAACCAAGATCATCAGTAAAGAACCCTTACGAATTTCATGAGACTAGGGTTCAATGTGGTTAAGCAAAGATTAGTTAGGCCACTTGTAGAAGCAGCCTCTTTTGAAATTAAACCAGCCCTCCTAAACATGCTTTAACAGAATGTGCAATTCTATGGACTAACGAATGAAGATCCTAATGCACATATAGTAAATTTCCTTGAAATCTATGATACCTTTCGGTACCATCAGATGTCGGAGGATGCAGTAAAAATTAGGCTTTTCCCTTTTCCCTAAGAGATAAAGCAAAGGCCTGGTACCACTCCCTTAACCCGGCCAATGTCACCACTTAGGATCAACTAATTTATGTCTTTTTAGACAAGTTTTTTCCCCTTACTAAGACCACAAAGATTATTAAAGAGATCACCAATTTCCAACAAAGTGACGGGGAATCGATTTATGAAGCATGAGAATGATACAAAGACTTGCAACGAAAATGCCCACACCATAACTTACCTAAGGAGTTCTTGTTGTAAACATTCCATAATGGAGTAACCCCATATACGAAAGGCACGATTGATGAAGCTTCAAGAAGATCACTGATGAGAAAGATGAAAGATGAAGCAAAATAGATGATAGAGGAGATGGCGAGTAATAGCTGTTTATGGACGAACAAGTGGAATAGACAGCCTACTACCTTCCAAGAACAAAACGGAGTTGTAACTATTGATCAAATGATGAAGATGCAGATGAAAATTGACAACTTAACTCAACAACTCAATAATATGAAATCTTGGTCCTTAGCTTCGGTAAAAGTCATGAAACTAAAGTGTGAACTCTATGGACGGATGCCATGATACGGTGGACTGGTTCTTGATGAAGGATAGCAATCCAGATTAAGTTAGTTATATGGGAGCTCAATATGGATAAGGAGCGAGAAACAATCCCTACTCTAACACATACAACCCTGGGTGGAAGAATCACCCTAACTTCTTTTAGATGAACAATGTTGGACAACAATTTAATCCCCAGAGATAACCATATTTCCAATAAGCTAAACTGAGCTCAATGGAATCCAAGTTGGATAGGATTTTAAACAAAATTGGAGGCATGGAGGATGCACATAAGAGGCTTGAAAGTGAGTTCAAGCAAGTCACTAAGGACCACGCCTCTTCAATACACAATTTGGAGGTCCAAGTAGAGGCAATTTTAACTCAGAATGGAGGAACCCTTCCAAGCATTACTGAATCAAACCAAAAGGAATGGATTATGGCCATTACTCAGACCCAAGAAAAGAAACTCGAACATATGAAAGAATATGGAGACAATAGAGAAGGATAAGCAAATATGGAATTCCTTCCAAGTGAGCTCGTAATTAAGCCAATTGAGGAAACTCAACCTAGTCTTCTGTATATTTTAGGTCAGCAAAAGTCAAATTCAAGTAAAGTGACTATAGCGCCCCCTTACCGAAGGGTATATACTGGGACGGATAAGGGCACGCTACGTTCACTTACTACATTCACTTCACATGGTATGGTATCATAATTCACTTATAAAGCATCATAAGAAAACCTCAATATTTTAAAACCAACTTTTTCCTCATTTCATTTCGTAAAAACCCGATTGTCTACATTGTGACTTTCAACAATTTCCATATGTACATCATCAACACCTAATACAATAGTACTACATGAATGAGGAAAATATGTACAATCTAACTAATCTGTCCAAAAATCCCAGCTGACCAACCTTTGAGCCATAACTTCTCTTGCCAATCACAATTTACACGACTGGTAGAGCCTCTCAGTAGCTAGAGTTGTCTCTCGGTCCTGAAAAGACAACATTGCAATTTTGGTGAGTTTTGCGAACTCCATGAGGTAACCATCATCGATGGTTCACTCAATTTATGCAACGCATCATTTCACATAACACATAGTCACATTTTCGCATAAATAATTTCATATCACATTTTCACTTAAGCTTAAGCAATTTTCCATTTCAATCAATCAAACATACTTAAACAAATGCATATGAAATGATCGTGAGACTCTTTTCCAATTGTTACATTGTTGTGACTGAGTGCCTGAACTATCCCGTATCTATTTTAGATACCGGGCTCATTAATAACTGACCCTTATCCAATGAGGATACAGGGCTCATTACACGTTGAGCCTGAGGCTCTAAAATACTTGTGATCTTGAGACTCATTTTCACTCGTTGAGATTTAAGCTCTGATCGTTGGCTACTCTAGTCACAACTTCCATTATCTAATTATGCATTCATGAATGGAATGCATGTAACACAATCAATCACATTATATAGCACATAGGTCTTCACATTCAAATACAAGTAGCACTTCAATATCTCAACCCTCATTCACATTCATCAGACCTTCTGTCCGGAGTCCACAATCAAACACATTCATTTGTCATTCACAGCATAACTTAAGCAAACAATAATTGAGAGAAACCATCTAGGTTACTCACAAGTTGCTCCCGAAACTAATGCCTGGAAGGGTCGGAAACGTCTAGAGGTTGACGTTCCAATTGCTCCTCTATAATAAATAATATACACATATATCACAATTTGCACAGTTATGCGTGATCATTAATGCACATATATGAAATGAATTATGTACAATGCATGTTCATGACAATCCCGGGTATCCTTCCATCAAGGTCATTAAAAAAACAATCAAATATCAAAACTCATCTAACTATAATTTATACTTAGATTCATGCCTCACTAAACCATTAAATCACAATTCATAATTCATTGAATCACTTTCAGATTTTTCCAAGATACCCCTTTCAGGTCTACTGTTCACATTCAATTAGAAAGCGAAACCGATGTAACTTTATCATACTCTCTTCTATAAAAATGTTCCTCTATGTCTTATCTTTCCATTGACACCAAAATTACTCAATTTGGTTCAGAAATTTGGAAGATATGTCTCAAACATGATCGGGTTATCCATATTCAAAAACAGTGTGCTATGTACAACTTCCATCTAGAAATTCAATATCTTAGAGACTGAGACATAATTAGAATTCTTGATACAATTTCTATGCCTATATCTCTAGTTTAATTCAAATAAAAAATCATCCCATTTAGAATCCTATAGATCAAGATATCACCAAAATACTTAAGCATGTTCAGTAAAAATATCTAACTCATACTCTTCCACCCGATCCCCTCACTTTGATTCAATCAATCTTTTTCAAATCAAAACTAAAAGCTATAAATTTTTATTGATAGATATAGAAACGTGTTATAAATCCAATGCTTCAAAAATCAGGTCATTTGGAGGTCGGATGAAAAAGTGATGGCCAAAATAGTGAAACATGTTAAGGCTGGGAGGAGGACATCTGGATCGTGATAGCGACAGGTTGCGAGTGCGACCTTCGCGCGGCTTCGGCAGTGTCGCGATCGCGACTTTCGCCCTCTTCCTCCCTTTTCTCTTCTCCAGACCTGTTTGGTAAAATAGGCATAACTTTTGCTACAATCATTGGATTAAGGTGATTCAAAAACCATATTGAAGAAAATTTTTAGACCTACAACTTCCATGAAGACCCAAAAAACAAATTTTGCCTCTATAAGGGTCAACATTTCAAATCAATGCAGTCGTCCTGCATGCCCATTTCATGTAACATCACAGACTTCTAAATATCATATCTCTCAACTCCAATGTCCAAAAATTTCATACTTTATATCAATGGAAAGCTAAAAGCAAGATCTACAACTTTGATGAAGACAATTTTGTCAAAATCTGCCTAGATAGACACAGAAAAATTCACGAAAGTTTCAGATTTTTATACCTAACCTACTTATATAAAGTTCATCGTTTCCTACTTCCTCTACTCCCCATTTTTAACTCCATTTCATCTCAATATCACTTACCAACAAAGCATGACCCAAATTTATTCATTAATCCAAAAACAAGATATGTTCATGTACCTATTCATCAACTCCCAATTCTCATTAACACAACCCTTTTCATAACCAATCCATCTTGCAAACATATATATTATAACTCATAGTTTCTAACTCATCACATGCAACATCAATCATCCATAAAGCAGCTCCTAACTCATGATTTAGCATTTAAATGAAACAAAACCTCTATATAGCTCATTACTCATCAAGCATATAGGTATAAGCAAAAATTCACGTTTTTATCCATCAAAAACAGAACATAACAATATCCATTCATCATTCAATTTTTTCTGCACTTCTTTCTACATTCATTAAGGATTCATTCAAACTCTAAAACATCTCTAAGTCAATTTATGAATTATTAATCATCATCCATGTAAAAGCAGGATATGAATCTACCACATTCCTCATTCACGTTTTTAACATGTGTCTATCCTCATTTTATGATCATTTAACACTTAAATATCAACATAACATGTTTCATTCAACAATTAAAGAAGAGTGATGCTTATACTTACTTGATTTAGCTTTAAATCTTGAAAAGCAACACTTAGCCCTAGCTCTCTAGATTCATATGATCTTCATGGAGGTTAGAAGGATTTAAGTTTTTCTTGGCTCTAATGAAAGCTCTTCTCTTCCTCTACCTTTTTCTCTTCTTGAGCAACTTCAAAATCTCTCTCAAAAGCTAAGAAATGAGGAAACCTAGCTCAAACTCTCTTCTTTCCTCTCAAACTACCGAAACTCTCTTCTCCTCTCTTCTATTTTCGTTTTTTCTCTCTTCTCAATTCATATTTACTTGTGTTCTTCCACTTAAATCCTTAATGAATATAAAATGCCCATTTTACCCTTTATATGCCTTGTAACTTTTATCCTTAAGTGATCTCCCAAAAATGCCCTTCATGACATCTTACTACCTTAACAATTTAATTCAATTAACCTATGTCATAAAATCTTGCTAACATTAACATAATAATTAACTCCACAAAATCACATTCACAATTCAATTATCTCCAAATCTTCATTTGATTTTTTCTCTTTTTTTTTCCTATTGTCCATAATACTCTATAAATTCCAAAATAAATCCAAAATTCACAAATATAATAATTCCACTAGTCAATAAAATTTTCACTACAAATAATTCTAAATTAACAATTTTCCCAAAAAACACAACTTAGTCTAAATATACCCGGAATTATTCATGAATGCATGTACAATTATTTTCATGTGCAAAAATTCAATATTCATGAATATGAGCATATCATATAATGCATGAGCATGAAAAATGCATTTCTAAGCTCTCATTAATCACTCATATTTATTATTCTAGCCTCTCCATAGGTAATGGGATGTTACAACTCTCCCCCTCTTAAAAGAAATTTCGTCCTCAAAATTCTTACCTGTTTGCTCGAACAGGTAGGGATATTGTCTCCTCATATGCTCCTCCGTTTCCTAAGTTGCTTCCTCAGTTACCAATGGAATGACTCTGTTCCTCAACTGCTTGATTTGCGATCCCACAATCTTGATCGACTCCTCAACATAACTTGAGTTACTAATAACCTCAACCTCTTGAGCCGGTATCACATGTGTCAGATCTGATTGGTATCTTCAAAGCATACTCACATGAAACACATTATGCAATTGAGACATCTCATTTGATAAGGCTAACTTATAGGCCAAAGGTCCTACCCTCTCAATAATCTCATAAGGACCAATGTACCTAGGTGTTAACTTGCCCTTTTTACCGAATATTAAAACTCTCCTCTAAGGTGACACTCTTAAGAATACCTTATCTCCCACACTGTACTTCATATCCCGTTGGTGTTGATCCACATAACTCTTCTGTCTATCCTAAGTCGCTTTGATTCAGCTTCAGATCAATTTCACCTTATCCACTGTATCTTGTATCAACTTTGGGCCTTCAACTATTCTTAAGCCCTCTTCATCCCAATACAATGGTGACCAACATTTCCTACCATACAGTGCCTCATATGGTGCCATTCCGATACTACTATGGTAATGATTGTTGTATGCAAATTCCATCAGTGCTATGTACTTATCCCAAGATCCTTGAAACTCCCATACACAAGCTCTGAGTTTATCATCAACAGTCTTTATTGTCCTCTCACTCTGTCCATCTGTTTGAGGATGAAATGTTGTACTGAAGTTCACTTTAGTGCCCATAGTAGATTGCAAGCTCTTCCAAAACCTCAAAGTGAAACTGGGATCCCTGTCCAATACAATGGACACTGGAACCCCCAGTGTCACCACTTCATTCACATATCTCCGAGCTAACTGATCAAGTGAGTTATTTTCTCTCTCAGGTAAAAAGTGGGCCGACTTAGTCAACTAGTCCACTATGATCCATATAGCATCATGATGCCTCGGAGTCTTAAGCAAACTCATGATGAAGTCCATAGTAATCCGTTCTCATTTCCACTCCGGAATGGGCAATGAATGGAGCTTTCCTATTAGAGCCTGGTGCTCAACCTTAACTTGCTGGCATATCATACATCTGGATACATACTCCATCACTTGCTTTTTCATTCCAGGCCTTTAGAAATGCTTCTTGAGTGTGTTATACATCTTGGTAGTACTAAGATGCATAGCATAGGAAGCCATATGAGCTTCCTCAAGAATCTCCTTCCTCAGATCATTTACATTAGGCACACACAGCCTCTGTTTCAACCATAATGTCTCATCCCTCAACTCAAACTCAGAATCTGGATCCAACTTCACCTTCTCCATAAGCTTCACCATATCGGGATCTTTGCCCTAGACCTTCCTGATTCTGTTATGTAGCGTTGGTCTCAACTTCAAAGTAGCAATCAAGGCCCTATCCCGCTCCAGATTCATCTCCACATTCAAAGCTCTCAAGTGAATCAAATTGGGTAACCTCGATAACCGAATCTGAGTTGCATTGATATTAGACTTCTGGCTCAAAGCATATGCCACCACATTTTCCCTGGGTGGTACTCAATAGTGTAATCATAGTCTTTCAGTAGCTCAATCCATCTCCTCTGCCTCAAATTCAATCCCTCTGACTCAGCAAATATCTCAAACTCTTATGATCGTACAAATAGTGTCTCTCTGTACAAATAGTGTCTCCAAATCTTTAGAGCAAAGATAACTGCAGCTAGCTCTAAATCATGTACCAGATAGTTAATCTCATGAGACCTTAATTGTCTCGATGCATAGGCGATCACCTTACCATGCTGCATCAATACACATCCTAAACCTTGATGCGAAGCATCACTATACACCACATATCCTCCAGTCCTCGATGGAATAGTCAACACCGGTGCAGTAGTCAACTGTTGTCTCAGCTCCTCAAAGCTATTCTGACACTCCTCATTCCATCTGAGCACTGCATTCTTCCTCAGAAGTTTTGTTAGAGGGGCTGAAATCAAAGAAAACCCCTCGACAAACCTCTAGTAATACCCGGCCAATCCTAAGAGGCTTCAGATCTCTGACACATTCCTAGGAGCTTCCCAATTCATCACTGCCTGAATTCTTCGGATCTACCTACATGCCATCTCCAATCACTATATGCCCTAAAAACAAAACCTGATCCACCCAAAATTTACACTTACTGAATTTGGCATACAGCTACTTCTCTCTTATGATTTGTAAAATAACTCGCAGATGTTCAGCATGCTCCTTTCTGCTCTTCGAATACACCAAGATATCATCAATGATCATAATTACAAATCGATCCAGTTAGGGCTGAAATACCTTATTCATCAAGGCCATAAAAGCTGTCGGGGCATTAGTCAGCCCAAATGGCATCACTAGGAACTCATAGTGCCCATACCTGCTCCTGAATGCACTCTTAGGTACATCAACCTCTGCTATCTTCAACTGGTAATAACCTAATATCAGATCAAGCTTAGTAAATACTTGAGCTCCCTATAATTGATCAAGTAAATCATCGATTCTAGGTAGTTGTTACTTATTCTCCACTATCACTCGATTCAGCTACCTATAATCGATGCATAACCTCAAAGTCCCATCCTTCTTCTTCACAAACAGTATTGGAGCTCCCCAAGGTGAAACGCTGGGTCTAATAAAACCCTTTTCTAGCAACTCTTGAAGATAAGCCTTCAACTCCTTCAGTTCTATAGGTGTTATCCTATATGGAGGGATAGATACAGGAGCATCACCTGGAACTAGATCAATCGTGAACTCTGTTTTTCGACCTGATGGTAAACTAGGTAACTCATCGGGAAACACATCTAGGAATTCCCTAACCACTGGAATGTCTTGAACACTTTGCTCAGCCCTAGTAT
>JAOSBN010000004.1:22581212-22630663 GCA_027563595.1 Erythroxylum suave | reverse complement strand
AGGAGAGTAAATGAAGAAGCATCGAAGAGACAAGGAGAGTAAATGAAGAAGCACCGAAGAAACTCTTCGGTGCTATTGCTTATATAAGGCAGTAGAGCAGCTAGCATTATTGCTGGCTCCTGATTACCCTACCATTCATAATGGTGGGGTGATATCAGAGCCAACATTATTGTTGACTCTATGCTGGCTCTCGGTAGGGGTGCAAGAAAGCCTACAGCCTACCCACCCCGCCATTAAGAATGGTAGGGTGGCCCCCCAAAGCCTGCGGCAGCCAGTGTCACCTAGGATCACCTCGCCATTTACAATGGCGGGGTAGCCCACCCTACCATTCCCCAAGGCGGGATGGTACACACACCCTCCCATCCTGCCAATATTTTTGGTGGGGTACCCTACACCTACCATATCTACTTATTTTTAGCATATATCACGGTTTGAAACTTAAAATTGTAATAAATCGATAATTTAGCCCAATGCAGGACACTGAAACTTTGACAATATCTACGTTGCGTTAGCTGCAAAGGAGAGACGAGTGAGTTGTGGCGGCCGTGTACTTGTCCCGTCTATTGTCGTCACTGACTAGATAGGACAGGACCAGTCTACGAGTCTTAATTATGTGTAAACAGTAAACAGAGCAGAGCACATGACATACCACCTCAAATTACATACTATGTGAACAAGTGATTTCATTTCATTCCGTCCGTCTTTTACACTTTCCTTGTTTGGAAAACAAAGCTAACTCTGAATAAATTTTCTACACTCCGCGTCCTCCAGCATCCATTTGCGTTTCCTATTCACAACCAAATGTGAGTGTTGTGCTTTAGTTTCCAAAACGTTGGCTTTGGATTTTTCTTTTTGATCAAAGTTTACTTCTTTATGTTTTGTTTTGCAGGGAGAGCGTGTTGAAGCCGATGGACCCTGAGCAACTGAGAGAGTGTGGACATAAGATGGTTGATTTCATTGCTGATTACTACAAAACCATTGAGACTATCCCCGTTCTCAGTCAAGTTGAGGTAGCCCATTTTCTTAATTTCATCTTTTTCTTTTTTACTTGAGAATATGATGAAGGATATTTTGTTCTTATCTCTTTAATCCTTTCCGTATTGGGGACTGTTTATCCTTCTTTTTTTGACTATCAAGTTCTTGGTTAATCTCTCATGTTCGCATGTCTCATGGTTCTTTAATGTTAATGGTTTCAGCCTGGCTATCTTCGTAAACTTCTGCCGGATTCTGCTCCAACCCAACCGGAATCATTTCAAAGCGTTCTTGATGGTCAAGTTATTCATTTTAGATTCGCTTACATTTGCTTGCTTGTTATTAAGCTGTGATCCTAGGAGTACGAAGTAAATTGGTTGTCGCTGAATGTGTTATCTTGTGTTTCACCTTTGTTTCTTTATCGCACTTCTTCATCTTCTGTTTGATTGCAGACGTTCAGGCGAAGATATTGCCGGGGGTGACGCACTGGCAAAGCCCGAATTTCTTTGCTTACTATCCTTCCAACAGCAGTATCGCAGGATTTTTGGGAGAAATGCTTAGTGCCGGTGTTAATATAGTGGGTTTCAGCTGGATAACTTCTCCTGCCGCAACAGAGCTTGAAGTGATTGTTCTTGATTGGCTTGGTAAAATTCTGAAATTACCTGGAGATTTTCTCTCATCAGGTAACCATTTAGATGTCAGATTAGGATCTACTTATTGCATTAAAGTTCTTCAACGCATTTGGTATTACGTTGTAGGACAAGGTGGGGGAGTTATTCAAGGCACTGCAAGTGAAGCTGTTCTAGTTGTTCTACTGGCAGCTCGTGATAAAGTTTTGGGGAGGGTTGGAAAAAATTCCCTTGAGAAACTTGTGGTCTATGCTTCTGATCAAACTCATTCGGCTTTGCAAAAAGCCTGCCAGGTATGTTTGTAGCATGCCTGGTAGACTCTAATTATCCACTTCAAGCAAGCTTTACAAAACAGAACTTAATAACTTATTGCATATCCATCTGTATGTCCTTACTTTTTTGTAAATGCAACCCTTTTGAAATTTTTCCTGATGAATAAGGTGAACCAGATGTAAGTTCCTGCAAGCATTGTTTCTTTTGATTGATCTATTTTAATTTGTGATGTTTGTTTACTTGAGCCAGATAGCAGGAATTCATCCACAAAATTTCAGGGTGCTAAAAGCTGATTCTTCTACAAATTATGCTCTTTCACCAGATTTACTCAGTGAAACAATTTCACATGACATTGATATGGGATGGGTCCCCTTCTTTTTATGTGCCACAGTAAGATATGGCAATTATACAAATCTAGTACTCGTTACTTTACTCTCCCTCTTTCCTTATGTTTATCAATTGTAGCCTTTTCCTTATAAAGCAATTTTAGTGTTTTGGTAAAATGATTATTTTTTAAGCTTTTCCAAGTTAAATAACAATTGGTAGTCCTGACATGAGATGTTCATGTCATCTGTTTGTTTCGAAGTGTCATTATCATGTATTTGCAGGTTGGAACTACATCATCAACAGCTATTGATCCTTTGCTTCCTCTGGGAAAGATTGCGAAGGTGACATTAAACTTGGCTGTTTCTGAAATAAAGATTTAAGTGTGATTAAAGAAAGTATGACGTAGACGTAGTCAATATGAAATAACTGCATTCCTTGATCTTTGGCATCAGAATCGGATGCCAAGTGTCATATGGAACCTAATCTAACTCTATTTATCAAATGAACATAAATTGAAACAAAAATTGGGGAAAGAATAGATAACTAGCTGAAGCTAATGAAATTAGAAGGCTTCTTCTTTACATGTTATAGTGAAGTTCTGTATATAACCTCCCTAACCAGGTGTACAAAGAGTACTTTATCTCCCTGCATGTTGAATAACAAATGGAAAAAGGCACATAAAGAAGGGACATCTTTACTTAAACTGTGCCAGGGCCTTGTGATTCTAAATGGCGTGGACATGAGAAAGATCTCTGAAAATTACTTTTCATAGGACTTCCCTGAAAGTTTGCTATATTGGACGATAATATTATATTTTCTGTATGGCCTCTTAACAGAAGAATGGAATTTGGTTTCATGTGGATGCTGCATATGCTGGAAGTGCTTGTATATGTCCAGAATATCGCCACTATCTTGATGGTGTTGAGGAAGCTGACTCTTTTAACATGAATGCACATAAATGGTTGCTGACAAATTTTGATTGCTCAGCCCTTTGGGTGAAGGTAAGAGTTTTTCTAGTCTCTATGTTTCCATCATATTCTCCCTGTATATGATTCAAGAAATATCATTGATAAATGCATTTCCGATAATAATGAGAATTTCAAAATATTTGATTAAAAAATAAACAATCTAAGCTATTTTTTATTATTAAAAAATCAGATAAAATTTGTATTATTAATAAAAATTGACAGATTTTTTGTTGGTAATCGTTGATTACCTTCAACTAGGCTTTTTATGGAAAATATTTAACAATATACTTTTACTCTTTTTCTCTCTATCTATTACATGCTTTTAACAAATGTACAGTATGTACTCAACTGATGAAGCATGGTTGAAGCTCCTCTTCATTTGTTGAAGGTTCATTCCTTTCAGGATAGTAGGGAATGTAGAGGTTAACTTTGAGGGAACATTTATTAAGTAGCATCAGATAGTATGCCACTAACATGAACAAAGAAACTTCTGCATGCATTCACCAGATTTAGCCCCATTGTTTTACTAGTGTTGTCAAAAATATTTAGGAGATGATCCCTCTTGGCCAGTTACCACAGTATTGTTGAGATGGTGATTAGGACATTGAAAATGCTCACTTGTGTAGTTACTAAGATCAAAGTAAGTTTTGCATTTACACAGCAATTAAGGTTTGCTGATTGCATAATGATGAGGTCAATGTGGAATTTAACTTGTGTACCTGAAAGACTCTTGATACAATTTGTAGTTGATAATATGTGCCTTTGATTGAATGGTTTACTTCTTCGAATATGTTAAGATTTGAAGTAATGATGCTATCTTGCTTGAAAACAGGACAGAAATGCTTTAATTCAGTCCCTATCTACAAATCCTGAGTTTCTGAAGAACAAAGTAAGCTACCTTCTACATTTTCATATGCAATTAATCTACAGATCTGAGACATGTATTTAACATGAAATTGAATTTATGTTACTGGAGTTATTGAACATTTTATACAAATTACTTTCATAATCAGTGACCCTGCAATGACTTGTGAAGGTTTCCAACATGGTTACCAGTCAAGATAGGCAATTTTCAAGCTTCCTAGACTTTCTGGGAATCTATATATTTCCTAATCTTTGGTTCATGAAGTATTAAAGTATTAGCAGTAAAGCTTAAGTAGTATATGCAGTAGTCTGTCAACTTTTTGGTTGTTTGTGCATTCTCCAATCCTGCACTCTTAACAGAAGGAGGCTTAATGATCCAGGCATGTTTATACAGAGTTGTAGATATCTTTAAAAATAAAAAAAGAAGAAGAATCAAACTTTAACTCATGCTATCTTTCTTAAGCTAGGTGCAGAAGTTGTGTTATCAATCTTTACAAGTTTTCATTGTCAAAATTATGATCTCCTAGTTAAAGCCGTCAATACTGTGAGATGAGATAGTAGTTAAATGGTCTTGGAAGGATGAAAGATTATGCAATATTCAGATAAAGTTACTGGCATTAAATGAGTGGATGGTCAGTATAGTCTTCTCACTAATGGTTCTATTTGTTTACTGAACCTTTCTCATGGCATTTTGTGTTTTATTTTTCAGGCCTCTCAAGCAAACATGGTCGTGGACTACAAAGATTGGCAAATTCCTCTTGGACGTCGGTTTAGGTTTGCCTTAACTTTTTCTTTCAGGACTAAGATCTTATTTGGCTTAAACTGGAATAGGAAAATGCATGTCTTGTGCATCCTACCATCGATGCAAGAGGTGCTTCAAGCACCAAAGGTAGCATGGTCTTCTACTAACTAAAACTCCATGTTAGATCATTGAAACTATGGATGGTATTACGATTGTATGGCTTGGAAAATCTGCAATGCTATATCAGAAATCACATCAACTTGGCCAAATATTTTGAAGGGCTTGTTGCCGGAGATTCAAGGTTTGAGGTAACAACAGCTTTTTAAAAAATGTTGCATGTTCTTGCTCAAATCACTAGCGTCCAAATTTGTTTGGCATCCTTAAGCCTTGATTGATTACAAATATGAAGTGAGCCACATGCAATCCTTACTGTTAACATATATATAAGTCAACAATTAACAGCCATTAGCTGTTCATTAGTATAGATTTTGAGTTACAATCAACATAAATTTAAGGATATTATTAACATAGATTAAGGAATATTTTCCTTAACTGTATATAACTAAAATATGTGCTGCTCCCTTTCTGTAAGAATTTATACACAAAGAAATACAAACATTATTTTCTCTCAATCATCTTTCTTTTTTATAAAGTGTCAAAGCTTCCTTTGTAAAAAGGGTAAAAAAAAATTTTGTCCTTCTGTGTTTGCCTTTTTGGAGATACTTCAATCATCTAGTAATTATTTGGCATATAACAAATTCTTCAATCGTCTACCAAATAATTACTAGATTATTGAAGAATTCGTTAAATTTCTTCTAATCTTCAAGACGAGCACAACATTGCAAACTGCGTACATAATCTCCAATGCACATGTCACTGATAGCCACTATCGAATTTTTGTATTTTGTTTTCCAAAGGAAGAATGTGACTTAAACAACGGTATTTTCTACCTAGTTCCGACCTTTTATCATGTTATTTGCCACATTAACATCCACATACATGCTACATTAGCAACCGTATCCCCTCTTTGCCATGTCAGCATCTGCGTCAACTGTCACATCAGTAGTCATGTCATCACATGGGTCTCGCATTTGCTACATAAACATCAGCCACATCATCCTTGGTCTCATGTCTGCGACATTAGTTGCCACCTCATCATTGATTCAGCTCAGCCGATTCGGTTCAAAACTGTTGACCAATACATTTAACTGACTAGGTCAACTATTTTCTTACCAGTTTTCTCTTCACTTAAACCAATTCTTAAGGTTTTTGGGTGCTGTGAACTCATTTTCACTTTCAAATTGACCAAATTCGTACTTTTTATTGTGTTTTTCAAGTCTTATTGTTAACAAATCTTGTTCTTTTATTTTCCAAACAAAATCTTGTTCTTCTGTGCACTATGGATACTTGCAAACTTTCTGAATTTATTCCTCAACCAATTGATGTCATATTTAATGAATCTAACTATGATTTGTGGGTTGAGAAAATATGCAGCTTTCTCAAAAGTAAACTTCTTTGCATTGTTACTTGAGGGATACCCAAACCTACCCGAAAAATAGATGAAGCAAAAGATATATTTACAAAACATCTAATATCCTAGAATGGCAGGATTATCAGGTCTTAACATGGTTTCACAATGCCCATGCCAACATAATCAAGCTTGACTTTTGATTATTTGATACTGTTAAAAATATATGAGATTTTCTAAAAAGCTATTATTTTGTATATAATGATTTATAAATGACTTCATCGCATGTAACAACTTGATCAAACTATCCACAATTATGTCTAAATTTTAAGAGCTTTGGGATCAATTGACATATGGAGATCCTACAGAACCTAATACTCAAAGTGCTATTATCTATGATGATCTTAGTAATTGATAGCATTTTTTACATCTGTTGATGACTCGATCTGTAGCTCTCTTCTTCGTCAAAGTCTTTTGTCAAACCTTGATACTATGATTAAAGAACTAACCATTCAAGACACCCAACTCCATGCCCTTAGAACGGGAAAAATGTGCTCCAACATTTGATGTTGTTTTTGCCACTCAAACTTCTTCTTGTGAAACCTCTACCAAGAAGTTTCAGAAGGTATTTTGTAATTACTACAAAAAAAGAATTCATTACATCCTTGAGTGTAGAAAGTGGCCTGACAAACTTTTAGAAAATGTAACTCTTTCATATCCTTTCAGCCTACTACTGCTGCTGATGTTTTTACTAAGGGTTTAATAAAGAGTGCATCTCTTAAATTCTCTTTAAAAGTTCTTTATGCCCTTCTACAGCAACTCTAATCAGATTTTTTGATGTTATTCCCTCTCTTGTCATGTTTGTCACATGAGATACTTACTATTCATAGTATTTTGATTCTTCTTATTGCAACCACATGACCTCTAACTCCTCCTTATCTAATTTTTTGAGCACTCTTTATGTTTTACTTGTCATCTATATTGTTTATAACTCTACTATACATGTTCAAAGTATAGGCATTATTCAAATACCTAAGTTGTATTGCGTAAAATCCACAGACAAGCGAGATCTTTAGGATAGGGTTAGACAACTGTTTGAACTTACATGTCTTCGCCTTCTATCCAAACGTCTTCTTCTTGTTGTTGTTACATCCAATATCTGGCACACTTGTCTTAGTCATCTTTTCAATCTTATACTTGGATCTTTAATTTATAATGGTTCAATGGTTCCCAAAAGTCATACTTTACCTTTTATTAATAGTAACTATGTTTCTTTGACACCCTTTGATTCGATTCAATTTTAATATTTGGGAGTCCGTTCCTCATGACACCATGGGTGGTTTGTGATATTATGTGATGTTTCTTGACTTTTCTTGATATACATGGATTTATCTCCTATATCAGGGGATTGAATTGTTTTCTATATATTCTTACTTTGTAAATATGATCCAAACTCAATTTTCATGCAAAATCAAAATCTTGTACACTAATATTTTCACAGATTATAAAGATAAATATTTTACTCATTTTCTTTATCAGCAATGAATTGTTATCCAAAGATCTTATCCATGCACCTTTCAATAGAATGGCAAATTTGAACGAAAGGATACACACATTTTTAATAATATCTAAACTTTTCTCATCTCTACCCCTTGTTTAAAAACCTTTTAGGGAGATGTTGCTCTGATTGTCGTTTATACTATAATTCACATTTATTTTTCTACCGTACATAATATCTATCTTTATGAATGCTTGTATAATCGTTCTACTGACTAGCAAACTTTTAAAAGTCTTAACAAGTGCTTGTTTTGTTCTTTTCCAATTACATAAATACACCAAACTAGAACCACGAGAACAATTATGTTGCTCCTTAAGGTATGAGATAGGTGTTGGGATCACTTTTTTCAAAGACTTCGTATCTTTTTGCATATGAACTTTTAGGAGCATAAGATGTTTTCAATTATTTCAAAATTTTAGAGTCGTTAATTTTTTTATCACATCATGTACTTATTTCTTAACATTTCTTTTGCATGGTCATTTTCTAACAATTCTAGCAATTCGAAACAATTGTACACCTGATCCCAATTATATCTACATCAGTCGTGAATCGATCACTTCAGCCAAATGATCCTTCTCTATCTACTCACTCATTAGAACCTCTTAGTCCTTAACCCATTTCTCATATTGTGTGTCACTGTTCTATTTGTCTTCGAGATTTTCATATTTATTTTGTTGATGTCTCTTTATATCAACCTTGCACCTATTGCAAGACAACTCTAACCCTTTATGACAGAAAGCAATGACAAAAGAATTATAGATACTTACTAGCATCAAATACTTAGAACATGGTTGATTTACCTTCGGCCGATTCTATTGTTTGTTGCAAATGATTCTATAAAATTAGTACTTGAGTTGATGGACTAATTAAGCGATACAAAACCTGACTTGTTGCTAAAGGATTTACCAAGGAGTATGAAATTTATTATAAGGAGACATTTAGTAACCTGTTTAACCTTAGTCCATAATTTCATTGTAGTTGCTGCTAGCAAGAGTTGGTTGTTATTCCAAATGGATGTAAATAATGCATTTCCCAATAGTAATCTCGCAAAAGAAGTGTATATATGCAACCTCTAACTAGTTATGATTTTATACTTATTAAAGTTTATCTTCTTCACAAAGCCTTGTATAAATTGAAACACATTCCTTATGCCTAATTTGCTAAACTTAGCTCCACTATGATTTTTTTTAATTTTCAATCCAGCCATTATGATCATGTCTTATTCCTTCACAAGACAGATCAAGTGTACACTTTTATTCTCTTTTATGTTGATGATATGATAATTACTAGCGATGATACTCAAGAGATCTCCACTATCAAATATTTTATACATTAATAGTTTGAGATGAAGTATTTAAGTAATTAGAGTTTTGGATCTGAAGGTTTTATCGGATAAATCTGGCTATTATTTGTCACAAACAAAATGTCACCAAACCCATCTGTCGTGCTGGTATCATTGATGTTAAAACTACTAGCACTCCACTCAAACCCAGTGTTCATCTTTCTGCTACTGATAGCAATCTTCTCAATGATAGTACTTTTTATTGTCAATTTGTTAGCAGTTTTATATATCTGGTCATCTCCTATCTAAATATTTTACATATTGTTCACTTTGTTAGTCAATTTATGTCAACACCTTGCACCACTCACTTTTTTGATGTTCTTTGTATTCTTCAGTACATCAGAAGTACTTTCTTTCGTGATCTTCACTCCTGCCACTTATCTATATTAGAGTTACTGAGCGTACTCTAATATTGATTGGGCTAGACTTCATCTTTTTATCACTCCACTAGTGGCTATTATTTCCTTCTTGGCATATCTCTTATTTCATAACACATTAAGAAACAAACAATCACACTCTCACTCCAGGACAAAAATGGAATATTGAACTCTTACTCACACTACCTGTGAACTCATCCAACTATGTTAGTTGCTTCAAATTATGAGTATCTCCTCTTCTTTTACAACTCTTCTCTTTTGTGATACAATTCTATAAAATTGTTCATGATGATGTCTTCTATGAGCATATAAAATATATTGAGATTGACTGTCACCTTGTATTGTGTCATTTCAAGGAACAATCGTTTTTGTCCCTATTTAATCAGTCTCATATTGTAGATATTTTTACCAAATTACAATCACCTTCACGATTTTCGAAATTTGTTTCCAAACTTAATATGTGCAACTCTTTATGAACTTGAGTTTAATATAAGTAACCATTAGCTATCATTAATTACTTATTAGCATAGGTTTAAGGATACAATCAGCATGTATTGAGGAATACAATCCGTATAGCTTCAGGGATACAATGAGTATATATATGAGATATCATCTTTATTGTATAGTCAAAACATGTTTATGTAAGAATTTATACTCTTGGAACACCTTAATCTGTAAAAATCTTGTTCATCTGAATTGAAGGATGTGTGAATAGTGGTGCCTGGTGTGCAGTTCTAGTTTTATATTTCCATATACCTTTTGTAGGAGTTTGTAGCTGCTATGGCTACTTCTAAGTTGTATAGTTTGTTGACTCAAACTTGTTATATTGCAGAGAGCAAATCAGTGTATTATATATATTATCTAATGCAGTCATTAGTGGGATTAAGTATGTCACTTATGCATGTTTTCAGGTTGTTAGCCCTCGGATATTTTCTCTCGTTTGTTTTCGCCTTCTGCCTCCTGACAATAATGAAGACGTAGGCAACAAACTAAATCATGACCTGTTAGATGCTGTAAACTCAACTGGGAGAGCTTTTATATCTCATACGGTAAGAGTGTATTTTATACGTTACTCCGAGAAGAAGAGTTAAATCACGACAACATGCAGTACCTGCTTTACTCGTTTTGTCATTTTCTGAAACGCTGCGAAAATCGACCAATCCAGGTTTTATCAGGCAAGTATATATTACGATTTGCAATAGGAGCACCACTGACGGAAGAAAGACATGTAGCTGCAGCGTGGAAGATTCTGCAAGATGAGGCCTCCGCATTGATAGGGATACCTTAATCCTTGTAGTGACACATTTAACGTGTTTATGGAAGAATCGTTTCCGTATCATTTATCTTTTCGGTTTATTCCATGCAATTGCAAAGTTGGAATTTACTAACAAACCCATCCTGTTACCTTGGTTCAACACCCCACTTATATGTAAGACTGAATATCAGAGACGGAATTTGTCAGTTAATAGGAGTTTTCTTGTAGCATATAGAAGGGATTGCAATTTTCTACTCGATTCAAAATGAATTGAAACGAGGAGAGCCTCAAATCCACCAGACTAGGTACGTTTTTTCTTGCTGTGGTAAATAAATAAAAGGTTAGATGTGACCCAGTAGGTTCTTTATACAGTTAAATGGATGACTTGATATTTTTATTCACTCTGGATGAAGATTATGCCCAAGTTTATACCCAGATGGTCCCGTTAAAGCAAGTGGGAAAGGTAATCTGCGACTGCTCGTGTGGAAGGAGCTGAGCACATTCTTGGAGGTGCTATAACTTCACTTATGTACAAATGTTTGATACTATTAATGATTACTTTTTGGATGCCATGTCAGTCAGACAAACTATATTAAGATTTAAGAATGCGCTTTGTCTCATATCTTAGGTTAGGACAGTTGTCGTGGAAAACGTATAATGATAACAAATATGCTTGGGCCAGAACCCTGAATTCGCAGCGCCAGCCTCCTTTTTGTCTATTAGTATTACCGTCTGATTTTGCAAGCTGGCAAAGGAGAAGGCAGATCCGAACATTGGAATATGCCACGTAGAATACGTATCTAATTCACCATCGCCCAAAACATAGTCTTAATTTTAGCGTTTACCAGATTGGAGAATTACATTCCAATCCAATCCCTTTCACCAATATTGAACTGATGTTCCATGGAATAACACAGCATGTTGATTTAGGATCAAGAGCATATTTGATTGCAAATAACGTCTTTTCTTGCTACTCTTTTTGTATGCTCCACATTTTTTTAAGAATATTGTATACAAAACAAAAGTCGAATTATCTGAAGCATGTTCGCTTGCTTTCCCTTTTCTTGATCATGTTGGCACAGTACAGAACAGAATTATATATAATTTGGTTATAAAGAATCTAATCTTTTGAAAGTGAAATGATTCCTACAAATTCGGCTACTTGTAAACCGACATCTTGGTTCTAACGTACTTGACGATAGGATGACTGATTATGAATTACGCCAATACTCTAGTAGTACTAGTTGAAATACAAATCATTCTGCACGCTCAGTTGAAACTCTATTTTTAATATTACTTCTGAACGGATTTATTCTACAATTGAGTCCAAAATTAAGTAATAATGCATATAATTCAATTCCAAATGATGTCCTCCTTTTCTCTCTTTTCTTTCCTCTCGTCTCAATGCCCTAGTCTAAGGCTAAATATTTACCAACAATAAATCTTTATTTCAGTTTTAATTTAGCATTTATTCATTTCTTCAACAACTTGCATATCAACATAAAATTTTCAAATTTTATAAATCCATTGTATTTATTCTTTTCAAATATATTTTCAAGTTTAAAATGTTGATATTTTCTTTATACGAGTCTTAATATCTTATTACTGTCTCAACTAGAATCGATGAAAGGTGATCTGACTAGTAAACTAACTTGGTTATTTAAAAATTATTGGATTAATAACGGAAAACAGGAAAGTGATCGTATACTTACTCACTAATTTGCAATGAGCAAACTACAATAGTGCATATATTGTTATAGGCTCTCCTCAAGTAGAGTACATCATAATTAAAAGAAGATTGGGACGTGCATTTTAGAAGTAACATGTTCAAAAGTGTTTAACCTTTTGGAATTCTTTTTCAATTTAGTGTCAAATTTTCTAAAGTGTAAATTTAGTAACCAACATTATTACTTTTACTGATATAGCTAATAGATGGACATGTACATGATATTTGGTCGATACATCACAACAAAAAAGTTAACTTTTTCCTAACTTATACAAGTTTTAAAATGTTAGTCACTAAATTAAAAATTTACAAATGTTTGGTGTTAAAGTAAAAAAAAAACTTAAAATGTTAATCACTGTTTAATTTTGTATCCTACGCATTTTATATGGAAAGTTATAATTTTTATGGAACAATTTTGACTCTTTATATTTTTGGCATATGGTGAGTAGTGTGACTATCCTTATTCCTCACTTTCTCTCCTTTAAGTTTTTTAGTTGTGTGTGGGTTTGGATCATCTTTCATCTACAAACTTGGTTTATTTTTGTAGCTAGTTTTTTAAAATTAAAAATTGATTGATAATAATAAAAGAGAATAATGAAGTTTGAAAAGTAGTTGAAACTCTCCTCCATTAAGAGAAAACCAAAAAAAGGCGACATGTTGCAAGAAACAACTATAACCTCAAGATAGAAAGATATGACAACGTTCCAAGGTAAAACCATTAAATAGACGATGTTCTGTACTAGCTAAAGATCAGTTCTTTGTATTTTACCTAATTAGGGTCAAGCGTTCTGAAGATCTCCAAAGTGATCGTCCTCTCTATGCGTCTTCAGCAGCCAAAGGTAAGGAGACTACATTTTTAATGCATAGGTCTACGTCTTCTTGCTTCCTTTAACCCATGTTCCATACTAATTTATCAGAACTAGAATTCAACTTAAGGAACTCACGGGAGCAAAGAATGAAGAATAATATCAGTCTAGGTAAGAATTTGTAACCAATCTTCTTCACAATTAAGCATGACTATGGATATATTCACTTTTTCATAGTAAATTTATGCTTGATGTGTGGCTAGTGTGTACACTTTATCTCCTTCTATTTTTTGGTTTTAGTATAACTGTTCTCTTCATTTTTCTGAATTCTTGCTCTCATTTTCTCCTTTTGTGTGAGGGAGAAGTTTTGTATAAATTGTTAAACTTGACAATACAGGAAAGGAACTGCCATGGTATTGGAGAAGAATTATCATGATATTGGCAAGGAACTGTTTTAGTATAGAAAGGAGTCTTTATGGTATTTTGGATTTTAATATACACATTGTTGACTACCACTCTTATTAATTAGTGATTACCACTCTTGTTGATGATTATTCTTTATCGTTAGTTCTTAAACTATTGGACAATTCATCCTGATGTACTCATTGATTTAGGGGATTATCTTTTAGACTAGGTTTTGTAGTTTTTACTTCTCATATTTAGGGGATTATCTTTTAGACTAGGTTTTGTAGTTTTTACTTGTCATATTTAGAAGGTTTTCCATGTTAATAATTTAGTGTTTTCCTGTTTGATTTTGCACATTCATGTTTGCTCCTCATAGTTTAATTCAAATGGAAAAGGTTTTATTTTTCTCTTCGCATTGTTTTATTGTTGCTTTTGTTAAGTTATATGTTCTCCTTTTCCAATAAGTAGTATAAGAGCTTTCATTCATTATTTGTGGGCTTAGCCTGATTGTAAAATGGAGCCTAATTATAGTAGAATGATCAATTTGAGTGGCACAAAAGTATCATAAGTGAAAAAGAAAGATAAAAGTTTTATTGTTTGTGAAAAAGTTGGACCTACCAATATTTTCCACTGAAAAGCTCAAGTCTAAATGTGATAAAGAATAGGCATTAGAGCATGAGATGGTTTATGGTGTTATTAGACAATGGGTAAATGAAAATATTTTGAATCACGTCTCATATGATTCATATGCTAGAAATTTGTAGGACAAGTTTGAATCTTTATACGCATCAAAGACAGGTAAGAATAAATTGTTTTTGCTTAAGCAAGCTATAAATTTGAGGTACAAGGAGGGTGGTTCCATTTATAATAACTTGAATGAATTTGAACAGTGCTTTAATCAATTATTTGGCATGAGTATAAGATCTGAAGATGATACTTTTTGACTTTGGATGTTGAATTCTTGACCTAATTCTTGGGAGAATCTTCAAGAAACCTTAACTACTTCTACTCCTAGTAGTATAATGACCATGGATTATCTATAATCTTCAATTTTGAATGAAGTAAGACAAAAAACTCAAGAGAGATCTAATTATCATTCTAAGGTTTTGGTTATTGAAAGTAGGGAGGGAGGTAAAGAATGAGGTTAGGGACAAAATGAAAGAGGAAAAAGTAAGAATATAAGCAAAAAGTCAGAGTAAAAAGATCTTAAATGCTATCAATGTGACAAAAATGAAATCTTAAAAAGGATAACAAGGCCAATAAAGATAAGAAAGAGAGGAAAGACAAAAAGTAAAGATCATTTTGCCAGTAGTACTAGAAAGGATCTTGTATCTATCCATAGTGAAGATATAATTAATGTTACTTATGATATGCCAATTTGGGTTATTTATAGTGGTGCCTACTTTATATGACATTAAACAAGGATTTCTTCACTTGTTACTCTTCAAGTGAATATAGAGTTTTGAAGACGGGTTATAGTAGTCTATCAAAGGTTAATGGTATGAGGACTGTTATGGTAAAGACCAAAAATGGCTTAAATTTACTTTTAAAGAATATTAGACATATACCTGATATCCATTTAAATTTGAATTCTACTAGTATCTTGATGATGATGGTTATTTTAATACTTTTTTTATAGTTTGTGTAAGATCGCTAAAGGTTCTTTAGTTATGACACATGGAAAAAAGTCTTTCGGTTCGTATCGGTTCGTATTGGATTAAAGCTTTAGTTTCTATTGATACTATTAATGCAATTAAGAGTGATAAATCTTAAAAGTTATGGCAAAAAAGACTTAGCCACATCTGCAAAAAGGGACTTGAATCTTTATCCAAGAAGAATCTACTTTCTGATTTTAAATTTGTAAGATTGCAAAAGTTTGTTTATTACTTGGTTGGTAAATAAAATAGGGTTTCCTTAAAAGGTCATCCTTTTTCTAGAAAATCACAATTACTTGAGTTGATGTATTCAAATCTCTATTATCCAATAAGGACAAGGACATTTAGTAGTGAACCTTATTTTGTGAAGTTTATTGATGACTTTATGAAAACTTGGGGTTTTTATTTTAAATTTATAAGAATATGTATTTTGTGTCTTTAAACTGTTTTAGGCTTCTGTTAAAATAGAATGTGGAAAGAATTTGAAATATATTTATGCTAAAAATAATGGAGATCACTGTGGAACCCTTGATGAGTAATACAAGAAACTAGATATGAAACACTAAAAGTCACCTCTTAAGACTCCTTAGTTGAATGACTTGATAAAGAGGATGAATATGACATTAAAGATAGAGTTAAACATTTGCTTTTAGATGTAAAGTTTCCTTAATCTTTTTTAGGTGAGGCTTTATATACTATTACATATGTTATTAACTTATCTCCTGCTATTGCTTTATAGGGGTAAAGTTCTTGATTTTCTATGGAAATTATAAGAAAGTTTCCTATAATCATTTGTGTATGTTTAGCTATAAATCATTTAATATATATGCCAAAAGATGAGAGGTCCAAATTATATATCAAGGCTAGACAATGTATCTTTATTAGCTATGGCCATGATGAGTTTGGTTATATGATATATGTTCCAATTGTAATAAAAAAAAAGCTTATTAGAAGCTACGATGTTATTTTTATGGGGGATCAAATCATTGATGATATTGATAAAGGTCAAAATCTTAAGATTTTGTTGGCTTAATTAATCTTGATCCAACTTTATAGATATATATGGCTAATGTAGTTGAGTTTGGCAATCAGAATGATTTGTAGAATCATATTCATGATGATCAAGTAAGGTGTTGTTAGCGATGTTATTAATGAGGTAGATGCTTCTATTCTTAAGATTATTAATGAACCTATAGTTTCACTTTGAAGGTCTACTAGAGAAATAATTCCATATACTAGTTATTCATCTGAATATGTAGCTCTCACCGATGAAGGAGAACCTAAGAGCTATGAAGAGGTTATGGAGAGTGACAATAATGATTAGTGGGTTATACCTATGAAAGAAGAGATGAAGTCTTTATATGAAAATTATACTTTTGAGCTAGTTAGCTTACTTAAGGGCAGGAAAAAAACTTTATAAAATTGTTGGGTTTATATAATGATGAATGAAGAGAATTCTTCCTATCTACGATGTAAAATCAGGTTAGGTGTCAAAGAATTTAGACAGAAAAAGGGAATTGACTTTGAAGAGATTTTTTCACTTGATGTTTACATGTGTTCCATCAAAGTTTTTCTTAGTTTAGTGGCCAACCTGGATTTGGAGGTTGAATACTTGGATATATAAAACTACTTTTATTTATGGTGATTTGGAGGACAAGGTTTTTATAAAGTAAATAGAAGGTTTTGTGGTGAGAGGTGATGCAAAATATGTTTGTAAGCTAAAGCAAAACTTATATGGTTTGAAACAAACTCCAAGACTGTGGTACAATAAGTTTAAATTATTAGTGATCCAATAAGGATATAAGAAGACTAGCTTTAATCAATGTGTATTTCTTAAGAAATTTTATGATATGACTTCATCATTTTGTTACTCTATATTGAATCACAAGTTGATTGTTAATCATAGTTCTTATAGAATTGACAGACTAAATAAGAAGCTTAATATATCTTTTGCAATAAAGAACGTAGACTAGTAAGATAAATTCTTAGCATCCAAATTATCAGTGATAGAGAAGGAAAGAAATTACGATTGTCTTAAGAAAGGTACATTAATTAGCACTTCATCTATTTTGCATGAATAAAGCTAAATTGGTAAGAACATCTCTTGTTGCTTACTTTAAGATTGGCATAGTGAGAAAGAGAAAGAAGATATGCAAAATATTCCTTATGCATCTATAGCTTGAAGTTTGATGTATGTAATGGTTTACCAAAAGCCTAATATCACTCATACAATTGATATAATTAGCCATTTTCTCTCTAATCCAATAAAGAGTATTAAAATGTTATAGAGTGGATTATGAGATATCTTTGAGATATTTTCAGTATCAAATTGTATTTTGGGGTGGATACATTGATTCAGATACAAAAAGCGATGTTGACTCAAGAAATTCAACTTTAGGTTTTCTAATTATCTTTACAGGTAGGGTTGTGGCTTAACGATATAGGTTGCAAAAAGTATATTACATTGTCTACTATGGAGGTTAAATTTATTACTATAACTAAAGCTTACAAAGAGTTGCTTTGAAAGAAAAATCTTTAAAAAAAACTCAGTTTTACTAAAAAAATGTATGTTTTGATTTGTAATAGTCACAATGATATACATCCTAGCAATAATTTTACCTCTTATGGTATATCTAAACATATTGATGTGAGATGTCATTCGATATGTGATGTTCTATACTCCAAGTTGCTTCTTCTTGAAAAAATGCATACACAAGATAATAGTTTATATATGATGATGAAATCTCTGCTAAAAAAATGTTTAATGCTTTCCATTTAATTTCTAGGTTAGCAAAGGCCTTCACTTAAGTGAGAGGATGAGTTTGTTATTAGTCCTCCTCAATTATAGCCTATTATAATAAATAAAAAAAGATTGAGTCATGTGTATTTTATATGGAAAGTTAAAACTTTATAAAGAAGTTTTGACTCTTTATATTTTGGGTGTATGGTGAATGGTATAACTATTTATATTCCTCATATTTTCTCTCTTAGCTTTTTATTCGTATGTGGGTTTAGAAAATCACCTTTCTTCTACATATTTGGTTTAAATTTATAGCTAGCATGATTGCTGAGTATGAGTATATTCACCTTTCTATAGCTATTTTTTTGCTTGGTATGTGGCTATCCTATATAGCTAATGTGGTCATTTTATCTCCTGCTAATTTTGGTTTTCACGTGGTTGTTCTTTTCATCTTTGTAAGTACTTATTGCCATTTCTTCTTTAGTAGGAGAGAAACTATCATAGTACTGGAGAAGAATTGTTATGGTACTAAGAAGGAACTGTTGTGATATGGAAAGAAGTCTTCAAGGTATATCTAAATTTTGATATAAATATTATTGATTACAACTCTTATAAATGAGTATTATTATTGTGAGATCTTAAACTATTGGAGAGTTCTTTTCGATGAACTTATTGATTTTATAGTTGATTATTTTTATGGATTAGGTCCTGTAATTTTTACTTCTCATATTGAGAAGTTTTTTTACATTAAACATTTGGTGTTCTTTGGTATGATTTATTTTACGTATTCATATTTGCTCCTCATAGTTTCATTTAGGTGCAAAAGATTATATTTTACTTGTCACATTGTCCTATTATTGCTTCCATTGTGTTATACATCCCTCTTTTCCTAATATATATGGTGCATACATCACTAAAAGGATGAAAGTTTAGGTGAAAGAAGTAAGAAAATTTAGAAACCTAGTAAGAATATTAAATGCAATATTGAATATAATGAATTACGCATGTGAATCACTTTGAATAAAATTAAAATCATATGTTTTTTAAAGTAATGAATTTATAAAAAGATAGTTGTGAATGTCCATTATAAACAAAACTAAGTGACTTAGTAGCCACTGTCAAGATAAATAACAAAGGATTAGCCCTAACTAGTTTACATAGCAATGAGTGCATGTGTGGCTATTTAGTCACCACTAACTTCAAATGCCCCATTTATTTCTCAACTTTATGTTGAGGTTATTTTGTCCATTTATTGCAAAAGCACATATTTTGGTGTGTGGAAGAATTCTATGAAAAATGAGTTGTTTCTCTATAAGACTACCTCCATGCAATCTACTGTTCCTTTCCTTCCATATATAGTAACTTATTTTTTTCTGGCCCAATGTATAGTTCCCTTCTAGTCATTAGTTGAGCAATGTACAACAAATAACCTAAGCAATTTGCTCCATATGAACTGAGTATATATGCAACCAAAAAATAGATGATTCAAACTTTCATTCACATTCTTGCAGAGTTCACATACTGAATTTCAATAGGTCCTTAATTCCTAGTCTTCTGAAAGCTACTAGCTAAAGGATAAAGGAGTATACAAGAAATATAATTGAGTCCCAAACTAGTTTATGCCAAGGATATATTGAGCGATTACTTGCTTCCAATAACTTTCTCCTGCGTGATTGGAGACTAAAGTTTAATGATTTATCTGCTATCCATTGAATAGTATTAAGTATTAAGGAGTTGATTGAGTATGTAGGCATATTAATAAGGATCTTATTCACTCATTTACTAAAGTGAAAAAGTTGGTGCCTCTGTTTCCTAAGATCAGATCATTGACCTTAGTTTATAGAGGGATTAGGGACCTGAAGGTTCTATAAAGTGCAATTTTATATAGGAGATCTAACTTATGCTAATGATTATACTAGAAAAAAGTGTCTTCACCATTACCAAATTTGTGCCTTGTAAAAGGTTGCAACCAGTTCCTTATTTAAAGAATTTATTACAAGGTATAAGACATTTTTAAGTGAATATGAATGTTCCAAATTCTATTATACTTAATATAATATGTGTATATCTATTTAACCCACAAATCTTCTTTGTCCTACATAGTTTACAACATGTTTTAGCTAATAAATTTTTTCTCAATAGGCTCAGAGATGTTATACTAAGACCCCCAAATCTTTTAAGTTGACATATTTTAGTTTATTTGACCTTAAGCTAGATCCACTCCATAGGAAGTCCCTCAGATTCTTGTCATCTGAGGGACTTTAGGAAAGGGCTAAATGTGAGCACCAATAAAATTGAGAGGTTTGAGAACATAGATGACTAATTGAGGTCTTCCACTATAGCTTAGGAATTTGTTGGATTAGTTGTTAAGCCTTCTATTGATGGATTCTTGGAGAGGAAGACAATTAAGAGAGGATAGCCTTTTGTCAAATATAGGCACACCTAAGTATTAAAAGGCAATTTAGCTAGCTTAAAACCTATAGATGCGATAAAATTGTAGATTTGAGGATATGAGCCAATTATGGAGATGAAAAAACTTTTGATAGGATTATAACACATTCTAAATAGAGCCTTGAACTAATCTAGTGAGTGCATAAGCAAATTTATAGATTATAGGGGGTTTCCACATAGAAGTGGGAGATCATCTACAAAAGAAAGCTAGAAAATCTTCTATTTAGAGCAATTATGGTGATATATAATTCTCGACTTCTTAGAATGTTAACTCTTATCAATCTTGTGAAGACCTCCATACATATGCAAAGAGGAGAGGGCTGAGGGGTCACCTTACCTTAACCCCTTGTCTTCCTTTAATATTCTCATTGGCTCTCTATCGATGATGAATACATAAGAAACTATTATTAAATATGCCTATACCAAATGGGCAAATTTATTAGGAAACCTAAGGGGAAGTAAAGTGTCAATTATAAAATTCTTGTTTAGAGAATCAAAAGCATTAGTAAAGTCAATCTTGATAGCTCCACTCCTAATCATTTTTTAGCTTCCATAACCTCTAAACATCTCCCATGTTAAAAGAATTTTTTCTGCAATGGATCTTCTATGGATGAAGGCATTTTGGGTGTTATTGATCACTTGCTTCCATTACCCCCTCATTTTATTGGCTAACACTTTAGAGATGATTTTATATAATACATTGTAGTAGGACATAATTCTATTCTCATTGAGTATTTTAGGTGATGGGGACTTGAGAACTAAATAGATGTGAGTCTTGTTTAGCTTAATGAGAATCCTACCACTTTAGAAGAATTCCTAGATAGTATATCACTAAATCACCCATCAGGCTTCAAGTTTTCTGAAAGAATTTATAGTTAAACTTATCAGGACTAGGGCATTTATCAAGGTGTAATGAGAAAAGTGTGAGTATGATTTCCTCTTTACTATCTCCATCAATGAGTTCTGAGTAGGTCAGTTCAAGAATTGAACCAGTCAAATAGTTAATAACTTCATATGTGAGAGGAGTAGCTATCTTAGGTGTTCCCAAGAGTTGTCTAAAGTAAGTGAAAGCCAAGTTTTGTAACTCCTCTTGTTAATGAATTAGGTTGCTTTCATTGGTCAAAAGTGAGATGATCATATTTTTATTCCCTATAGACTGGATTGAGTTATAGTAGAATTTAGTATTCCTCTCTCCTTCCTTTAGCCATAACATTCTTGATTTCTACCTCAGTTGTGAATCTTTATGTCTATAAGAGACTTAATGTAACTCTCAATCTATTTTTCCACTTATTGCTAGATGTAAGGATCGTCTAACTTGGAGGCTTACTTCTCCTATAGGCCAATAAGAGACTCTAGAGAGAAGTCTTTAATTGCTTGCATTGGATAAGTACTGTTCTTATTCAACTTTAATTTTATTTTGATAGTTTTTAGGGTCTGAATGCATGTATAAACCTTTTAACCTGTTCGAGTGATTTCTAAGCCTTCTAAGATAGCTTTTGTGAATCGTGAAAGTCCTATGAGAGAATTAAAGAATCGGAAGGGTGTCTTCCTCTTGTTTTGAGTGATAACATCCTTGAAGAAGATAAGCAAGTGATCAGAGACTATAGGACTTCCAAAGTTGGCAAAGATTTGGGTGATTGTCTTTGGAACTCCTAGTTGAAAGCATAGGTTATAGTGAGACTTATAGGAGAACAGTCAATCAACCTTATTAACTCATAGTGAGTAAAATATTGCCAATTGTTTAGATTAAATTATTATGGATCAAATGAGAATATAATGTGCCCATTGTAGTGATAATCATAATTACTTAAAATGGTCCGACCTTTGTTTATAAACCATAATTAGCTTTTTAGATGCTCCTTCTTTATTTTGGTCTCCACTATACCAACAAAAAAAGGTTTCTTAAAGCCTATAAGGTCCTTAATGGCTAGTTGTTTATTAAGGCCATTTAAGCCTATGATAGTTTAGACTATTATATCCATTAACCTAAGGATTACGAGGAATTACCTTACTTCTTCCCCCTCAACTTCCTTCTAGAATTAAAACCATATGTTATATTCAACTAAAATATAAAAAAATGTTAAAAGTGAAGTATAAGAAATGTTTAATGTCAAAATATAATAAAATCATAATAAAATATTTGAATAAATTTTAAAAATTAATTTATAAAAAACTTGATTTAGTGTATCAATAATTAATTTTTTAGATAATGGGATAACATTACTATAAGTAAATTATTAATTAAAACTTAAAAGGGTTGACAATGTTTGAGATTATAAAAGTTTCAAAATGTTAAGTTTATTTTGCATACTGAATTTAATAATTATTAAGATCAAATGAAATATCTTATTTTCTTTACCAATCAAAACATTATAATTAAATTATAGGGCCAATTCACTTCTTAGCTAGTATATGTAATGTAAAACTCATGCTTCTCTCTAACCCACCCTTACTCTTATGCCAACCAAATCTCTCTTTATCCTATTCTCCTTCTAATACATTGCTGGAAACATCTTTATCGTCCACTCTTACTTACCATTTATTTTTATCCTTTAATCCTCCCCTGCATGTCATCTACATGCACTGGGGACTCACTTGTTTCTCTCTATTAACCTCATTTGCAGTGCTCCCTCTAGTTGTGTCAACTAGTTATTTGCGACTAGAGCAATCAAGATATCTCATCCCAGTGTTTATATAGTCCATTCACCCCCCCCCCTAGTGCTAGTTTTTTAAAATCTTCTTACTCTTTTTCCCATTTCTACTTACCTACTTCATTTCAACACCATTTTTCCAACAACCCGACATGTCTAAAACTACCTTATTTAGACTTGAAGCCTTTCCCCTGCTAGAAATCTCACGTAATTCTTCTACCTTCAACTATGAACCAAAAACACCCTCTTTAAAGCCTATATAACCTACAAAACAAATCCATGTATAAAAAGAACTAAGAATTTATCAGAAAAAATTGAAGTAGGTTTTTAGTGACAGTGCAAGAGTATCTACACTATTTTACTGCCCTCTATCTACCAATGAACATGGAAAAACTAAAGTGGCTCCTAGTGTATGCATTTTAAAAGAAGGAGCATCTAAATGGTGGAACCTTTTAATATTTTTTTAGAATATAACCACTTCTCCATCCATCAATAACTAGGAAAACTCTAATTGAAAAAACATAGGTCTATAAGAGGTGCTACTAAGTGATGATAATCATTTTTATTTTCATATTTACTTCATCTAAAATAGCCTAACAATTTATAGAGAATGGTCCATGGCATTTCAACACTAAGCCAATGCTCTTGTAGTCTAAGAAATTGGGAATTAAATTAGCTGAGTTTAGGATGGACCAAGTATCTATATGGGTGAATATATATGGCACATCACTGGAGTATAGATAATTAAAGGTATAAGCCTCCTAGCCAACTATATTGGCAAACCACTCTGCCTAGATGAGGCCACTCCTACTATGAGAAGAATTAGCTACATGATAGTATGTGTCCTTATTAACACTAAGAAGTAACTGCCTAAGTCCATACCTTTGTTGAGGTTAGATGACACTAACAATTCTTTTGAAGATGAAGTGCATATCACCTATAATTAGTGACCTATACAGAATGTCTCTAAGAAAAAGTCGATACTGATGAGGAGGACATTCTAGATGGTGTCTCACTCTGAGCTCACCTTAATATAAGGAAATACAGTCAATGAAGTAACCAATGGAGAAGGAATGGAATAATAAGCCACATCTAAAGGTAGTGAGGAAACAAAACAAATCTATATAAATAGTACTCCTTTAGCATTAGTAGATAGTGATATTGATGAGGTAAAAGAAACAAATACAGTATCAACAGAAATTCTTGAGGTAGTTACAAGTGGAGGAGTAAAGGTAATTATAAAGAAAACAAATTTGGTTTCCAAAGAACTAGAAGGCTTGGCTAGTTAACTCAAAGGGAAACTCATTAAGTCACATGAGATTAGTCATCACAACAATACAGAAATTTACCCTTATGATCAAGATACTGATCAAGAGGGACATGACACAATTCCATGATTGGAGGATAATTTTAAAAGCACAATCAAAAGAGGTTCGAAAAGGAAGAAAGGAACCTTTATCTAAAACTAGATTAATATTTTGGCATGAAATACAATAGGAATTAACAATCCTAATAAATAAGATATAGTGAGGGATTTTATAAATGAAAGAAAGTTGTTTATCAGGGAGCTCTTGGAAATAAAAATCAATGAAAATAGTTTTAACAGTCTTACTATAGTAAAGAAGCATTGGCCTATCATTTCTAATCACACCAAACACTACAATGGCAGAGTCATCATCTTGTACATTATGATGGAAGTCATAACAATGGAGATTGAAAAACAGATTATACATCTCCTTATCAAATTAAAAACGTCACAATAAGGGTTTTCCAATTCTTTATATATACTTCTAATTTTGCATTAAAAAAAATTCCCTATGAAATAAGATCAAACAAATAAGTGGGACAATAGGAGATCCTTGGTTAATAATGGGAGACTTTAATTATGTACTAAAAGCTAAAAAATGAAAGGTTACTTCAACCTAAAAATCACTAAGATAAGCTTGTGAATTGCTATCATAATGCTCAATAGTAGATCTCAAAATAGAAGGGCTTTATTATATATTGAAAAATAGGCAAGAAGGAAGGTTCTATATGAGAAAAAGGATTGACAGAGCTCTAGTTAATAGATTTTGGTTAGATACTTCCAAAGAAAGAAATTTTAGTTTTTGTAATCATGTACTATCATATCACACCCAAATCGTGGTGTAAACCATGTTCAATACATAATTCAGTAGATCCCCCTTCATTGTCAACAATTTCCTACTCATAGTTAAGTGTTTTGAGGATGCCCTATCTAGAGGCATTCAAACCCATCGAGTGTCACCAAACTCTTTATTATTATGGAAAGGCTTCAAGATATCAAAGAGAAATTGAAAAAAGTATAGTATAAAAGAGGGCCTATGCATACATAAAGCTATTGATGTGGCCAAGAGGAAATTAGAGGAAACTAAATAGACCCTTTATAATGAATCCCAAAATAAGGATTTACAATAAAAGGAGAAAATGGATATAAGCCTTTACAATTTCATGGAAGAAAACAATATCTCTTTGATTAAGCAGTGATTAAAAGCCTTATGGCTTAGCAATGGGACAGGAACACACAATTCTATTATAGATCCATTCAATCAAGAAAGAACTTTAAAAGAATCACTTTTTTGAACACTAAAGACAAAAGAGTACGAGTCATAACAAAAGAGCTCTATTAAGAGGCATACAAATACTTCACAAAAATGAACGACACAAACACAAGGGCTCACTAATTAATGGATCTACTAGAGTCTTTCATAAGTGATAAAATTTCAGGTAACATTTTGGAGGATCTAATCAAATTAGTGGAATCAAGTGAGATAGAAAGAATTGTATTCTCCCTCAATCCTAACAAATTGTTAAGGCCAAATGGCTTCAAAGCTTTATTCTTTCAATGAATATGGAATCACATAAAGACAATTATGATTAAGGTAGCGAAAAAGTGTTTTATAATGGCATCATGTTATTGGAGCTTAATAAAACATATGTTAGCCTCATTCCTAAAGTTCCAGTTATAAGTTCACTGAAAGATTACAAAACAAATTCTTAATGCAATGTCATTTATAAAGTGATTGCAAAGATTTTAACGGAAAGAATGAAGCTTGTTCCTAGTCATCTTATAGACCCCTCTCAAGGTGCATACATGTAAGGAAAATCCATAGGCAAGAAAATCCTTATGGTACAAGAATTCTTCAAGAATTACTCAAGGAAGAATTCCATCTAAAATTATGCCATCAAATTTAACTTTTACAATCCTATGACTCTTGGACTAGAGTTTCCTACATAAAACACTACTACCATTTAGCTTTCCTAGTAATTTCATTATGTGGATCCTACAGTATGTCACTACAATCTCATACGCTATTTTGGTCAAAAATAAACCAATTAGAGTAGTAAAAAGGGTAAGAGGATTGAGACAAAGAGATCCCCTTGTTTGCTTAGTTTTGATGTAAGCAATATTACAAGTATACAATTTGAATTGTAGAACACAAAATATCGTTCCCATGAGGATTAGATTAGTCACCTAACAATTTGAATGCACTTGGTCTAAGGTAACAAAAGATTAAGTTAATTGAAAATCAAAATAAACTAAATGAAATTAAAATAAACTAATAAAACTTAATAAATGAACCAGTAAAGATAACAATAAGAGTGAAGTTAATCATAATGGAAACTTAGGGGTTATTATATCCTTGTTTTGTTTTCCTTTTTCCATTTAAGGTCATGAAATAGAATGAGAAAATAATGAAAAAGTGAAAGCCTTGATCTGTGAATTCTAGAAAGCTAGAATTGATTTTGATGTTTCCACTATTTGATTGTCTTCTTTGTTATATACAACCTATTTCTCTGTTTTTACTCTTCCTTTTTAGGTGTCTTTAATGAATTTATTTGCCTCTCTCAATTCAATCGCTTCTAATATGCCTTCCTTGATATAGCCTTCTTAATATCCTTATATATCAACAAACTAGGGTCTTTGGGTGATACACGATCACTTACACGACTATGTAGGTGACCATGTATCTCTAAAAATACCTTAATTAATTCATGACTTTACATGATCACAAAGACTTATATTTATAACATACATGGTCGTATAAGTCAACTTGCAAGGGTGTGTAACTTCACATAGGCAAAAATTGTATTTTTGAAGGTCCATACGTTATAGTGACTTACACGGGCATTATACACCATCATGAAAGTCCAAAATTGCTTCAATTCTTCCATTCGATGCCACAATTTTACCACAAATACATCTCCTTTTTGCCTAATTATCACCTAAAAACGCACTTGAAGTAAATTAAGTACCAAAAATAATGTAGAACTCTTAAATAATAAGCAAAACAAATTAAATATGGGTATATAAATATAGACAAATAATTGTTTATCACTCTTGTCTCCCTATTTGTTTACTTTGGCTATAAAAGCCCTTGTGAGACTGATTAAACACGTGATCAATATGCATCAAGGTTTCAAATTTCATTCCAAATGCAAAGGAATCAAAATCATAAGTCTCTCTTTTGTTAATGATTCAATGTTGTTTTCTGAAGCTAACCTTAGCTTTGTCAACATTTCTTATGATTGCCCTAAATAACTTCTCATCACTATTAAGGTTTAAGATAAATAGGCAAAAATGCTCGCTTTTCATCTCGATCAGTGTAAGAGAGAAAGAAAGATGATCGATCAATATCATTGGAATCCACATTACTAATCCTCCTTTTAAATATCTATGGGTTCTTGTAACTACAAGAAGACCTTCCAATTTAGCTTTTAAATTGATCCTAGATAAATCAAACACATAATCTTAGGGTGAAGCTCACATTGCCTTTCTATTGTAGGTAAAATCCAACTTATAAAATCAATACTTAGGAATTTATATGTATATTGGTATTCTCACTTATGACTTTCTAGATATAAATCTAAAAGCATTAAAAAGATAATAAGGAGATTTCTCTAGAAAGAAATTACGACGAGAAGATTTTGTCTAAGGTTAAGTGGAAGGAGGCTTGTAATAATAATAAGGAGGGTAAGTTAAGCATGTTATTAGTCAAAGTAATGAACCAGACCCTAATGCTTAAAAGGTTATAGAGGATTTTAGTATAAAAACTCCCTATAAGTCAGATGGATTTATGAATTCTACTTAAAAAATAAAACATTTGGAATTAAAAACCCAAGGTTGAATGCAGTCAGACCATATATAACATATTTAGACTTAAGGAGAGTTTTAAGTATGAATTTAAATACCAAATAGGTGATGGCAAGACTGCCTTCTTCTGGTATGACAAACGGACTCACTTAAGGCCCCTTGTTTAAGTGTAGGAGTGTGACTTATTAAAATCTCTCATACCATGTAATCTATTAGTCTAGTAGGCTTTAAAAACTTACACTAATCGTATAAGAAGATTAAATTGTGCCCCAACAGTATTCATCTAATTACACCAAGAAAAGGAAGATCATATTAGGTGGAAAGGAAGCAATAATGGTCAGTTCACTAATTAATCGTATAGGAAAAAGTTGACAGAAGAAGGAAACCGGGTACCTTGGCACCTAATTGTTTGGTATAATCATGCCCCCTACCTCCCAAGGGCTTGAGTAACCTTATGGCTGACTATTAAGGAGAAGTTCAATACACTTATAAAAGTCAAGAAATTCCTAAGAATATCTTACCGATGTGTTTTTTGCATCTAACGCTAAGAAATAGTATCTCATATGTTTTTTGAATGTCAGTTTATGTATAATTTATGGGATCAATTTAGAAGAGTATCTAACAGACCCTTCCTATTACATAATGGCAGAATCTAATTCAATGGTGATGTAGAAGGCATAAATAAATAGGAAGAAGTGAGCTGGAAAGTCCCAAAAATAATCCTCAACCTTACTATGCATAACATTTGGATAGAAAGGAACAAAAGAATTTTCTTAGTAAGGTCAAATAATCACAAGCCCTCACTAGCATCACCCTTAATTCTATAAAGGAGCTCCTCTTTACATACAAAGGTAGGATTAACTATAATCCGGAGCCAGCCCTAATATCTTGGCTACCTCAATTCTACATCCTAGTAGAGAGAGGAATCTAAGAAATTAAAATATGCAATTGAGTCACACTAAGCAAGCAACAAGAATCATCCATAGAACTATAGAAGCAACTAAGCATAACAAGATTGTAATGATATGAAATTGAAATAGTGTTGGACCCCGGAAATTTTTTTCAATTATTACCTATTTATTTGTTTAAATTTTTATTTATTTATTTTATTTATTTATTTTAATTATGATTTGTTTGTTTAGTTATTATCTTAGAATTGGGTTATTAAATTTAGTAAGCATGAATAGGAATTAGGGTTATTAATTAAAGAATGTTATAATTAAGTTGGCTTAAGGAGTTAATGGATAAAGAGACAAAATAGGGTAAAATTGTAAGAACAAGACAAATGAAGGATAAAATGGGAAAAACAAAGATAAAATGTAGTCTTGAATTAGAAGAAGAAAGAAAATCGTGAGAAGAAAGAAAGAAGGAGAGAAAACGTGGAGAAGCTAGGAAAGAAGAAGAAAATTCGTGAAGAAGGATAGAGAAGAAGGAAGAAGAGAAATCAAGCTTGTTAAGGTAAGTTTCATCTCTTCCTCTTGGTTGGGTGGAAACATAAAAGAGATTGGAGAGAGAAATGGGTTAATGTTGGAAGAAAGAACAAGAGAAGAGAAACCCATTTGATTTTTCATGAATTTCTAAACTAGGTTTTAGTTTTCTATCCTAGATATATTATGGGTAAGTTAAGTTTAGGTTCGATTATTTACTTTGGATTATTGAAGCTTTATGAATTTCCATTTGAATATGGGTTGAATGAGAAATTGATTTGTTTTAGGAAACCAAAAAAACCCTATTCAAGAGCAAGAGAGAGGGCACAATTGAGTTGGATTTTGCAAACGAATCAGGTGGCTAATATATTTATAGTTATTGTGTAATTGTGCAAATTCTTGCCTATGTGTGTGTTTATTGATTTGCTTGCATTGGATTTCTTGAAATTGAAATCATTGTGAATGTTTGAAAACGCATGATGAATTATGATTATGTTATGCCTTGAAAAAGGTTATGATATTTGTATAAAAGAAAAGAAGAAAAAGTAAAAGAAGCATGAGATTAGGAAATTGTGTTTGATTGAATTGAGCATGAAATTTTTTTGTGATTTGGCAAGAGAGGAATCCGTTTCGTTAATCACATGCATGTTGACCGATAGCCTTCTTCCAGCTGCCCGCTTTGAGGCCATGAGATCCTTAGAAATCAGACTTGTTTTGTTCATGGAGTAAACTTCAGTTTCTCTGTTTCGTTTCATGGAACTCTCGAGCCATTTGTTTGTGCATTGCATCTTTGAATTGTCAAGCATGATGCCTTTGAATGTTGTGTTAGATGGCTAAGTTTATGTTATGTGTTATGAGTTTTGCACTAATTTGATCAATGTTTGAATTTCTAGAATGAATTGAGAATTCTTGAATTGGTAGCTATACCTATACATATGCTTGAATTATGAACAATTGCTGATGGTTATAAATATATTATCCATTGAACTGTGTAGCTCAACCCATCCTTTTTCCCCTTCTCAGGTGCAAAACAAGACGGTTAGCAATCCTTGCAAGGCATCAGAAACTCCAAGATAGTTAAAGACTTTTGTTCTAAGTTAGTGAACATTTTTGGATAGCTTTATAGGCATATCAAACATGAGCATCTTTGGTATTTTGTTTTAAGTGTGATGTGTATATTGATATATAACTAAAGCTTGTTCAAAAATTTGCTTTGCTTAGCAATGAGAATGAGAATTTGAGGATTTGTTGTGGTTTATGATGATGGTTGTTAAAGAGGAATGGGTATGTGATTGTAAATTATTGTTTGGTTTAGAATAACATATTAGAGATTGGAAAGGTTTTATGGGATTAATTATTTAAAGGGAGATTTAAGAAGAACAAAAGTACTTAGTAGTTGAATTGATATGGAGTGTATGTGTATTTTAGTGTTGAAATGTTGAGTTAGAGTTGCAAGTTAGGAGGTTTCACCGCGGAAAAGTCAGACTCGGCCACAATGAACTTTTCCCAAAAGGTGTTTTCATCTCCTTCTCATAACTTTGCCGCGGCGAAGTTTTCTCGAGAGGTCCTTAGGAATATTTCCTAGTTTTGCCGCAGCGAAACATTTAGTTTGCTGCGGCGAAACGTTATGACCCTCCAAATGGAAAAATCTCTTTTTCAAAGTCTTCACAAAAGTTGTAGATCTAGAAGCCCTCTTCAAAACCGTTCTAAGAAGACCTTAATTTGATCTCTCTAGTGAAAGTTATGCTAACTGTCACAAGATAGGTACAATATGATTGAGGACATAATCAGGTTTGATTCGTTAGGCCATAACTCCATTATCTGATCACCAAATGAAGTGATTATTGAACTAAGAGATTCCTAACTTATTTCTCTATCTCTCCATAAAATTTTGGTACCCATTAGAGTTGATTAAAAAGAGATTGAAGGGGAGAAATTGAGGGAAATGACTAAAAGAGCATGAATTGATTGTTTTACTGAACATACTTTGGTGTTTTAATCATATCTTGATTTCTAGAGCTCTGAATGAGACGATTATTGTTTCAAAATAAACTAGAGACATGGAGTTACAATTTTTCTAAAGAATTAAATTTGTGATTCAGCTATCAGAACTAGTTTTGGCTATAGAGATCCCATGGAAATAACCTCATAGGGTAATACGTTCACGTCTTTTGATATTCTAGATAGTTGGGCTCCGAAAATGGGTTCCAAAAAAGCGGGTCGCACTTATCGATCTCAATGGAGTACAAATTGATTAACATCACGTTCCAAAAGAGACAAATGAACACTCCAACAGTAGACAAGTAGATTGGAAAAAAAACTTTAAACATTTCAATATGGAGAAAATGATGGACTCCGATGTAGACCGTAAAGCAAAAAGGGATCAAACTTTGTCATTTCTAAATTAGTGTTTAATACATTTGAGAAGTAACAATATTTGCCATATATTTTTCTTTACTACATAGTAGATGTACAATTAATTGCAAGTTTAGAAATGAAATTTAATTATTTTTAAAAAATTGAAACTTTCCTAATTTGTTACCATAAATGTTAGTTAAATCTTTGACAAAAAATGATTGGTGAAATACTTGCATTTCTTAAAGTAAAAAGGAAGGGAACTATGATATTTTACTTTGAAACTTTGGAAAAATTTCTGAAATTAGTCTTAAGTTTATTTTTAACACTTTAATACTTGAACTATCATTTCATATTAAATAAAACTAAATGTTAGCATCTTTTGTAACTCACATTAAGTCATCTTCTATAGTATGAAATAAGTGTTATTTTTTGACATATCGAGTATAAATATTTTCAGTTAATTTAAAAAATTAGACCTATCGCAGGAATTGACTCTATTGAATATGTGTGTTCAAATTTGATTGAATTTGAAAGCCTATCAAATAAAGTTTAGAAGTATATTTGGCAACAAAAAATAGATAAGACAACTTAGGGTTAGGGGAAATAAAATAGAACAAGAAGGAAGGCATACGATTTTTTGATGATTGGGATGTTTATTATACAAAACAATGGTAGATTGTAGATTTCATAGTACTTTCTTTGATGCTCAAGATGAATTTAGGGAATCTAGAATACAACTACTAAAGGAAATTATAGAAGAATCTCAAAATATCTACCATTTATGCCTAGTATGTACTGCTTTTCTCTTTCTTTTATTATCCTTTTTTTTACTTTATATGTTATTTTCTTGATTATAATCCTATCATTACAAGTTCCAAATTCATCTACTAGTCTCTAATATAATAATTTGTCATTTTTAGAGAAATGTCAAGAGAAGATTTAAAATTGTCAAAAATTTCAAAATTTTTCGTATCATAATGAGTCTTTTTGCAAAGTGATGCCACTGGTGTGAAAAGTGTCTTCTCTGGTAGGGTTTATTAAGAACCAATTTGAAAATTTTGACATATTGGTAAAGTTAAAACAAGTTCTTTAAATCTTAATGTTGGATGCTCCTCAAGAAAAGGATCTTAGTTATGATTCATTAACAATAGGTGTTTATATTCACAAATCTCAAATCCAACAAGACTTATGTCTTTGTTTAGTATATTATTAGGTTCACAAGACCTATAGAAGTATGATTAGCCAGATTTTTAGATATTCATAAGAGTGATTGACAATTTTTATTGTTTGCCTCAATTACATATTGTATGAAGAAGCTATTTTAGGGTAAAAATAATTATCATATGTCGTATTGGAGCCTTTGAGTATAGTAGTCAAGTTGCATTACGAAGAAAAGCACTTTTCACGTAGTGTAATATATAAGAACCACTTGTTAGAAAACCTATTTCCCTACTTCAATGTACTATAATATAATACTTTTTTTTTTATGAATAACTATATTGTTTTCATACCTTGAGTTCTAAACTTTCTTTATGTGGTTTTATACTTTTGATTAATTTGATTAGAATTGGTATAAGTTTAGAGAAATTTAGATTGTTCAAAGTTACACTTCATTCTTTAGTGAAGTTATGATTTAAATAAAACTCTAAACACTTATTCCTTCCATATTAATATTTTATTTTTATTTTTATTATGTGTGACTTTGTAAAAAGAAGTGAACTCAAGTTTCTATATTCTTCATTACATGCTTTTAATTAAATGCATATGATATTACCACGGAATTACTCATTATTAGTTATTAAATTAGTTTTCTATTTTAGATATGGTTGCATTTCAATATGTTAGATTTTTTAGAAAAATATGGGTAATGGGAGTATACTAGTGGTAAGTCCAAGATAAAAGAATGAAAATGAATTTGACATGGTCAACATAAAGGTGTTAAAGAGTGTTGTCGAGGATACCTGGCGTATGGTCAATTTCATATATTATAGGTATGGTTATGAGTATTTTAATAAAATAAGGGATCTTGAGTTTTCCAATGATAATGGCATGTTGGAGATGCTTCACATAATTAAGGAAATTACTTTTTCACTTGTTCAACTATATTATGACCAAGGTTACAAGGAACCTAACGGTGAAGAAGCAAACTCTAATAATGAGATTCATAATAAGTGTGTTAATAAAGAAGCTATTGATGAGTCATATTTTCTAATTTTTTTCTTACTAAGATGAGAGAATCATTGAGTGATGACATTTCAGATAGTTTCTTAGCTAATGATGAGAAATATTTACACGGAAATAAAGAGAAAATTGGTTAGCGATTATTGTTTGACAATGTTGTTGATGATTACAAGAGTATAAGGAAGCCAAGTTCTCATAAAATTAAAATTGATGTATCAAAAGGTACTTTTCATTATTTGGACATTGATTATGATGACAATAATAAAGAAATAACTACTTCAGTTACTAGTAATGATGAAGCGAGAAAAAGAAGGGGTATGCAACATTTAATTTGAACATCGAAATGAAAAACTTTAAATTTAGTTTGGGGATAAAATTCAAAGATCCTAAGGAGTTTAAAGATTAAATATACAAGTACGATATTGAAGATGTTATGATCTTCAAATATTAAGAAGAAAAGATAGGAAGCCATTTGTGATGTTCATTATCTCACTAAATCTAATGGAGATTTTAAGTTTAAGATATCTTGTTTTGATGAGAATTTTATTATTAGTTTATGTATAAAGACATCAATGTAGGCTGTAGTTATTACTGAGAACTCTTTTCATTATATGTAATCAAATGCATCGACTTTCAAATGGAGAATGTTGATGGTTGTGTGAGTTGATTTTATAAGAAAAAGTGATACTCAAGGAGTTGCCAATAATTAATAAAGTCAATTGTGGGCCTAAATTATGGCCCAAGTTCTAAACCTTTAGCTTTTCCTACCTCTAATTGCAAAGAATGTTAAAAAGGCCAAAAAGAGCAATCAAAAGGGATAAAAATGAAGAGCCAATGAATTTGAACAATTTGAATAAGAAAGGAGATGTAATGTGGTGTCAACATTGTTGGGAAATTGATCACAATAGAAAAAGATACCAAAAGTTAGACAACCTTAAAGAAGATAAACTTCTATCAAGGTTATTAATTTTTTCCTTTAACTTTCCTCTTGTAATTGTGAGTTACATGTTGACTAGGATTTTAGGGTATTGTTATGATATTTGTAAAGAAAAAGAGGCTGACTTAGCACATTGTGAAATATAATCTAAGTTGAGAGTTCTAAGGTTGGAATTCTTCTTTAAAATCTACAAAAGGATAGGAAAGCCTCTAATTTTAGCTCCAAAATCATTTGAGCTCCAAAATCATAATATTACTATAACTTATGCCTCTAATTTGTCAGATAGTGGTGCACCTTAATCATCTCAACCCATAACTACATCAAAATAAAAAACAACTCAATAATCTCAGTCTTCCAATCTATTTACAACTAATCATCATCATATCCTTTTAATCTATTAACAATAAATGCTAATTAAATTCCAAGATAAAGGATAAAAATGAGCAATTGAAGGTCAATTATCAATGTTATGATGCGTACTATGTAATTAGAGAATTTTGTAATTTTCACTTTTATTAGATATATAATGGATATTTAGAATTATGAAAATTATTTTAGTGTGCAATTTTGACCTTTTGGAGTTTGATACTTGATGTTGGCATGTCAAAATTTAACTTTCTGATGCACACCATTTTGAGTGGTAATGATCATAACAATCATTATTTTGGTTTTAAACAGAAACTAAAATCACAATATAACCTTGCAAAGTTCAAATATAAGTCATTATTTAGATTAGAAAATATTATAAAAATATATAAGCATTTAAATTGAACATATATTTTCTCCGTAATAAACTTCAAGCAATTAAAAGATAAAAAATATCTTTAACTTATAATGGCTTAGTAGTCCATTCTTTAAATTCTTTACTTTCATAAAGTAAAATTTCAAATTCTAAATTCTCTCTTTCATGAACAATAATTGTTAACGAACTTATCCCTTTGCTTCTTCGTCTTCTTTTTCATCATTGTAATTTCATATGCAACATCTGTTAACATTTTGACTTTCTCACATATTTCATCTTGCAATGTTTTCATTATGTCATGCAATGCTTGTTCATGTAAATATTTATCCTTCAAAATCCTTTTAAAAAATTTTCACCCTTTACTATGATTTTGCAATTCACAACTTTTTCTCATCCACTATAGTTAATATGTATCTATTCTAAAAAATCATAATCATGTGTTCTCCACCCACTAAATCTTAAGAATTTTTATCCAAAATGCATAATAGTCTATAATGTATATGCACTAGCATGATTGTCATTCTTATACACTCAATCTTCTTTGAATACTTTACTTGCACATCAAAAAGTTTACAAAATATTTTAGGTAACCTCATTGCTTGACCTCATTTATTTTTTTAAAACATACATGATTTCATCATTAATAAATTTAAATCATATTTAAGATACTATATTCATCATATATTATGGAAATGAGCACGATATTGCTAAAACTTAGATTACTTTCTTTATAGTTTAAAGAGTGTTTGTTTCTCTACTGTAAATAATTTCAATGAATATAGACACTCCTTTAAAGTAAAATCAACTAAATTATAAAGCACAAGCATAATTCATATTGTTGCTACCTCAAAAAAATTAATGTTGATGACACTATAAAGCATAACTTGGTACTTATTAGCCCTTCCAATACATAAACAAATTTGTTAGCAGTTGCAAACATTAACATATTTCATAACTTGATATTTATTTTCCATTCTAATACATAAACAAATTTATTAACAGCTGCAAACATTAGGATGCTTTATTACTAATAACTTCTCTCATAAAGTATCAAGACTTCATACTAAAACTAAAAGTTTTTGTAGGTCTTGTGGTAACTAGTTTGTCAGGAAATATACGTACCCATAATTTTCTACCGTGGCACACATTGCGTATAATTGCCCGACGTCCCGCCTCTATTTTTATAGAGGTAATCCAAAAGGTTCAATTGCCTACAGAGTATATTTACTGAAATAGATATGATTACCTCGATAAGATATTCCTTTCAGTCTTCCGGGACGATACTGACTTTTTGTATTTGAAAAATGTTTCAGGCGGGATATTTGAAGTAGATGGTGATTGATAGAGTAATACTTTATCATAATTTCCAGTATGAATATTGCGTCTAATATGAAACATGTGATTGGTAGTAAAACAACAATTCCCATGTCAAAGTCTAATTCGCTCTTCATAAATTTCTTGAAATATTTTTTTATGAAGTTTTGTTATAACATCTATAACCGCTTCCAGTTTAGGTGGATATCTCGGCAAATAGACATCTATAATAATTATTTATCAACTCCCTGAACAGTAATATAAGAATCAGTATTGAACATCCCCCCTGTAATTATACATACTCTCATAGCAATAACATATTTGGATTCATGCATTTGTTAATATAATCTCACTAACGAAGGAACCATTTTCATGGTTATTGTGCCAACTGTCGATCAAAATCAGATCCGCCTATCTAGGACTTGATCTTGGTACTAGTCTATAACGATCAAACACAGTGTACTCATTAATTAGCAATATTAGATGAAGAAATTGAATGAGAATAAATACCAAAAAAAACAAAGTTTCTCTAAAGTTATATATTAAAATATCAAAAAATTTTAAATAAGAAAAAAAAGTTGGTACTATCATCTTTGGAAATTGACTAGCAAGATCTAAATTTTATATACTTTCATTGTCGGTTTGCCATGACTGCTTTATTTCAGCATATGAAATTTATGATTTTGTTCACATTTAACCCAACATAAAGTTTCTTCTTAAGTACATTGAAAAATATAAATTTATAACATCTTGATCTCACATACGTCAACCCTGAGAATTGGAGAGTGCGGATGTAATAACAAAAAGCTGTTTTTAAGATGGATAAGATTCTCAAAGACAATGTCGTCAATTTATATTAGGGACAACTGGTGCTGGTGCCTTATTCTTGATGTCTAGTTGGTTTTGGAATAAATGGTTATACAAGGACTTCCTTCTTCCCGTATATGTAGCATTACATTACATTAGCATGCATAAGAAAAAAAAGAAAATAATAGACATGACTTAGGTGAAGCTGTGGCGTATAATCATTAAGATGAAGCAGTCCAAAGGCCACACTCCATCATGATGAGCCCACGATGCTTATTTATATTTATATTAATAAGACGCCTGCGTTATTGATTTGCTACACTCAGTGAGTTAATGACACGACGTGACACACATGTTGCTGTTAAATGCGACCCCAAGACATGCAACTAGCCTAGCCTAGCCTGGCCTAATTAAAATAACAAAAATAGGTGTAAATTAAATTGATGAGAATAGATTAAAGTAAGTAAATGTAAAGCAAGCAGACAAAAAAGGAAGCTGTGTACGCGGATGGAGATGGTTAACTAAGAAACAAGGTATTGGTCATTTAATATTATTATGTAAAAAAATAAAAATGGAAGCCAAATTAAGCAGCACTTTATGAGTTGATGCTTCTAATAGAAAGTTCACGTTATTTTAAATATAAAAATAATCTCATGTTATAACTCTATACTCGATTCTTAAACGGAACCTAATTTCGGTTGGCACATTCTTGCTCTTGGTGTAGAGAGACATCAAATTACTGAGAGTTTTGAGTATGAGAAACAAGCCTCAGAACATAATTGATCACAAACATTACAAACTGTATGTTTTTTTGCCTTAAAAAAAGTAATAATTTGGCTGCCTGTCATCTCATCTAATAAAGACTCTGTTTATTGAAGAAAGACACATGCAGAAATGGCGGAGAGAGGATCGAACAATCGATGTTTTCCCTGAAAACAAAATCCAAAAACTGTCTGGCAAGGTAGGTGATATGTAAGGGTAATGCTAATGCTGACGCAACTACAAATAAAAATGCTTTCATCTGATAATGCTGATCAAAACCAAACCCATTCCATCCCCACTATCCACCGCCGACGTCACCAAACATCAAGGTGTTTCATTTTAGAATAAAATAAAAACACATCTCAATTCGCAACGCAAATGCTAATGAATATTCTTTTATTTCTCTCACACTTACTCTATAAGTAGTTACCCTGCAAAGTAAATGCCCAAATTACATCACCTCTCTGTCTTGTATTCACACTCCCCTCGCTTCTGTCCTCCATTCATTTGATAACAACACACGGACACACATTTACAACACGCCAACTACTTGCTTGCTTCAATCCAACTAGCTAACAAATACTCCACCGTCACTTTTTGTGTTTTTTAGCAAGGGGAGATCTCTCTCTCTCTCTCCCTGCTCACCATCTTTCGATTAGCTAAGTAAGTGTACGTAGCTTCTTATTATTCTCTGGTATCAAGAAGGAGCTGAGATTTATTAAAAAAAAAAAAAAAAAGCAAGAGATTCATTGTCTATCACAGGCTTGCCTCGGAAATCACCATCCGCTCCAGTAAAAACGAATTTCAAGGTCAGGTTTCTTGGTGTTTTTCCAATCTGGGGTTTTCTTCAGATTTTGAAATTTCACGTCTCTCACGATTTGTCTCCTTCTGTTTCCACTTAAGATAACATAGAGATAGATAGAGGTTAGAGAGGGAGACCCGCACAGCTATAGTGTAGAAACCCAAAAGCAAGACGATTCTCTTGTTATCTTTCTTACCTCTTTTCGGTTTACGCGCTGACGAATATCTGTTTGTTTTTTTGTGCAATGTGTCTGCAGATTCTTTCCCCAAGCACCTACGACACTCCATTCATTACCCAGATGGTGAAATGCTCTTCTATACACGTTTTGATTTCTTCTTTTGTCTTTGCTGCTCATTAAGAACATCACCCCAACCGACGCTTTCGTACCCTTTCCAGTCTGCAAGTCACCTTTTTTGATGATGGGTATCGGTTTTCTGCTTGATAACAACATTCTGAATTGGAAAGTTGGCGCTTCTAAGGAAATTCATGGCTTACCCATTCTCGAGCTGGCTTCAATTTGTGTCAATTTAACACTTTTCATTGTCTTTCTCTTCATCATATCTGCGAGGCAGATTTTTGTTTGTGTTGGTCGTATTAGACTCCTTAAGGACGATAGTTCGGTTGCCAATTCAAACTCAATTAGACCTTCTAGTGTTGAAGGGGAGATTCGTGATGTCGTTGTCGGTGTAGGCTTTAAGTTATCCCTGCTTTGTTGCTTCTATGTCCTGGTTTTGCAGTTTGGTATATTGGGGTATGACGGGGTTGCTTTGATCAGGGATGTTGTAAATGGGAAAACTGTGGATTGGTCCATAATTGGTTTGCCTGCTGCACAGGGTTTAGCTTGGTTTGTGTTAAGCTTCTCTGCCCTTCATTGTAAATTTAAGGCCTCTGAGAAATTTCCACTTTTGTTGAGGGTATGGTGGTTTTTCTCATTTGTGATTTGTTTGTGTACCCTGTACGTAGATGGTAGAAGTTTTCTAGTAGAAGGATCAGAGCATTTGAATTCTCATGTTGTGGAGAATCTGGCTTCAACTCCAGCTCTTGCTTTTCTCTGTTTTGTTGCAATTACAGGTGTTACTGGTATACAGCTCTCTAGAAACTCCGATCTTCAAGAGCCATTGCTACCTGAAGAAGAGACAGCCTGTCTTAAGGTCACTCCTTACTGTGAGGCTGGCTTGTTTAGTTTGGCCACGCTTTCGTGGTTAAATCCACTTCTTTCAATTGGTGCAAAGAGACCGCTTGAGCTCAAGGACATTCCTCTTCTTGCACCAAAAGATCGAGCCAAGACCAATTATAAATTTTTGAATTCAAATTGGGAGAAGTTGAAGGCTGAGGATCCTTCAAAGCAGCCTTCTTTGGCCTGGGCTGTACTCAAATCATTTTGGAAGGAAGCGGCATGCAATGCTGTTTTTGCATTGGTGAACACTCTCGTCTCATATGTTGGTCCCTACATGATTAGCTACTTTGTTGAATATCTCGGGGGAAAGGAGACTTTTCCTCATGAGGGCTATATTCTAGCTGGGATATTCTTCTCAGCCAAGCTTGTAGAGACCGTAACTACCAGGCAGTGGTATCTTGGAGTTGACATTTTGGGCATGCATGTAAGATCGGCTCTAACGGCAATGGTGTACAGAAAGGGGCTTAGGCTGTCAAGTTTGGCCAAGCAAAGTCACACTAGTGGAGAAATTGTTAATTACATGGCAGTGGATGTTCAGAGAGTAGGGGATTACTCTTGGTATCTCCACGATATATGGATGCTCCCTCTGCAAATCATCCTTGCCCTTGCAATTTTGTATAAAAATGTTGGTATTGCTTCTGTTGCAACTTTGATAGCCACCATCTTTTCTATTGTTGTCACTATTCCTTTAGCTAAGATACAAGAAGATTTTCAAGATAAATTAATGGCTGCCAAGGATGAAAGGATGAGGAAAACTTCTGAATGTCTGAGGAATATGAGAATTCTGAAGCTGCAAGCTTGGGAGGATAGGTACCGAGCGAAATTGGAAGAGATGCGAGGTGTAGAGTTCAAATATCTTCGTAAAGCCCTTTACTCACAAGCTTTCATTACATTCATATTCTGGAGTTCCCCAATATTTGTTTCAGCTGTTACGTTTGGTACTTCAATATTGTTGGGTGGTCAACTAACAGCTGGAGGAGTCCTTTCTGCTCTGGCCACTTTCAGAATCTTACAAGAACCTCTCAGAAACTTCCCAGACTTGGTATCAATGATGGCGCAGACAAAAGTTTCTCTTGATCGAATATCAGGATTCCTGCAGGAGGATGACTTACAGGAAGATGCAACTATTGTTCTGCCCCGAGGCATGACAAATGTGGCTGTAGAGATTCAAGATGGAGACTTCTGCTGGGACCATTCTTCTTCAAGACCCACGTTGTCAGGTATACAGATGAAGGTGCAGAGAGGAATGCGGGTAGCTGTTTGTGGCATGGTTGGCTCCGGCAAGTCAAGCTTTCTCTCTTGTATTCTTGGGGAAATTCCTAAAATCTCTGGCGAAGTAAGTCAGTCCACATGGGTCTTTATTTTTCTATAGTTTCTGACTAACATGATTTCTGTTGATTATAGTGCTTTCTACTTTTGCCTTACTGAATGTTACGTATTTTAATTTTAATAATAATTCAGGTGAGAATATGTGGAACTGCTGCTTATGTCTCCCAATCAGCATGGATTCAATCCGGAAATATTGAGGAAAATATTCTTTTTGGAAGCCCAATGGATAAAGCCAAATACAAGAGCGTTATCCATGCGTGTTCACTGAAAAAAGATTTGGAGCTTTTCTCTCATGGTGATCAGACCATCATTGGTGAAAGAGGTATAAATTTGAGTGGTGGTCAGAAACAGCGTGTGCAGCTTGCAAGGGCACTTTATCAAGATGCAGATATTTACTTACTTGATGATCCTTTTAGTGCGGTTGACGCACAAACTGGTTCGGAGTTGTTCAAGGTAAGGTTTTCCTGTGTTACGTGTTACTTCTTTTCATATTAATGCAAATTTTAAACATATGGCACGGAAATGCAGGAATATATATTGACAGCACTAGGAAGTAAGACAGTGATTTTTGTGACCCATCAAGTTGAATTTCTTCCAGCTGCTGATTTAATACTGGTATGGTATTGTTTTATGCTTCACTTTGAATATTCCCGCGACAGGAATTCTGTGACTTACATCTGATTGGTTAGTTTTTCTTTATTCAGCAACCATGGACTTATTCTATTGTTCGTCTGCCGACCAGCTTTATAATTGCATGCGTATTCATTTGCATGGACAAATGAATCTTTAAAATTGTGATTCACTACTTTTTCCATTCCTTTTCTATCTTGTCGGCTTTTGCACTGACTGTTTGTTTTTATCGTTAGTTTTATCAATGATACATATTGCACATTATTCTTTTCATATATTTTTCCACTCATTCATACTTATAAAATTGTTATTGCCTGATTTTACAGGTTTGTAAGTGTATCCATGTAGTCGGAAAATAACATTGACATATGAGAAAAAAGAACTGGAAGCTGTTACTTCTCAATGAGTAGGTTAAGATCAGGCTAGTGATTGACCAGAATCAAGGCATTTTATTTGAAACAATGGCTATCATCTCAAATACAACAATACACCTAATAATTAAAAGGCTGCGTGACAAAAGTTACCTCATAAGTACCAACAAGGAATAAAAGGACGCGGATATTAATGATGTAAGAAACTTTAATGCACAAATAGTGCCTCATTACTTGGCATAAATGCTCATATGTAGAAGTCTTATGGGACATTCTTGAATTATGTTAAGCTGTTAAGCTCTTGTTCTTTTTAATAATTAGTTGTGCTTTAAATTGTTTCTCATTTTGAGCTTCAACTAATGTTTGCATAAACATTTGACAGATCAAGGAAAATTACTTTGCATGATTTGATAACTCATTATTACTACTGAAGCATGATTTGACATCTTTCTAAAAACAATGCGATATTCTCAGTAATTATTCTAGGGTAACTAGAAACTCATCTTGGTTGTTCAATTTCTGTTGGTCTTATTTATTGAATGGATAGATTTGGATGGATCAGAATAGGCACAGAGTAATGGAAATAGGTGATTTGATAATATTCACATTCTTGGTGTAGAGAGACATCACGTTATGGGTTGGTATCAAGTCACTTGTTCCTATTACTCTGTGCCTATTCTGATCCATCAAAATCTATCCATTCAATCAATAAGACTCACAGAAATTGAATAACCGGGATGAGTCGGGGAATAGAGGGAACAGCCGATTTGTTCCCTATTTCTAGTTACCCTAGAATAATTACTGAGAATATCGCGTTGTTTTTAGAAAGATATCAAATCATGCTTCAGTAGTAATAATGAGTTATTCAGTTACTCATTATCACTACTCTAATTCCAAGAAAATTACTTTGCAGAATATCGCATTGTTTTTAGAAAGATATCAAATCATGCTTCAGTAGTAATAATGAGTTATCTTATGCAACTTTTAAAAGCCCACACAATACAGTCTACTTCTGTTTAATTTTTTGGTGGACACCGGCTAGGTACTGAAAAGCATCAGTCTTAGAGTCTCATCTATAGATTTCTTATGCTAATTTTTACTGAAACAATGCTTGTCTTCTGTTTTCAGGTTCTAAGAGAAGGTCGCATCATACAGGCTGGCAAATATGATGATCTTTTACAAGCAGGAACTGATTTTAAGACTTTAGTATCAGCTCATGAAGAGGCAATTGGAGCTATGGACATTCCAAATCTCTCTTCAGAAGATTCAGATGAGACTTTATCATTGGAGGGGCCACTTCAAATGAACAAAAAGTGTGATATGGTTGTATGTATTGACAGTTTTACAAAGGATGTGCAAGAGAGTGTATCAACTGCAGACCAGAAAGCAAGCAAAGAGAAAAAGAAAGTGAAACGCTCAAGGAAAAAGCAGCTGGTTCAGGAGGAAGAAAGGGTGAGAGGGCGAGTCAGCATGAAGGTTTACTTATCTTATATGGCTGCAGCATACAAAGGCTTATTGATTCCATTTATAATCATTGCGCAAACACTATTTCAGTTTCTTCAAATAGCTAGTAATTGGTGGATGGCTTGGGCAAATCCCCAAACAGAAGGGGGTCAACCTAGAGTGAATCCTATGGTCCTTCTTGGTGTTTATATGGCACTTGCTTTTGGGAGCTCGTGGTTTATATTTATGCGGGCTGTCCTAGTTGCTACATTTGGTTTGGCAGCTGCTCAGAAATTGTTTTTGAGAATGCTCAATAGTGTGTTTCGAGCACCCATGTCTTTCTTTGACTCAACTCCAGCTGGACGTATCTTGAATCGTGTAAGTTCATAGTGCTCCGTTGCATAGTACATTATCCAATCCTGCTATGGTTGACCAATGTCTACTTTCAATTTCTTTTGCTCCATTCTTGGATTTGTCTTCGTTTTGGGTTACACTAATTATCCAAGACCCTGCAGGTTTCTATCGATCAAAGTGTTGTGGATCTTGATATTCCTTTTAGACTTGGTGGTTTTGCTTCAACAACAATACAACTTCTTGGAATTGTTGGTGTAATGACCAAAGTGACTTGGCAGGTTTTGCTTCTTGTAGTTCCGATGGCAGTTGCTTGCTTGTGGATGCAGGTAATTAATTGACGAGGAACTTACACAAGGAACTTACTGTGTTCAGTTCTATGGGTTCAATCTATAAACACAGAAAAATTAAATATCATTGTTGTATATCATTTGAGTTGTTTCAGTTACTCATACATACTGTACTTGCTTGTCGTTGTTAGCTTAGTGTTTCCTTGTGCCTCTTTTGAGGAAAATCATGCAAGTGTAATGATCTTGTGGTTCAGTAATCTTCCTAATTTTGGGTCACATTTAGTTTTCCAAATACCCTAGAAATCTGTGGCCCTCCGATGCTCAATTGGGGCACCTCTACAGCTTGTACTCATTTAAGGATAATCATCTTTTGTTGTGGTTAAAGCTGTAGTCACCTTTGGAGGCTTATATACACCAGTCAGTCCATGTTCCTCTTCCCCTCCTTCCCACTGACAGTGTATTGATTATCAATCCTTTGATGAATTTGATTCAAGATTCCACTACCAGTTAAGCGTAAAATCTTAGAAGAATTTTAGATTTTTCTTCAATTCATGAAGCACATGCTCTTGATATAGTATGCTGAATGCAGAAATATTACATGGCTTCATCAAGGGAACTGGTTCGCATTGTTAGCATTCAAAAATCTCCTATTATTCATCTTTTTGGAGAGTCAATTGCTGGAGCAGCCACTATCAGAGGCTTTGGCCAAGAGAAAAGGTTCATGAAGAGGAATCTTTATCTTCTAGATTGTTTTGCTCGTCCATTCTTCTGTAGCCTTGCAGCTATTGAATGGCTTTGCCTACGCATGGAATTGCTCTCAACAATCGTTTTTGCTTTCTGCATGATTTTACTTGTAAGCTTTCCTCATGGAAGTATTGATCCAAGTAAGCATATCAATTCTGCTCGCCCAAAATATCTGTCCTTTAGTTGAGTATTGGTTCTGAAGTTCAAATATATTAAAAAAATTTGGAAATTGACTTGAGATGAAATAATGAAATCAATTTTTGTGTTTTACTCTTCCACTAATCACATGTATGTTTGGTATAGGCATGGCGGGCCTTGCTGTCACCTATGGCCTTAATTTAAATGCACGTCTATCAAGGTGGATACTTAGCTTTTGCAAACTTGAAAACAAAATTATCTCCATAGAAAGGATCTATCAATACAGCCGAATTCCAGGTGAAGCTCCTCCGGTTATTGAGGATTGTCGCCCTCCACCCTCATGGCCAGAGAATGGGACAATTGATCTGATTGATTTGAAGGTATGTGATATCTTTTCTGCCTTTCATGACTACTCATTCTACCTTGATAAACTATCAAAATTCTTTGACTTCATTCTTGTCCATGCCATTGGTTTGTTCTAGTTTTCAGCTGCTGATTTCTAGAAAATGTTTGGATTATATGTTTTTGGTGAAAAACAAACATAAAATTAAAATGTTTCTGTGGAAGTTTGGGACATTTTTGTATTATTTGGGAAATGATGCATCAAAGGGTATCAAAAAGAAGATGAGAAAAAAAATATAGGAAAGAATCATCCTCTGGGAGTAAATTTCAGCTCTCTTTTGAATGTGATAAAAATTTTTAGTGCTTGTTTCTGTTGTTACAGTGCTTGCTGTCTTAGGTTTTCTTTCTGTATTTATGGTTGGTAAACAAATAGAATAACGACTAATTTTGGTGGCTACTAACTGCAACAATCTTTTAGAGGAATGCTGATTCTTATTTTACCTATGAAGGTTCGCTATGCTGATAATCTACCAACTGTGCTTCATGGGATATCATGCTCCTTCCCTGGTGGAAAGAAGATTGGAATTGTTGGTCGAACTGGGAGTGGCAAGTCCACATTGATCCAAGCATTGTTCAGGTTAATTGAGCCAGCTTGTGGAAGAATCATTATAGACAACATTGATGTCACAAAAATTGGTCTTCATGATCTCCGTAGCCGCTTGAGTATCATACCGCAAGATCCTACCTTGTTTGAGGGGACCATCAGAGGCAATCTTGATCCCCTTGAAGAGCACTTGGATCAAGAAATTTGGCAGGTGGATCCGAACTTCCTTACCCATTAGATTTTGTTTGTATATACTGGACTTTGCAATACTCCCGAAGGAGAGGAGTGTGTTTAAAGTAAACCATCATATACGTATAAAATTTGAGAGTTATACAAACTAGCCAAACAAGCAAGCTGCTCCTGCCTATTGCTAGGAATGGACTCTGTCATGTTCTATTTCAGAGTTAAGAGTTCTGTACATTCTCCTTTTCAACTTGGTATTAGTATTTTTGGTATTAGGAACTTCATTTTATCTTTGGGGCTAATATTGTCAAATTTTCTTAGCAATGTTGGATTTTGAAGTTGTTTTAATGTAAAGTCTGAATAACTTTGAAAGCTGCTTAGTAAATTAATGTTGCAGTATATCAAAGGGATCAAATAGGAAATGATACTCTGGTAATTAAGAATTTTCTGTGTGGAACAGGCTCTCGAGAAATCTCAGCTTGGGGAGATAGTCAGACAAAAGGATCAGAAGCTTGACACACGAGGTATGTAGCAGCAGACTTCAAATAGCATCAGCTTTTTCAGTTGATGTATGACCAGGAAGTTTATGTTATGTGTGACCAATAGATTTGTGATGATTAGATGTAACTATTTGTAGTGCTTGAAAATGGAGATAACTGGAGTGTAGGACAACGGCAACTTGTTTCTCTGGGACGGGCTTTACTTAAGCAGGCAAGAATACTGGTACTGGATGAGGCAACGGCATCAGTGGATACTGCTACTGATAATCTCATTCAGAAGATTATCCGGACAGAGTTTAAAGACTGCACTGTTTGTACAATTGCGCATCGGATCCCAACAGTTATCGACAGTGACCTTGTTTTGGTCCTCAGTGATGGTGCGTACCTCTTTTCAAACTAGGTATCCAGTGTATTACATAATACAGTTGCATATCGGCAATACATCAATCCTATTGTTTTACTTTTTATAGCTGAACTCTTTGCAAACTCAGTTTTCTCCTTAGCCTGACAAATATGTTGAAAGGAAAGTAGAGAAAGTGGTGTTTTAGTAATCGTGCGGTGGTTCCATGATTCATTGTTCTTCTAAAGTAGGCATATTAGATGATAATTTGAACTTTTATCTCATTTTGCAGGACGGGTAGCAGAGTTTGACACTCCGGCGCGGTTGTTAGAAGATAAATCATCTATGTTTCTGAAGCTGGTGAGTGAGTACTCGTCAAGGTCAAGTGGCATACCAGATTTTTAAATTACGAATGTATGCCAACCAACCTCCAGTTGAGAGACAGGGAGGCCAATTTGAAGTGGCTGTGGGTACTGCCTACTGCCGCACTGGGCAAAAGCAATCTGGACGTTCAAGTGTGTCTGCTGCAAAACCGTAAATGCAGGGTTGTTGAAGGTTTTGAAATATAAGCTGGTTGCATGTTTGCATTGCAACAGATGGTAATAGATGGTAACAGAAGAATAAGGTAGTGATTTGGCGAGATCAATAAGGAAATTTTTTGTTGGGATGGATGGAGGCAATATCGGTTGGAACTCAACTGATGTGCAAATAAAAATGTAGTGTACAGACAGACAGATAGACATTAGATGGATGGATGGATAGATTTAGGTAGGCCTTGTTTTCCTTTTAACCTTTTTGCAGAAATCTAATCTGTAGAGCAGTACCCTACTTATACTCTATCTCTATATACACGTGCCGGTAATCATCTAGCTAGTCTTCTTCTGTGCCATGCCATGTCCAAATTGGGTTTAAGTAACATCCATGTCCCTAACACTACTTGTTCTTTTAAATTACTACAGCTGGTGCTTTTTACCCTTAAAATAAGCCCACAAAGTTGTGCAGTTGCCAGCCTTGTTCAAGACCCTAAAAAAAAAAAGGAAAAAAATAAATCAGAACCGAAATAATATTAATATATAAATCAAGCTTAGGGTTATATTTGTAAAATAAACAATATTATCCTTGAATACCCTTTGGCGTTGGTATGGATTCCTCACTGACAGCAGGGGACTATTTGCAGTGTGGTTTTTTTTTTTTTTTTAAAAAGAAAGGTGGTCAATAGATCAAGTATTTACAAAAGTTCCCTAAATGTAGGGATGTCAATTACGGCCCGGCCCGGGCCGGCCCGCCGGGCCCATGGGCCGGTCCACGGGGTTTGGCCCGGGTTGACCCGCCCCTGGGCCTCGTCACGGGTAAAAAA
>JAOSBN010000004.1:22559797-22575386 GCA_027563595.1 Erythroxylum suave | reverse complement strand
TTCACAACAATATAGTTAAATATGAACAAACTACTCCCCTTTGAAACCCATTGAACTCAAGCCATTGCTACATCTTCAAGGGGAAATGGTACTTAGCCAAGCATTGCTTCGGGAGAACTCACAATATGAAATCCACCAAGAGCACCCATGGCAGCAGCAGTAGATAATGAATATGGCGATAGAGAAATGAAAAGAAGTGATTGACGATGGTTAAGTGGAGAGGAAGAGTTGTGAGTGTGTGCGCCTTTTTTGTCTCTCTTATCTTCCAACCCCTTTTCTTTTATCAGCTATATCCTAATTCGGTAGGTTTTTAATCGAAGGATGCTGGGTTCTTTGCCGCGGCGAAAGAATTAATCTTCACCGCGATGAACTTTTCCCAAAAGTTCATTCTGGATTCTGTGTGTTTCGTCGCGACAAACTTCCTGTTGAGCCTCATTCTCTCGTTGACTTCACTTCAGCCTTCTTTCCACATCTTCTTCTTGATTTCCTTTTATTTAAGTCTCCTACAATTAAAAAAAATGGTAGTTTGTAGTATCACTTGTTCTCAGAAAATTAATTAGTGCAATGAATACTAATTTGTAACAATTTTCACCTTCAAACTACATAAAATAAAAGCAAACACTCAAGAATCAATTTAAGCATAAAGGCTAGAGATAGGAGTCAAAAAATATAGCAAAAGTTGTGAAAATGTCGCCAATTTATGTAATAAACTTAGGCTCAATCATCTACCACTAGTCACCATCTTTCTAAGAACGGCACACATTAACAAATCATAAGAGAAAAAGTACATTGACTTGGTTTCTCGATTTAAGACTTCAACTGCCCATTAGTTTGGGAATGGTAAGTAGTAGAAACTTTGTCGGTGTGTGATATTTTTTGAACATTGCTTATACACCCTATTACAGAAGTGGGTTCCTCTGTCACTAACAATGGCTTTCAGTATCCCAAACCTAGAAAGAATGTTAGCTTTAATAAAATTTGTAACAACCTTTACATCATTACTCCTGGTGGCTTTGGTTTCCACCCATTTAGAAACATATTCCATCGCAAGCAATATATAAATAAGGCCAACAAACAAAAGGAAAGGTCCCATAAAGTCAATGCCCTAAACATCAAAATTTTCATAAAAAAGCAAAGGAGTTAGTGACAGTTGATCTTTACAAGACAGGTTACCTGACCACTAGCATCTACCACAAGATTTGCAGAAGGTATATGCATCTTTAAACAATGTTGGCTAGTAGAAGCCACTCTCCAAAACTTTATGAGCTGTCCTTTTCACTCCAAAATGTGCTATGCATATATATGAATGGCAGAAGGCTAAGATTGATGACGATTCATTTTATGATACACCCCTCCTAACAAATTGATCTGTGCAATGCCTCCAAAGATACAAGTCATCCCATATGTAATGCTTCACTTCATTCCATAGATTATCCCTCTAAGCCTTTGACAAACCGACAGGTAACTCATTAGTAACTAAAATATTGACAATGTCTGTGTAATATGGTGGTGTTTCATGCAGAAAATAATTTCTCATTCGGAAAGATTTCTTACAAGGGGATATCATCTTCTTCTTTTATCATACAGCTGAGATGGTCCGCCACCACGTTTTCCACCCCCTTCTTATCTCGGATCTCTAAGTCAAATTCCTAAAGGAGGAGAATCCATTTAATCAGCCTTGATTTTGCTTCTTTCTTTATGAGCAAATATTATAAAGCTGTATGTTTAGAATAAATAATCACTTTAGCATTAAGCAAAAATGATCGAAATTTTTCCAAAGGAAAAACCACATATAATAGTTATTTTTTAGTAGTGGAATAATTCAACTGAGCTGATTTTAGAGTCTTTGAAGCTTAATAGATGGCATGTAAAGCTTATCCCACTCTTTGTCCAAGACCCCTATTGTATAATCGCTTTCATCACACATGATCTCGAATAGGTGGTTCCAATCTAGTAGTTAAATCACCAATGGGGATGTTAGAAGCTCCTTAAGTTTATTGAATGCTTCCTTGCACTTCTTATCAAACTCAACGGAGACATCTTGCTATAGAAGCTTGCATAGTGGTGCAACTATCTTTGAAAAGTTCTTAATGAACCTTCGATAAAAACCTATATACCCAAGGAAAGAATGCACTTCCCTTATAGTAAAAGGGTAAGGTAAAGAAGAAATAAGATCAACTTTAGACTTGTCTACTTCAATACCCCTAGGAGATATCTCATGGCCTAAAAATATACATTGATCCACCATAAAATGATATTTTTCCCAATTCAACACAAGGTTAGTTTTTATACATCCTTCCAAGACAATGGCAAGATTCTCAATACATTCATCAAAAGAAGATCCATACACACTAAAATCATCTATGAATACCCTAATAATTTTCTCAAGATATTTGACAAATGCTTAAAATACACTTTTGGAACATGGTGGGTACATTACATAATTTGAATGGCATCCTTTGGTAGGTAAACGTACCAAATGGGTATGTAAATGTGGTCTTCTCCAGATCTTTCGACACAATCACAATCTGAAGATAACATGAAAAGCCATCTAAAAAGAAATAATAGTTATAGCCAACCAATCTCTCAAGCATATGATTAATAAAAGGAAGGAGAAAGTGGTCTTTACAAGTAGTAAAATTTAAGTATCTATAATCAATACATACTCGGCGCCTGATTTGCACTCAGGTGGGAACAAACTTACCTTCTTGGTTTGTCGCAACAGTGGCTCCAGATTTCTTTGGAACCACTTGGATAGGACTTGCCCACTTACTATTGGATATTAAGTAGATCACCCCAACATCAAAAAGCTTCAACACCTCCTTCTTCATAACTTCTACCATTAGAGGTTTCAGTTTATGCTGAGCTTGCCTTGTAGCTTTTGCATCCTCCTTCAACAAAATGCAACGTATGTGTATGGAAGGGGTTATCCCTTGGATATCTGTGATAGTCCACCCGATGGTCTTTTTATAATCTCTCAGCATTCAAAACAACTTCTCCTCTTAATTTAAAGTCGACTCTGCTGAAATGATAACTGGAGAGTCTGTTTACCTCCTAAATAGGCATACTTCAGGTATGTAGTGAGTGGCTTCAATTCCAATTCTGGTGCCTACACATCAGAAGGTAACAACTTCTAGTAAGCTTCAGGTAGTTGTATAGAAGCCAAATCATACCTTTTTGGAGAGTTTTCTAATGATTCCAAATCAGTTGTCATTTCCATAAGCTCTTCTCTCATCTCAACATCAGTGTTGGCTTCTACATCCATATCCTTAGTTAAAACCATTTCCAAATGATCCTCACAACTTAATTTAAACGTTTCCTGTACCAAAGGATCAACAAGATCAACAAAAAAACAATGATCGCCAGGAGGATGTTTCATGGCATCAAAATACTAAAATGAATCACTTCCCCATCAAATTCCATTTTGAGGGTTCCCTCACGAACATCTATCTTACTTTGAGTCATATTAAGAAATGGTCTCCCAACAAGATAGGTATCAGATTACATAAGGTGTCATCATTCATATCCATAACATAGAAATATGTAGGAAATGCTAAGTTATTGACCTGCACCAAAACATCCTCAACCACACCATCAAGATAAACATTAGTATGATCAGTTAGTTGTATGATTACACTTGTTTCTTTTAATGGATCCAAATTCAAAGAAGCATAAATTGAGCAAGGCATCACATGCATCACATTAATATAAGCACCCAAATCTAACATAGCTATATTGATCACAGTATTGCCAAATTTACAAGGAATGGTAAACATACCTAGATCCCATCAATTTGGAGGGACATTTTGGAGGCCTTTTCTTTGTAAATATCACAGAAACATTCTTACCCATCATCACTTTCTCATCACCCCTCAATTTATTCTTATATGTAAACAATTCTTTGAGGAATTTGACATACCTTTGTACTTGCTTAATGGCCTAGACTAGTGGCATATTTAGTTCCACTTTTTGGAAAGTCTCCAATATCTCTTTGTTATTCTCCTCCTTTTTTGGTCTTGTCAATCTGATAGGAAAAGGGACTTTTGAAATTTACCTTCAAGCTTAATGATGGATTTTCCTCCTTTCCTAATTCCTTCTCAATATCTTCCTTAGTAGCAATCATTGGTGAGGTTCTCTTAGGACCCTCAATCTCCTTCCCACTCCTCATGGTTATAACACGACATTCTTCAAGTTAACCTCGAGTTAAGATGGTAGCTTTTCTACACTTTGTGATTCTAGGTGATTAAGCCTTACTGCCATCTAACCCATTTAGTTTTCCAAATTTTTTGTGCTTTCTTTGATTCTTGATGGATTTTTTGTACCCTCCGATTAAGATGCAGCATACTCTGTTAAAGCTGCTGCATATCTTGTTAAAACTGAAGACTGTTAGTAGTAGAAACCTTCATAAATTCATTTAGAGCATTATCTAAACTAGAAGAAGAGGCTTCTTGTGCTCCTTGTGCCCTTGGTTGAAATTGTTGTGCTCCTTGCGATAGATTCTAGAAATAATTTTGTTGCTTTTTCCCTTCAACTCAAGTTGGGGTGATCCCTCTAACCTAGGTTATACATTTGCAAGTACAAGTTGTATTGATTCAGAAAGTTCCCTCCTGCAGCATTCATGTACTTCATACTTCCCTCTTGCAATGTTAGGCACTTATCAATTGGATGAATCGTGTTTGAACATATCCCACACACTTTCACTTGTACCTGTCTAACTGCAATCTGTCTCACAAAAGATGTTAGTTCATCTAAACAATATTTAATGAATTAAGTGCTTACCTCATTTACTCGTCGAACATCATTGCAATTGCTAAATTGTTACGTGTTAGCAGCCATCCACTCAAGTAAGATCTTGACTGCAATAGGAGTCTTCTCGCAAAGTGCCCTACCACTCACTACATCAACCAATCTCCTCTCCATCAGTAGCAGTCCTTTATAAAAATATTGGATGAGAAGTTGCTCCAGTATTCTGTGGTTTAGACAATTGGAACATAACTTTTTGATCCACCACCAATACTCATAAAAAGATTCTCTGTTATATTGCTCGATACCACATATCTCCTTTCAAATACTTGTCATCTTTGAGGCCGAAAAATATTCTCTAAGAATAGCTTCTTTACATCTAGCCATTTGTTTACACTTTCGATTGGTAAGTCAAATAGCCAATCCTCTGTTGCAACCTTGAATAAGAACGGGAAGGCTTTTAACATAAGCTGCTTGTTAGTCACCCGAGGAGGCTTCGTACTTAAAGATGCTTATGTGCATCATTACCCATATGAACATGAAAGCTAGGCAAAAAATGATTTAATCCAGATTTTAACTCAAAGGTAACATGTTTAAAAAAATTTAGAAATGCTATGAATAATGGTCTTTGAGTTAAATCAGGTGCAGTTAACTCCCTTAATGTCCTCAGATTTGTTATCGTCTCTTTGGATTCTACTTCTAATTCTTCTACCAAAATTGACCATGCTTCCCTACAAAATCCATGTAATGTTCTCTTAATCTCTTAATCAAGTTGCTAAATTTCTCTACAAGGAGATCTTGTAATTACGATACACTAAAACTCACAAACTTCTAAAACTAACAAATAACAAAAAGAAACAAATATAAAAAATATATTCACAAAACAATAACTAAAATCAAATATAAAAATTAAATTACCATACTCCCCAGCAACAACGTCAAAATTTAACAGCTCGTGCCAAGTGCATTGTAAAATTTACCTAACTCTACACATTAAAATTTGTAGTTATAGTGAGTTGGTATTGAATCTACAAAAAATGTTCGGTTAATTTTCTTAAAATACTAATTGATGCAACGAAAATATTAAAAGAAGGTTTGGATTTTAATCAATTTAGAAAATAAAATCAACGTAAACTATTGAAAATAAATTAAAACAAGCAATGGAAAAAATGACTAAAGCGTCAAATATGAATAAGTTCCAGTTCTAGGTTCAATCTTGGCCTAAACATGATCAAGTATATTCCATCATCCTAACATCTTTACAACTCTCTTAGAATTATTGATTTGAGACTAATAGAATGCTCTACTAATCCCTACTTTCCCTTAAGTTTTGTCTAATCAAGACACAATCATTAATTAAACCTAACTACTGAATAACCTTGGATAGATCTCTAGATTTAATTTTGCAGTCGTGCTTCGAAGTGGAAATGATCAATATAGATAGTAACTTCATACGCTCAGGTTATCTAACCTAAGTTACGTTGTTCATGACGATACGAGATTATTAGATGCTACTAATAAAAATTAAAAGTAACAATTACAAATTACAATTAATGTTATAGCAATAGGCTCAAAATAGAACAATCAAAATAATATGTTAAGATTATCCATTTGAAAGCCCGACCAAATCAACACAAACAATATAACAATCCAATTAGAAATTGCATGTTAATACGACAAAATGGCTTAATCGTGACTGAACCTTGACATCTCCTTAGAACCGACGCAGAAGATTAGCCCCTCATCTCCATCTTCAAGCTCTAACCATCGACGTTAACCTCCATTGCCACTATCAAAGCTAGAAAATGATGAAAAAATGAAGAACGAAGAGAAATAATGCTTGTGGCTCTCTCTTCTCTTGAGTAACCTTCCTTTTCTTTTCTCCCTCTTTTGTGTTGTCACCCTTTGTTTATGTAGTAAAAAAACTATGTTTAAAAATCAGGACACTTAGCCATATTTTATGACAGCTAGTCTTCATTTCTTTATTCCAAGTACAACCATCGACCTTTGTCTTCTCATACTTAAACATTGGTGGATTAAAAGGAAAATTGGTTGGAAGGATAAGAAACCGTGAGAAGTAGTTAGTAGATGGCTTCACCGTGAGAAACATTTGGTCACCTTGCATAGGAGTTATTGTGTGCATGTACGGAAATTGGTGTGAGAAGCAGCTACTGGGAATAAACATCAGACTTCACTTGAAATTATTTATCCTTATTTTCAATCCTCTTTTTGTTCTTGCTTTATGAATCAATCTATTATGGACATTGAGAAGTTGGCTTCAATAAACATGTTTTCGACTCACTTTAGCTCCTTTACATCCAAAATGTACCTATAATCAAATATGAGTTAAAATGAGCATCCTAAGCATTTCTAAGGCATTAATCACAAAGTGTGGCATATCAAATGAATCAAAATTTAAATAAATATCAAGTTCATATCTTAATTTGATCATATTTAAATTAAAATATAATGTACTACAAATTTACAGTTATTAATAATTTTATATATTCTAATTTGTAATTTATTTGAATACATTAGAAGCAATTGATTCAAATACTTTAGATAAAAATGTAGTTTACAATTCTTTAAAATCAAAGATAAATCAAAAAATATACAACTTCTCTATACTAATTTTACCTCTGCCTTCTCTCTGCTGATTTTACCTTACTACCCCTATTTCTCACTTTTTTGGTTTAATCCATCTTATGATACTCTATTGGTGTTGCTTTGGTTCATCCAAACCAACATTGTGTTACTAGTTTCTACCCAAATGGAAGGTCATACTAAGGCTAGGAAAACCACTACTAAGAAGGGAGCCATTGGGAGAGAAGGATGACTTCCCTATACTGTCTCAAGATAACTTGCTACATACCTGAATAGATCTAGCTAAGATAAAGAAGACAGACCTTAGGCGAACTTTCATGGAGCAAAAAGGGGCTAACTTGTGCAAACTTAGAGCTTCGAATAATAAGCTATTATTCCACCATAAAAAAGGGAGCTTAAGCACTTCTATAATGTATCGAAGGAGGGTGTTATAACCCTACCATTGGATTTGTTGAATGCAGGAGCCAAAGCTTGGTCATCCACTCTTATTGGTTTCTTTTGGAATAAATGACTTGTGTTCCCTAAGGTTAACACATGAGCCAAGGCAAGATGGGGTAATAAGGGGTAAGAGAGGGTTATACTTAAAGAAGATGGAAAATTATTTAAGTTTGATAAGGATAGTCATATAAATGACATTATTGAGCAAAGGCCTTGGTATATAGGGGAGTAGCCCTTGTTCATTCAATATTGGAGACCCAAAATTGAATTGGATAGAGGGAAAATTAATATTGTTCTTGTATGGTTAACTTTCATAACCTTCGTATAGAGTTGTGGACAGTAGAGTGGTTGAGTTATATTGCTAGCGCCTTAGATAAACCAATGAGTATGGATACTCAAACTATAACCATGGAGCACATCACATATGCCAAATTTTGCATTAAGATACACACTAAGTCTATTCTTCCTGAAAGTATACAGGTAATAAGTTTTAATGATAAAGGCGAACTAATAATGAAAATCATACCTGTATCTTACCCTTAGAAACCACATTTCTCCACAAAGCAATAGCGACAGATAGGAAAGATTTTCCAATCTGGGGATAGGAGGAATTAATGGAAAAACAAGAAAATGGGAACATGGATGTAGCTATAAACCAACCTCAGGATGAACCTAGCGAGGCTATGAACAAAGAGTCTATTTCTAAAATTAAACAAACCATGTAGCTGATGATAGGACTTTAAAGAAAACGTTGGTAAAGAGTTAATCCTTTTGGAAACTCTCGACTACTTTGTCTTTCCTATACAAGCATTACTGGAGCATGCAAACCTTGAAACTACTTGATATGTGCTTTATTGTTGATAAATTTAACCCTATACACTTAGTGATTAATGATATGAAAATGGTTAAGACACTCAATTTAGTTCTTATACGGTTTTACGCACAATTCAAAAAAGAAAGAGCTAAAGTGAGTCAAAAGCACCATGTTTGAGCCATTTTTTAAAGATTCACACTTGTCTTCATGGACAACAGTGAGAAGGATTAGAGCAAGAGGAGATAAGAAAATAATAAAAGGAATGAAGATTAGCACAAGTCATGGTCATAAGGTGCATCTCATGCCCATGACAAATTTGTCATGGCCTTGAGAGGTGTGTAAAGCCCATGACACATTTTTCATGGGTGTGACATTAGTTATATGGGCATGACATCCCATGTCACGCCCATGCAAGGTGTTTCATAGTAGTGAGACACTACCAATTCACCCAAAAACCCTACTTTTTGGTATAAAAATGATGTTTTATGATAGTCAAGGGATATCAATGTTTATGTTTTTTCTTGGGAAAATTTGAAGAAATGTTTGAAGAATTTAGGAACCAAAGGTGATGGAGACTCTCACCTATGGAGAGACCCATGAAGACCTAGACATTTCGACACTGGCTCAAAGGTGACATCATCACCGATGAACCTTGTTAAGCATATTCTTTATTATGTTTGTTATTCTTACTCTCTTTAGGGATTGTGATTAGTGAATTGGGTATTGTGTAAGAATGATTAAATGCTCTATTTGTTTATTTTTATGTATAGACCCATTGCTAGAATCAAATACAATACATCATTATTGTTTTTCTGATTCATTTATGGCAACTAATGGTTCTGAATCATTAAGGATAACAAAACTAGGTTAAATAATCCAAGCTTATGAGATTACTGTTTAAATTGGTCTATTTTTCTTATTCATTAAGCAGTTGCCCTACTAAACTTAGATAGCATCTCCTAGGTTATCTGATAGCTAGGGTTAATTAATGAGCTCTTCTTAATTAACTATAACCTAAGGAAAAACTAGGATTAACAAATCTTATTGTTAATCTATGACCAATAGTTCAAAGAGAGGTTTGAGGACAACAATCATTGAAATGTTTCTAATAAGGTGTAGACTGAGATTGAACCAAAGAACTGGGTCACTAATGAATTCATCACTTTCATCATTTTTGTACGTGTTCTTTAATTTGTTTTCATTAGTTTAGTTTCATTTTATTTTCTTATTTGGAAACAAAACCAACCCCCCCCCCCCCACACACATAACCTATACACTAATTATTTTCATTTCAGAAGCTTTACACAAAGTCTCTAGGGGATCGACCTGGACTCATCACTGCGAAAGTTGTAGGTCTAGTTTATTTTAAGTAGTGTTATAATGCGTTACTTCAATTTTGGCATTATTTCCATGAAATACGGTGCTTTAATTTTTTTATTTTGATTTTAATTGGCGTTTTGTACATATTTGTTCGTAATTAGATTCTTTTCAGTTATTTCTTAATTTTTTTCAAATTTTGTTTGGAACTAATTTTTTCTTTAACTCATATTCTCAATCCTATAATCATGTTTGGAATGATCATAATAACTTTAGTTATGGATGAGATAACTAGTGCAATTACTTCTATAATAGTTTGCATGATGCGTAATAATTCTCATATAGACTAGAAGCTTTTTATTATGACTCAGGTCTATCTCTAGAAGAACTAGTTAATGCTATGGTTGTTAACACTTTACAATTTAAGTAGGAGGAAAGACAATTTTGTTCTAACTTCCAAGATTTTGAATGGTACCAAAATTCAAGTAACATTCTAAAAGAATCAGTTAATGTTGTTACTGTTAATACTTTGCAATTACAGTACTTCTAGGAGGATATGGTACAATTCCATCAAGATACAATGTCTAGACTCTAGAACTTCGCAAGCCAGGTGGGTCAGTTGGCAAAAGCTATCAATAGCCTATCATCACAAAGTGAAGAGGGGCAACTATCTCAACTTGAGGTGTACCTAAGGGATATTAGTGCAGAGGCCTTACAGATTTGAAGAGTAGCTTGAAAATCTCGAGAATACTACTCAGGGAGTTGCTTATGCTGCAGAAATGGAGAAAGAGCTTGAAGTAGAAAATGATGCATTATTTAGCTCGAAGGGGAGTACTAAATCCATGATTATTTTTAATATTAAACCTTCAACTTTACATAGAAGGTTAGAGAAATTAAATGAAGAAGAAAAAGATGAAGAGACATTCGAGATCCTTCCAGAGTGCATAGACTAAGTAGAGATTGGAAGTCTAAGGATAAAGAAGACATTAAAGATGGATGATCATCAATCTAAACTATATTCAGAGCAACTTCATGTAAAGAAAGTGCATATGACACCTGAAGATCATAAATTTATCACATGAGGAAATAGGAGTTGAGTTAGCGATACCAAATAAAGATGTTTTGTAATGGCCTAGACCACCCTACCATAGATATTATCCGCTTTGGGTTTTAGGCCCAACCCAAACCCTCACGGTTTTGCTCTTCCTAACCCAGCTAGGTAAATGCATCTATAGGGGAGAGTTATCCATACCCTTATAAGTCATACTTCGTTCTTCTCTCCAACCAATGTGGGATTCTCACAATCCACCACCTTTTAGGCCCAACGTCCTTACTGGCCACCCCCCTTTGGGCCTAAAGGGACAATATCTGTGGGTGGGTGGTATGGGCTGTTACACGTTTCTTGGGAGGCAAGCTAAGGGAAGTTTACTTCTGTTCTTTACATTTCCACATTTCTTTCTTATATGCATGTGTTTTTAAGTTTGTTTGTTCTTAATTGTTTTTAAGTTTTCAACAGAATGAGAAAGAGAATAAAACAAAAAAACAAACATTTTCTCATTTTTCTATTGCTTCTGGGATTATATAAGCATGATTAGAGAGTGAATTGACTAAAAGAATCCATAGCAACTTAGCGTGTACTTTTACTCTTGTGATTGGTCAATATACATTATCCTTAAAAGAGAAGTGACTAGTGATCAATGCAAGCCATTGAGATTTTGAGCTTATTAGACTAACACATTCATATCAAACTCATTGTCTTTCCTTTTTTTTATCTGTGACCTTCATAATATGTACATCTTGATTTTTCTTTGATTTTCTATTCAAGACCACATTTCTATCATATGCATTAACATGGAAATGATTAGGCATTCTTTGTTTATACAAGCTACATTAGTCAAATAGCCCTCCCATTTATATGAATTTTCCTTTATCAAGCCCCCTTAAACTTTATTTACCTTTTCTTTTTGTACTAACCATATTACCTACCTTAAACCTAACCAAATGTCTCACCTAAGCCTTCAATATTGATTGTTGAGTTTATGGAGGTACCAAATTCTAAATGTGGCGGTATGCATAGACATGGGATGGTTATAATTGTTAGGATGCCAATTTATGTCTTATCATTCCTATATTGATGTAGCTTCTTTCATGAAGGAAAAGAAAAAGGAAAAGAAAAAAGAAAAATAAAAGGAAAAGAAAAATTGTTTAAATAAAAGTATCAAGGAGGAAATGCATATATGTTGCAATGTTATTTATCAATAATCTTTCCTCCTAAAGTTATAATGAAAGGTTACTAAAGTATAATGTGAATAAGGTAGACGTTGTTCTTAAAGGTCACTCCATATGGTTATAAAGTCTTGTTTGTGATCAACTTTTGTGAGTGATTTATGCTTCTTGTGGTTTCAGTGTGAGAGCGTGAATCTGAGCTGTGAAACATCATTTTTGCATTCATCATAGTTGATGTACACAATTGTGAGTGAATGTTGGAATTTGCACTTGATGTTACATTGAGTGTTGCTTTTGTTTCACTAGCTTCGATAGCTTTTTTGCTACTTTACCTAAATACATCTCACCATGTTCTTGCCCACATTACAACCTTGAAAAGTCCTTTGATTCATGATTATGTATGTGACTTTTAGTGGTGGAGAAATGAAATGATTTGCAAAGTTGTGGAATGTAATGATCATGAATGTTATTAAATGTACTCATTAATATGTCTTATTTAAGCACATATTGCCTAAGTTTACCATTAGATTGCTTAGTTTCTGAAAGTGATTGATGATTGATCATGAGTAGAAGCATTGAATGTTGATTTTTTGATCTGGTTTTTTAAAGTCATTCACCTTTGCTTATAACTATATATTCTTGGGAAATATGGAACTGAGTAAATTTTTTTAGGTCTATGATCTTAATTTTGATGTTTTGCCACAGGACAGTCAAAAGCTAAGTGTGGGGGAAATTGATATATGCTTTATTTTTTATACAATAAACGCTTTACACTTAGTGATTAATGATATGAAAATGCTTAAGATATTCACTTTAGTTCTTATATGGTTTTAGGCACAATTTAGAAGCGGAAGAGCTAAAGAGAGTTGAAAGCACTATATTTGAGCCTTTTTCCAAAGATTCACACTTATTTGTCTTTATAGAATAAGAACGAGAAGGATTAAAGCAAGGGGAGACTAGAAAATACCAAAAGGAGTGAAGATTAGAATAAGTCATAGCCACAAGATGCATCTCATAGCCCTGACAAATATGTCATAGCCGTGAGAGATATGCCACATCCATGACACAGTTATCATGGGCATGACACTAGTTGCATGGGTTTGACATCCCATGTCACGCCCATGCAAGGTATCTCATGGTTGTGAGACATTGCTAACTCACCTAAAACTACTTTTTGATAGAAAAATGATGTTTTGTGATAGCAAAGGGATGTGAATGTTTATGTGTCGTTTGGGAAAAAATTTGAGAGGTATCGACCAAGAAGAGAAGAGGGCAAGGGAGGCTCTCATCTATGGAGAGACTCATAGAGGGCTAGACATCACAACACTAGTTCAAAGGTGATATCGATGCCAATGAACTTGGTTAAACATATTCTTCATTATGTTTGTTGTTCTTACTCTCTTTAGGGATTAATTATGTTATCTTGTGTTTAATGAAAAATGATTGAATGCTCTATTTGATTGTTTTTATGTATGAAACCATTCCTGGAACCAAATACAATATGTAATCACTTTTTTGATTCGTTTGTGGCAACTAATGGTCCGAATCATTGGGGATAACATAACCTAGGTTAAATAATCTAAGCTTATGAGATTATTTCTTAGATTGGTCTATTTCTCTCATTCGTAAGGTGGCTGTCTAATTAAACTTAGATAACGTCTCCTAGGTTAAGGTTAATGAACAAGCTCTTCTTAATTAACTATGACCTAAGATTAAACTAGGTTTAATAAAGCTTATTATTAATCTGCGACCAATAGTTCAAAGAAAGGTGTGAAGACAACAAATCAATGAAATATGTGTAATTAGGTGTACGCTAAAAATTAGCTAAAGAATCAAGTTCCTAACGAATTCATCACTTTCATCTTTTTTGCATGTTTTCTTTAAATTGTTTTCATTAGTTTAATTTCATTTTATTTTCTTATTTGGAAACCAAACCAATCTTCCCAACCCCTCCCCGCCAAAAAAAAAATTTAAAACCAATTATTTTCATTTCAAAAGCTTTACAAACACTCTCTTTATGATCAACCTAGACTCAACACTACTACAGTTGAAGGTCTATTTTATTTTGAGTAGTGTTATGATGCACTACGTCATAACTTCAACCAGTCTGGGGGTAAAATGCAGATATACGATGCATCTGATGAGCCTAGTGCAGGTGGGAACAATCTGAACAACAACGAGAAGATGGAGGAAATCGAGGCTAGGCTGGTGGAAATCCTTGCTGCTATTCAAGAAGGAGATTAACTAAGGAAAAAGGGAAAGAAAAGTAAAAGGGACAATCACCAACATGTGTTTCCTCATCTAGAACATTAGAGGACTTAATGATCCCCTTAAAAGGTCAATGTTGAAAGACCTAGTTTAAGAGAAGCAACCTCTTATAAGCTTGTTGGAGACTAAAATAAAGGACCCTCTTTTACTAAAAGACCTGAACCTTTTGGAAGCGCAATGGGGACTTTTCTCAAACCACTTATCCTACTATAATGGGAGAATATTTTGCCTTTATAACTCTAACAAGATTGTAGTCCAAATGAAAGAGTAGAGTGACCAACTTATACACCTTTAATGCCATTATGGAGGTCAGTCCCCTATATTGGATCTCACTTTGATTCAATGTCATTATGGAGGTCAATCCCCTACATTGGATCTCATTTTATATATGCTGCTAACTTAGGTTTTCAAAAAAGTAATTTATGAAGCAAACTCAGTCTATTGCATAATACCATTATAAATCCATGGATTGACTGACATTAGTGACTTTAATTATATCTTGAGCCACAAAATAGTTGAAGGAGGAAAGAAACTTGCAGTAGAAAAAACTAAGGAACTAACAAGCATGTTTAGCTATGTTGAGCTGCTTGATATCGGTGTTACAAGTAGATTATTTACATGGACAAATTATCAATAGAATTTAATGCACATTCGTAAAAAACTTGGTCGAGTGTTGGCAACCAGCATGGTTTCATAAGTTCCCTCAATCTAGAGTGCACTTTGGAAAGAACTTAAGTTCGGATCACTCTTACCTATATATTCATTGCTTATTCAAAAGTAAGAAACTTAGAGCTCCCTTCAAGTTTTTCAATGCTATTATTGAGGTGGAGGGCTTTTTTGTTGGGACCTGATCCGGGAACTGGACCCCAACCGAAATTTCAAAACGAAGACACTTCGAATCATCTAGCGAGACAAAGCGAAGCAGGCACGAATCGAAAGTGAATCGAAAGGTTCGAAAGCAGCGGAACAAATGGTTCATTCGAACAAAATAATCAAAACATATCGAATCACCAACGGAACAAATGGTTCATTCAAACTCAAACAAATGTCCGACATCCTGGAACAAAATCTTGGAAATAACTATCGCGTTGGAAACCTTAAAACTTAACTATCCGAAAGTCCGTCTGAATCGGTATAAATTTTTTTTTTCATTTCCTTCACCTTTATCTAAGTCTTATA
>JAOSBN010000004.1:22516551-22551486 GCA_027563595.1 Erythroxylum suave | reverse complement strand
GGGGGGGTGGGGGGGGTGGGGTGGGGGTTGCTTTCCCATTGATTAGGGAATTATTAGATATGTTGGTGACATAGGCTTCGATCTATGAGATGAATAGGTCTGAAAAATTGAAGGCCTTTAAACAATTTAATATAAACTTCTATTCTAAATAATTGAATGCCTTATATAATTCCATTTTTAAAGAGTGACTTTTAATGGCATTGTTTGTATGGTAATCCTTGGAAAGCTTATGTACAAGTAGAAGATTATCCCCTGTCCTTCTCCTATTAATGAGGCCACCCTGGTAATAATTAGTGATGGAATTCAGCACCTGCCTGAGTCTGGTAGCTAAACTTTTAACAATAACTTTGTAAATCAAGTTGCAGCAAACTACAAGACTGAAGTCCTAGATGACCTTAGGATTTTTTTTTAGGGATTAAGCACAAGTAAGTCTTGTTTAACTCCTTCAACATATTTTAGCTATTAAAGAACTCTTTAACATAACCAATCATTAATCCACCAATAATTTCCAAGCATTTTGAAAAATGTATGCATTAAAATTGTTTGGGCTAGGGGCTTTATCATGTTTAAGCATAAATATAACCTTTTTATTTCATTTGAAGAGACTGGTTTGATGAGCATAGAGCAAACTTCAATATTAATACAAAATAGGAAGAATTCCTTGATGTCCTAAATAGATGAGAAGCAAGAAGAGGAGGTTCCTAACAACATTTTTTAATTATAAAAATTAAAGGCAATTTCCTTTATAGAGGCTTAATCCTTATGAGGGTTACCTTTAATGTCCAGTAGTACATTTATCTTGTTATTCTTTCTCTAGGAGGTTAGTGAAGAAGAATCTAGTAAACTTATTCCCATCCTTGAGCTAGTGTCATCTAGCCTTTTGCCTAAAGAATGAATTATGGCAAGAAATGGCAGTAAATAGTCCTTTAAAGCATGATCCTCTAGAACTCTAAGTTTAGCATTACAAGGGGAGTTGTATATCCTAGCCTAATAGTTTAGGAGTTAATTCTTAGCATTCTTAATTTACATTTCAGCAACTAAACAGGAGACACTTTACAGACATTTAGGTTTCTTCTTCACCTTCTTAATTTTCTTAACAAGTTGATATGCCTTACACCCACGAATGTGTGTATTAATTCTTTTTCTTATTGCTTCTTACAATCCATCCACTAAAGCCATAAGATTGTAAATCTAAATGGAGATTTACAAGATGAGTCGATATACAAACCTTGAAACTTAATTATGGAGTGATCAGAAAATAAGTGAATGCCAAAGTGATCACAGCTTGTAGGAAACTTATCCAACCGAGAATTGATGAGAACTCTATAAAGTATTTTTAAAGCTAAATCCATTATGTTTATTAGATCAAGTAAACAAAGATGCCCACTAAAGCTAAGATTAGTGATTCCAGGCTGGCAGAAATAAAGGAAAGTTTGTTACCATTGTGTTCATTGTAATATTGAGTCTATCAGCTTCTTTAAATTTAAGAATACAATCAAAATCACCAGCAAGTTGCTACATCATATTAATTTAGGCATGTAACTTCACTAAGTCATTCCAAAGAAGATTCCTTTGATAGCTGATATTAGTAGCATATCTAACAAAGATAATGAAGGAGAAAGGGAACATAACTGAGGTATAATGTAAATGCAAAAGTTGGCTAGAGCTAAAGAGCCATGAGATAGAAATTAAAGAAGGATCATATCCATTAATCACTCTAGCATTAAAATAGTGAGAGTGATATGAAATGAAACTCCATTTATTTCCCAACAAGGCAAGCTTATCGGAGCATTGCAAAGTCAAACACAGACTATATTTTGTTTAAGGGTTACACAGTGCATTTGAATTCAGATAGAAATTATAAATTGGAATAAGAAATTGACGAAGAAAAGATAAAAACATGGCAAGGCAAGGCGGCTTGACATGTTCTTGGTGATATCCAATGTGAGAGAAGATCACAAGCTTATGATGATTAATTAATAAAAGCAGTGGAGTACCATTAAGGTTGATAATTCAATAAAGAGGTGATGGTTAGGGTCAGGAAGTAAGGATTCCCCTTTCTTTGATAACATACATCCCTTATTCCCATGGCTATGGTCAAAAGTATTTGTTAAGATAATGCTAGGGGCAAGGAGAGCATATATGACCATAATGATGAGATGAGAAAATCCTAAAAAGACAGTTAATTACAATCTTAATTTGTAAATGGAACCAACGTCGTACAAAAAAAAAAATTAAGTGGAGGTAGGAGTCTTTCATTTAGCCATTACTCCTGACAATATAGCTTTTATCATTTTTACTTTGAAGAAGCTAACTCTCGTGGACTTCGTTACTCCTATTTTTATTTAAGATTTATATTAACAATTAGATGATAATAATATAGATTAAATACAAATTGTAACTCTTAAAATTTTTTGACAACTGATCTATTTAACCGTCTTATAAATTTACACATGAAACCTTTGTATGAACGCAATTTGTTTTTTGTTACACTAAAAAGCACATTCAGAGGCACAGGAAGGAAGGAAATTGAATGTTCTTTTATGGTAAACCAGCTAGATTTAGTTTAGAAAATGGACTCGACTCTTGCAGGGGACCACTGATCCTTCCTTGCAATGTGTCTGTTGAGGCTATACTGATTCCTCGACTTTCTGTCAGCTCCCGTTTCCCAATCGACTTTTGTACTGGTGACCCATATTAAAAATTACGAATAGAATATAAAATATAAATAACTTAATAAATCAAATATATAATAAATAATAAAGAAAATAATGCTAAAAGATTATTCTCTTAAAATTTTAATAATATTAATTACCTTTAATTCTTCTCCTTACAGTTGTATTCACGAAATAATCTCTTTACCCAATATCCACTATAGCATCCTCCGGATGTTATGAATATCGTATTGGCCCTAGTACTAGATAGAATTTTTGTACAGTATTGTATCAGTACTGAGTACCGTTTCAGATAATTTTTAAAATTTATGAAATAATCCCTGAATATTTTTAAAAATTACAAAATAGTCCATTAATATATTGTACGGTATACTTTGTAATTTTACATCAACTATGTCTCCAAAAATCATATTAATAAAATTTTAAAATAACAACAATTTATTTATTTTTATTAACAATAATTTTCAAATACTTCACATATAAATAATAACCACAATTAATATAAGAAAAAGACAATCATCATACAAATACAAAATTAAGAACAATATAAAGTATTTAAAATATTACAATTTCATCATATAATAAATAATAATTACACCAAAATATCAAATAAAAAGAACAATAAATATCCTTAACCCTCTAACCATTACAATTCTTAACAAGAATTTGTGAAGAGGAAATAACTAATTAGAAGTTAAATTTGAAACAAAAACATTTACAATGACATAGCATATGTAGAATTTAACATATACATAAAATATAAATAAAATTAAAAGAAGAGGGGAAACAAAAACCTGAAACTTCATTCAATTGTCTACGGGAGGATACTTGCTATAACTATACTGATCTCAATTACCATTTGGTACAAAATTTTCATCATTAAGAGGAGCCTCATCATTGTCATCATTCAAATTCAATGTACCAAATAACATGTCAATGCTTTATCATCCAAGGTTATCTTCCAAATCACTCACATCTACCAAACATAGTTCCACAGAAACTCAATCTGCCAAAAGATCAATATTATCAATTCAAATTGGATCCATTAAACTACTTATTCTATAAAAAGTCCTAGTAAACAATAAATTTTAATTATTAAATAATTATAAGAAATTATATCCAAATTAATAATGATAATAACGTACCTTTCATGAAGCTTTAAATTGTAACAAATGAAGACCAAGTCATTCAATCTTTTGTACTTTAATCTATTCCTTTTCTTGGAATAGATTAATTTAAATGTGCTATAGTTCCTTTCACAGCCTGTTGCACTCATGCATTGACTTAAAATTTAAATTGCAAACCTTTGTAATACTGGAACACCATTTCCAAATTGATTTCACCAAAAAACTGTAAATCATACGGCAACAAAAGTAGTGTTTTAAACAAACTAAAGTGATAATTAATTTTCAATAAGTAAGAAACAAGAAAAAGCGAATATCTGCAAAAAGTTTTGTTCTTTATTGAATAGCAATTTACATCCCAAAATCCTCAGAAGACTGCTTATAAAGCTCCATTTATGAGCTTGGGATATCTTGTATCAACATATGGACAAAAATTGCTGTAATAGTTAATAACATTCCCCTATTGACTTCAGATTTTTTTTTGTAAAACTTAGTATGAAATAGACAACAGGATTAAAAAATGTTCGCAGCTACAAACAACAGAGAATAAAGTTGTCATTCTCATTTATCATTAATGACTGCAAGATAAGATATGTACAAAGAAGGTACATTTTCCAAATTGACCTTAATTGCTTCCTTCACCCTCTCAACGGCATCAAGGAAATTACTCATTGTTGCATTTTTATTACTATCAGCTGAAAAAGCATCCTCGCCAAAGGCTCACAAGCATGGATAATAAATTAGCATTGAGACCAAAGTTCAATATCTTTAAGTATAATGATGGAAATCTCCATTCTAGCATTAGACGTAGCATATTGAAATGCAACTCACTTATCACTTGTAAACATTTTTCTCAATTCTTATTTCATCATAACAAAACATTGAAGTAATAAAAAATTCGTCGCAAATTTTGTCATAGTAGGATGACACAACTTCCTATCATTGGTAAAATCCTTTCTCATTAAATTCAACACCAATGTATGATTTTAGATGAATTTGATCACCTTTTTAGCTTTCTACACGATCTCATCAATAATAAGAAAATATCTAGCATCCTATATATTTTCTAGCATTAAGTCCATGCAATGTGGAGCATAAGGAGTCTAGGGAAAAAAAACCTTATTTTGTAACCTTTTCTGACTGCTTTATAAGTGGAATGTTGTCATTAATGAACTGCTCATTGCTTTATAAGTGGAATATTGTCATTAATGAACTGAAAAATATTTTCTGACCCTAATTCATTGACAACTTCATTGAATATCTCAAATAAAGTATCAATATTCCAAACGACACCAGATATATCAATACACTTCAAAAACATTGAATCTTTTGCAGAATAAACAAGAAAATTAATAATAAACTCATGTAGCGCACACCATGGAATTGATTCATTGTTCGAATCCAAGGAAAGAAGAAGATGATAGATTCAAATTATCAAAAAAATAAATCTAATACGTAAGTTTTCAAATTCACCTACTAGACCTCACGAAAAACATGTCTCAAGCAACCTAGATAACGGGTAAAGAACAAACCAAGAAAGCTGTTTAGGATCAAAATCACGCCACAATCTGATTCAGTTGATAAGTGATGTTCAATTCCTAAGTTGAAAAGAATGAGAGGGTTTTCTCCTCTCATTATGGCCAATGGCTCACAAAAAGATAATAATAACTAAACTATCTAATAAAAAGACCCTAATGAACCTATTTATACCTAGGCTTAATAATAAGTATTCGGGCTTTAATATGGGTTAGCCCAAAAAGGTGTCTTAAAGTAAATTAATAAAAAATGTATAATTTATGGGCTTAAACAAATAAGTGAGCCCATCATAGTTGAAAACACATATGGTCGGCCTTCAAGTCCCAAGGGTATCCGGTCTAAGGATTTGAGTTAGATGGATCAATTTGGGCTGGGATTCATAAAGCTCTCCTCCAATAGGCTTGGACTGTTCCATCCTCTCTAAAAGATAGCCCACATGCGAATGGAAAGCCTCCTTAAGTCCCTTAGCCCTAGCTCCGATCATGGGCCCAACTGGCATAGCTAGCTCTCCTCCGTTGCCTTTGTCAATCATGCCAACTCCATGGCAATCCGTGCTACTGCTCACGTTAGTCCCTCCTTCTTCAAAAAGATTCGTCCTTGAATTTGAATCCATATCAAAAGGAGATAAGTCAGCAACATTGAAGGTAGCAGACACGTCATACTTACCTGGCAAGTCGATCTTGTAAGCATTGTCATTAATTTTCTCCACGACTTGGAAAAGACCATCACCCCGCAAGTCCAGCTTGGATTTCCTATGAGTAGGAAAACGTCTCCTCAAGATTGCTCCTATAGGTTGTTCGGTTTGGTATTTGAGCTCTGGGCACGAAGTCAATTTGATGCTTAATACCACGTAAGGGTGGTAGCTCTTTAGGTATTTCCTCAGGGAAAACATCTCAATATTCCTACAAATGAGAAGTAAAAACACTTGGCAAATCTTGATTAGGGTTAGTTTTTGTCATAAAACACTCCCTATATCTAACCACCACAAGTGCTCTTTTCTCTTCACTTGCTCTCCTTAAATCTTTTCCCTTAGCAAAAAAGTTCACCCTCTTACTTTTTTTCTCACTCTTCTTTTCTCTCTCCTACACTTTTCTCTCCTGCACATCTCACTTCTCCTGCACATCTCACTTTCTTTTCCTCACTCGTGTAGTTACTCCCTATTGAGCCAAACTCAATTTTCTTTTGGGCCTCTTTTCTGTCTTCACTTTTTTTGTTCTCACTACCCGAACCCTCCTCACTTTTCATTGCTTTGAACTGGTACAAGTAGATCTCATAGGGTGACCGTGGTGCCAAGATGAAATTTCTACCATTGAATTTAAAGGAGTACCTATTGGTGTACCCATCATGCTCTACATGCCTACCAAACTGCCAAGGTCTCCCAAGTAAAATATGACCAGCCTCCATTGGTACCACATCACACAACACCTCATCCTGGCATGGCGTAAAGTGAAGATTGAGGGAAGTAGAGCAAAATTCCCTTATGAGGTATTTCGAAGGTGTAACCTAGGCAACGAAAAGGGGACACGATACTTCAACTAGAGGAACCACTTGTTGGTTCACCAAACCCCGACCCAGCGTCACACGTTTTCCAAGTCCGAAGGACACCTCACTACCGACTCCTCCTAGAATTATGTTATCGGAGCCGAGTCAGGAATGGCCGTTAGTGGACACCCACCACTTTTCACGTGGCACTACAACTTGCCTAGTCACCTTCACACCAGCATTATCATTGAACCACTGTAAATTGTATGGCTCTGGATATTTCCTACATGTCAAACCCAATTTCTGTACCATAGTCCAACTAGCTACATTAGTGCAATTACCCCTATCAATGATCAAATTGCATACTTTCCCACCAACTAAACACCTTGTATGAAAAGATTTTCTCTCTGATCTACAACCTCATTTGTGGCCCTTGCACTCAGTACCCTCTTAACTACTAGTGCTTCGCCTGTAACAGCTCTCTCAAAGCAACTATCATCCTCAAAATCATTATCAAAAATAAGCTCAAATTCAATACCACTATCCTTCGAATCAATAATCTCATTATCCCTCATAATTATGACTTTCTTATTTGGGCATTGAGATGCAATATGGCTAGTACTTAAAACACCTAAAACATTGTATGCTAGAAGAAGCTTGGGTGTTAGGTATACCTTTAGGGTCAAACCCTGCATTAGGCCTTTTAGGTGTCTCCTTGAAGTCCATCCCTTTGTCTTTCAACTTCTCCTCTCTCTTGGGCCATTTTGAATTCCATGATTGGCTAGATTTCGTCCCACTCCTTGCTGCCACTCTAACTTTGATTTGTTTCTCCACCTTCATGGCTATGTTCACCATGTCCTCAATCTCTAAGTAGTACTGCAACTCCACAACATTGGCTATTTCCCTATTGACTCCACTAAAAAATTTGGCCATTGTAGCTTCTGGGTCCTCCTTTATGTTGGCTTGAATCATAGCCCCCCTCCATCTCCTTGTGGTAATCCTCCACTGATTTAGACCTCTGAGTGAGTCTCTAAAGTTTTTGGTGCATCTCCTTGTAATAGTAAGAAGGCACAAACCGCTCCTCATGCATGCCTTCATATCGTCCCAAGTAGTAATTGGCATCTCTCTAATTCTCCTCCTGGATGTCATCAACTGAACCACCATATTAATGCATAATCTGTAAATTCAACAGCGGCTAGCTTTACCTTTTTATCTTCAAAAAATTTGTGGAACTCAAAACCAAGTCTACCTTCCTTTCCCACTCCAGGTAAGCCTCTGCATCATTCCTTCCCTTGAAGGCTAGGATCTGCATCTTAATGGATTTAAGGTCTCCATCCCTCCTGTTAAATGGCTCAACTCTCTGAACTCTCCTAGGTCTGTGTACCTCAAACTCCTCCTCCTCCTCCTCAAACTCATCCTCCTCTGGTTCATACTGAGGTGGTCTACGAGGTGGTGGTTGCAGCTAGCGTACACTTGCACGCCTCCCCTGAGGTTCCTCGCGCCTTCTTTGTCTAAGCTCATCCATCTGTCCCCTAATCTCAGTTAAGGCTAGATTGAACCTCTCAAATTGTTGCTGCATGACTCTCAAAGTGAAAGCAATATTTGCATCTCTCCCATCATTACTACCTTCCTGTGACATTGTAGATAAAATGATATACCTACAAAACAAGTTTAGTAATAAATAAACTCACACACTCCCTCACGTGTTTCATTCAATTGATGTCACTCCCCTCGTGTTTAAGTCACGACAATGACTCCCTGAAATAAACTCACACACTCTGCCTTCTACTTCTTAATTCCCTATGAAATTCAATTCACCACTCAGAACTAATTCTCAACCGATCAAAAGAATCAAAAGAGTGTGAAAATTTCGAGCTAACTAGCAAATACGAGTATAACGAAATAAAACTTTTTTTGGAATTTTTCAAAATTTTTCAGATACGAGTATAACGAATATAACGAAATACGAGTGTAACTAGCAAATACGAGCTAACTAGCAAATACGAGTATAACGAAATAAAACTTTTTTTCGTTTTTTCTGACTCTTTTTTTCTTTTCTTTTTTCAGATTTTTCCAACTTTTTTCTGAATTTTTTTTCATTTTTTTGTTTCTTTAGACTTTTTCTGACTTTTTTTCAAAATTTTCAGATATTTTTTGACTTTTTTCGTTTTTTTCCTGGACTTTTTTTTGACTTTTTTTTAGAACTAAGTCAAATATTAATAGAAGATGAAACAAGAAAAAATAAGAAACTTTAGGCCGAAAGTTAATTCACACCTGAGTTGATGAACTGACGATAACTGGATGGTGATGGGCATCAGTTTCTTGAATTCCAATGGAGTTGAATAAGAATTCTCCTCCACACCAACGCTCTGATACCAACTAACGCGCACTACGAAATTGAATTATTGTTCGGATCCAAGGAAAGAAGAAGATGATAGATTCGAATTAACAAAAAAATAAACCTGATACGTAGGATTTCAAATTCTCCTACTAGACCTCAGGAAAAACTTGTTTCGAGCAACCTAGATAACAGGTAAAGAACAAACCAAGAAAGTTGTTTAGGATCAAAATCACGCCACAATCTGATTCAGTTGATAAGTGATGTTCAGTTCTTAAGTTGAAAAGAACAAGAGGGTTTTCTCCTCTCAATATGGCCGACGGCTCACAAAAAGATAATAATAGCTAAACTGTTTGACAAAAAAACCCTATTGAACCTATTTATACCTAGGCTTAATAATAAGAATTCGGGCTTTAATATGAGTTAGCCTTAAAAAGGTGTTTTAAAGTAAATTAATTAAAAATGTCTAATTTATGGGCTTAAACAAATAAGTGAGCCTATCCTAGTTGAAACCACACATGGTCGGCCTTCAAGTCCCAAGGGTATCTAATCCAAGGATTTGAGTTAGATAGATCAATTTGGGCTAGGATCCATAAAGCTCTCCTCCAATAGACTTGGACAATTCCACCATCTCTAAAAGATAGCCCACATGCGCATGAAGAGTCTCTTTAAGTCTCTTAGCCTTAGCTCCGGTCATGGGCCCAACTGGCATAGCTAGCTCTCCTCCCTTGCCTTTGTCAATCACGCTAACTCCATGGCGATCCGTGCTCCTACTCACATCATCATGTCTCTTATTTGTCCAACCATCACACAAGATTGAACACCCATAAGTAGCTCCATCCATTCTTCTTTCTTCCAAATAACTTCTAATTTCATAAACTAAGCAACTTAAAAGCTTACCTTTGTAGTCATCAACAGGAGAAGCTTTGTATCTTTGACCGTAGAAGGCTATAGTATCCACCATGGGCCGATAATAGGAAGATTGAAAAGCATTGAATGTTGTACCTATATCATATCGTCCTCTAGCGATTGTCATATCTATATTGTGAGTCGCATCACTTGATTACATGGCATTACAAATAGAAAATTGAGCTCTAGGAGCTATTAGTAGTGCAAAAAAATTCATCATCTACTTTCTTTTTTTCCTAACATAAAGTCCAGGTGTAACATTCACTTCTTATTGGGTACGAGCACTACCACTTTCAACATTTCTATTATCATCATTAAAATCAACAAATAAACCTTCATTACCAATTTCATATTTTAATCTCTACCTTCTATCTTTCTCTAGTCGAAATTTTTCAAGCAAAATTTTTATTTATCATTTCACATCATAACTTACTTTTTATAAAATTTTACGTCTCTTTTAACTCCAACTAAATACTTCTTTAATTAAGTAATTTCTCTATCTTTCAAACATTTATTACAAAATAAGGAATAGTATGATTTTTCGCATTAAGGGCTAATACAACGTGAGCCTAAACAGAATTATTAGTAAAATAAATCTTACAAAATCAACACAATTCTCTTTTCTTCTACCAATCCAGACCCACATCAACATGTCCCACGTGGCACTTTCCCACCGGCTACCGACAACAGACAATACCCTGCGCACTCTTCCTAACTTGCGCCTTCCATTCAATTCTTATAATGTTTTCTTCTTTTACGCGTCCACTTTGCATCTCCCTCTTAGGTTCCCGCAATCTCTAGTTTCTGTAAGTTCGTCTTATCTCTACTGCCGATTGGCTCTTCTTCAGTCTTTTCAAGTTTCGTTTCATTTGCTGAAAGTTTCCATCTTAACGGTCTTTTTTCAATCTCTGGCAACGACTCGAGATATCCTGTGTTCGGATTGCGAGATTTAGGTTGATTTCTTTTCATTCATTTCTCAAAGTATCACCGCATTTCTTTTCCATAAACATTTGTTCACGGCATTTGTTCTTCGTGCAATCTCTAGTCCACAGCTTTGAAAGCTGTTAGTCTCTCTATCTCTCTGCTTTGGGGGCTTGTGGGTGTACAAGTTTTCCTATTTTCAGTTGAGTTTTGTTGTTACTAGATCAAAAGATTTGATTTTGGAAGTGGGCTTGTGATGTATGGAAGTGGGGAGTGATTAATCCTGGATTTGGGGGCTCTGACGAGACGCCGCTCTGCGGCAACTGTACGTCTTGAGCAAATGGAAAAGGGGTCAGGCAAAAATCAACAGAACCGTGTTTGCTTGTTGGCTTCACTCTCTGCTTTTTTTTGGATTCTATTACTTTACGTCCACTTTGTTGTGTTGGGTAGTGGAACTGTTTTGGATTCTGTTAAACTAGAGCCCAATCCTGTAAGCACTGAGCCGAAAACCCCTTCTTATGTAGCGAATGCTCATCTGACGAACATCCCTGTTATAACTGTTCCTATTAGCGGTAGTAGCAGTACTAGAATTAGTCAAAAGAAGGCTGATTATTTCCCGTTTATTAAAGCGTTGAGAACCATAGACAACAAGAGCGATCCATGCGGAGGAAGGTATATCTATGTCCACGATTTGCCTCCCAGGTTTAATGAGGACATGTTAAAGGAGTGTAGAAGTTTGAGTCTTTGGACAAACATGTGTAAGTTTACAAGTAATGCTGGGATGGGTCCTCCACTGGAGAATGTTGAAGGGGTGTTTTCGAATACTGGTTGGTATGCCACCAACCAGTTTGCTGTGGATGTGATATTCAGCAATAGAATGAAGCAGTATGAGTGCCTGACAAATGATTCATCACTTGCTTCAGCAATTTTTGTGCCATTCTATGCAGGGTTTGACATCGCCAGGTATCTTTGGGGATACAATATTTCGACAAGGGATGCTGCTTCCCTTGATTTGGTTGATTGGCTTATGAAGCGGCCTGAGTGGGGGATCATGAATGGCAGGGATCATTTTCTGGTGGCGGGGAGGATAACATGGGATTTTAGGAGACTGTCTGATGAAGAATCTGACTGGGGTAACAAACTTTTGTTTCTGCCTGCTGCAAAAAATATGTCGATGCTTGTGGTTGAATCTAGTCCATGGAATGCGAATGACTTTGGAATTCCCTACCCCACATACTTCCATCCTGCAAAGGATGCTGATGTTTTCATTTGGCAAGACCGGATGAGGAAACTAGAGAGGAAATGGCTCTTCTCCTTTGCTGGGGCACCTCGACCAGATAACCCAAAGTCAATTAGGGGGCAGATCATTGATCAGTGTAAAAACTCAAAAGTTTGCAAACTGCTGGAATGTGATTTTGGGGAAAGCAAGTGTCATTCTCCCAGCAGCATAATGCAGATGTTTCAAAGCTCACTTTTTTGCTTGCAACCTCAGGGTGATTCATATACACGAAGGTCAGCTTTTGACTCAATGTTAGCTGGCTGTATTCCAGTCTTCTTCCATCCTGGATCGGCATACACACAATATACTTGGCATCTTCCTAAGAATTATACCACCTATTCAGTGTTCATTCCGGAGGATGATATTCACAAAAGAAATGTGAGCATAGAGGAACGCCTTAGTCGGATATCGCCCCAGCAGGTAAAAATCATGAGGGAGACAGTTATAGGTCTCATCCCGGGGCTTATTTATGCTGATCCTCGCTCAAAGTTGGAAACATTTAGAGATGCTTTTGATGTTGCTGTGCAGGCAGTGATTGACAAAGTTACAAGGTTGAGGAAGAATATTATTGAGGGGCGAACTGAATATGATAATTTTATTGAAGAGAACAGTTGGAAATATGCATTGTTAGACGAAGGACAACGAGAAGTTAGCGGTCATGAATGGGATCCTTTCTTCTCAAAACCAAAGGGGGAGGGTGATCCTAGCGGTTCATCAGCTGAAGCTGCAAAGAATTCGTGGAAGAATGAACAAAGAGACCAGTCATGATGTAGATGTTATACTGATGCAGTATAAACTATAGCCGATCCTATTTGAATGCAATAGTGACAAACAACAAGACAGTTCCCTTTGTTTGGTCAAATTAGGTGACTCTTGTTGGGTTCTGTAATGCAAAATGGTTGTAGAAATTTTAAAGATGTTGTGGTCAGATCGGGATCAATACTAAACCATATCATATACCACAAGTCCAGTGCTTATATAATACGCTTTTATCACAAGATTTCTTGTCCCATAGTTTGCATTATGTATAACACAGCAATTCTTCTTGTACTGTCTTGTGGTTGATATGTTTCTTCACTAATCACTGGATATTGAAGTTTCGGCATCAAAGATAGCCTGTGAAAGTAATTATGGGATTCTGAAATTAATATACGTGAGATGCTAATAGAACACCTGACCATAACAATTTGTGATCATTGTGTTTTGTTTTTTTGTTTTGCAGCTGGATTCAGTACATATTCCATGTAAAACATATTGGGATAAGGACACCTATGAAAGTATTGGAACTTCTGGTTTAAATTTTTGATTGAGATACATGTTATGTTATGGGCGGGGGATGAAAGACTTTGATCAGTTTGTAGTGGAAAATGGGCTACGTGTAACTTGTGGACACGTGGATGAAGGAATGAACTTTGTTCGGTGTGTGAGAGTGACTGATAGGAACAAATCACCCATTCTTATTATACAATACCTACTTTGTCATATGAGCATTCATCCATCTATTCCCGAGACTCACAAAAATTAGATAGATGGATGCTTATGGATTATAATAGGCACAGAGTAACGAGAACAGATGATCTAAACCCGTGATTGATCTAAGTTAACATGTTTTGTTACATGTGGATTGATTACTTCTATGGATGACTTAATAAAATGTACAAATGATCTGAACCCGTGATTGATCCAAGTTAGCATGTTTTGTTACATGTGGATTGATTACTTCCATGGATGACTTAATAAAATGTTATCCCTCAATTTTAAGCTTGAGAGGCAAAAAAGAAAAATGTCGACATAAATTGCCAATCTTTTCTTTGATTCTCATTATAATTGTTGAATTGATTAAATTTTGACTTTGGCCCTTAGCGTTGGATAGTACAACTAATGCAACATGTAGTAGGCACCAGCTTTTTCTCCTGGCCAACCTCTTCTCCAAATTTAGTTTCCAACTTACCAACTGGCTTAAATTAGAGTGAAAATATAGAGTGTGCTTCTAGAGCTGAAGCTTTTCTTCCTTTAACTACAAGAGGCAAAGGAGCTCTAGCAATTGAAACCACCATAGTTTCTAGTGTTATAACTTGGAGTGCATTTGGTGGTGAACCAAGTCAACAATGAAGGCTTGATTAGTTTCCTCAAGCTATCATAGGTGAAGTGCACGTGGTCTCTCCCCCTTTAACACTACTACAAGTAGGAGCTAAAAGGTGGTCTACTACTATAGTTGTATAATTCAGAGACAAATTTCCTTCATTCTCTCTAATAGAGTTATAGGTAAAGAGAAAATGGGTGAAATTTGTTCTTGAGAAAAGTTTTATAAATGAAGAGAAATTCTTGATCTTTAACTTTAATTTAGAAACAAGATGTTAGAAAATTTAGGTGCTAGAGTTATAGAATATATCTAGAAAATCATTCTTTACACAATCATGCTTGTAACATTGACCATAATAAGCCTAAGCTATATAGCAAGTTCCTTGGGAAAATCAATTTTCCTTGATGATTAGGTAGCTTAACTAAAAAGGATAGGATATGTAAGGATATGTTTAGAAGTGGAGAAGGAAAAGGAGATTCCAAAACCTTAAAAATTATGAAAATTGGCGATGAAGTAAGAAGGTAACTTGTGGAGACTTCAATCTCTTATCAATGAAAACTACAAAGACCAAAAGAGAAGGAATAAAGACTAACCGATAGAATCATTAGATTAGGAAGTGCAAAAGAGCTAATGAATAATGGCTCCGAGAATGAAGTTAAAAGGGGCAGTGAGAACTGATTAAGGCTCAAATGAAATTACAAAGAAGAGTGGGGGAAAAATAGAAAGAAGAGATACCTATTATAGTGGAAGTTTCTTAAAATGGTCTTATACACATTAACAGTCGGATTGAAGGGACTTTTTTTAACTCTGAAAAGTTGTCTTTTAGTAATACAATGAGCTTGTCAATTCCTTTGACAAACTAAAAGCGAACTTCTATTATTAAAGAAATGTTAAATGGCAGTGAGAAGGAGGGAGCCACTTTATTATAGGTAAGAAGAGGCCTATGAGAAAGGCAAGAAAAAGAGCCATGCAATTCCCTCTTATTCCGCCCACTAAATTCTTTTTTAATATTGAATGCAAGGGGGCATAATAAACCCAATAAAAAATAGTGGTTAAGGATATATTGTTAAAGAAAAAGTTATATATTATAGCCTCATTATAAACCAAAATGAAGGGGAATTATAAAGGGAATGCCTTACGGTTTTAAGGAGAGAATTAAGGTTCTCAAATCACCGACACCATTATGATGATAAAATCATTGTATCTTTTGATAATAATATAATACTTGTTTGGCAATCCTATTTAACTAATCAAGTAATTCATTTATAATAGTCATGGTTAACAACCATACACAATTCAATGTGTTTATTTTCTAGCAGCAAACTTAGCATTCCAAATAAGTAGCTTTTGGAATGAAATAGAAGAAATTAAAGGAATTAGCTGCCTTAAATTATAGTGGGGGATTCTAACAACATAATTTTTTTCTTGCAAAGCTAATAGCTTTAGAGGAAAGTAAAGTCTTGTAAATGATGATTTAAGAGAGTGAGTAGAAAGAATTAAGGTAAGAGATTTAACATTTAAAGGGAATTCTTCACCTTGAAAAATAAATAAGAGGGGACTTGGAGAATAAGGAAGAAGTTAAATAGTGCTTTGTTTAACAATGATGGATGGGAAGCTTTCCAAACAACTCAACCTTCTTTGGAAAGTCCATCATCTTGGATCACATCTTTATAGACTTAACCAACTTTAATAATGGAAAACCAAGGAAAGCCCCATTCATATTTAACAAATTTCTTATAAGCACTCCACATCTAAAAGTACTATGGAAAGAATGGAGAAGCATGTTAAGTTACTAAGCTCACATATGCATATAGAGACATAAGATCATTACTAAGAATGTCTCAAAATGGGTGGAAGATAAAGCCATAAGGATTGATGTTTATAAATTTATTACATATTTTATCAAGTTTAACATATTCTCTAGGTTTGGAATTCTAAAAGCTAATTCCAAAAGCTATAATAAGTGATTGAGACTCTCACTTTTACAATCGAATTATAAAGGCTTTATTGAGAAAGTAGTATAAGACTCACAAGGTATTAAATGTCTATCATCCATAAACTAGTGGACAAGTGAAAGTGTCAAATAGAGACATCAAATCCCTCATTAGAGTAGTGAATCCAAGTAGAATGAACTGGATTTTCCATTTGGATGATGCACTATAGGGGTATAATAGTAAATATAAGACACATTAGTACGTCAACTTATTGGTTGATATTTAGAAAATCATGCCACCTTTTAATCCAGTAAGAAAACAAATCCTATTGCACTATTAAAAGTTTCAATAAAAAGATGGATGAAAGTGGAGAGCATAGGAAGTTGCATTCAAAAGAATTAGAGGAAATTCGCGATGATACCTATAAGAGTGCAAGGATTTACATAGAAAAGTAAAAGGTTTTCCATAACAAGATAATCTTTAGGAAGAAGTTTAACGTTGGTCAAAAAGTTCTCTATACTATTCACAACTTTTTTTAATTTCACGTAGGTACATTCTCGTTGGGATCTTTCATTGTTACTATTATTTTTCCCCACAGTGTAGTGTAAAATTTAAAATTTTAGCAATATTTCAAGTGTTCAAGTTGAATAGTCATAGACTTTAACCTTTCTAAACTAATTTCAAGCCTTTATAACAGAATTCTATAAATTAAAAAGGGGACTTCAACTAAAAAATAGGAAAATACAAAGTAAATTTGTGTGAGTAAGTGATATTTGTATTTAGGTTTTTATACAAGATGTGTTTAATTGATATTCATTTTCTTCGAAGTTTATTTATGTTGTTCATTATTATTTTCATTATTCCAAGCATTTGGATAGAAGAAGAATGGTTGAAACTCTTCACGATGAATGTGGTAAATCATTTTTTCATTGATTGATGGATTTGAAGGTTCGATTCATGATTTTATAATGTGATTATGCATGATTTTTAATATGTAGTCATATTTTTTTGTATGGTTTTTGATTAGGGTGTCACTTCATAAAGCAAATATGCGCGCGCGCGCAGGGGTTGGGGGGGGGGAACTGTGTGTGACTTGAATTTTTTTTCAAGTTACTATAAATTTATATAAACAATAGAAGCCTGTTAAGAATTAAAAACGAGAGGAGACTGCAAAATTTTAAATGAAAGGGGCCTCTTGCAAACTGAAAACAACAGTAACTAAAATGCAGAAATTTAAAAGTTAAGGAAAAAGAAAGAACAATACGGCCAATTTATATTAGTTCAGTTTATAACGAAATCTATGTCTAGTCCTCAAGTGTCCAACTTGAGTGTTTCACTAATAAATCTCCAAGTTGTAATTTGTCAAGCCTCTCCAAGCTCGCAAGTACACATTTTTCTAGTTTCTTCAACCTTCCTCATTTATAGTATTTAACCAGCCTCTACAAGCTTTCAACAAATGAAATTAGGATTTGCTCAATATGAGCTTCAGTGAATATTTATCTCTTTCTCAATATAATGTTTTTACTTTCTAAAGCTCAGCAGGTATAAATGTAACTTTTCTAGAATAAGTACTGTTGCTATTAGCGTATTTCTGAACTCTGATGTGTGTTATAGAATGAAGTAGTTCTCTCTTAAATAGAAATTTCTTTCAACTAGTCATTGCTTCTTAATCGACTTTAATTATGTTATCTCACTATCTTTGATAGAATCTTCAAGTATCTGGTTGTTTTGAATAACTCTTTGACTATATCTTCGAAGCTACTATCGAATTAGTTGAATAGAAGGATCCTTGTCTGTACAAAAATGGTAGGAGTTTATCCAATCTAGATTTGTTGGAACTGTTTCTTAATATCAGAGTGAATTTGTTAGATTGATCCCTGTAAAATAGAAAAACATTTTTTTTATTTAAAGAGACAACTAAGTTATATAACCTTTTGTATATTGTTAGCTTTTAAGATAAATCCAATAATTTTGAAATTTTAAACGTAACTAAATATTTATTGACTGTTATCACCAAAATCAATAATTTAAAAACCTTGAGCTAATAATCTCCCTCTTTTTAATAATGACAAGAAATGATATATATTTTCAAAATTCAAATAACTAAAAAATATTTGGAGTTTACATGTCCTTACTCATAGTCATGATTAGAAAGAGCCTTTCTTACTACCTTTAAGTAAGGAACCTATCATTTTTTGAAAGATAACTTACATACAAACATATGACTATCAATTATCTATCACAGACAGAGTATACCACAGATTTCAAAACACAAGAGCATTTCAACATTTATCAGAATATATCATTTCAATAGATTTTAGCATTTCAAATAGCATAGACAATTTCATCAATCAATCAGCAAATTTATCAACAGATTTAACATTTCAAAATTATCAAAGCAATATCAAAGAAAAAATATATCTCCTTCTACTCTCCCCCTCTGTCATTATCAGAAAGAAGGGGAAACAATCAAGGAAAAAAACCATAAAACAAGAAGAGTCAGAATAGCACAAAAATGCAAGTGTAAAATCATAAACATGCATAACCAAAAAAAAATTCATAACATCATAAAACCAAATCATTAGCAGAAAACTTTAAGAAGAGTATGTGTTTTATTGAAAATATTCTTTGAGGGATTAAATAAGGCTTCTTAGTAGTGGCTGCACATCATCAAGTTGATTCTGCATTCTGTTGATCTAGCCACTCATCTCCCTCAATTGTTGCTGGCTTAAGAATTAATAGGAGTCTATTTCTTTAGAGTAAGACCCAAGACATCAGCTACCCTTTCAGTCCTCTTCTCCCCACACACGTTGTCTTTCAGCTTATACATAAATTGGAATGGAATTGATGAATGTTACTTACCATGCTCATACCATTCTAAATTTTCAAAATAAACATCATAAGATGCAAATATCTTGGTCAGTAGCATCCCACAAGGAAAGAAACTTGTACTATTCTTATGACTCCCCTTATCCAATATAAACCGTATGAACATTGAGGGAAGGTTCATCCGATTACCTTTCAACAAATTATAGACAACATATGTGTCTAGGAGATTGCATCGTTCAACTTAACAACTATTTCAAAAAATTGAGGTAGTAGAAATTAAAGCAAGGTATCTTTGAAGAAGATCCAACTGTCTGCACCAGGGGCCCATCTTGGGTGTGTTCAGCATTAAGACAGATGAATTGAACAGCTTCTCCTAAATCCAGATCAACCACATCCCACTTATGACATGGAAAGTCAGTTCGTCCAATTGGAGTTGTGCCCATCAAATTCCCTAATATTTCTCCAGTTGACAAAATCTCACATTCTCACTCCCATGAGACAATTGCCTACTTGCCATTAATAATTTCTTTTCTCATATACATATAAAATGAGCATACCAGTTCATCACATACAGCCTGACGCAACTTTAGAAATTGTCTCAACCAATAGATAAAAGATAAGGAAAAACAGGTATTCCTATGTCATCAAAAAACATAAGAGTTAGAATTCACCCAGTAATCACCTTTCTTTTCTTGTAGCCCATTTTGTATTTCACTTCAACTTCTATCGATTGAAACATTTTTTATGGTGCTGAAGATTCTCTTTTCTTTTGTGCAAAGATTTTCCTTTTCTTCAATCTCTTGCCCCTAGGAATTTCTTCAAAGAGAGATTCTTCCATAGTGATAGGCTCTTCTTCAAGTTCTCCAAGCATAGGCTCCTTGCCTTTTCTTACTTCTTCTCTTGTTCTTCTTAACGATACTTCTTCTTTCCTCAGTTCTTTTTCAAAGCTCATTTGTTTTTCAACCACAAGAATTTTCTCAACCTGCATTATTGATAAATTGCCTATGGTTTATGTTCTTCTGACTAGGCAAAATGACTCCTCATCAGAATCATCATCAGCAATAATCTAACATTCTTCAAATACATTTAGGCCCATGGGATTAGGTTGAGGAGCGGAGGATGGTTAAGGTGCAGAGATGTCAGGAGTAAGTGTAAGCAATTGCTTCAGTGGCAGTGATGGTGAAGATAAAGTTGTAACAACGGAGAGAAAGGTCTTAAGATAGGAGAACAAGAGAGGAATCTTATCTTTCTCACTAGCTACCTCTTATTAGAGACTGTTCTTACAAGAGTATGCTCTTCTTCATTAGAAGATCTTTCTTCGTCTTTTTCTTCTTCTTCTTCTGACAAACTAGGTTTTGAGTCATCAAGACTTTCTTCATCATACTTAGAATTATGTTAGTGTTGCTCTTTGATTCATCATGTTTTTTGGATGAATCTGATGTTGATTCTTCCAAAGCCGATGATAAAGGAATATTCTTTTTCTTCATGCCATATGTATGTAAGGGTGTCTTAGTTGATTCTTATAAAACTTGGGGCTTTTTTGTGGAAGAGGCAACAATGGGTTTTGAATAAACTTGTGGTGTTTTTGGTGAAGGTAACTGTGAGGGTTTAGAAACAAGAGCTTCAGAGGCTTGTTCATGGCATAGGGTTTCACTATGGCTAATAATGGGTGTCAAAGATTTTGGTCGTTTTGGAAAACAAAGGATGCTGGTAATCATTGAAGAGATTTGATAAAGAAAAAGTTCAATTGCAGTAAAATAGAATGATTTTCAAAGGATAGTAAAGATAGGAAGTAGTAAGGAATCATTTTAAAGTATGCTGAACAATTTATAAAAGTGGGTTTTATGTAAAGATGAAAGAATACACACATTCCTAAGGGCGTGATCATTTTTGTATCTTCTATCATCTGGCAGTACTGCACCCGTGATTTAAAAATTGAAATGACATTGTCTTAATGACTGTGATCTCTAAATACAATTACTCTTCCCATTTAAATTGATAGGATCCTTCTAAGTAAGCACATTTGAAGGAGCCTTCTAATGCCTGCAAAAGTAGCATAAATTCTTTGAATAGATTTAGATGTATGATAATTTACACATACTAAGCTCTTTTCTTAACAAACAAAATCCAGTGGTTTAGTAAAGATGTCAGCTACTTGATTTTCAATATTAACATGCAATAATTCAATAGTTCCTTCGAAAATGTGATCTCTAAAAAAATGATGCTTAACTTCTATTGGTTAGTCCTGTAATGATGCACTAGATTTTTAGACAAATTAATTGCACTTTTGCTATCACACAATATTGAAATATGACTAAAGCTTAGCGAGAAATCCTGAAGTTGATGCTTCATCTACAAGATTTGAAAGTGCAACAATTGGTGGCTACTATATATTTTGCTTCAGATGTGGAAAGTTCAATCCAATTTTGTTTCTTGCAAAACCAAGAGACTAAACATCCACCAAGGAATTGACAGTAGCCACTTGTGCTTTTCATGTCAACCTTATCACTTGTATAATTTGCATCATACTATGTTAAATAAATATGTTTTTGGATACCATAGTATAATGTTTATAGTTCCAAGAAGATAACGAAAAACCCTCTTAACTGCTTGAAGGTGACTTTCTTTAAGATTTGACTGAAAACATACACAAAGGCAAACACTAAGCATAATATGTGGTCTTGAACTTGTGAGATATAGAAGTGAACCAATCATTTATTTGTATTTTGTTTCATCAATAGCTTGGTCGTCTTCATCCTTATCAAGCTTAGTTCCAATATACATTGGACTTCCCATAGGTTTGGCATTTTCAAAATGATATTTCTTGATAAGTTCCTTTGTGTAATTATCTTGACTAATGAAAATTCTTTTTTCTGTTTGCTTTATTTGTAATCCAAGGAAGAAGGATAGTTCACCCATCGTGCTCATTTCAAACTCCCCCTATATTAGAGCTAAGAATCTTTCACAGAAAGATGGATTAGTAGCACCAAATATTATCTCTTCAATATATATTTGAACTATAAGTAAATCATTTTTCTTTTTCTTAATAAATAAAGTTTTATCCACCTTTCCTTTTTCAAATTTATTCTGAAGCAAGAAGTTACTTAACCTATCACACCATGCTCGAGGAGCCTACTTTAGACCATACAAAGCTTTTGTTAATTTCATCACAAAATCATGATGGCCTACGTCCTCAAAACCTAGAGGGTGCTTAGCAAACATTTCTTTGTTAATATTTCCATTTTAAAAAGCACTTTTGATGACCATTTGGAATATTTTAAATTTTCTATAGGATGTAAAAGCAAGTAAAATTTTTATAGAGTTTAATCTAGCAACAGGAGCATAAGTCTCATCAAAATCAATACCTTTTTATTGGTTATAGCCTTGAGCTACAAGTCTAGCTTTATTTCTTACCACCTTACCATTTTTGTCAAGTTTGACAAGTTCCAAAGATTGAATTGTTTTGTGGATGGGGTACAAGATTCCAAACTTGGTTCTTTTCAAACTGGTTGAGTTCTTCTTTCGTAGTTGAAATCTCGTTTTCATCAAAAAGTGCCTCTTCAACAATTTTTGGTTCTAGTTGTGAAACAAAGACAACATAATTATTTTTTAAAGATGCTCTTGTTCCTAGGTCTTCTGAAGGGTCGCCTAGAATATATTGAAGTATATCAAGACCTTTATATTATCTTAATGTTTTTCTTCCATGAGTATGTGATGTCCTTTAAAGTATGGGAGCTAGTTAAGTTTTACTTGGAGAAGGAGCCTTCTCTGTCCTTGTTTCAAAAGGAATTTCTTGATCTTGTGAATTTGAAGGTGCTACTAATACTGTTTGAGTTTATGGTGTATCTTTAGGGACCAAAGGATGCTCTTCCTCATCTGAATCAGCAGTTTTTGTTAAGGTTAGTGATTCATCAAATAGTACATGTATTGCTTCTTCTATCCTCTTAGTGATTTTGTTGTAGACCCTAAATCCTTTGCTAACAGTGTTGTATCCCAGAAATATGGCTTCGTAAGACCTTGCAACAAATTTGCCAAGGTTTCCTTACCATTATTCAACATAAAACCCTTGCAGCCAAAAGCTTGAAAATAAACAATATTTGGCTTTCTTCCTTTCCACAGCTCATACAGGACCTTTTTGAGAATAAGTCTTATAAGATACCTATTTAGAATGTAACAGGCCATAGACAAAGCTTTCGCCCAGTAGTCATGAGATAGACCACTTTCACATAGCATGGTCCTCGCCATATTAGCAAGGGTTATGTTCTTTCTTTCAACAACTTCATTCTACCGAGGAGTCCTTGGACATTAGAAATTGTACTAATACCATTATCATCACAAAAATCTTCAAGTTTTGTGTTATCAAATTCTCCTCCATGATTAGTCCGAATGGAAGTAATGCAGTACCTTTTTTCAATCTAAATTTTTCTGCTAAACCTCTCAAAAACTTCAAAATTATCATCCTTATTTGCTAGAAAATAAACCAATGTAAATCTATAATTATCATCAATTATAATAAAACCATAGTGTTTACCACCAAAACTATGAGTTCTAGCAAGACCAAATAAGTCCATAAGTATAAGCTCAAGAGGTTGGTTGGTAGATACAACATTCTTGGGTGGAAAGTTATTTTTGGTCTGTTTTCCTTTTAAGCATGCTCATAAACTTGATTATTCTCAAAGTTCAAATTTGGTAAGCCTCTTACTAATTCATTCTTGGACAATTTTGATAAAATGCTCATGCTAGGATGTCCAAATTTTCTATTCCAGATTAATGAGTCCTTGTCTAAAGAAACCAAACACTAAACTTTTTGAGAAGATATATGTTCCAATTGAGCACAATATATATTCTGATTTCTAGGACCAACAAACACAATGTTATCGTTATTATTATCAATTATTTCACAATGAGATGCATAGAATGTGACTCTATATCCCTTATCACATAACTAACTTATAATCAGTATGTTATGTTTCAAACTATTAACATAGAGAACATTATCAATAGAAGTAGAGTTCGAGGCACCAATTTTACCAATTCCAATAACCTTTGCTTTGTTTTTGTCTGCAAATACAACATTACCTCTATCTTTGCTTTCAATATAGTTGAAGTGTGATATTTCACCTATCATGTGTCTTAAGCAACCACTGTCAACTATCCATTGATTTTCTCTTGTCACTATTCTGAAGCATATCTGTAAAATGTATTATCTCAATTTAGGTACCAAAACCTTTATGGGTCCTTTCAGATTAGTAATATGACCTTTTAGTTTCCAAACATGTATCTCAGATAATTTCTTCATTTTATGTGTCACAACTACATACCCCCTAGAAGGATATGCAGATGCAACACAAAACAGAACTAAAACATGTCAAACAATCCCTTACATGCATTTCTAAAAACTTAAGCAAACAAGTATTATAAACCATTAGGCAATATTGTATAATTAAAACATCTCAAACATATAGTACTATTACCAAAGCCTGCCATACAAACAATAGTCAACCTGTATTAAGGTTAATACAACCCATTAAACAGAACACAACTTACAATATGTCTCTTTACATTGAAATAAAATTTAAACTAAAAACAAATATACATCTTCCAAAAACCAAAAAAATCATGCTTCTTTGGCAACAACGGTTGTCCTTGTCCTAGTCTTTATACCCTTCTATCTGAAACTACACGGGGCAAACCCACCGTGCTAAGCATATAGCTTAGTGAGGAATAACTAAACATGATACATAATGGTAACTTTCTCTAACAGTCATATGATATTGACATATACAAATCATATCACATATAAAAGCGCAATCCAAACAATATGTATCTCAAAACAGAATATGCCAAAATAGGATATATATATTGGTTTCAAAGCCAAGCTTACAATTATCAAAATAGAAAATCAGGATATCGGAACAAAAATTGTTTGTGTCAAATCCGTATCTGGTTATGTCAAAACAAAATTTAATTATCTCAAAACATTTCTTGATTATAACCGAACTGTGCATGTAAAAAAAAAAAAAACAAGTTAACCTGCTAATCCTTTTTTTTACATAAGTAGGTAACGGGAGCAAAATAGAAGATACCATGTTTGATATCTAAACCAGAAGAGACTTAAGTCTCTAAAACAGAAGACACAGAAGTGTCCAAAATCAGAAGACACTGGAGTGTCTGGCACAGAAGAGACCTTAGTGTCTGGCTATAGAAGCAACTGCTAACCCTTCTAGGCATGCCTATTTACCCACAACTAGGACTTAGCAGTTTCGAAACAAACCATTTTAGATTTTAGAATTTTATTTCAACCTTATCAAAACAAACATGTGCAATTATGCATCAATAGAAATGTTGAGTCATCAAACATTATGCATATGCACACAATTAGCAAGCACTTCCAATACAATCCTAACTATAAAACTCCTTGGACAACTGATGGTGCAATATTGTCACAATATTATTGATTGTCAATTGGGAATTTATGAGTTATGAATTAGATATGAATGATTGTCAATTGGGAATTTTATAGCATTAAGAGCTCATTCATTCATGATCACAACAAGCAATTCAACATTATACTCATCATTATTAAACCATACATTATTGCAGAAAACAATCATTCATATCTAATTCATAACACATAAGCATTAAGAGCTCATTCATTCATGATCACACCAAGCAATTCAACATTATACTCATCATTATTAAACCATACATCCATTATATTATCCTCTCCATTTATAAACTATAACTCAATCACCTTTTTCTCCATTAATTTAACATCTATTAGGTTCATTTTTATTCTCAATTAAGTCTAATTAAACCATTGTTAGAGTCCTAACCGTATGTATGTCAACAAATACACAACCAAGATTAGTTCAAATTTCTTAGGACAAATTTTGGGTCAAATTTGTATGGCTATTTTGACATATAAAAGGAGGTTTCTGGGCAATACGTTCTTCTAACCAAAAGTTCCTATATGTATTAAGTTTTTAATGAACTAAATTGCACACAATTTGGTTCATTATTCCCAAATTTATGCACAAAATACTGCAGACTATACCCAAACAATGACATAATCCTAAATTCAACTTTAAGCCAAAATTCATTATCCTTTGGGATAGAAACAAAGTTTCATTCCTTCATGAAAGTTGTAGGTATATGTGTTTAGTTTAATCCACGATAAAAATCACTCCATTTGAATATCTACAGGTCAAGTTATAGCCTAAAAATCGACGGCTGTTCAGTGAAACCAGTACAATTCATTCACATTTTACGTCTTCAACACCCTTACTCTAACATTCATCCTTTTCACCACAATTCCACCTTAGTCATGCTTCATTTACACATAAATTTCATGTCCATACCTCAACTTATTAAAAAATCCATACATATTCTATCCAATCAAGCATCAAAATAATTCATATGATAACATGCAATCAAGATTAGTATTCTCATACCTTCTTTAACACAATTTCCTACTTCAATGAGAAAGCCACTCTAACCTTTCAAGCAAATATCACTACTCCAAGACTAAGACAACCAAGAGGATAGCAACATAGAAAGCGGAAGGATTTGGCTTCCTTAATGCAATAGCATGAAAATACATCAAGTGAAGATGATGATCCAAAAAGCATGCAAAAATTTCCAGGAGGTGTGAATGAGAGAGAGTTTGGTGGTGAGAGAAAGAAAATTAAGTAATACAGAAAACTTCAGCAGAACCTTGTCTCCTCCAATGCTAGGTGTCATGAAATGGTAATAGCATGTGGCTTCATGCATGTTCTCCACTTGTCCCATTTAGGAGCTGCCACTCATCCACATCACATGTTTCCATTTGTCAGCAAGAAATTAGTCCACGTATGAACCATCAATAAACTGTATTGATTTGTGCCTAATTAGATAAAATTGTCTGCACAAAAGTTGTAGCTTATCCTCTTAGCTTTCTAACAGTATAAATTTTGTAATTTTTGGACATTGGAATCAAAAGATATGACACTTACAAATTTGAGTATCATATTAGAAGTCACACTGGATATCACCCTCATACTTGTACATGAGGGTGACAAACTTGTCACCCTTTAGATGTCACCCTCATGCTTATGCACGAGGGTGACACACTGGTCTTGCAAAAATTACTTCAACCTTGAGTTTTAAGTACTTTCAAGCCTTCTTTTCACTAAATCTTCACCTAAACCTTATGTAAAGTATCCATGATATATTTTCCGAGACCCTGGGCTCAACATTAATATCTTAAGTCTCTATGATGACAATTTAATTCCAATTCTCCAAGTATGATTCATTAAAAACATAATTAATTCATATGGAATTCTCAATCATATCACAATTTTAAAACCTATCATTCATGTACTTACATGAACATGTAACATTTCATCTAGGATAAAATTTGGGGCCTTACAACTCTCTCCCCCTTAAAAGAATTTCGTCCTTGAAATTCATACCTGATCAAAATAGTTAAGGATACTGAGCCGTAATGGCTTCTTTTGGTTCCCATGTTGCTTCCTCCAGTACATGATGTTGCCAAAGTACTTTAACCAACGGTATTTGCTTGTTCCTAAATTTTCTGACTTCTCTGGCTAATATAGAAACAGGCCCTTCTTCATTAGACAAATCCAGTTGTATTTGAATTTCTTGCATAGGAATCTTATATGTGTCATCAGACCGATATCTTCTCATCATAGAAAAATGAAACACATCATATAATTTGGCCAATTCTCCAAGAAGAGCTAATTGATAAGCAACTGGTCCGACTCTCTTCAAAATCTCATAAGGAACAATATAATGTGGACTGAGCTTACCTTTCTTTCCAAACCGAAGTATATGTTTCCAAGGCGATACTTTCAAAATACCTTATCACCTACTTGATACTCAATATCTCCTTTTAAAATCAGCATAGGACTTTTGACTATCATTGGCAGTTTTCAATCTTTGTTGGATAACTTGAACTTTTTCTTCAGTACCCTTCACAATATCAGGCCTGATATTCTTGTTTTCACTCAGTTCAGTCCAACACACTGAAGATCTACACCTTCTATCATACAGCACTTCGTAAGACGCCATGCTAATGCTAGTCTGATAATTATTGTTATAAGCAAATTCCATCAGAGAAAGGTAGTTATCCCAACTTCCTGAGAATTCTAATACTTAACCTCGAAGCATATCTTCCAATATCTGAATAACCCATTCAAATTGTCCATCTGTCTGGGGATGGAAAGCGGTACTGAACTTGACTTGAGTACCCAAATCCTTTTGTAGACTTTTCTAAAATCTCGAAGTAAATCGAGAATCAGGTTCAGAAATAATAGATAGTGGCACCCCATGCAACCTCACTATCTCATTCACATATAGGTCTGTAAGCCTATCCAATGAATAATCAAGACGAACAGGCAGAAAATGAGCAGACTTGGTAAATTTATCAATAATTACCCATCCAGCATCATGCTTCTTCTGAGTAAAAGGAAGTCTAGTAACAAAATCCATCGTAATGTTATCCCATTTCCATTGAGGAATAAAAATAGGATGTAACAAACCAGATGGAACTTGGTGTTTAGCTTTAACTTGATGACATGTCAAATATTTAGATACATAATCTACTACATCTCGTTTTATACTTGACCACCAGTAATGCTACTTCAGATCTTGATACATCTTGTTTCCATTAGGATGCATAGTAAAGACTGTATTATGAGCCTCAATCAACAGATTTTTCTTCAGTTCATCATTAACTGGCACATATAATCGATCTTTATAATACAATTCACCATCTCCTTTCACAGAAAAATCAGGATGTTTACCATCATGAGTAGCCAAGATAAATTGTTGTAACTTATCATCAACTCTCTGAGCATCACAAATCTCTTATCTCAAAATAAGCCTTACTTTCAGTTGAGCTATTAAAGCTCCATCAAATACAAGTTCCTAGTTACTCTGCTTCATTGATAATGTTGTAATGGTCTTCCGACTCAAGCCATTAGCCATGACATTTGCCTTGCTCGGATGGTAATCCACAATACAATCATAGTCTTTAAACAATTCCAACCAACGTCGCTGTCTTAGATTGAGTTCTTTTTAGGTAAGCAGATACTTCAGGTTCTTATGATCAGTGAAAATCCTACACTTTTCACCATACAAGTAGTGTCGCCAAATTTTCAAAGTAAACACTATTGCTACAAACTTCAGATCATATGTAGGGTAATTCTGTTCATGTGATTTTAGTTGCCTAGATGCATATGCAACTACCTTTCCATCCCACATCAGAACACATCCCAAACCATTTCTAGATGCATCACTAAACATAATATACTCCTTACCAGAAGTCAATTAAACCAATATGGGAGCTTCAATAAGCATAATTTTCAGTTGATCAAAACTAGTTTGACATTTATCGGACCATTCATACTTCACTCCTTTCCTTAACAGTTTGGTTAAAGAGGATGCTATCACTGAGAATCCCTTCACAAATCGGCGATAATATTTCACCAAACTTAAAAAACATCTCACTTTTCTCACATTTTGTGGAGGCTTCCAGTTAACAATTGCTTCAATCTTATTGAGATCAACTCTAATCCCTTGAGAAGAGACAACATGTCCTAGAAAAGATACCTCTTGAAGCTAAAAATCACTCTTGCTCAGCTTAGCATACAACTGTTTTTCCTACAGGGTCTGTAACACAATTCAGAGATGCTCAGTATGGTCATGTTCATTCTTAGAATAGACCAAGATATCATCTATAAGCACCACAACAAACTGGTCCAAATAAGGCCTAAATACTCTATTCATCATATCCATAAATGCTGCGAGAGCATTAGTTAACCCAAATGGCATTGCTAGGAATGCGTAATGTCCATAACGAGTCCTAAATGTAGTCTTCGGTACATCTACATCTTTTAACCGAAGTTGATAGTACCCCAATCGCAGATCTATCTTTGAAAACACTCCTGCATCTTTCAATTGATTAAACAGATCTTCAATCCTTAGCAGCAGATCCTTGTTCTTCACTGTGACTCTATTCAATTACCTATAATCAATGCACATCCGCAGTGTACCGTCCTTCTTCTTAACAAATAAGACCGATGCTCCCCACGGTGACACACTGGGTCAAATGAACTCCTTATCCAGTAGCTCTTGCAACTACATCTTCAACTCCTTTAATTCAGTAAGAGCAGTGTTAGGCATAAATTCGATTGATAACTCCACTTCCCTTTCAGGAGGGAGTCCAGGTAACTCTTCAGGAAACACATCTGGAAATTCACTCACCACTGGAATCTCTTGCAATTTACCAACCTCCTTCTTAGAGTCCAACACAAAAGCTAGATAAGCTTCACATCCCTTCCTGAAGAGCTTTCGAGTTTGCATAGCAGATACCACATTAGTTAAAGAACTAGTGCGAATGCCATGCAATACTATTTCAGGCTGATTAGGTGTCCTAAGCACAACTGTCTTAACACTACAGTTAACCACTGCCTGATGCTTAGACAATCAATCCATACCTAGAATCAAATCAAACTCATGAGAAGGCAATTCAATTAAATCCATAACATACTCATTTCCTTGAATCATAACAGGACAATTTCTATAAACCTGATTAACAATCACACTACTACCCAGAGGACTGTTTACATTAATATCATACTCTAACTGATCTACAGGCATCTCTTTATTAAAAATTCTTCCAACACAGATATAAGAATGAGTAGATCCATGATCAATCAAAGCATACATTTTAAATTCAAAGAGAGAAACAGTACCCGCAATGGCTTCAGATGTGTCCTGATCCTCGCGAGCTTTTAAAGCATAAGCTCGAGCTGGAGCAGAAGGCATAGGAGGTCAATCAACAGTTTCCGAATGAGTACTCAGAATAGGTTTGATCTGACTAGATCCTCCACGACCTCTACCTTGTCCTCGATTTCCAGCAGGTGCATGAGAGGCCTCCCTACTAGCTTGTGCTGTTTGAGACTGTGTCATAGGGCAATTTGCTATAAGATGGTCAGTACCACCACATCGAAAACATGCACCTATAGCCTTCCAATAAGTACCCTGATGGTATTTGGAGCAATGAGGGCACTCCGTAATACCAAAACCTTGACCTGCAGAGGAAGCCCTACCAGAAGTAGTCAATGAGGGAAAATTTTGTCATCTTCCCCTAGCTACTAATCTCTGATTGAATTCTGGTGCAGTGGAGGCACCTTCCCGACTCCACTTGCCTGAGGATTGACCTCCTCTAGCAAAATTCCTTCGTTGTGCCCTTTCTCTCTTCATCATCTCTTGCTTCTTTATCTTCATAGCAGTTTGGACTAGCTGATGGTAACTCACTTGTTGTAAGAGATTGAATGCTGCCAAATGTTCTTTGATCAAGTCATTTAAATCATCCTCAAACTGATGGCATCGGAATTCCTCAGTAAGCACCAATTCAAGTGTATATTTGCTGAGGCGATTAAACTCTCTGTCGTACTCAGCAACAGATAGATTTCTCTACTTCAAATTCAAAATTTGCTTCCACTTCTCCTTTTTGTAAGCCTCCGTAACATATCTAACTTTAAACTTTTGGGAAAAGAAATCCCAAGTCAGAGCCAGTACCTGAGGACTCCTCAAAACGGACTTCCACGACTCATACGCTGCTCCTTAAAAAAGAGAGACAACACAGTGCATCATCTGATCTGGCAAACAACTGATTTCATCTAATATCCTTTTTACTTTCTCTATCCAAAACTCATCTCTTTCAAATTCCTCCGATGATGTTCCAGAAAATTCCTCAGCTTCATATTTCCTCAGCTGATCAATCGGAGCCCTGGGTGCAGTCATACGATGCAGTAATATCATCATATCCTAAGACAACTTAACTAAAACCTCTCCCTGAGCTAGAGGAGGAGGTGGCACCTCAGTTTCACCTAGATTAACCCCTAGAGGGTTCACATATCGATGGACGAGATCTTTCTGGATAATTACTCTCAGCAACCTCGTCAATGGCTTCGTGAGATCTTTCCATCTTTAATTATATAATCAAAACATGGGGTAAACTGCATTAGCCCAAATCACAACTTTTACACTTAAGTATAAGCAGTAGTTAAGCGCTAGTTAAACTAGAATCACCTAAACTACACTCTGATACCAAAACATGTCACAACCACGTACCCCCTAGAAGGATATGCAGATGCTACACAAAACAGAACTAAAACATGTCAAACAATCCCTTACATGCATTTCTGAAAACTCAAGCAAACAATTATTATAAACCATTAGGCAATATTGTATAATTAAAACATCTCAAACATATAGTACTATTCCCAAAGCCTGTCATACAAACAATAGTGAACCTGTATTAAGGTTAATACAACCCACTAAACAAAACAAAAATTACAATATGTCTCTTTACATTAAAATAAAACTTAAACTAAAAACAAATATACATCTTCCAAAAACAAAACAAAAAAACATGCTTTTTTGGCCACAACAGTTGTCCTTGTCCCAACCTTTATTCATTTCTATTTGAACCTACATGAGGCAAATCCATCGTGCTAAACATATAGCTTAGTGAGGAATAACTAAACATGATACATAATGGTAACTGTCTCTAACAGTCATATGATATTGACATATACAAATCAGATCATATATAAAAGCGCAATCCAAACAATACGTATCTCAAAACAGAATATGCCAAAATAGGATATATATTGACTTCAAAGCCATGCTTACAATTATCAGAATAGAAAATCAAGATATCGGAACAGAACTTGTCTATGTCAAATCCGTATCTGGTTACGTTAGAACAAAATTTAATTATCTCATAACATTTCTTAATTATAACCAAATTATGCATGTAACATAATACAAAACAAGTTAACTTGCTTCTTTTTTTTTACAGAAGTGGGTAACGGGACCAGAACAGAAGATACCATATTTGTTATATAAACCAGAAGAGACTTAAGTCTCTGAAACAGAAGACACAAAAGTGTCTAAAATCAGAAGACACCGGAGTGTCTAGCACAGAAGACACTAGAGTGTCTAGTTACAAAAGCAGTTGCTAACCCTTCTAGGCATGCCTATTTACCCATGACTAGGACTCAACAGTTTTAAAACAAATCATTTTAGATTTTACAATTTTATGTCAACCTTATCAAAACAAACATTTGCAATTATGCATCAATAAAAATGTTGAGTCATCAAACATTATGCATATGCACACAATTAGCAAGCACTTCCAATACAATCCTAACTATGAAAGTCCTCAGACAATTGATGATCTAATATTGTCACAATATTATTGCAGAAATTCCCAATTGACAATCATTCATATCTAATTCATAACACATAAGCATTAAGAGCTCATTCATTCATAATCACACCAAGCAATTTAACATTATACTCATCATTATTAAACCATACATCCATTATATTATCCTCTCCATAAATAAACTGTAACTCAATTACCTTTTTCTCTATTAATTTAACATCACTTTGGTTCATTTTTATTCTCAATTTAGTCTAATTGAACCATTGTTAAAGTCGTAATCGTATGTATATCAATAAATACACAACCAAGATTAGTTCAGATTTCTTAGGTTAGATTTCGAGTCAGATTTGTAAGGCTATTTTGACATATAAAAAGAGGTTTTTGGGCAATATATTCTTCTAACCAAAAGTTCCTCTATGTATTAAGTTTTTAATGAATTAGGGGGGCGGTTGGTTTGCATGGGAGAATGGTAATAAGAATAGGAATGAATATAGTGAGGAATGAGAATGTATATTATCATTATAATTATGATGGTTGGTTAAGAGGAAGGAATGATTACCATTACCATTAATAGTGGTTAGTTTGTAAAAAATATTGAGAAATAAAAATTTATTCTATTTTAATTTATTTATTTATTATATTTTAATTAATCAATTACAATTTATTGATTAATTAAAATTTTGTAATTAATTTTAATTAATTATATTGTAACTAATTAATTAAATATATTATAATTAATTTATTTACTATATTTTAATTAATTAATTATATTGCAATTTATTATATTTTAATTTATTTATGTTTTAATCAATTAATTATAATATTTTAATTAATGAATGAATTATATTTTAATTAATTATATTATAGTTAATTAATTATTAATTATATTTCAATTAATTATATTGTAATTAATTATTTTAATTAATGAATAATTATATTTTAATTAATTAATTATATTTTAATTAATGAATTATATTTTAATTAATTATAATGTAATTAATTAATTAATAATAATACTCATTCCTTTACAACAATGATACCCATTCCTCTAGATTAGGAAATGAATGAGGTATAATCTGAAAATGGATAATCAAAATAATGAATTAATCATACTCCCTTACCAAACTCAATCTTTTATTCCATACCTATTCCCCTTTTTTCATACCCACTAAACAAGCACACCCTAAATTTCACACAATTTGGTTCATTATTCCTAAAGTTATGCACAAAACACTGCAGACTATACCCAAACAATGACAGAATCATAAATTCAACTTTAAGCCAAAATTCATCATCCTTCAGGATAGAACCAAAATTTCAATCCTTCATGAAAGTTGTAGGCTTATCTGTGTGGTTTAATCCACAATGAAAATCACCCCATTTGGATATCTACAGGTCAAGTTATAGCCTAAAAACTGACGTCTGTTCAGTGAAACTAGTACAACTCATTCACATCTTACGTCTTCAACACCCTTACTCTAACCTTTTCACCACAATTCCACCTTATGTTAAGTCAGAATTTTGACTTCACGTATAAAGTGATTTTGATGACAAACAAAGATAAGACAGAATGAAAAGCA
>JAOSBN010000004.1:22443374-22506853 GCA_027563595.1 Erythroxylum suave | reverse complement strand
TGAATCAAAACCAAGCAACTCCACCTTTAAGAGAAAATCTCAAGATTTTTACAACCTTTTTGAAGAAGATGCAAAACAGAGCAGCCAAAACCCTTTGATTCTCGACCTCTGGGGATAAATAAAAGGGCTCAAAGAAAAATGCACCGTTTTATTTACTGAAGAAGTGGGGAAATGAAAGGGATGGAAATTGGGACGAATTTAGGTACCAAAATAGGGACCAATTTACGGACAAAAAAATGCGAAAATATTTCAACGAATTTAGCAATGGAAAAGTTGGTCCCAACATCATTGTTACGATTTTAGGGACGGAAAATATTCCCCCAAAACTTGTTTGCAACTTCCATCTGATATTTGAGACCGAAAATTACGTCCTTAATATTCCGTCTCTAAATCCGTCCCAATGTGAAATTCTGTACTGTTCGTCCAAAAAACAGTCGCAAATCAGTAACTGATTTGGGGACCTTTTTTTTCGTTCGTATATTTGGTCCAGAATTAGGGACGAATTCTTGTGAACTTTACTTCGCAGGTTGTGGCACCAAACTTTGCAACCGATTTAGAGACGAAAAGTTTGGTCGATGTAAATGGAGCAAACTTTCGGGACGGATTTGAGGACGGTTTTGTTTTTTCACCCATTTCGGTTGCAAATTCCGTCCCTATTTGACGTTTTTCTTGTAGTGTTCCTTATTTTACCTTTCAACTTTATCAATTAGTTTAGGAAGTAAGAATAAGAGGATTTAGCATTCAAAGACCATATGCTTCTTCCTTAAAATTATATTTTTGGTACAGATATTCCAATCTAATTAAAAAAACTATATTTTTGGTATGATTAGGAATAACGTTTCATTAATTAAAAAATGATTTTCTAATATCAAAAGGAAACTAATTTCAAAATTAAATAAAGTATTTTTATTTAATTAATAACTTCCTATAAATTATTTTTGAAAGATTAGTTTCTTAACTAATTAAAAAATCATTTGATAATAAATTAGAAAACTATTTCTAAAATATTAAATAAAGCTAAACTTTTCGTAATTAATAAATAAAAATATTTTTTAGATTTAATAAAATATCTTTACTAATAAATAATGAGTATCAAAAGTGTTGGTGCTGACCGAAACTAAGAAGGTGCTTCTTTAATGGGTTTGAGAAGATATCAATGGGTAAGGAATGAAAAACAATCGATTGATTATAAATTATCATTAAATAAATAATACTTTGATATATAAGTTTTGGGGATTACTCCATATCTTTCGAATATGAGCAGAATGAAAATCATTCTTGGGTAACGCACGAGTGTCACGGGCGTGACAGATCACTGTCACACCCTTGAGAGGAGTGTCATAGGCGTGACAAGGCCATGTTTTGTTTCTTTTTTTAAAAATAATATAATTAATTAAAATATATTAAAATTAAATATAATTAATTAGAATATATTAAATTTTGATATAAAATGTATATTTTTATTTTTCATTTTTAGCAAAACAATATAATTAATTAAAATATATTAAAATTAAACATAATTAACTAGAATAAACTAAAATTTGATATAAAATTTAACAATTTTTTCTTTTTAGCAAAATTATATAATTAATCAAATATAATTAATTAGAATATATTAAAATTAAATATAATTAATTAGAATATATTCAGATTAAATTTTTTGGTAATTTAATTGAATTATTATTCTAATTTCAATTAAATCTTAGTGAGAATTATAATTAATTCCAATTAAATATCAATTGGACACAAAGAAAATCTAAAATCTAAAATCTTATATTGATCTTTATTTATTAAATATCTTATACTTAACCTTTATAATTTCTCAAATTTTACTATCAGGTCTAACTTGATTAAATTATATTTACTCTTTTCAACTATTCTTTATATCGAGTCATTAGGTATCTAAATATGTTGACAATATATAGAAATTATAACCCTAAAATTTATTTGAGATTAGATAAAATAAAATTATTTTTATCCTTAATTTTCTAATCAAATAATTTATATGTATAGGTCAAGATAGACATTTAGTAACGTATTATGATTACTTAAATATTAGGTTGTTAAAGTGGTTTTAACTAACCTTTCCATATATAATTTTTGGATATAATTCAATCTTTTCACCCATAATATTCTCATTAGACATACAGTATGTGGTTACTGTTAAGTCTCTATCATTTGTAATTAATTAATATATTTAAAAATTATTTTCAAAGTGTCATTTCACTTTGACCAAGATTTTTCGAATCAATACTAATTGGAAACAATATAATTTTCTTTCTAATTGCTTTAGGGTGATGGATCATATATTGATCATTCAACCATCTCTATATAGTCCATGTCATATCTAATGACTACCAATTAAACTACTCTTGATTAAGATAAGTTATAAGTAGTATCACAACATAACAATATTGATGTGAAATAATTTAGAGATTTTAAATTAAAGGATTGATAGTGGTAGATTGCATAATATTTAGTGGGTAGTTTAGGATCTGTTTATTGGTTAAATTTAACGTTTAATGCATGTTTTGGTTAGGATTTTGTTATTTAGTTAAATATTTTTTTGAGTGTTTTGTGGGTCAGAGCACCCTATTGAGCTTTAATTTATTTGTTTGAGGTACCTTGATATGTTTGTCATTATTTTAGGAAAAATATTGAAAAACAGAGACGAATTGGAGAAAGCCTTAAGCCAAACCCAGGGCCACGATTGTGGCCAATAAGCCACGATCGTGACAAAAAGTGAAACAATGTGCCACGATTGTGGCCTGTTCAACAAACAGTGCACATCAAGTTATCAAACTTCATTTTTTGGGGACATTTCAGACTTTTGGAGACCGAGAAAAGCCTAGAGTTTGCCCTCATTAGAAAATACTATAAAAGGAAAAGAATAGAACCTTAAAAGGGAGCCTCCATTTGCTTTGAAAAGAAAGATCCAAAGAGAGAGAAGAGGAGAGAGAAACAAGGAAGAAGAAAGAGGGATGTCATATTGCTACCTTTTGGATCCATCCCGACGCCTTCCAAGTGACTTTTCATCTCAACTTTTTTATTTTTTTCTTTGAATGTATGAGATGGATTAAATAGTGATGGATTTGGGTTTGTTGATGATGTTCTAAACTCTTTATGGATTTGTTCTTAATTCAATGTTAATGTGATTTCTTTTGGTGTTATTCATTGGGTATTGTGATTACTTATTGTATTTGCTTGCTTCGGTAACAAATTGAGAGAGTGAGTTGATATCAAAACGATTAGATTGGGTAATAAGAGTTAAACAATCTAATAGATCACGCAAGTAATCAAATTGGTAATCTATACCATGAAAGATCTCATGTGAGGACCTGATAATCTATTAGAGGGCTTAAGATCTAATTAGAATTATAGGCCTTTTGTTAATTGAGAGATTGCAACTTCCATAATTAAATTAGGGTTTATGATTTAGGGTTTAATGATTATAAATTGAGAAAGAGTAATCAACCCTTCAAAAGTCTGGGACCAATACCGAATTAACTCAAAAATAATCATATTAGCATTTGATGATAGGATAAACACTTCTAATAATCTATTAATCTTCCTTGTGTGATTTTTATTGCTCATTAGTTGCGCTTAATTTTGATATCTTGTGTTAATTTTACAATTTCATTTTGATTACCTTTTTTGACCTTAGATAAATTTAGGATTTGATTAGTTTGCTAATTCCTCGTGGGAATGACGTCTCATATACTACACTCACGACTCCTTTACACTCACGACTCCTGTACTTGTGGTCTATTGAGGACTTATAAATTGTAAAACTTAGTCTCAACAAGTTTTTAGAGCCGTTGTTAGGAAATTGGTTTGGGACTTTTTAAATTCATTTGTTCTAAGGAATTGTTATTCTTTTTTGCATGATTGAGGTACCCAATGCCAAGAAATTAAAAAATTTTAAAAAAAGAAAGAGAAGAAAGTTTAGGCACAAAGTATAAGACACATCAATTTGGACATCACAAGATAAGAATGGAGAATCCTAAGAGTTAAATGCTAAGACGAAATAAGAAGAACGATAGTGGAGGAAATACATCATGAGGAGCAACGGACCCTTATAGACTTCTTGAGGCCACAATTTAAGGCCTATCATTAAGGAATTACATGACTACTAGTACAAACGAGTACGTTCGATATCAAACCATCATTCAATAAGGATCCTAATTCTTATTTGGATAATTTCTTAGCAGTTTGTGACACCTTCCGATATATTGGGATGTCATAAGATGCTGCTAGGATGAGACTGTTTCCCTTTACACTCAAGGATAGAGCCAAGACGTGATTGAATTCTCTCAACCCAGCCAATATCACAACCTAGGAGCAGTTGGTGCAAGTTTTTCTAGATAAGTACTTCCCTCTAGACAAGACAACAAGACTGATAAAGGAAACTATTCAGTTCTAGCAAAATGACGGGGAGTCTTTATACAAAGCGTGGGAGCGGTGTAAGGAGTTACAAAGGATTTGTCCTCATTATAACCTACCCAACAAACTCCTATTGCAAACATTCTATAATGGAGTTAATCCACCCATGAGGGATACTATAAATGCAACTATTGTAGGATCATTCATGAGCAAAACAGTTGAAGCGAGATATGATCTGTTCGAAGAGATGGCTTACAATAGCTATCTTTGACATTGGAATGAAGTAGACAATTGTCAACCTTTTGGGAACCAAAAGGAATGACTACTGCCGATTCACTGACAACATTGTAAGCTAAGATCGACAATTGAGCCAAGCAGTTGAATAGTCTGAAAGCCACCTTTTCCTATCCATTTGAAGCAATGCAGTATAGGTGCAAGTTATGCGGATAAGAGACTCATATCATATCTGATTGCTTCCTACTAGAAAATAACAACGTGGAGCAATTCAACTTCAATGAAACACAATTTGGTCAGGAAAGTAATCACCTTTATTTAAACATGTACAATTCAGGTTGGCAGAATGACTCATATTTATATTAGATTAATAATATAAGAACTTAACTTGAAATTTAAGACCTGCCAAGATCTCAGCAAGATGAACCTAGTTTGTGGGATTCAAAATTGGATAAGATCATAGACAAGATCATAAGTATGGATGAGGCCCAGAAGAGGCTGGATGGGAAGTTTGAGGAAGTAATAGAAGATCATGCCTCTTCTATTTACAACTTAGAGGTTTAAATGGGACAACTTTCTAAAGAGTTCTGTAAGGGAAGTGTGGAAAGCTTTTTGAGTAACATAAAAGCAAATCCAAGAGAGCAATTTGAGACTATCACACTTAGAAGTGGGGAAGAGTTAGAAAAAGCAGTGGAAAACCAAGCAAAACCCTACCTTGTAGAGGACCAAGAGATGAAGAAAGAGGATAAAGGAAATGATGAAATCCCTCCCTATTATTCGTCAATTCTGGGTATACCATGCGTGAACGACATAAAAGCTTTGGTAGATGTCCATAAAGAGAACCTCATACTTTGAATTGGAGATTAACAAGTGAAATATAGCATAAATAAGGCATTAAAGAATCTGAATGAGGGAGGTCATTCAGGAAAATTGATGTGTTCGAATCTTTAATTATATATATATACATATATATATATATATATATAAAGGGTGACTGAAGAAGAACAAGAAAAGATCACCCATATACAGGGCAAACTGTTGGATCCAATAGCAGTCAGGGAGTTTTGTTATTCCCTATTTTATTGACAGTTTGTTAGTACAAAGAAGATTACTGAACTTAATTAGCTTTCTTAATTTTATCAATATTATCCATTTAATTATCTTCCAACATGTAGCTTATTTACAAGCTATGAAGCTGAAGTTGGGCAACAAGGTGGAAGCAAGCCACTCATAATTGATCCTGAGTTTCGAAGAAAGCAAGGTCAAGCTAATGACCACAATTTAACACGTTTAGTTGTTAGATTTAAATTGTTATGCAATTAGCTTTGTTTATTTCTATAAATAAGTTTTAATGATTTGGAATGAGTTGGATTACTAGCAATTATAAGATAAGGCAACAATCTTGGGTGTCAATCGCATTTGGTTCCATACACCTACATTATCACCACCTCAATAGCCATGATGTGTTCTTATGCTCTAACCTTTGTCTTTTATTTTATTTTATTTTTATGTTTTTACTACCATTTTGTTTTATTCCCACCTTATGTATTGATTGTTCTTACGTGTTTTCCTCGGATTGAGAACAATGTATTGTTCAAGTGTGGGGAGGTATGTGCATTGTTATTTTTATGTTAAATGTGAATGGGTTATGTGCATTGTAAGTTTTTATTTTGATTATGAATTTTGCATGCCATATGTTAGTTTGTTTAGGTTGCATGATGTGATTTGTGTGAATGTGTCAATGACTAGAACTTAACATAATCGATTTAGCTTTAAACATAGTCTTTTAGTTTGCTAAGATTTATTAGCTTGTGAAATTAGTGACCTAGGTTACTTTGGTTAAATATGAATGTTAATTATGTTACGATGTTAGTTTATTCACCCTAGCAATATTTCAAATTCATTTATAATATTAGGCCAATCGAATAAGTAAAATTGTTAGTACCTTTTCATAAGAAGGATTAGCTAAAGAAAAAAGGTAGGTAAAAAAAAAGGAGTGTGAAATCTTAAGCAAATAACTACTCCACTAGCCCTTTTTGAAACAAATCAGGTTATAAATAGAGCTAGTAGCTAATTAAGAACGTAATATAACTGAGTAACTAAGGGATAGGAATCATAAGTGCTTGTCTTTGTATCCAAATGCTATCATGACATTCCAACCAAGTCGTTTAATAAAAACATGACCTAGTTGAGTAATCAGATTGACATGCATCATAAATGTGTGTCTTTGCGTCAAAAGGCTAGGTTCATGCTAATAAAAATTAACAAAATAAGTGTGTTTGTCAAATAAACCCTACTGATCTTATGTATAGCTTCCATTTTCATTAAAAGCTACTTAGAGTCAGTTACACTTTTAGTTAACTGAATAATTATCAGTGTATGTGTGCAATTGATAGGGGTATATAAACTTGACATTAAAGTTTTGAGTAATATGTATATTTAGTCAAAAGTACATAGGCAGAGGTTTCACTAGTTAATAAGTTAGAACAACTTAAGAGATGATGTTTGTAGATAAATTTGTTTCGTTGAGTTTGATGTCATTGCCTCATTATTGCATTTGTGTGTATGTTGTGTTTTGGTGTGTTTTTGTTTTGCGTAAGGACAAGAAAAAGTTTAAGTATGAGGACGTTGATAGTGGTAGATTGCATAATGTTTAGTGGGTTGTTTAGGATGTGATTAGTGGTTAAATTTAATGTTTAGGGCATGTTTAGGTTAGGATTTTTAATTTAGTTAAATATTGATGTTTTGAGTGTTTTATGGGCTAAAACACCCTATTGAGCTTTAATTTTATGTATATGAGGTGCCTTGAAGTGCTTACTAGTGTTTCAGAGAAAATATTGAAGAATGGAGATGATTCGGAGAAATTCTGAAGTCGAACCCAAGGCCACGATCTTGACCAATAACAGAATCAGGAGAGATCAGCATCCTGCGCAAGAGACAGTGCGCATTGACTTACCAACCTTTATTTTTCGGGGACATTTTGGACTTGTGGAGTCTAAGAAAACCCTAGAGTTTGCCCTAATTAGAAAACACTATAAAAGGAAAAAAATAGAACTTTGAAAAGGAGCCTCCATTTGCTTTAAAAAGAAAGATCTAAGGAGAGAGAAGAGGAGAGAGAAAGAGGGAAGAAGAAAGAGTGTCGTGTTGCTACCTTCTGGATCCATCCCGACCCCTTCCAGGTGACTTTTCATTTCATCTTTTTTATTCTTTATTTGAATGTATGAGATGGATTGGATAGTGATAGATTTGGGTTTGTTGATGATGTTCTAAACCCTTTAGGGATTTGTTCTTGATTCAATGTTAATATGATTTCTTTTGATGTTCACTACAAGAAAACCATACATTAGAGACAGAAAATTATTGACGGATTTATTACTGTAGCTAATTACAGACAGAAAATAAATATCCGTCGATAAAAATGTCATGTTTTACGACGGACAAAATTGTAGCCGGTAAAGGTGGAGGGAAAACATTCTTGCAAATTTATTGACAGAATATAATGGTGAAAATGCCATACCCGTCAGCAAATTAGGTAGGAATGCTTCCTCTAATTAAATAGCGTCAAAACTGTATCGAAAGATATAGTGTCCATAAGTGAATTTTATGTGGAAATGCTTTATTTAATAGTCAATGTCGATTTTTTACTGACGATATTGTTTTCCGTCGGTGATTTTCAAATGGTCTACCCTTTTCGTCGTTAACTTCAGATTAGTCATTTTTAAAAAATAAAAAATGACATCGTTTAGTTTAATACCAAAAGACGTTGTTTCGGTTTAGGGTTAAACGCACCCTGAATCTTCCGCTTTGTTTTCTCCTCTGTTCTTTACTTTTTCTCCATCCTCGCATCGTCGTCTGTCACACATCTACAGTTTCTCCTCTCCTCACCATTGAATGCCTGCAGCTTCTCCATTTGTGTAAGTTTATGATTATATTTCTCCATTTATGTAAGTTTACGATTATGTTTCTCCATCTAATGACTATATGAAATCTTGGTTTGCTATTTAGTAGTTTTCATTAAAGATTTGAAAAAGGCTTTTTACTTTAGGTATTATTCATTGTTGGGTTTTTAGGGACTGGATTTGATTAAGGTTTTAATTTGGAGATTTTGATTAAGGTTTGAATTTGGATATTTTGATTATAATTTCAATTTGGGGATTTTGATTAAGGTTTCAAGCACATCTATAGATTTTTAAGTTTAACCTAATGCTTATTTGACATTGGGATATAGCTAGACTTGAGTATAATTTTGATTATATTTTGATATTAAAATTAAGAATGTTAGATTATTTTCTTACGTGATTTTAAATATGAGATTTTAGATATGTAATGAAGGGATTAGATGTTCACTTATAATTCCATTTTCATTATAAATAGTTCTCATTAATTGGAAATCAATTCACATTCCTATTTACTAAAATTGTATAATGAATGGTGTTTTGTTTCAAACTTAGGTCTTGTTTTGTATTATTTTCATTGTTTATAATGTTAAGTTATCAAAGTTAATATACAATCTAATTAGTTAATCTAATAGTGTTAGAATTGAATGTTTTGTACTTCATGGCACGTTGAATGTCTATATAGTTGATGTAATTAGATTATTGATTTGTAAACTTATTTAAATATAATTCTACAACATTCAAGCTTAACTATTTTAGCTATTAATTTTGTTATAAGGAATGAACAATATTATTTGTAGGGAATTTATAACAAGCAAATTTGTCTTTTTAGCAAATTATGCCTCCTAAACTTTATATGACTTCAAATAAGGACTAAATCATATATCCTACACTTATTGCTCAAAACATTATGTCATAAATTGATTATTTAATTATTTGAAACTTATTACTAAGCCTACAAAAAGGATTTAGTACTTGTCTTTAGTTATGCATGTCAAACTAGAAGGCATCACTTAACTGCATGTATAGTTACTTAAATTTGTCATCATACTACTATAAACCTCCAACACTAGTAATTAAATTTTTTTTTTGCAAATGTCTCCTTCAATATTACTCTAGTAAAAGGATTAAATTGGAGGATGAAAGTTTGTTCATGATCTTACTCCTATAGCGTGATGGACCACATTAGTTTGTGATGTTGTATTAGAATAAGTGTATTATATTAAATATTTCATATTCTTTTTTGCAGGCCCTATATTGTGTTGAAGAGCATCACTCATTTTTGCTCGTTGTAGTCTGAAGTTGTTCATCCATCCAGGTTAGTCGTCCAACTAATATTTACCATATGTATTGCTTTAATAATACGATTATAATACCTTTGGATTTTGTGATGTTGTTTAGAATATTGTTATAATCATTCATGAGTTTTGTGTTGTGTGGTTGTTTAGAATATTCTTATAATTATTGATAATTTTTTATGTTCTTCTTTAATAGTTTAAGTATTTACTATATGTAGAATGAGTTTGAGATGTTATGGATGATTTGAGGCATTAATAAACCCCTAGGAAGGTATATAGGCTAGAAACCCGTGATGCAGTTCCCGTGAGGCTTATCAGTAAAAAATTCCATAAGCTTAAGAGTCACAACGAGAACTTGCTTTCTCGATTCATATGGTGTAACAATGTCACCCACCTTAGTGTTTCTTTTAATTTGAACTTAATGTACAAACTTCAATCAAAACATTAAAGAAGTAGCAAATTGTATAGCTACAGAAAATTATAGATCATTTGAGGTATAATAAACTCCTAGGACGATATATAGGCTGGAAACCCGTGATGTAGCTCTTGTGAGGCTTATCGGTGAAAAATTTCACGAGCCTAGGAGTTACAACGAGAACTTATTTTCTTAATTCACATGTGTAAATAACGCCATGTACCATAGTTTTGAAATCAATTGTAGGTGATTAATTCAATTGGTTAATACTTAGGGGATGTTGTGTAAAATTTAGATGTTCTCTAAACTTTGGGGAACATGAATGATATTGACTATAGAATCACTGTTTCAAATTAATAGTTTTGCAAAAATGAGTAATGTTGATAGATCTTAGATATATAAATGATTAACACCTGATGATTTCATTAATCCTGAGTTTGATGAAGTAGTTGAAGGTTTTATTTATTATGTTTGTTCTCAACCTGCATATATGGATGACCCAAAGATCAGATATCTATATAAAAAGTGCAAACACATTCGTCAATAGTCGTTGTAGAGAATTAAATGTATGTGAAATTTATAGTTTAATATTAATGCTTAATAATTATCACTTACTAATATAAACATTGCCTTTTGATAGACCCAAATACAAGAAAGCATTGAACGACAGTCTCAACAGTCTGAAGATGTTGATGAGACTGAAACCTATCTTCATGCAGTGGGTGGTAGATACTGTCGTGGAAGGACATTCAACTTAGGTTCATTTGCGAACACATATCATTCGCAATCGTCCACGTCCAATACAGTAGCATCTAGTAGAAGGTCTACAACCAATGAAATCCAAGAGCTTCGGAGCACAGTACAGACATTGGCAACTCAGTTGCAACAGTCGATGGAGTACATAACTCAGCTCCATAATGAGATGGATGAGTTGAAAGGTAGGGGTAGCACCTCATCACACCAATCAGAGAATCTACCATCACGAGATCAATAGTATACTTTTAGTCATTTCATTTGTATTACAAATACTTATTATGTACAATGTAATATTTTTTATTAATTAAGATATTTTAACTTTATATCATCAATCAAATTTTTGTTTACACAAATAAAATGTACAATATTAAATTCATAACTGTTTAAATTATGCATCAACCAGAACATCATCAAATAAAATTTATTGATGATATATTTAAAAAAAGTTTTCTGGTTGAGTTACCGACAGAACTACAAATTTTTGTCGGTAAAAACAATTCTATTTACCATCAGAAAATGACTAACTGTCAATAATCACAGACAAAATAACCAATTCCATCGCAAAATTTACAAACGGAAAAAACTTTAGCGTCAGTAATGTTTTACCAAACTTACCAATGGAAAATTAATTTACTGTCAATAAATTTGCAGACAGAATAACATTGTCCATTGGCAAATTTACCGATAATGAAAAATAAACCATCGGTAAAGTTACTTATAGTAAATTAACTTTCTGTCGGTAACTTTCTCGACAGACGTTCTATTTTTCGTTGGAAATTATTAGCTACAGCTGTTTCTAAGATGCATTTGTCCGTCGTTAAAGTCCATCGCTAAACTTACTTTCTGACGGAATGTTGATGTTTTCCATCAGTAATTTCCATTCCAAAATGATAGTTTTCTTGTAGTGGTTAATTCATTGGGTATTGTGATTACTTCTTGTGTTTGCATGCTTCGATAACAAATCGAGAGAGTGAGTCAACAGCAAAACGATTAGATTGAGTAATGAGAGTTTTACAATCTAATAGATCACGCAAATAATCAAATCAGTAATCTATATGAAGAGAGAACTCATGTGAGGATTCGATAGTTTATTAGAGGGCTTAATATCTAATTAGAATTGTGGGCCTTTTGTTAATTATGAGATTACAACTTCCAAAATTTAATTAGGGTTTATGATTTAGAGTTTAATAATTATAACTTGAGAGATAGTAATCAACCCTTTGAAAGTCTATGACCGATCCGAATTAACTCAAAAGTAATCATGTTAGCATTTGATGATAGGATAAATCCCCTTCTCATAATCGATTAATCTTCCTTGTGTGATTTTTTATTGTTTATTGGTTGTGCTCAATTTTGATTTATTATGTTAATTTTACAATTTCATTTTAATTACCGTTTTTGACCTTAGATAAATTTAGGATTTGATTAGTTTACTAATATCTCATGGGATCAACACCTTATATACTACACTCACGACTCATGCAGTTGCGGTATATTAAGGGCTTATAACTTGCAGAACTTGCTCTCAACAAGGATTACTTATATAATCATCAAAATGAATATTTTCATAGATATACAAGTAATACTTTGAACATAATTTTTATATTAGGTTAGTTCAATGAACTTGTTACCTAACAAGTATCTACACGTTTGCTTAAATATTTTGATGGTTTAGTTTATAAGATTTACTATTTTTTGTGTGAGGAAAAAATATAATGTGTGCTAGTCTTTCTATCATATTAACGTTCAGTTTCAACAGAATAACAATTAAGAATAATTTATGAATAATGCATAAATATAATAAGAACTCATAATTATAATCTTAACATAATTTCATTTATAATGTACATTTATCTTATATATCAATTAATCAAAGAAATATATATAAAATAAAAATATATTTACATAATCATGTCATAAGCACTATAATTGAATTACTGTACTTACCTCAATAATTGATACAACTTCAGTGGGCCCTGGTAAAAATGTCTTTTACGGGGGCAAGTAAAGATGGAAAATTATACATTGCTGCCATGCTGATGGCTCCTCTTCGCATTGTTGGTTCTCTATAGAGTAATAGGTATGTTCTATTTCTACCCAATGCTATTATAATACTATTTGATGTGTCAATAATATTTGAATATTCTTAGAGCTCGAGTTTTTGAGTGATTTATCGATGGTTCTTATGAGTGAACCTTCTGCTTATGGGGTTATATGGTGTAGTGCAGAGAGATTAATGTTGGTGATTTAGAAGGTTCCCCAAGAGAGAGAGATAATGATCCTTAAGCTCTATCGGTTCTTTGTGTATAATGCAACTAGAAACTTACTTTTCTCTGGGTCATTGGATGGTGTGGTTGAAGTTTGGGACCTCAAAACTCATAACACTGTTTGCATATTCAAACATGCAAATGTTTTGTTTAAATGCCCTGATCGTTGCCAAGGACTCTTGGTTCATTATTTCAATCATGCTAAAATTATTAGTCCGAGGACTTGTCTCGTCATTCCACCTTTTCAGCATTTTACCTGAGTTTTTGCAAGCTCATCGTATTTTCACGTCAGAGAGTAAATGGAAACCGATATGTGTCTTGTGATGTCTGATTTAGCCTGTATTTCAGGCCCTGTCAACAATATTGATGTTGTCAGGATGCGCCTTTATCCGAGTCCTTAGAAGCCATTGGGCCTACTGGCTTCTTGGAGAAGACATGGATCAGTTTTGCCACTTCCACTGGATAAGTTACTGAAATTGGCTGAAGGAAATGCTGTCACTTGTACCGTCATTCATCTCCAGACTGGTTTCATTTATCATGCAATTGCTCCAAACCTCAGTTCTGAATTTATAGCTGAATACTTCAAAGAAATTCAGGTTCCTAATTTCTTAAATGGTGCTTAAAAAAGTAATTCTATTTTGATGGAAAAAAGAAGCTCGCAATTAGATCATTCAAACCTCCAGCTTGCTCGGGTAAAAAGATGTCACATTAAAATGCAGGGCCTCACGTAGCAAAGAACATCTGTTGGATGCCAAGTGTATTTCTGAAACTTTCATATGCATATATAGTGTGTGTGTATATAAATATAAATATATATATATGGAACTCATGGATTTTCCTTTCATGATGCTCTCTGGTTTGTGTAGTAAGTAGTAAGGCCACTGCAGTCTTGGATATACCTTTTACTGCAACTGTTAAGCTGTGTTTAGTTTAGTTGGGTGTTAATAATGGAATGGAATATTATTCTATACATTGTTTGGGAGGAAAATTTATAATAGAATGAAATAAGATGAAAGAGGAAGGTTTCATATTATATCTCATTTCATCTTAAACAGGAAAAATGATAAACTTCCGATTTGGAGGGCTTAGGATGAAATGTAAAATGATAAATAACTTTTCACTATATTATATTATAAACTCTTCTTACAAACAACATTTCAATATATTACATTATGAACTGTTTCATCCTTTCTGAACAATAATTTTCATATTATACTATTTACATTCTATTTCATTATAAAATATTCTATTTTATTTCATTCTACTAAAAACTTTACGTTTAACCAAGCATATGCTTAAGGATTTGACCAGGTGAAAGAAAATGTTCGACAAGTACTTGATAGAGATTTCCATAATTGAGGTGTTGGAGGGAGAGAGGAGAGTGTAGCCGAAGTATCAATAAAACGTAACCTGCAATCTTCGTTTTCTTTTTGTACAATTGCTTCACCAAGCCATTATTTTGTGGAAAGGAGTTTATATTATTGTTTAGCCGATGATGCTTGTAATTTTTTACTTCAGAAAGATTATCGTAGGAAAATTATGGATGTCGGAATTGTAATTTCAGATTGGGACATGACATGACTTTTATCATTTTATATCATTCTTTCAAAACCTTTTCTAGATCATTTTTGTACAAATTGATTGCCGATTAAAAAAATGTCGTTACTAATTGGTGATCTTATTGTTCTAATGTCACCTAAAATTAAGAGATCGTTGTCCTCAAGAAACTTCATTTACTAATCACTTAATCCTTAAAAGAAGTGTTTTATCATTAATCTCTTATGATAAAAATAATATTTATATTATGCTCATATGTATTTTATTGTGAAAACAAAGCAGAGATAAAAATAAATATTGGTAAAAACTACATTTTGATTCTTATAATTTATAGTAAAATTTAATTTAGACCGTAACGTTTATTATTATTCTAAAAAAATCTTATAATTCTTTAAATTATATTCGTTGAATTTTAAACTGGTGGAACCTTAAACATTTATCAGAGTTTTGTTTATAATGTTCATGCGTCCAATTTTTTGAGTTTGCAGAGTCCATTGATACCATCTTGGTATATTGGTGATCCTCCACCATATAAAACTTATTAATAGATAGTTTCTCTTTGTTGCTAAACTTCGTGAGTTGAGTCTATGTTATTTTCTGGTTTATATTAGTGGAGAAAGAAGAACAAAGTTGACAAACATGATGGATTACACACAGAAACGTTTAAGAAATGAAGCACAAATTGAGGCTCCGATAACTGCTTTAACATCAAAACCTGTAATTTTGAAAATAGCACATTGTCAGTTGAGAAGGTTTCTAAAAGGAAAAGATAAGAAGTTTTCTAAAAGGAAAAGATACAATTGATTAGACTTGTTTCAGATACATGTTAATGATAGGAACGTTGAGTCCAAAGTACAAAATTGTATTCTCCACTCAATTAACATTTTGAAGAAAAAGAATCAAGCTTGGTTCTTAACTGAATAAACGCACAGATACAGAACTTGCAAGATTGTACGTGTTACCTTGCTATAGAAAATAATTGAATAAGAAACCTTGTACTGTATAAATGAAAATTTAAAATAAAAGATTTTATATGATCAAGTATCACTTAAAGACATTGGTAGATTTAGGGATGACACCTACGGGTATAGTCAAAATGGCAAAATGACATTTTAAAAATAAACAATAATTTCCAGCATTGTTAATCCAGACCTGACTGAGTAGGGTTGCCTAGGTTCGACCCGACCCATTGCTATCTCTAAGTAGATCCCTCAAACTAAAAAAAGAAGGCCACATAAATAAGGAATTTAACGTAAATTTAAGGTTTCCTGATATACTAGTTATAATGTGTAACAATAGCCAAAATAGTTCTCACCATATCAGGTCTAGCTATAAGTGAAAGTTTTTTCAAAATCAATACCTTCTTATTTTATATAGCCTCAAGCAACTAGATATGCTCTAATTTTTTATTGAGCAATCAAGTCATGTTAAATCAAATTTCTTCCCATTATTTAGGAAGTGAACAAACTCTCATGTATCATGCTTCTTTGAGGCCTTGACTTCTTTAAGGCCTTGATTTCTTTATCTAATTTTTTTAAAAGGTGAATAAAAAAATTTATTAACACTAGCAGAAGTTATTACAATATTACAATGAGTTCTTAATTACATCTTGCTCATTTGAACCCAAAAAAAAAAAAAACAAGATATAGGTTACAAGCAACCCAAACTTAAAGATTTCGTCTACATTTCATGTCTAGAGTGAGTTTGTTTTATACATTTTTTGCTTTCATTATTTGTCTAATCCAATTTAGGGTGTTATCAGCTAGTTGATGCTTTCCAATGTTAGCTCCTTTGTAATACAATTTGTTGTTTCTTTCTTTCTAAATTGAGTAGATAGTTGTGGTGAAAGCAATCTTGAAAAGCGTTGCATGCTGCTTGAGTTGGTTAGCTTTCTTGGTGACCTAGGCCAAGAGTCCATTCCATTCTTAAGTCTACCAATACTCCAATAGTATATGCAACACTCTACTCCAAACAACTACAGAATACCTGCAAAGGGAAAATAGATGTTTCCTGTCATTCTCAACTTCCTTGCATAAAACACAACTGGGATCATATGTATCAAACCATTTGTATTTTGGTCTGATTTTGTTCTTTATCACAAGCTAAGTGATTAAGGAGGCTTTGGGTTCAGGATGTGTTTCCAAAGTAATTCATGCCATGGTATATCTCCTAGGCTTGTTCTATAAATTTTATAGCATGATTCATTTGTAAAGATTCTTTTAGAATTTGGAGTCTAAGCAATGCTTTCCTTCCTATGTAGATGTTGGAGTTGAGGTAAATAAGCTACTAGAGAGGAGAGGAGAACCTCTGAAATATCCAAACCATTCTCCATGCTGAATAAGTGAAAAGACTTTAGCATCAGTGGGGATTCTATTTCTCAAATAAAGGATTTGATTTCTCAATACGAGAGGACTTATATTAGACTAGTTGTCATACCAGAACTATATATTTTCCCCATTTCCTAGTTTATTTTTAATCCAGGGATATAACAAGTTCCTCAAGCTCATCGTATGGATTAAGTTTAAAAAATGTTCCTTGTTGCTTGTCGTCTACCAGAAATTTTGGTTTTTAAGGTAGAATTCATCAATTTATTTAATCTATAGAACTCCCTTGTCAATATATAGCCTCCAAATCCTTTTACTGAATAAGACTTTTAATTTGCATAAGAGATAAGGGAATAATCCCTAAGCCCCCTTTCCTTTGACGAATAGTTATTTCCTCCTATTTGACTTTTGTATCCTTTGAATTATCTACTTTTCCAAATCATAGGAAGGCTTTGACGGTTTTATCAATCTCCTTGATAAGCTCTTTGGTAATAGAAAGTGTGTAGTCCAATGAACCTGCAAGTTGTTAAGGACTGAATTGATTAGAGTAAGCCTAGCTGCAAAAAATAAAAACATGGTCTGCTATACATTGATTCTGGCCTGGTATGCTTCAATGAGAGAAATACAATTAGAAATTTATGTTTTGGTGGAAGTAATAGGAATGCCAAGATATTTAAAGGGAGGACCATGAATTCTAAATTATGAGTTTTTACTCAAAACAAGTTGGTTGCTCACATCAGAAGAGATTAACATGTTGCTTTTATTAGTATTGACTTTCAATCTTGGCCAATATGCAAATAGATTCAAAATGTTTAGTAGGATTTTAGTGGATTGAATATCAGCCCTACTCAAAAGCATTAGGTTATCAGCAAAAATCAAGTGCGTGATCTTGAGCTCTCTACATTTGTGGTGAAATTGTAATCTACCATTGTAGGCAGTAAGTTTGCTCAGCATTATGGAAAATCCTTCCATCACTAAGGTGAATAAGGATAAGGACAACAGATCCCTTTGCCTAATTGCCCTATTATTCTGAAAAGATTAAGTAGATGCTCCATTAACTAGAATACTAAAGAATGAAGTTGTGATACATACCATAATCCATTTAACAAACTAATCTAGAAAACTAAAAGCAACATGAATGAAAGTCCATTTAATGGTGTCAAAAGTTTTGTAGAAATCGACTTTGAATAAACAAGTTCTAATGGTTTTTCCTGAATTGTAATCTTTCATTAACTCCCGTATTAGAAGGATGTTATCTCTAATAGATCTTCCAGCAATGAAAGCTTGTTGAGTTGCATTTTTAGTTTCCTTCAGAGCCATCTTCAATATGTTGGCTAATAGCTTGGCAATTATTTTGTAAAATATGTTACAACATGAGATAAGCCTATAATGTATCATGGAAGAAGGATTTTGTTTCTTAGGAATGGGGCAGATCTAGGTGTAATTCATTTCTTTTAGCATATTCGAGGAAGCAAAAAATTCCAGAACTGCTTCAATGAAGAGATTGCCTATGATATCCCAAGTTTTCTGGAAGAAACAAGTAGAGCACCCATCAAGTTCTAGGGCTTTGGAGGGATGCAAACTAAAAAAAAACTTCTTTGGCTTCTTTATGTGTGAAAGCGGTCACCAAAAGTTCCTTCAAATCCTGATTGATGGTGCTGTCAAATATGTAAGATTGGATTTACCTAACCTTCATCTGATTAATAAAAAAATTCCTTTTAATCTTATCAGAAAAGGTGTTCCCTATGTTATCTTTGAGCTTTGTAATCTTATTCATGATTCTTCTTACTAATAAGGAAGAGTAAAAAATTCGGTGTTAGCATCTCCCTCCCTTAACCACTATTCTATCTACTTATAAATCTCCTTCAAGAAAACCCATTTTCTTGGTGGAGTTGATGAAAAGTTTAAAATGTAGACTGAAGTATAATGTTTAGTGCTAATAGATTTTCATGAAGTTAATGCAAAAGATGAACCAGATGGAATTGAAGGTAGTGAAGAAGAACCATTATCACCATCATTGATGTCATCAATAAAAAATAAAGCATTATATTCTTGGCTAATATTTGAAAAGCCCTACTCATTAGTCTATTTCCATACACTTTTCTTATCAAATAGAACATCGTAGCTAATAATAAGTTTATTAATCAAAGGATCATAAAAGCAATAACTTTTAGTTGAACTCTATAATCAACAAATATATCTGATCACACTATTGTCACCAAATTTGAGCCTCTTTTGAGAAGTTATATGAATACACGAAATGCAACCAAAGACTCCTAAATGTGATTTTCTTTGAGATTTTAGTCGTAACTCCTATTAAATTATATCCTTAAAAGATGAAGACAATCTTTATTTTGGTACTCCAAACATTATACACACTCCTTTTAAAGATATGAATAGAAGGAATTGACGGGTTGATATCCATATTGTTATTGTTGTCCTATAAGAACGTTAACGGTGCTTTGACAGATGATAAAAATAAAAAATAATTCTCTAGACAAGTTTCCTTTTTAACAACAAAGCAAATAGGTAAAATAAAGAGGACTTTTATCAAAATATTAAGCTAAAACGACACTTTTATTTAAGACAACTTTTAAATAAATAAAAATGACAATTGTATGCCTAAACTTTCAAAACCAATTAACAAATATTTCCCACAAATTAGTGATATAATTATTGCTTAAACTAGAACTTGCAAAAGCTGAATATTAAAATAAAATATACTAATTTTGCATTACTTTAACGTTCTAAATGTAATTAATAGGAGTCTCCAATCACGTTCTCCCTGTAATTAATATTGTGCTTATCTTGAGCTGGATAAAGTATATATGCATCTTAATTATTATAATCTTGATCTGGATAAAGTTGAGTTTGTCTGTGTTTTTGTGTTAAAAGAAATTTTGCTCAGTCAGTAGTTTACATTTAACGCAAGATTCTATCATTTTTGTTCTATTAAGTTTTGCTTTCTGTCCTAATCGCATAAAGCTGAATAATTGGGCCTGAATTTTTGAATCTAGAAGATAACTTCTGTGTAGGAATTCTGGCATCATTGGAAACGAAAGAAACAATGTATTCCATAAATTCCAGGCAGAAGTATGATTATGAAAAATCAATGCGTATCTGTTGTAATCGACACGACAAGACATACACCAGCATTTACTTGCGATTCTGACAAAATCAAATGTATAAACACCCAAACACAACAAAAACAGAATAGTAGACGATCCACACACCACCCTTATAGACGGGTATCACCGTCGATACAGTGGCTAACCTAGCGGCATTAAATTATCCACTGTCATCGCATGGGAGGGCGTCCCTGGCGGTGGCTGGCGAAGGACCGATCCCATCCATGCTTTCCCACTCCACTGTTGCTTCTTCCTGCCTGTGCAGTTGTCACCTAGGCAGGAAGCAGACTCTCCCCGGTGGCCTAGTACTACTGCAGCATTGGTGCAGTCATTGCCTGGGCAGGAAGTGGACTCTCGCTGGTGGCCAAGTACCGTCGCAGCATTGTCGGCAGTCCTCGCCTCGGCAGCAGTCTCCCACTTTTCTCCACGCTGCCACCGGTTGCAATTGTGGGAGACAATGTAACGTTTTTTTTAATTTCTCACACGCATATCTATGAGCTGGTGTTGAAACGACCATTTTAGTGGGGTAACAAAGGCATAATAAGGCATATCTTTTGGTGTTTTCCTTCCCCTTTCCCCATAAAAGTGGGGGGTTAAGATTAAAATGTGTTAAAATTTTGACTTTAGTGAAATTTGGTACAGGCGTAAATGACGAGTTTCTAAATTTACGAATATTGAAAAATTGGAAAGACTTTAATAATATTTTTAAAAAAGTTTCTAATCAATTTAGAAATTTAAATATTGATTAGTTTAATTTTGAATTAGAGATAAGATTCTAATTACGTTTATGTTCATAAGTTTACTAGTAATAAACTAGAAATAAGTTTCTAATTTATTAAATTATAAATCAATCAATTTATATACTTAGAGATAAGTTTCTAATTAAATTCACATCATTAATATAATAAGAATTAGAAATAAGTTTCTAATTTGATAAGCATTAAAAAGATTTCAATGCAATTAGAAACAAGTTTTTATTTAAATCAAAATTTTTAGATGTTAAATTAAATTAGAATTACTTTTCTAAGTAAATGAATTTAATTAATTAGAGTTACGAGATAAAGTCTATGAGCAAGGGTTCCTCATCATGTTACTAAAATAATTTGTTTATTTTATAAGTTTTTAATGCCTGAAAAATATTTTTTCAGGAGAACGTCAATCATTCAGGTGATACCCAGATTTCTTTGTACTATATCATCGATGAGGAATGTCATTATCATGTTAGCATGGTTATTCAATATGTGCACGGTATATGGAGAGGACCTAATATAGCATGTGATTACAATTAATAATTTGATGTAAGAATTATATTTCAATGGTTGTTTGGCTTACATGCAAGTTGACATAAAATATATGAATTTACTTTCAACATTACCGCAACCTGAATGTGAACTATTAAGAATACTCTAGAATTTGGAAGCACCCTAAACAAAGACATATGATTGGCTAGTGAAGACACTTATGAAGGAAATTCAAATAAGAGAACTAATTATAACTTTGTACCCTATTAGTTTCTCGATAGAAGTAGTTAGAAATATTTCAAATCAAGCTTTGAGAACTTTGTCACGCAAATTCACTAACTTTATCATATGTAGGATTTGTTGCTTATAGTTGATATATATATATATATATATATATATATATATTGAACAAACTTATGCAATATGAAATATGTTGTTATGAACTAGATGTAGTTTGTTCATTTGTGAATACACATGATTGATATATGTAATGAGTTCATGCAAAGTATGACAATTGATACTCAATTGTAGTATGAATGACAGTTGAACACATATATGGTCTTTCAATTTCATAATCGTTTGAAATCTGATTAGTCACTCTTTACACAATTTATATGACATTGAAGTGTATGATAAAATTTTCTTTTGTTTGTACAAACTTAGTGTTCAACAATAGCTACTGGTTCAAAGAATACTGTCACTAAATTCAATAAGGGTGAAAACAAAATGGTGTCCACTATGAAATATGGAGCATGAAAATCCAATATATACTAGAAGAGTAAGGGGCTTTTGAGCCATTGAACATGACCATAGCTGTTAATGAGGAGGAAAATATGACCCAACATAAAAATGACTGTGATGCATATGAGATTTGAAAGAAGAACTCATTAACTCACATTATATTGTTGAGTAGCATGAATAATAACATCAAATGTGAGTTCTGAAAATATGAAACTACTAAAGACATGTTTTATACTTTAGCTACATGATTTGGGAGAACCTTAATGACCAAGATATGGTCACGCACTATTAAGTTTGATATATATAAGAAGAATTTATATCAAATAATGGAAAACCATCTGAGGCAAATGTTGAACTTGATAAATGAGTTGAGGGGTGATGGTCACAATTTTTTTGATAAGCAATAAGTGAAAGCTATAATTCACTCTTTACCATAAAGTTGGGAGCATATAAAGATGCATTTGGCTTATAAAGAGAGCATCAAGATCGTAGGAGATGATACGAGGCATCTCATATTGGAAGAAAAATGTTTAAAAGCCTTTAAGATGTCTTTTGAGGTACATGCAGTTGGCTCTAACTCATATGGAGCTGCGAACAATAAGTGCAGGCATTATGGTGGGTATAAGTGGACAAAAGAATAAGAGACACTGCCACTCTGTTAAGGGCTCCAAGAAGACCAAGTGGAATCAACATAGAAAGGGCAAGTGTCCTTTAAAGAAGAGAAACATGAAACATGTCAAGTGTTATAATTGTGGTAATAACAGTCACTTTGCTTGTGATTAGAGCGAGCCTAAAAAGATACAACATTATAGTATAGACATTTATTTAGTAAATGTTTCTTGTTCTATTTTTTTGATTGAATCAATCATTTGTAGATTGCAGACTCAAAAGCAACTAAATATATAGCAAAGCATAAAGATGCCTTTATAGAGTTCAAAAAAATCCCACATAAAATGAAATAGCTTTATATAGGTGATAATTCAAAAGTAGTTGTACAAGGGATTGACATATGCAAATTAGATATGCATGGTGGTTAACTCCTCATCCTATATGAAGTGTCGTATGCTCCACAGATCCGACATAATCTTCTTTCTATGTTGATGTTCGTTAAACTTAAATCCGACATAATCTTCTTTCTGTGTTGATGTTCGTTAAACTTAGTTTTCATGTGAACTTCTACAATGATGGAATAGATTTGTACCTTATAAAAATTTATTATAGTTATGGTTTTATTGTACTGGATGTTGTGGCTACAAATAATAATATTAGTTATACATTATTTACATCATCTAGTACTTCAAATAATGATACAAGCTTATGGCATACTAGACTATGTTATATTGATCAAAATCATATAAATCGATTGGATAAAGAGGGTTTGTCAGGTAATCTAAGTCACATAAATCTAACTATGTTTGAACATTGTCTAGTTGAGAAAATGGTTAGAAAACCTTTAAAAAGGTGAATACGAGCTTCATACTCTTTGCAATTAGTTCGATATGACATTTGTGGTCCAATGATTATAAGGGTAAAATGTAAGACTGTGTATTTTATCACTTTTATAGATTATTATAATCGATATGGTCACGTCTATTTGCTTTCTAAAGCCTTATGTTGCTTTCTAAAGCGTTATGTTAGTTTATCAAATATATGAATTTAGTTAATAATTAATTAAAAAGGAATATAAAAGCATTCTGAACTGATTGAGGAAAAGAGTACTTGTCTAATAAGTTCAAAATACTTTATAATGAAAAAGGATAAACATATAATTGAGTATTCCAAAACCTCAAAATAAAATGGTATAGGAAAAAGACGTAATAGAACATTAATAGAAATGATTAGGTCCATGATGACATAAGCAAAATTGTTAATCAGCTCTTGGGGTGGTGCATTTCCAATGACAATTTATGTACTTCGTCACAACCATATACCCCCCAGAAGGATATGCAGATGCAATATAAAAAAGAACTAAAACATGCCAAACAATCCCTTACATGCATTTTTGAAAACTCAAGCAAACAAGTATTATAAACCATTAGGTAATATTGTATAATTAAAACATCTCAAACATATAGTACTATTCCTAAAGCCTGCTATACAAACAATTGTCAACCTGTATTAAGGTTAATACAACCCTTTAAATAGAACACAAATTACAATATGTCTCTTTACATTTAAATACAACTTAAGCTAAAAACAAATATACATCTTCCAAAAAAGAAAATGCTTCTTTGGCCATAGAGGATATCCTTGTCCCACTCTTTATACCCTTCTATCTGAACCTACATGGGACAAATCCATCGTGCTAAGCATACAGCTTAGTGAGGAACAACTAAATATGATATGCTTAGTGAGGAACAACTAAATATGATATATAATGGTAAATGTCTCTAACAGTTATATAACATTGACATATACAAATCATATCACATATAAAAGCATAATCCAAACAATATGTATCTTAGAACAAAATATGCCAAAATAGGATATATATTGGCTTCAAAGCCATGCTTACAATTATCAGAACAGAAAATCATGATATCAAAATAGAACTTGTCTGTATCAAATCTGTATCTGGATTTGTAAAAAAAAATTAATTATATAAGAATATTTCTTGATTATAACCGAACTATGCAAGTAACAAAATACAAAACAAGTTAACCTGCTAATCCTTTTTTGTTTTCACAGAAGTGGGTAATAGGACCAAAACAGAAGATACCATGTTTGGTATCTAAACCAGAAAAGACTTAAGTCTCTGAAACAGAAGACACATAAGTGTTTAAAATCAAAAGACATCGGAGTGTCTAGCACAGAAGACATCTTAGTGTCTGGTTACAGAAACAGCTGCTAACCCTTCTAGGCATGCCTATTTACCCACGACTAGGATTCAACAATTTTAGAACAAACCATTTTAGATTTCAAAATTTTATGTCAACCTTATCAAAACAAACATGTGCAATTATGCATCAACAGAAATGTTGAGTCATCAAACATTATGCATATGCACACAAATAGCAAGCACTTCCAAGACAATCCCAACTATAAAACTCCTCGGACAACTGATGGTCCGGTATCGTCACAATATTATTGCAGAAATTCCCAATTGACAATCATTCATATCTAATTCATAACACATAAGCATTAAGAGCTCATTCATTCACGATCACACCAAGCAATTCAACATTATACTCATTATTATTAAACCATACATCCATTATATTATCCTCTCCATTTATAAACTATAACTCAATTACCTTTTTCTCCATTAATTTAACATCACTTAGGTTCATTTTTTATTCTCAATTAAGTATAATTAAACCATTGTTAAAGTCCTAACCGTATGTATGTCAACAAATACACAACCAAGATTAGTTCAAATTTCTTAGGACAGATTTCAGGTCAGATTTGTATGGCTATTTTGACATATAAAAAGAGGTTTTTGGGCAATATGTTCTTCTAACCAAAAGTTCCTCTATGTATTAAGTTTTTAATGAAATAAATTTCACACAATTTGGTTCATTATTCATAAAGTTATGCACAAAATACTGCAGACTATACCCAAACAATGACAGAATCCTAAATTCAATTTTAAGCCAAAATTCATCATCTTTTGGGATAGAAACAAACTTCCATTCCTCCATGAAAGTTGTAGGAATACGTGTGTAGTTGAATCCAAAATGAAAATCACCCCATTTGGATATCTACAGGTCATGTTATAGCCTAAATACCAACGGCTGTTCAGTGAAATTTGTTCAGCAAAATTAGTATAATTCATTCACATCTTACGTCTTCAAGGCCCTTAGTCATGCCTCATTCTACCTTAATCATGCCTCATTTACACATCAATTTCATGTCCAGACCTCAACTCATCAACAAATCCATACATATTCTATCTGAGCAAGCATCAAAATAATTCATATGATAACATGCAATCAATATTAGTATTCCCATACCTTCTTTAACACAATTTCCTACTTCAATGAGCAGGTCACTCTAGCCTTTCAAGCAAATATCACTACTCCAAGATTAAGACAACCAAGAGGAAAGCAACATTGAAAGTGGCAGGATCTGGCTTCCTTAATGCAATAGCATGAAAATACGTCAAGTGAAGATGATGATCCAAAAAGCATGCAAAAATTTCTAGGAGGTGCGAGTGAGAGAGAGAGAGTTCGGTGGTGAGAGAAAGAAAATTAAGCAATATAGAAAAATTCAGCAGAACCTTATCTCTTGCAATGTGAGGTGTGATGAGATGGTAATAGCATGTGGCTTCATGCATGTTCTCCACTTGTCACATTTAGGAGCTGCCATTCATCCACACAATATGCTGCCGTTTGTCAGTAAGAAATTAGTCCATGTATAAACCATCAATAAATTGTATTGATTTAGGTAGATTATGACAAAGTTGTCTTCATAATAGTTGTAGCTTATCCTCTTAGCTTTCTAATGGTATAAAGTTTGTAATTTTTGGACATCGGAATCAAAAGATATGACACTTATAAGTTTGAGTATCACATTAGAAGTCACACTGGAGCATGAGGGTGACAACTTGTCACCCTCGTGCTTATGCATTAGGGTACACACTAGTCTTGCAAAAATCACTTCAACCTTGAGTTTTAAGTACTTTCAAGCCTTCTTTTTACTAAATCTTCACCCTAACCTTATGTTAAGTATCTATGACTTATTTTCCGAGACCCTGGGCTCAACATTAATACCTTAAGTCTCTATGATGACAATTTAATTCTAATTCTCCAAGTATGATTCATTAAAAACATAATTTAGTCATATGAAATTTTCAATCATATCACAATTTTAAAACCTATCATTCATGTACTCACATGAAAATGTAACGTTTCGTTTAGGGTACAATTTAGGGCCTTACAATTCTCTCCCCTTTAAAAGAATTTCGTCCTTGAAATTCATACCTAATCAAAATAGTTGAGGATACTGAGCCCTTATGGTCTCTTCTGGTTTCCATGTTGCTTCCTCAAGTCCATGATGTTACCAGAGTACTTTCACCAATGGTATTTGCTTGTTCCTAAGTTGTCTGACTTCTCTGGCTAATATAGAAACAAGCCTTTCTTCATAAGGCAAATCCGGTTGTATTTGAATTTATTGCACAGGAATCTTATGTGTGACATTAGACCGATATCTTCTCAACATAGAAATATGAAACACATCATGTAATTTGTCCAATTCTCTAGGAAGAGCTAATTGATAAGCTACTGGTCTGACTCTCTTCAAAATCTCATAAGGACCAATATAACGTGAATTGAACTTACCTTTCTTCTCAAACCAAAGTATGTGTTTCCAAGGCGATACTTTCAAAAATACCTTATCACTTACCTGATACTCAATATCTTTTCTTTTTAAATTAGCATAGGATTTTTGTCTATCACTGGCAGCTTTTAATCTTTTTTGGATAACTCTAACTTTTTCTTCAGTATCCTTTACCATATTAGGCCCGATCATCTTGTTTTCACTCAACTTAGTCCAACACACCGAACTTTTACACCTTCTACCAAACAGCACTTCATAAGGCGTCATGCCAATGCTAGTCTGATAACTATTGTTATAAGCAAACTCTATCAGAGAAAGGTAGTTATCCCAACTTCCTGGGAATTCTAATACATAACCTCAAAGCATATCTTCTAATATCTGAATAACTTGTTCGTGTTGTTCATCTGTCTGGGGATGGAAAGCGGTACTGAACTTGACTTGAGTACCTAAAGCCTTTTACAGACTTTTCTCAAATCTCGAACTAAATTGAGGATCTTGATAAAAAATAATAGGTAGTGGCACCCCGTTTAACCTCAGTATCTTATTCACATATAGGTCTGCAAGCCTATTCACTGAATAATCAGGACAAACAGGTAGAAAATGAGTATACTTGGTAAACTTATCAACAATTACCCATACAGCATCATGCTTCTTTTGAGTAAGAGGAAGACCAATAACCAAATCATAGTAATGTTATCCCATTTCCATCGAGGAATAGAAATAGGATGTAACAAACTAGATGGAACCTGGTATTCAGCTTTAACTTACCGAATTGTCAAACATTTAGATACATAATCTACTACATCTTGTTTTATACCTGATCACCAGTAATACTGCTTCTGATCTTGATACATCTTGTTTCCACCAGGATGCATAGTAAAGACTGTATTATTAGCCTCAAACAACAACTTTTTTTCAGTTCATCATTAGCTGGCACACATAACTGATCTTTATAATACAATTCACCATCTCTTTCACAGAAAAATCAAGATGTTTACCATCGTGAGTAGCCAAGATAAGTTGTTGTAACTTATCATCAACTCTTTGAGCATCACAAATCTCTTATCTCAAAATAGGCCTTGCTTTCAATTGAGCTATTAAAGCTCCATCAAATACAAGTTCCCAGTTACTTTGCTTCATTGATAATGTTGTAATGGTCTTCCAACTCAAGGCATCAGCCACGACATTTGCCTTGCCCGGATGGTAATCCATAATACAATCATAGTCTTTAAGCAGTTCCAACCAATATCGCTGTCTCAAATTGAGTTCTTTCTGGGTAAGCAGATACTTCAGGCTTTTATAATCAATAAAAATCCTACACTTTTCACCATACAAGTAGTGTCGCCAAGTTTTCAAGGCAAACACTATTACTGCAAGCTCTAGATCATATGTAGGGTAATTTTGTTCATGTGATTTTAGTTGCCTAGAGGCATAAACAACTACCTTTCCATCCTACATCAGAACACAACCCAAACCATTTCTAGATGCATCACTAAACATAATATACTCCTTACCAGATGTCGGTTGAACTAATATAGGAGCTTCAATAAGCATACTTTTCAATTGATCGAAACTAGTTTGGCATTTATCGGATCATTCATACTTCACTCCTTCCCATAATAGTTTAGTTAAAGGGGATGCTATCACTGAGAATCCCTTCACAAATTGACGATAATATCCCACCCCAGAAAACTTCTCACTTCCATCACATTCTATGGAGGCTTCCAGTTAACAATTGCTTCAATCTTATTAGGATCAACTCTAATTCCTTAAGAAGAGACAACATGTCCTATAAAAGATACCTAAATCACACTTGCTTAGCTTAGCATACAACTGTGGGTCTGTAACACAATTCAGAGATGCTCAGTATGGTCATGTTCATTTTTAGCATAGACCAAGATATCATCTATAAACACCATAACAAACTGGTCCAAATAAGTCCTGAATACTCTATTCATCAGATCTATAAATGTCGTGGGAGCATTAGTTAACTCGAATGGCATTACCAGGAATTCATAATGTCCATAACGAGAAATGCAATTTTTGGTACATCTACATCTTTTACCCAAGTTGATAATACCCCGATCACAGATCTATCTTTGAAAACACTCCTGCATCTTTCAATTGATCAAACAGATCTTCAATCCTTAGCAACAGATACTTGTTCTTCACTGTGACTCTATTCAATTACCTGTAATCAATGCACGTCCGTAGTGTACCGTCCTTCTTCTTAACAAACAAGATCGGTTCTCCTCACTGTGACACACTAGGTCGAATGAACCCTTTATCTAGTAGCTCTTGCAACTACACCTTTAACTACTTTAATTCAATCGAAGCCATTCTGTACGATGCTTTGGATATAGGATTAGTGTGAGGCATAACTTTGATTGATAACTCCACTTCCCTTTTAGGAGGGAGCCTAGGTAACTCTTCAGAAAACACATATGGAAATTCACTCACCACTGGAATCTCTTGCAATTTACCAACCTCCTTCTTAGAGTCAAACACAAAAGCTAGATAAGCTTCACATCCCTTCCTGAGGAGATTTCGAGCTTGCATAACAAATACCATATTAGTTAAGAACTAGTACGGATGTCATGCAATACTATTTCAGGCTGATTAGGTGTCCTAAGCACAACTGTCTCAGCACTACAGTCAACCACTGCCTGATGCTTGGATAACCAATCCATACCTAGAATCAAATCAAACTCATGAAAAGGCAATTCAATTAAATCCGCAACATACTCATTTCTTTGAAACATAATAAGACAATTTCTATAGACTTGATTAACGATCACTCTATTACCCAGAGGACTGGTTACATGAATATCATACTCTAACTGATCTACAGGCATCACTTTATCAGAAATTCCTCTAACATAGATATAAGAATGAGTAGATCCAGGATCATTCAAAGCATACATTTTAAAGTCAAAGAGAGAAACAGTACCTGCAATGACTTCAGATGCGTCCTGATCCTTGCGAGCTTTTAAAGCATAAGCTCGTGCTGGAGTAGAAGGTGTAAGAGGTCGATCAACAGTTTTCGAATGAGCACTCAGAATGGGTCTGATCTGACTAGATCCTCCATGACCTCTACCTCGTCCTTTGTTTCCAACAGGTGCATGAGAGGCCGCCTTACTAGCTGGTGCTATTTAAGACTGTCTCATAGGGCAATTTGCTATGAGATGGTCAGTACCACTACATCGAAAACATGCACCTATAGCCTTCCCACAAGTACCCTGATGGTATTTGGAGCAATGAGGGCACTTCGTAATACCAAAACCTTGACCCGCAGAGGAACCCCTTTTAGAAGTAGTCGACGAGGGAAAATTTTGTCGTCTTCCCCTAAATACTGATCTTTGATTGAATTTTGGTGTAGTTGAGGCACCTTCCCGACTCCGCCTACTTAAGGACTGACCTCCTCTAGCAAAGTTCCTTCACTGTTCCCTTTCCCTCTTTACCATCTCTTGCTTCTCTATCTTCATAGCATTTTGGACCAGCTGATGGTAACTCACTTGTTGCAAGAGAGTGAATGCTGCCAGATGTTCTTTGATCAAGTCATTTAAACCATCCTCAAACTGATGGCATCGAAATTCCTCAGTAAGTACCGATTCAGGTGCATACTTACTGAGGTGATTAAACTCTCTGTCGTACTCAGTAACAGACAGATTTCTCTACTTCAGATTCAGAAATTGCTTCCACTTCTCGTTTTTGTAAGCATGCGTAACATATATAACTTTAAACTCTTGGGAAAAGAAATCCCAAGTTAGAGGCACCGATACCTGAGGATTTCTTAAAACAAACTTCTATTACTCATAAGCTACTCTTTAAAGAACAGAGATAACATAGTGCACCATCTGATCTGGCGAACAACTGATTTCATCTACTATCCTCTTTACTTTCTCTATCTACAACTCAGCTCTTTTAGATTCCTCCAATGATGTTCCACAAAATTTCTTACCTTCATATTTCTATAGCTGATCAATCGGAGCCTTAGGTGCAGTCACAATACAGTAACGTCATCATCTTGAGACAACTTAACTAAAGCCTCTCCCTAAGCTGGAGGAGGTGGTGGCACCTCAGCTTCACCTTGATTAACCCTAGAGGTTCAGATATCGATGGACAAGATCTTTCTAGATGATTACTCTCAGTAACCTCGTCAATGGCTTCGTGAGATCTTTCCATCTTTAATTCTATAATCATAACATGGGACAACCAAATTAGGCCAAAACAAAACTTTTACACTCAAGTATAAGTAGTAGTTAAGTGTTGGTTAAACTAGAATCGCCTAAACCATGGTCTGATACCAAAACATGTCACAACCACATGCCCCCTAGAAGGATATGCAGATGCAACACAAAATAGAACTAAAACATGTCAAACAATCCCTTACATGCATTTCTAAAAACTTAAGCAAACAAGTATTATAAACCATTAGGCAATATTGTATAATTAAAACATCTCAAACATATAGTACTATTCCCAAATCTTGCCATACAAACAATAGTCAGCCTATTTTTAGGTTAATATAACCCATTAAACATAACACAAATTACAATACATCTCTTTACATTAAAATACAACTTAAACTAAAAACAAATATAATCTTCAAAAAACAAAAAAAACATGCTTTTTTGGCCACAACGGTTGTCTTTGTTCCAATCTTTATACCCTTCTATCTAAACCTACACGGGATAAATCTACCATGCTAAGCTTATACCTTAGTGAGTAATAACTAAACATGATACATAATGGTAATTGTCTTTAACAGTCATATGATATTGACATATACAAATCAGATTACGTATAAAAACGCAATCCAAACAATATGTATCTCAAAACATAATATGCCAAAATAGCATATATATTGGCTTCAAAGTCATGCTTACAATTATCAGAAAAGAAAACCATGATATCGGAACAGAACTTGTGTTGTGTCAAATCCATATCTAGTTATGTAAAAAAAATTTAAGTATCTCAGAAAATTTCTTGATTATAACCGAGCTGTATATGAAACAGAATACAAAACAAGTTAACCTGCTAATCCGTTTTTTTTTTCACAGAAGTGGGAAACGGGACCAGAATAGAAGATACCATGTTTGGTGTCAAAACTAGAAGAGACTTAAGTCTCTAAAATAGAAGACACAGAAGTGTCTAAAATCATAAGACATCTTAGTGTCAGGTTACAGAACCCTTCTAGGCATGCCTATTTACCCACGACTAGGACTCAACAATTTTAAAACAAACCATTTTAGATTTCAGAATTTTATCCCAACCTTATCAAAACAAACATGTGCAATTATGCATCAATAGAAATGTTGAGTCATCAAACATTATGCATATGCACATAATTAGCAAGCACTTCTAATACAATCCTAGCTATGAAATTCCTTAGACACCTGATGGTTCGGTATTGTCACAATATTATTGCAGAAATTCCCAATTGACAATCATTCATATCTAATTCATAGCATATAAGCATTAAGAGCTCATTCATTCATGATCACATCAAGCAATTCAACATTATACTCATCATTATTAAACCATACATCCATTATATTATCCTCTCCATTTATAAACTATAACTTAATTACCTTTTTCTCCATTAATTTAACATCATTTAGGTTCATTTTTATTCTCAATTAAGTCTAATTAAACCATTGTTAGAGTCCTAACCATATGTATGTCAACAAATACACAACCAAGATTAGTTCAGATTTCTTAGGATAGATTTCGGGTCAGATTTATATGGCTATTTTGACATATAAAAAGAGGTTTCTGGGCAATATGTTTTTCTAACCAAAAGTTCCTATATGTATTAATTTTTTAATGAAATAAATTTCACACAATTTGGTTCATTATTCCTAAAGTTATGCATAAAATACTGCAAAGTATACCCAAACAATGACAGAATCCTAAATTCCACTTTAAGCCAAAATTAATCATCCTTAGGAACAGAAACAAAATTCCATTACTTCTTGAAAGTTGTAGGAATATGTGTGTATTTTAATCCATAATGAAAATCACCCCATTTGGATATCTACAGGTCGAGTTATAGAATAAATACCAGAAACTGTTCAGTGAAATCCATTCAGTGAAACCAGTACAATTCATTCACATCTTACGTCTTCAACACCCTTACTCTAACATTCATCCTTTTCATCACAATTCCACCTTAGTCATGCCTCATTTACACATCAATTTCATGTCCAGACCTCAACTCATCAACAAATCCATACATATTCTATCCAATCAAGCATCAAAATAATTCATATGATAACATGCAATCAAGATTAGTATTCTCATACCTTCTTTAACACAATTTCCTACTTCAATGAGCAAGCCACTTTAGCCTTTCAAGAAAATATCACTACTCCAAGATTAAGAGGACCCAGAGGACAACAACATAGAAAGTGGCAGGACCTGACTTCCTTAATGCAGTAGCATGAAAATGCATCAAGTGAAGATGATGATCTAAAAAGCATGCAAAAATTTCCAGGAGTTGTGAGTGAGAGAGAGAGTTCAGTGGTGAGAGAAAGAAAATTAAGCAATACAAAAAACTTCAACAAAACCTTGTCTCCTCCAATGTTAGGTGTCACAAAATGGTAATAGCATGTGGCTTCATGCATGTTCTCCACTTGTCCCATTTAGGAGCTGCCACTCATCCACATCACATGCTACCATTTGTCAGCAAGAAATTAGTCCACGTAAAACCATCAATAAACTATATTGATTTAGGCCTAATTTGACAATGTTGTCTTCACAAAAGTTGTAGCTTATCCTCTTAGCTTTCTAACGGTACAAAGTTTGTAATTTTTAGACAACGAAATCAAAAAAATATGGTACTTACAAGTTTGAGTATCATATTAGAAGTCACACTGGATGTCACCCTCATGCTTGTGCATGAGGGTGAAAAACTTGTCACCCTTCAAATGTCACCCTCGTGCTTGTGCACGAGGGTGACACACTGGTCTTGTAAAAATCACTTCAACCTTGAGTTTTAAGTACTTTCAAGCCTTCTTTTCACTAAATCTTCACCTAAACCTTATGTAAAATATCTATGACATATTTTCCGAGACCCTGGGCTCAACATTAATACCTTAAGTCTTTATGATGACAATTTAATTCCAATTCTCCAAGTATGATTCATTAAAAACACAATTAAATCATTTGGAATTCTCAATCATATCACAATTTTAAAACCTATCATTCATGTACTTACATGAACATGTAATATTTCATTTAAGGTACAATTTGGGGCCTTACACTATGAATGTTACAAGAATGACTAATATGTCCATGTTTGCCATAGTAGAAGCACAAAATAAATAAATTAGAGTTACTATCTTTTTAGCATGTAACAGGTTCCTTCTCTTTTGATTAAGGCTATTGTTGGTTTTAAGAAAGAAGCTCTTATACAGCTTAATATTATTATTTTCATCTATCATATTCCTGCCTCATCAAAGACATCTTTTCCATCATAAGTAATGCATCACGATTATTCTTTCTATTAACAAAATTAGCAAGATCCTTTTCTAAAGATATGATTTTCCTAACATAATTTTCTTTTTCAAGTTCCAGTTCAGCAACCTTTTCTTCTAAATTTTTTACTTTTTCATAATCATTCTCAAGCAATGCATTTTCTAAATGAGTCACTTTTTCTTCCAATACTTCTTTTTCGATAACTTTTGCTTATAATCATTCTCAAAAGATATATTCTTAGACAACATGTTCTTATTCACTAATTCTAATGATTTAATTTTATTCTTCAAGTGTCAGAACAATATACCTGATCTTCTCCTAATTCAACTATAAGGCAAACATTGCTTACTTCTTCAAACTCTTCTTCATCAAAAATTTCAAAATCTTCATCAAACCAAGCTCCAGTCATAGTTTGCTTTCTAGTTCTTCTATTTTCAGTTTTGTCCTTTTAAAGAAGAAGGGGACATTCTGGTTTGGTGTGTCCAGGCTTCTTGCAGTGATAATATATAATTTGAGTATTTTGTGTATTGCTACTGCTACCATTGTCTTTTGATAGGAACCTATTATTTCTAGTTTTCTTATTTCCTTCTCTTTTCTTCATTAGCTTATTTTTGTAAAAGCGTGCATTTTTTTTACCATAAAATTGAATTCATCGTCTCCATCTATTTGCAAGTCAACGTCGCTTTCATTACCATTGGATGGAACTGATTCATCAGCAACTTTCAGAATCATTCCTTTTTTGTAGAAGGATCATTCATCTCATCTAAGCTTTGTCTCATGGATCATCAAATTTCCTCTTAGTCAATCAAGTGAAATAGTACGTAGAACCTTTGCAGTTTCTAGAGCTATTACTTTGGGTCTTTGTTCCTTTGGCATAAACCTTAGGATCTTTGTTATGAGCTCATCATTGGGATATATCTTTCCCAAGTTCTTCAAGATTGTGATGATATTATTAAATCGTCTAAAGAATCCATCTATGGTTTCTCCCCTTTCATACTAATAGTTTCATATTGATGCACTAAAAAACTTATCATATATTTCTTTACCTCGTTTGTTCCTTCAAAGGTGACTTGAAGTTTGTCACACATTTCCTTTGTTGTAGAACAGTAGGATATCTTTTCGTATTCTTGTTGAGAGAGTACACAGATCAGATGATGTCTTAGGTTAGTATTCAGTTGTACATTTCTTCTATCAGCATCAGTACATAATTCTATATCATTAAGAGCAGAAGATGTAACTCCCATTTTGATAGCTTGACAGAATTCAATATCCACAGATTGGAGATAAATTGTGATTCTTTCCTTCCAACAGGAATAGTTGTTTCAATAAAGTAAGGAGGTATTGTGATAGATTGTCCTTTAAGCCTTCTTATGTTGTTTTCCATCATTTATCAGGTGTTACAAAACACAATAAAAGTGAAACCTGGCTTTGATATCAAATATTAAAGCAAACATACGAAAATAGGGGGTGAATTTTGTGGGACTTAAAAAACTTTTTCAAGTTACTATCAATTCGTACAAGCAATAGGAGTCTATTGAAAGTTAAAATGAAAGGAGCTTGTTAAGGATTAAAACAAGAGGAGCCTGCTAAAATTTTAAACGAAAGGGGCCTTTTGCAAATTGAAAACAACATTAAATAAAATGTAGAAATTTAAAAGTTAAAGAAAGAGAAAGGACAACACAACCAATTTATATTGGTTTAGATTATAAAGAAGCCTACGTTTAGTCCCCAAGTATCTAACTTGAGTATTTCACTAATAAATTTCCAAGTAGTAATTTGACAAGTTTCTCCAAGCTCACAAGTATATATTTTTTAAGGTTCTTTAACCTTCCTCACTAGTAATATTTAACAAGCCTCTACAAACTATCAACAAATGAAAGTATGATTTATTTAATATGAGCTTCAATAAATATTTGCCTCTCTCAATAGGGTGTTTTACTCTCTAAAGCTCAGAGGGTATAAATGTAACTTTTATATAACAAGTTCTGATGCTACTGCTGTATTTATAAAATCTGATATGTGTTATCAAATGCAGTAGTTCTCTCTTAAATAAAAATTCCTTTCAACTAGTCATTGCTTCTAAATCGACTTTGGCTCTATTAAAACGTCTTTCTCACTATCTTTGATAGAATCTTCAAGTATCTGGTTGTTTTGAATAACCCTTTGGCTATGTCTTCAAATCCACTGTCGAATTAGTTGAATAGAAAGATCCTTTGTTCATATAAAATAATAGGAGTTTATCCATTCCAGATTTGTCGGAATTGTTTCTTACTATCATAGTGAGTTTGTTAGATTGACCCCTATAAAATATGAAAACATTTTTCTTTTTGTTTAAAGAGATTACTAAGTTATATAACCACTTGTATATCATTTAGGATAAATCCAATAATTTTGAATTTTAAACCTAATTATTATTTATTGATTTTTATAATCAAAATCAATAATTTAAAAACCTTGAGCCAATGTCGCTGAGAGGCCAACGATGCATGATTACTTATGTGTGAATTTAACATTATATTATTGGTACCTTAAATGTGTTTGGCATGATTATGTGATTGATTCATGTATTTTATAATGTGAGATCTATGAGAGATGTATGTGACTGTTATTGTGATTGATTCACTAATAAATCAATCCTATCTCAGTACATCATATAGTTCATATACAAGAACTAGGTGCAAGTAACTATCCATTATCATTACAATTCACTAATAAACAAGCAACAACCGTCTCAAGGAGGCCCTCAAGAACTTGTACATCTCACCTTCCTGTCCAGGCACTAAATCTGTCCCAAGACCTATGTACTCCGCTTGGATACATACTGAATGTTCATTATCTCATCATTGAACACCTGGATAATTTTTTTCTTCAAATCACAATAACTTGAATACAAGTGTAATTGATTCACTTCTCTATTTAAAATGAAATGCACCCCTAAATGCTCAATTATTAATACCAACTACAATTCCTTATGCATGCAACTGATTGACTAGACCCGTTTTTGCTGGAATCTGCCAAATAAATGTGGGAAGTTTCAAGAACAAAACTTGCTTTGCATTCATTTACAGGATTTTTAACACCATCCACTCCATTTTGCATATTTATATTACATTGTAAACTGAAGTTGTTTATCAAGTATGGCCATGTACATATAGAGATGAACAAAATAGTGTGACTTAATAAACTGAAACCAAAAATCAATGCAAAAAATAAGGGTATTGATTACTTAAACCAATTCCCTACCTTTCTTCAGTCCTCATTATTCATCAAGTTATAGGTTTTCTACTAAAACATGCGCCAAAGCAGAATTATCTTCATTCTCTGGCATCTCTTTTTGGAAACCTTGGACCATTCAGTCCAAAGTTTAGTCAAAATGCATCTTTAATAGGTAAAATCATCTCATATGTTATCAAGCTTATTTGTCAAGGCCAGTAGCCTCGGACTTCCTCATGATTCTGAGCCTTTTGACAGAGTTAAGGAACATCCTGAACACAAAATGTAATTTAAAGAGAAAAAGGAGAATATTAGTTTCCCCATTAAGCCATGTCCATGGCTCTTAAGGAGCTATCAGATAAATAAGTTTGAAATAAATAGAGTACCCATACTCAAAATGCATGGAACTTATTTAGTTTACATCTTTGAATGCATACCCCCATGGAACGTCTCCAACCAGCATCCAATCACCTTCCTTGTCCTCGAAAGTGAGCACAAACTCAGATGATCCATCCAGCAAATTTGACCGTCGTGCCACATCTAACATCAAGTTATGTTCTGGTGCAGTTGATCCTAAAATACAAATACAACATGGACATCAATTAAGTAGTTAAACTCATCAAAAAATGTTAAAACACAATAGTGGCTGCCAGATTGGACAACTTATAAGTTATACCAAGTTCAGAAACTCAACATTTCCCCACCAATAAATGCTATCGTAATTCCAGAGAAGCTCAAACTTTTCAAATGGATGTGAAAGTTGAAAGATAAGGATAAAATCATCAAGAAAATTTCTGGAGAAGCTCACGATTTCTTGCAACGGAACGAGAAGTGGCAAATGGAGCACATACCCTTAAATTTTATTAACATTAGCTATGTTGGAAAGATAAATGAACTCTCAAAATCTTTACTTTGCAAAGATAGTTGTCTTACTGGTAGCATCTATGCTAAGTAATATGATTCACATTTCAATTGATCTGAGCAAACGTTAAATCTCAAGGAAGAACCAAAATGTTAGTAAGACATGGTTTTTGACAGCCCCAGTGGATTTCCTGCTTATGATAAAGAAACCATCGAGAAATGGAAGCCCAAGCTATCCTAAAGAATAGTAGGACTACAGGATTAAGAAAACTCACCTAATGTACCAATTGTTGTGGTGGACTGGAGGAACATATCTTCCAAAGCACGAGCTAGTTTCAAGTAGCTACCATGAGCATTTAGATCAACCTTTCTTCCAATGGGAATTCCATCCATGTTCACTTTGACAAACAAGGAGGCCTTAGCTTTGGCATTCATATGGTTCATGTTGCTTCCACTATACATCTTCTCTAAAATAGTATTCTTGATTTTAGTTTTCTGATTCGGTGAGTTGAACTCCTCTGTGGCCAATGACTTTGCTTGGTTAACCAAACTGTGCATTCTATAAGCTCTTATTGGAGGCCATCCAACAACATGACTACTCAAAAATTCAAAAAATGAAAAATTTTGCAGTTAATCTATGAACTAAAGTAAGAAAATTTCAACATTCAACTACAAAATATAAACTCTACCTTTCTGAACAGGAAAAGTAACTAAAATATGCACATTACAAAAGGGTAAAATAAAATGGAATGTACAAGTCAAGGGTATTGCCAGTCATGCCCCGTGGCCTTGGCTCATTGGTTAAGGTAGGGAGTATATTAATTTGGCTGAAGATAAAGTCTTCTCAAAATAAAAATATCATCTTAAAATGTCAAACAAGCATAATGACAGAAACATCAAGTCCTACAAAGTTTTTCTCTACACCCCTGTTGGGCGATCAAAGCAAGATCGCCAAGCACTTAAAATTCTGACAACAGTTTGATCAATTATTGATCCATAATTTCAACCTATCAATGAGAAAAAGTAATTCATCATAAGTAGTAACAATAATCTTTCAAAATTTTACTCACCCCAGCCACATTATGTTAGATGTAGTCACTAGCTATACAGTTATGCGTTAGATCTAACTGTTTCATCAGAAAAACAAAGAAGTTGTGTTCTGCATGTCAATTGCCGAACATCTGAGGAAAATTTCCCTTTCTTTATTTACAATAGCAATCTTTATCTTCAACCAGTTCAGTGATAACACCTTAATTTAAAAGTACAGAACTTGATGGCGAATTCTACATTCCTGTATATTATCTTGATAGAAAAACATTCGACCTTCTTAAGCGAAGAACTTTTGAATTCCTACAATATTTGATTTCTTTTTGGGTTGAGCAAGAAAGCAGAGCAGGGGCAACAGCATTCCAATGGACAATGAAGACGGGAAAAAATAATAAAAAGTGATGGTTGATGAAAAGTAAAACCAACAAAAAGATACTACAGGAACCAATAAATCTAGGAGCAAATAGACATACCAGGCAGAGGCATTATTAGGAACAGTCAAAGAATCAGCAGCCCTTTTGGTCCCAGATGTACCATTAGCTATGCTGAGCGTAGAAGAAGAAGACGACGTTGAAGAAGAAGAAGAAGAGGAGGAGGAGGAGGAAGCAAATAGCAGAGATGGCAAGTCCTTAGCCGTCAGTATCCTCCCAGCTTGTTGGCCTCGGAAACCACCACCAAGACTCAACCCAAGACCAAGCTCAAGCTCAGCCTCATCTGGGCTCGAAGAGTCTTCCGAGGACATGACCCCGTTATCGTCCCTTGACACCGTAGACATCGAACCACTAACACGGCCACCACCTCGCGGACCGACTTGCATTGAAATAAAGAAACCAATTTATCAAAAAGGAAGGAACTTAGATGAGAGATCACCAAGAGGGGCGGTGTTAAAATTGCAATTGATACCAATGCTTCTATGCGTTTTGATATCTTCTTGTGTTCTTAGGTTTGGTAGGTAGGCGTTTTGGGGCAAAAGAGGAGAGGAGTAAATGGGAAAGGTGAGGTTTGGTGTGGTGGGAGAGATAGGAACTGAAGAAAAGAGAGAGACAGACAAGGGATTGATGATGAGAATGGACCCTACCTGTCTGCTCTTTTGCTCCGTCAAGTTTTCCATTCTTTGTACTCTACCCCTTTCTTTCCGGTACTTTTCAGACCTTTCAAACTCTGGGGTTATTGGATTTTTTGATTACCTGTGTAATTCATGCTGGTCTTACTCCCTTTAAAGTCGAGATTAGTTTACGTCAAATTATCAAGAATTAAATAAAAGTATAGGTATATTTAAATCTACTGTGAAATATGCACTAAAATCTTATGATCTATCTTCTAAATTAGAACAGAGCTTTTTCTTTAGAGTTTTCCCTCTTTTCTCTATTTTCTCATGGGATATCATAAAAGAAGAATGTGTACATTTAATTTAGAGATTATAACTACTTTAATTAGGATAAAACCCTAATCCAATTTTTTGTTTGGCCCATCATAAAATTAGAAATTATAAACCCAGTCTTTACATATATAAAGCTCACACTTAAAATAGATACATAAAACCTAAAATACAATAACCATATTAGACTACTTTAATTAATTGAGCTCAACTTTATATGATAGCCTTTATATACAATTATACACACATAAACCCACATGTTTAATTAAAAATCTTTACAATCTCCTACTTGGGTCATATGTGTTACCTCAAAATTTGTATATTAATCTTATGAGTACTCAGAATTTTGCTATCGTTACTGTATGCATCCTCAGACAATTCGGTCCATCAATCATACCAACATAGGATAAAAGCGTCTTTCGTTACAATTAACATAACTAGACACATCAATTGTCACATATGTTAATATAACCAAATGACATAGATCAAGCATGGATGTGTAGCATGGAAATTATAAGCAGTGTGATCTTCGCATTATTATATCCAATTGGTCCAACGTTATACTTTAGTGAGATCAATTTTAAATAAGTTCAGAGATAAAATAAACCAAATATCTTAAAGCTGAAAATAACCTCGAACAAATTAACCAAAAATTATATCTAAAATAACAATGAAAAATGTCTAATCTGAAGAGCATCTACAATGCAAACTCTCACTAAAACTATATACCCTGAAAAGATGCAACACCCATATGAGCAGTGTGCTGATGAAAGACCTTGGGTGACACTCCTTTAGTAAGCGGATCCGCAATCATAGAGTTTGATCCAAATAGACAACTGTCTACTCTGAATTCTCTCTTTAACAATTAGGAACTTGATGTCGATGTGCTTCAACTTTGTCTAGCTCCTATTGTTATTGGAATATAGCACTGCCAAGTTATTGTCACAAAATAACTTAAGTGGTCTTTCAATAGAGTCTACAATTTGCAACCCCGTGACAAAGTTTCGCAGCCATATCTCGTGGTTAGATGCCTCATAACCACTATAAACTCAGCTGCCATGGTGAAAGAAGTTACAAGTGTCTACTTAGCACTCTTCTAGGAAATAGCTCCTTCAACAAGTAGGTGGATATAACCCGAAGTGGATCTCCTACTATCTTGGCATCCAGCAAAATTGAAATCAGAATAACCAATGATCTCCAACTTATCCGATTTTCTATACATGAGCATATAATCTTTCGTTCTCTGCAAGTAACGCATGACTCGTTTAGCTGCTTTCCAGTGATCCAATCCCGGGTTACATAAATATCTCCCTAGCATTCCAACAATATATGCAATATCTAAAAGTGTACAAGCCTTAGCATACATTAGACTTCGAACAGACGAAGCATATGGAATCTTCTGCATTTCCTTAGCTTCAAAGTCATTCTTGGAGCATTAACTTAAACTAAACATATCTCCTTTAGATATAGGGATATCACCTGGTTTACAATCTTACATGTCAATCCTTTTAAGTACCTTTTAGATATAGCTATTATGTGATAATCCAATAATATCTCGAGAGCGTTCCCGATGTATCTGAATCCTTAAAACAAAAGAAGTGTCACCAAGATCTTTCATTTAAGTTTCTTTGACAGAAATCTCTTAGTTTCGTGCAGTAAGACTATATCATTAGTGGCAAGTAATATGCCATTGACATATAAAACCAGAAAAATATACTTACTTCTACTGAACTTATAGTATATACAATCATTAGCCAAGTTTATCTTAAAACTGAACGAGATGACAACTTGGTAAAATTTGTAATACCATTGACGAGATGCCTGCTTGAGTCCAAGATGGATTTCTTTAGTTTACAAACCATTTGCTTTGCATCTCTTGACACAAAGTTTTCTGACTGCACCATATAAATTGTCTCATCAATGTCACTATTGAGAAATACTATCTCAACATCCATCTGATGTAAATCAAGATCAAAATGTGTCACTAATGCCATTATTATCCTGAAAGAGTCTTTCAAAGAAATCGGAGAGAAAGTCTCTTTATAATCAATGCCTTCTTTCTGTGTAAAGCTCTTTACGACAAGACGAGCCTGGTACCTTTCTACATTACCTTTCGAATCCTTCTTGGTCTTAAATATTCATTTGTAACCAATAGGTTTCGTACCTTTAGACAATGGTACAAGGTCCTAAACATCATTTTCCTTCATGGACTTTATCTCTTCATTCATAGCATCAATCCACTTTTGAGAATTAGAACTTTCCATAGCTTAACAGAAGTTAATTGGATCATCTTCCACCATACCAATGTCAACTTCATGTTCTTGAAGAAACACAACATAATCATCTAAAATTGCCCTTCTCCTTTCTCTAGTGGATCTCCTTAATGGCATAAGTTCTTGAGGTTGTAGAGTTTGATATCTATATATGCTTGACATTAATGCTTCATTTAATGAAGCCTTGCATGTGGGTACACTTGGTTTAAAGCATAAATTGATTGGAGAAAATTCCGTCTCGTTGTGGAACAAGAGATTAGGTCACATCTTCTAAAGGAGAATTGAGAGACTTGTGTCAAACAGAATTCTCAATCCCTTTGATTTTGCAGATTTTGCTACTTGTGTTAACTACATTAAGTGGAAACAAACAAATGTTAGGAGATTAGGTGGGAATAAGGCTTCAGACGTCTTATAACTTATCCATACAGATATTTGTGGGCCATTCTCTATGACGTCTTGAAATGGCCAACCGTATTTTATAACGTTTATTGACTAAATATTCCATTTCCAAGTCTTGGAATGATCAAGAACCTAAATATTCCATTTCCAAGTCTTGGAATGATCAAGAACCTATGTCATTAAGGAGATCCACTAGAGAGAGGAGAAGTGCAATTTCAGATGATTATGTTGTATTTCTTCAAGAACATGAAGTTGACATTGGTGGTGGAAGATGATCCAATCAACCTCCGTCAAGCCATGGATAGTTCTAACTCTCAAAAGTGGATTGATGCCATGAATGAAGATATAAAGTCCATGAAGGACAATGACATTTGGGACCTCATACCATTGCCTAAACGTGTGAAATCTATTGGTTACAAATGGATACTTGAATTCATTTCGAAATCTGCACTAGAGTCAGGATTCGTTCATATCAAAATCATCAAGAATTAAATAAAAGCAAAAGCATACTTGAATTCATTTTGAAATCTGCACTGGAGTCTTGTGGCTTGTCTTCTAAATTAGAACTTAGCCTTTTCTTCAAAGTTTTCCCTCTTTTCTCCATTTTCTCTTTGATGATGGGATATCAGAAAAGAAGAAAGCTTACGTTTAATTTGTGGACCATAACCACTTTTATTTGGGTAAAACCTTAATCCAATTTCTTGTTTGACCCATCATAAAACTAGAAATTATAAACTCAGTCTTTACACATATAAAGCCCACACTTAAAATAGATACATACAACCCAAAATACAATAGCCATATTAGACCATTTTAATTAATTAAGCTCAACTTTATATGATAGCCTTTATACACAATTATACATATATAAGCTCATATGTTTGATTAAAAATCCGTACAATTCACACTACAAAGGTAGATGTGAGAAATGTATCTTTTATTAAAATAGTTACGTCAAATTTTGTAATTGGAATTATTAAAGATAAATACTTTTTTTTTATTGCAAGGGAAGCAAAACGAAAAGTCTAACGTAGAGATCTGTGATGCGCCACGCCCGAGAGGTCCTACGGAGAATGTCTTGGAGGGTCGGAGGGGTGTCTGGAGAACGGTAAGGCCTGGTCTGGAGGAGAAGGCCATCTTCGCCAGCTTGTCAGCGGCCTGATTCCCTTTGCGAGGGGTGTGGAAAATCTGGATGTCCCAATCTCGTCGCTGTAAGGTCTTGATCTCCTGTACCAAAAAAACCTCGTCAGACAGTAAGCAGATGGAGGAAGAAAAAGTGTTCACTACCTCCATGGCGTCAATTTCGAGGGCCACCCGACGAAAACCAAGGTCCCAGGCCAGCATAAGACCAGAATAAACGCCCCATAGTTCAACCGTGGTGGGACTGCACTGGTCGATGTTGAGCAAGAACCCCCCACACCAGCCGCATCTCCAATCCCTAATGAGACCACCGGCCGTGGCGATATGGGAAACGAGGTTCACCGCACCATCGATATTGACCTTAACCTAGCCCTGGTCCGGGCAAGTCCATTGGACTGGCATGCCCCGGGGTAATCCTGGTAGGTGTATCGCCCGCCTGATGATTTCTGTGCTCCTCGCAATCCACTGGACGTAGTCAAGAACTAGTTTGGAACCCCCAGTCAGCCAAATAAAGTCTGCCTAAAAAATGCTCTTATTCTGCCATTACCAGAGATACCAGCATGTTACACCAAAGATGGTAGGCCATTGATGTCGCTGGATCAGATGAGGAGAGGTGAGGTTTGATTCCACCAGATTGGCTCGTCTTGGCTGAAGAAATGGGAATGCACCGCCTCCGGGGAAAATTGCAACCAGAAGGTGTGCACCCGGGGGCAATCTCTGAGGGCGTGGATGATTGTCTCTGTGTCACCACAGACACTGCAACTGGCGTTCGTTGTGAAATGGCCCAAGACTCGCTGTTGATTAGTAAGTAACTTCCCCTGTGCGAGAAACCACAGAAAGGAGCGGATCCGTTGGGGGCCTGACCATTTCCAAATCACTGACCAAGGGCGAGGCCTGGCTTCTGGCTGGGGATCCTCGATAATGTCATAAGCGGACGCTACTGTAAATTCGACTTGGGGAGTTAATCCCCAAGTGATCCGATCCTCCGCCCGGTCGAGGCCTGGCGGCGGAGTGTTCGCGATCGCCAAGCAGACGGTAGGCGGCAGATATTGGTAAAGGAGGTGCCAGTTCCAGGAGCGGCTTAGGTCCACAAAAGCCACGACAAGAGCGAATAGGAGTGGGCCTGGAATGGCAGATATGGAAACTAAGGCCAGAGGGCCCCACTCACCCAGCCACGAGTCCAGCCAAAAAAGGGTCCGAAGTCCATTGCCCAATTGCCATCGAATCCCTCGGCGGACAATCCACCACGTAGCTGAAATCTCTCGCCAGATGGCGGATGCTCCTGATCTTGCCAAATGAGAAAGAATGTGTTGATCAGTAAACTTGTATTTCGCTCGGAGGACTTGCACCCATAGCACAGTCGGTTTGGTTAGGACTCCCCAACCCAGCTTAGCTACCAGGGCATCATTGGTAGAGCGGATGCGTTTGAGCCCTAAGCCCCCAGACTGCTTTGGGCGACAGACCGTCTCCCAATTAACAAGGTGTGGTTTAGATTCACCTACTTTAGGTCTCCAGATAAAATCCCGCATAATTTTCTCCAGGTCGTCACAGAACTGTCTCGGAAGTCGCACCGTTTGCATGGTATATGTCGGGAGGGCAGAAATCACGGATTGGGCGAGGGTGACCCGGCCGGCGAGAGATAGGGATTGTGCACGTCACCCAACCAGTTGTTGTTGGGCTTTGTCGAGAATGTACTGATAAGTCCGTCTCGTTGAGCGCTTGTGAAGTGGGGGTACCCCAAGGTAGTTCCCTAAGTTTGTCGTGCTTTGGATTCGAAGAGCCCCACTTAGTCTAACTACTGTCTCTCGGGAGACATTCTTTGAGAAGCAGATGCGAGTCTTGGCAATGCTCACTTGTTGGCCGGAGGCCCGGCAGAACACATTTAAGGTCTGTGAGACTACCTGAATCTAGTGGTTCGTTGCTTCGTCAAACAACAAGAGATCGTTGGCAAAGAAAAGGTGGAACAGGGGGGCCCTTTATGACTCAGCTTGATCAGCTTCCAACGATTGGTACTCACCTCGTGCGTGATAAGTTGGCCTAGCCTTTCCAAACAGAGAACAAAAAGGTACGGTGAGAGGGGGTCCCCCTGGCGGATACCCCTCGTAGGGGTGAAGGCTTCTAATAACCGACCGTTCCATGAAACTCGCATGGAGACTGTAGTCACGCACTTCATAATGAGGCTAGCTAGCCCATGCGGGAGACCGACCGCCCCTAGTGTCTCAGCAAGAAAATCCCAATCGAGGCGATCATAAGCTTTTTCTAAATCTAATTTTAAGGCAAAGAACCCGATCTTCCCGGTTTTACGTTTGAACGAGTGCATAACTTCTTGGGCGATGATGATGTTGTCCGTGACATGTCGACCAGGTATGAAACTGCACTGAGTAGGGGCGACGAGGTGGTCTAGAAGTGGTTGCACTCTGTTCACTATGACTTTGGTGATGATCTTATAAATCACAGAGCAGAGGCTAATAGGACGAAATTGGGAAACATACTGCGGAGAGGGGACTTTCGGGATCAGAACAAGAATAGTTTGATTTAAAGCCTGCTCTCATCGTTCATGGCGAAAAATTTGTTGGATAAATGCCACCATTGCGGGGCCCACCATATCCCATTGCGTTTGGTAGAATAAGGCGGGGAACCCATCAGCCCCTGGAGCTTTATTCGGGGCCATGCCGAAAACGGCCGTCTTGACATCGACTGCGTGGATTGGTGCGGCAAGTTCCGCAAATTGCTCTGATGTAAGCCCCGGAAAGGCTCCAGGAAAGGGTGGCCTCGTACTGGTGGCCGCCGGAGTGATATACAGGTCCGCAAAATGGCGTCGCACCAAGTCGCATAACAATCTCGGGTCAGAGATATAGGCGCCAGTATGGTCGATCAGGCGATCTATCCACCTTTTCTTCTGTTTGGCAGCTGTCACAGTATGATAATATTTTGTATTGCGGTTCTCATGTGCCAACTAGGCACACCTGGCTTGTTGGTGCCAGTAGAGTTCTTCCTCACATAAAACGTGAACGAGATCGGTGCTGAGTTTGTCCTCCAATTCCTGGAGCGACTCTGAGTCACATCGGTGCAATTGTCGCTGGATCCCGGCTAATCGGGCTTGTAACCGCCTCTTCCTACAGAAAATGTGACCGAAAATGTCCTTATTCCAATGCGTGAGGTGAGTGGAGAACTCCGTTAAGAAATGGCTAAACGACTCCCCGGACGGTTGTTAATATGCCGAGACTGCTTTCCCAAAATCCGTGTGGGCTAACCAGGCTGCTTGGAACAAAAAACGGTGGGCCCGAGGACCTCGAGGTTGCGGCGGATCGAGGAGGACTAGCATGGGCCGATGGTCCGAACCCAGATAGGGTAGGTGATGGTTGGCTGCGTGCGGGAATTGGTTGAGCCAGGTCGAAGAAACCACAATCCGGTCGAGTCGGGCCTAGACATGGCCCCGACGCCAGGTGAAACGCGACCCAACATACCGCAAGTCCTGTAGGCCACAGGCATGGACCCACCCCTTGAAATGATGGTTTATGACTAGAGCAGTGGCCGAGCCTCCCCTTTTATCATTAATTTCCAACTTGGCGTTAAAATCTCCTCCGATAATCCACGGCTAGCGGGTGTGATGCCCGAGCCACCGCAGGTCGGACCAGAGTGAGGATTGTTGGGATGGGTGAGGGCTAGCATAAATAGCCGTAAAGGTGAAAGAATGGGGCCCATAGCGAACAATAGTGTGGATGAACTACCGATGCGCTAGCTGGACCGACAAGTCGAGGCTAGAGTTCCAAAGAAGCCATATGCCCCCGGCTAAACCATTGGCTTCCACTCGAAACGAAAAATCAAAACCTAACTTCTTAATAATGTGGTGAGCTCACTGACCGCTAATACGGGTTTCGACAAGCACTAAAAGAGCTGGCTTATGACAGTTAATGTGATGCCGAAGAATGATGTTGAAACGCGCGCCTCTCGCGCCCTGACAATTCCATATGAGAATAGACATGGGAAAGGTGAACGAAAGGCGAGCTCAACCCTCAGATGCGGGGGGGATCGGGGGAAACCCTAGGCTCCTCCCTCCCATTGTCGTCCTGGCACTGTAGCATTTCCACTTCCCTCGATGCGGAAGGCAGGGGGGCCTCCTCCATAGCGTCTTCCCCTATGGGCCCATCAGGGGAGGCAGGGGGTTGTAGGATGGGAACTCTGTCGAGGGTAATCACGGTCGGGTCCGCATTTTCAACGCCTTCCATATGATGGGCCTGCATTTGGTCGGACCCAACCTCGGGAAGCGCATTCAATAAGGTTTGGTTGAAAGGGAGGACTACAACGAGGTGGGAATCTATGGGGTTCGGTTGTAGGCGGGTAGGAGTACTCGCTGGTGGGGTTGGGAGAGGTTTGGGCCCCAGTTGCAGTGTGGGGCTACATGGGTATTAGGCTGCCTTGGTTCCTTGCAAAGCAGCCTGGCTCGGTGAGGCTGGGCCTGGGTGGCGTGAGCCCAGGCTAGAGACACGGTTTGGAGCTGTCGTTTTATGAGGGAGGTCGCGCATTGGATGCGCTACTTCCAAACGGGAGGAACCTGGATAACTTCGCGCGGGAAACGCAGTTGCGTCTTGGGGCCGTTCTGGTGCTGTCAGAAGTGCAAACCTGTAGCTGCCCCCCTGCAGTTCGCGAGGTGTCCTGGTGTCAGAGCGTTGCGGACGCTTTGGAGCTGAACGTGGGGCGTGTTGGGGTACTTGGACCCAGGGACCTTGTTCTTTAACGATCGCGTGTTTGCCATCCGCTTTTGGTCCCGTGGTCCGCGCCGTAGCCCTCACCGGGGAGTCGTCGGCTCCCGTAGAGGAAGCAGAAGAAGTGTCGGGGGGGAGGGGGGAACGCCGCCTTGTGGGCAGAGGCCAGTGACATGCCCAACCACGCTACACCGATTGCAAATCGGCGGCAGACCTTCATACACCACCACCAGTGCCTCACCGTCAAGCTCCACGCTTGATCGTAGCGGTTGTCTTAAATCAACGTCAACCACTACGCGGGCATACTTGCCCCGTTGTGCAAGTGCGGTGTTAGCATCAATTTTAACTGTATGTCCAATTAGATTGCCCAAAGTAGTGAGGATACGAGGATGGTACCTGGCAATAGGGAGATCCGGAAAACGGATTCAGACGACGACGCGAGAGACAGAGCCTTGCGACGGGCGAAATGACGGTACCCATCTTTGCACCGATAATGCACACCCGAATATGACCCAAGGTCCCATTGTAAGCGCATTAAGGAAATCGGTCTCCTCGATGAAGTTTACCAAGTAATAGTCGTTATCGAGATCCACCACCTTCATCGGACCGCTTGGCTTCCATAGGCCTTTCAGACGTTCGGTAAGGACCCTGTAACTGATCCTCCTTCCCAGTAGCTTAATTACGACAGCTTGTTCCCATTGTTTATCGAGTCTGGCTTTGAAGGTTGGGGACAATTCAACTACTCTCCTGGCGTCATCTGGAATGATGGTGATATCCCCTTCTTCGACGTCTACAGGTTCGTCGTCTGGCCATTCCAAAGGCATTGCGGTGGGATTACTACCCGATGTGCCCAGCACCGTAGCACTATATGATAGCTTGGGCGTAGGAGGAGGATCTTCCTCCCTGTTACGGATGCGCACTTTCTTGGCTAAGTGTCTGTCGTGATGGAGTGCCTGAGTGTCATTGCGTTCTGATTCAGAGCGTTTGGAGTTGTCCATTCTTTTGTAAAACTCTTGGGTGAATACGTAGACAAAAGGTTTAAGAAATTCGTTAAAAGGAAGTTACGTAACTTCTTAATTTAAATTAATAAAAGCTAAATTTCAACTCTACCGACATAAAGCATAAAAGTGCCACTCAAAGCCCATTGGAAGATGGCTCGCCGGAAAAAGATCCCCTAAGCCATCATCTAAATTGGCGATACTTTCTAGTGCTATATACCAAGTCAAAATCATGTCCTCACTAGAAGGAGGTTGAAAACCCAACTTAACCACCAGGACGTGTACTCGTACATTTATGATTTATTTAGTATTGTAATGCGTTAAACGCATAAGAAATGCCATTCCAAGTTGGAAGAAAAATTACATACAATTAATATCATTCCTTTCGTAATAGTATCGATGACTTTATTTCTGTGTACGTGTGTTGTAACTGTAACTGTAAATATAAAATCGCAGGATAAATGACAAAGAAGTATGATTACTTGATTAAAAGTTTGGTTTCTGGCATCTCTAGAAGATGATACCAACAAAATCGTAAGTAATCAAACCTCTGGTTTCTGGCATCTAGAAGATGATACCAACAAAATCGTACAGTTCATAGGATTAGATACAAACAAACCCAAATCAAAGCGTTCTATGGATACCAGCTAAAGCGTCGTGAGCTAGGACATGGGACCCTAGGTTATGAGTCTCTGACGACAAGCCGACAAGGATGGGTCCCAACGTTGCATTGGTCGACACGTATGTAGTCAGGACCGAGTGCGACCCCAGTGAAACAAGTGGGTACGGCGTTGGTTGGTTGGTGAGTTTGTTGATGGGTCGCGTGTCCCGGTCCTCCTCCATCATGACTCACGACGCATTCCCTTCCCGACCCGACTCCGTTACTTTCTTTCATTTATATATTTTTGTACACAGCACCTCGACTCGACAAGATATCGCATCTAACGCTTCCGCTAATTCAGCCAAGCGCTATGCTAACCGATGGCTATTATTTTCATTAGTGGCTTTAATTTAGATGAGTTCAGATCATAAATTTAAGTTTTGGTTACAGATAATGGGCTCCATGCATTTAAAAAATGTTCCAGCCACACAAATAGATTAAGAAAAACGTAACTCAAGTTGGCCTTATCTCGAACTCGAAGCTTGTCTGTCTTTAAAAAATTACTATTTTATTTCTGATCTATAAACGAAACAAGTCCATTGGAATAACTGAAAACAGAGAAGGCTTGCTGCGCAATTTTAGCGGGGAATGTGATACAGACGGCGTAGGGTTGCTCTGCCTTGATCCTAGGGAACACAGTAGACGGTCCCCCACAACTGACACCATTCAAATGCCTTTTCTACTGTTTTTATAAATAATTAGGGACCAAAGACTGCGAAAGAAGAAAAGGAAGAGACCATTATTGTGTCCTTCCATCTGATTTGCTGACATGAACTTAAGATTTGTTCTGAATTCTTCATTTCTATCACACCTGCCTCTGCCTCGGTACTTCCGAAGCTTATATTTCTTCTTTTCTCGCTCCAATTCCAATCAGCTAACTCGCTATTTAATTCCAATTTTTACATTATATAATTTAATTCAAAACTTTGTCCTATTTTAATGTTCTTAACATGACTGACAAACACTCTCATTTAAAAATCTGCATGATTTTCCATTTTTTATTAATATCGGTTGATTTTTTTTAACAAATCCTTACTAATACTAAATATAAGTTTAAAATACAATTTTTTTATATTTGAAGTTATATAAAAAAATAAGATGTCAAACAACACTTTTAAATATCAGTTTTTATATTATTGTATTAATCATATTAGTTAAATATTAACAAAAATATTTTTTAAAATTATATTATTTAAAAATTTAGAACAATATATTTATTATCCCTTTAAATTTACCCCAAATGTTGAATATCTTAATCAATTCAAATATTGATGGTCTTTTGAACAACTTAAGCATTCTTTGATTGGTCTTTCAAAACATAAAAGTCTCAATTACGTCCATTGTTAGCTATAACATGCATTTATGATTTATTGGTCAAAAGTAAAATTTAAACCTTAATACTTACACTAGAATGTAAATTAAACCATAATGTTTCAAAGTGTTTAATTTAAACTCTATTGTTTCTATAAGTTTGATAGAGTTAAAACCTCATCATATGAATGCTACGTCAATGTTATTAATTTTTTAAAATTAGATAGTAAGTCTACAACCATGTGATATTTTGAGATCCAGTATCTAAATTTTAAAATATAATTATCTAACAAAACTTATCCATTTGTTACCTCTTCAAATGACCTTTCTTCCATACTAAACTCAATAAAGTAGCCATTACATTAAGATCTAAGGCATTAGAATTTTGGGCATTCTTCGATAAATATCGATTTTGACATGAGTAGAAAGATAAGTGACATTGCTTAGATATCGATTGTAATCTGAATTTTTCTTTTACTGAGTTAAATTTTAAAGTATTTATTTAATCATCTTCCTCACTTTTCAAGCGTAGAGAAAAGTTATAGATACTTTTGTAGCTTCAAACTTTTGTCGGAGTATTTTGTTTTGCATACTCATATCCTTTTGGTTGTTGCATTTTGTTTGTTTCCATTGGAAGGTTTCCAAATAGAGCAGGCAAGGAAGTTTTACAATTCTTATACCCTGATCAAAACTGGGTCATTATTACTTGAACTTTAAGAGGTACTTTTATGGTATCTTTTTTATTGATTTTCACTGCAAGAAAATAACAAATTATCGACGGGAAGAGTTTCGTCGGTCATTAGCGATGGGAAAAGGCATTCCGTCGGTAACGTGAAAGGATTTACCGACGGACTTGACATTAATCGGTAAACATGGAGGGAAAATAAACCCGCGAGTTTTTAATAAGGCGGTAACAACTGACGCGAGAATTGGTAAAATCGACAGAAAACTGTTTTTGTCGGTAAATTACCAACAGATAGAAGTGTCCGTCGGTAAATGCCGAATTGTTCATAAATAAAGCGATATCGTTTGGTTTTAATCCAAACGGTGTCGTTTTGTCTTCATCGTGTTTGTTTTGTGTGAATATTAGAGATAATACATATTGTCTTTAATATTCTATTAGTTATTTGATGAAATGTCTCTTAGATAGAGACTTGTATATGTTGAGTATATATAACTTCAATTTTGTCATGGTTTACGCAATCTATTCAAAACCATGCTAGTTTCGAAAATGTTCATGTGAAAGAGGAGGTTCGAGTACTATATGTATTGGATCTATACTATAATTTTTATTTGATTTGTTATGTTCATTAAGAAGTTTAGAAGATACTCACATTTTGGCTTCACTAATTTTAATTTTAAATATTTATTTTTATAGTTTTAATAAAAATGTTTACTTTAGGTTTTATAATATCAAACTTTTCTTTTAATATTTAATTTGAAGCTTTTATATATGATTTGATTTAATTTAGGTATGTTTTATATTAACATTGAATTGTCTTATTAGATATTTGTAATTATAAATATAAAAATTTTCAATATTTACAAATTTAAAATTAATTAAAGAATGTCAAATGATGAAGTATGATGATAATAAAAAATAATATATATATATATTTGGGTGTGTGTGTGTGTGTGTGGATAATCCACTTCTAAGGGTTAAAAACCAATATTTAAACAATTTACATTTTAAAAAATAATGTCTATTATATGCCATTTTTGTATTTGAGTCTATTTAATAGTAAAAAAGAATATGAAATTTTGCTTAAGCAACTCATAAGACTATATAACTTACCTAAATACTACATCTTAGTATGCCAAGAAATGCTGCCAATAGGATCTTAAGGTATCACATTTCACATAAAAGGTTACTTACCATCTTTTCTCAATCTTATCAGGCATTTCATCTCGATGCTCATTGGTCTCAACCTAATTGCAACAAAAAAATGTTGAAAAATTAGAAATTAGGTCTTCATTATTACATCTAACTCTAAAGGACTTCAAAATCACCCCTCTCTTAAAAGAAAAGACTCAAATTGTTTAGTTAGAACGGATCTAAATTTTATGGCTTGAGTTCGATCAACTTTGATTTTTATAATTTAAAATTTGAAAAGAACAATGTTATATTTAATATAGTTGAACTTTGAGTTGGGTCAAATTAAGCAGGTCAAGATCAAGTTCGGTTCTGCCCACGTGCAAATGTCATCCCTTATTATTATTATTATTATTTTAATTAATTAAATTACTCGTATATATTAATAAATGATTTCTAATATGTAAAGATAATTTAATTAGTATAATCTTCATGACCATGTCTATATATATATATATATATATATATATGTATGTATGTATGTATGTATGTATGTATGTATGTATGTGTTAAAGATAAAGTGCTAAACGAATTTCAAGTGTTCATTTGCAATAAATAATTTTTGAATACCAACAGCCTATCCCCAAAAATAAAAAAATAATTTATTTTTTATTCTCGAAATGTGTAAATGGAAGTTAGTGAAGTACCTTTTCAAAGTGTCAACTTAATAAAATTAATGAAGTTTTAAAGAATCTCACAATAGTGATAAGGCATTCAATATTAATATTAGAATGCAAGTTTACATACAGTTCTCGTAGTGATAAACACTAAGTACTTAATGCAATATGTACTTATCGATCTTTGTGTAGCATATGTACTTAAGGCATCAGATAAAGGTTTTGGTCTGAAAGTCACTAAATATTAAATTAACAGAACATTTTTCGTATCTTTAAATATTGGACCTAGTTTATAAGCCACGTTTTTAAAATGTTAGAGAGGGCCATTTATGATTCAATAGAATAGTCTTCCCCTTTCATCTCTGATATGTCTTGGTTTTAGAAAAGTGTAAGTGGCCATAAATTTCAAGCTGAAAAAAAGTGATATAAAGCTAGAAACCAAAAAAAATTTCAAAAGCAAACCTTTTATGAAAAATTTGTCGGATCCTAAGCTTTCTCAAATGAAAAGATAACACTTTGTCAACATGTTTAGGGTTGCAAGTTGCAGCATTCGGTCACAGTCTGCTTCTTATATATTTCAACAAGTCAATGCAGATCCCATGAGGCTTATCGGTGAAAAATTCCTCGAGTCTAAGAGTCACAGTGAGAAGTTATTTTCTTGATTCACAGAAGTAAACAATGATATTTTCTTGATTCACAGAAGTAAACAATGACACGTACCATAGTTTTGAAATCAATTATAGTTGATTAATTCAATTGATTTAATACTTAGGGGACGTGAAAAGGTTAGATGTTCTGTAAATTTTGGGGTGCCATGAAGGATACTAACTATGAAATCACTGTTTTAAATTAACAATATTGCATAAATGAGTAATGTTGATAGATCTTGGATGTATAGACGATTATCACGTGATGATTTCATTAATCTTGAATTTGTTGAGGGAGTTGAAGCTTTTATTCATTATGCATGTGCTGAAGCTTTTATTCATTATGCATGTGCTCAACTTGCATATATGGATGCGCCAAAGATCAGATGTCTATATAAAAAGTGCAAACAAGTTCGTTTCCTTCCTATTAATGAAGTGAATGGGCATTTGTTGAGAAGAGAGTTTGTCCCAAATTATTTTGAGTGGACACGATATAGGGAATCGTTGATTTGTAACATCTCAACGGATAATGAAGCAAAATCCTCAGTGTGCTTAAATGAGTCTGAAAGGGGGGTTGGATTTAGAAAAAATAATTTTGATGCAAATGGTTTATGATGCAGCGGGTTATACCTTTCAGAAAAATGTAGAAAATCTTGAAGAAGAACCTAACCCACAATCCAAATAGTTTTTGAGTACTACACTCAGCTGACCAAGAACTATAGCCAAATTGTGAGACAATGACTCAATTATCTTCAATTGCTCGTATCTTGAACATAAAGTCTGAAGGGCATATTTCTGATCGTAGTTTTGATAAATGCATATGTTGTATATGAGATAATGAACCTTTGAACGATTCATGTAATGAATATATTGAAATTTTATCTGGAGAGAATGAGGAAGGCCAGAGATCTAAAGAAGAGCCTAAGTTTGATTCAAATTCTTTAGATCAAGAAGATGACTTTGATTTACGATTAAGTAATAATAGTGATTAATTTGTGTTTGTAATTGAATATTATATTTAATAAATCAATTATTTACTTTTCAATATATTGCATAAAATATTAAAATCAATTTGTAATATTTATACAAAAGACAATCAAATGTTAATTTCAGGTTGAAATATGCCACCAAAGAGAAGACAGAATATGTTGCAACCAAGATTTATACCACGATTCGGAGATATTTACTGTATAGGTGAAGCATCTTATGGTGTAGCAGCTAGAGCTTAATCACCTCCTTCCCCTCCACCTACTGCACTTGTAGATGAGGCTACACCATCCTCTACCCCTTTATCATTCAGTACCTGTATACCGACAGAGATAACAGGGGTAAACAATACGAATGAAGGAGACGGTCGCTAGCTGGAGCTGAAGGACCGATGGAAGAAAATACATCACAGTTGTCAATAATATGTAAGTGAAAATACATGAAATATTATATGTTTATAATTAAGTTATACGTTTAAATTTTAAAAATGGTATAAATTTATTTGTTTTTATATTAGGTTATTTTCATCTGGACCATACTCAAGAAATATGACATCAAAATTTACAGAGAAGATTGATCCTGAGGGTTATGTATGGAAGAATATCTCTCAGGCGACAAAAGAGTTTTACTATCACGAGTTTGAGGTACCATAAAAATTATTATTTCCCTTTTTAATTAACAGTTCTATATATTAATAAGATAGATATTATTATATCATAAGTATTTATCGAATGTTTTTCCTTTTGTTTCAGAAAGATTTTTTTTGGGATTCTCAATTTGACGAGATCATCTATGAAGTATGGGAGAGACAAGCACGTATACGTTATTGTGACTTTGTTGCTGCGATACACAGGGCCGATGTACAATCACCTTACATTTATGAAGAAATATGGAGCCGTTGGCTGCAGTATTGGACATCACCTGAGGCCATGTCTGTTTCAGAGCATAATTTGACCAACAAACATGGAGGACCGGGGGAGGGAGTCTTCCTGTACATACGAGAGAATCTATTACCCACCACGAGCATACAGAGAGACTTGTAAGTATCTACATTTGACATTTATATTCTCATTTCTTTTCTTTGCTGTATTTCAATTGAATTTGATGTGTAAATTTTGGAATGAAAATATGTGTTTCTTGTTGAGAATGATAATGTTATAAATGTATGGTGCCATATATGGCTGTGTTGTTGAGTTATTTTCTTTGTTCAACAAGGGGTAAATATCATAAACATAGAATACTCTGCAAAATTTTTATAAATTCTAGTATACTTATAACATTTTATTCTTATGCAGGAAAAGTTTACGGGTATGAGACCTACACCACATAAGCTCTTTTTGCACACTCATACTAAGAAGCATGATGGTGTAACATTCGTTGTAGAGAACTAAATGTAAGTGAAATTTATAGTTTAATATTAATACTTAATAGTTATCACTTACTAACATAAACATACCTTATAATAGAACCAAATACAAGAAAACATTCAACGACAATCTCAACAGTTAGAACATATTGATGAGACTAAAACCTATCTTGATGCAGTGGGTGGTAGGGACCAACATGGAAGAATATTCGGCTTAGGTTCATTTGCGAACATGTTATTTGCAATCCTCCACATCTAGTATAACAGCATCTAATAGATGGTTCACAACTCTGTAATAAGGTGGACAAGTTGAAGGGTAGGGGTAGCACCTCATCGCACTAACAAGAGCATCCGTCGTCTCCAGATCAATAGTGTAGTTTTGGTCATTTCTTTTGTATTACAAATACCTATTATGTACAATGTAATGTTTTTAGTATCAATTAAGATATTTTTAACTTTATATCATCAATCAAATTTCTGTTTAAACAAGTTAAGATACTATTAAATTTATAACTGTTTAAATTATGCATCACTCATAATTTCAATTTAATGACGATATATATTATATATTTTTTAATAAAACTTTCTTAGTTGCTTTACCAACAGAACAATAAATTTCTGTTGGTAAATTCATCTCTATTTACCGACGGATTACTAAAAATCGCCGGTAATCACCAACGAAATAGACATATCTGTCGCTGATGTTTCATCAAATTTACCGATAGAAATTCACTATCTGTTGGTAAATTGTGTCGATAAAGATTCACCATCCGTCAGTAAATTTACCGACGGTTTATTTTGCAGAGTTCCGTTGGTAAATTTATCAAAGAACATTGAATTCCCGTCGATAATTATTAGCTATAGCTGATTCTCTGACGCCGTTGTCCGTCAGTAAATTCCATCGCTAACCCGACGTATTGACAGAATTTTTCCATTTTCCGTCGGTAATTTCGGTCACTAATTATCATTTTTCTTGTAGTATTTGTGGCATTAGACAATGTAATCTTGCATTCTAAACTAAATAAAGAAAAGAAAGATGAAGATAAGTTGGTGTATTGAGACTAAATGGTTGATAAGGAAAACAAAAACTAAGACAAATTACTAAGGGAGTTAACCCTGTGTTAAGTGATTTGGCGCGTGAAACCACATCTGATCTGTTAACAACAGATAGGTTTCTTGATTTGATCAATAATAACTTTTTTTTTGTCAAAGAGATGGTAGAGGTATTGTCATTCAAGATGAAGTACTACATTGGTTTATATTTTAGTGTCCAAGATCATGTTATGTCAAATAATTATATAATTAATAATCTTTTTAATTTTATACAGTGAGTCCTATATATCACATGGCATTGAACCCACTTTTTAATTGTAAAAAATTTATATATAATGCCATGTTAACGTTGATGTGACATTTAACTGACAAAATTTTAATCATATCAAATTTTTTATCCAATTATAGTATGTTCTACACCCTTCGGAAATGATAGGGTTTATATTGAATACTTTGAAACTTTCGGATTCAACTTGTACTTTAGTGTAAATGTTGATGTTTAAAAATGCACTTTTAGTTATGATTTATTCAATAAGACGATATTTAGTCCCTTTAAGGTTAAAGTGAGTTCCACTAAATTTCATAATGGATATGTTCAATCATTTAAAATTAGACATTAGAAACAATCGATGTTTAGTTAATCATATCGCTAAATTAACTTAAGACATGACACAAGGATATGTTTTTATCTAGATAAATTATACTTAAAATTATGAAGCTTAATTGATTTGCAATATCAATTAGAGTTATCACTTCTTTATTTGAATTTGGCCTTTGACAAATTAATATTATGATGAGGCAATTATTAATATATTAAAATTATAAAAGAAAACCAAAATCAATTACCCAGTACCTTAAACCTTAATATATTATACACCATTATTTCTTCTTCTTCTTCTTCTTCTACTTCATAAGGGCTAATTTCAATACCAACTAGCTTAAGTAGAGACCAACCCACATAGACCAAGAGTTATAAAAAGTGTTAGCTTCAATATATGCAATTGCTAGGATAAGTTTGTCACATTAGTTGCTACAAATAAACTTTCAAGTTTATGTCCCCTTTTATGTTGCGTATATTTTATTTTAATTTTTTGGGATATTTTTTTAAAAAAGAAATAAGTCTTCTCCCTACTATGAGTCCCTCCTTCTATCATCACAGAAATAGTAACTTAAGCAAAGACCAATCCACTAATACCAAGAATTATTACATGATTGATAAAGGGTTAAGACTTAATATATGTAATTGATATAATAAGTCCGTAACATTAGTTGCTACTGCTATGAACCTCATGATTATATCAACTCTAATATGATCTATATTTGTTTCACTTCCTTTGAGCCTTTCTTAAAAGAAGAAATAAGTCTTCTCTCTACTACTAACTCTCTTTTATCACATTAAAATTAATAACAATGAAAATTACGTATCCAAAAACCTCATCAAAAGTTGAAATGATGAAACTCACCTTCATGCCAACAACTTATCAACATTTATGATTCTTGGTAACCCAAGAAAGTGGTAAAAAATAAGACAAACTATATCTCCAACACTAGCAAAAACAATCAATAACTTAAAATATGGGCTCAAACTATGACTTCTTCTCAGAGTATTGAAGATTATGAGCGACCTATCAAAATCTCTTTTGCAAAGTCTTGAATCAACCTCCCAACTCTTGAGTTTTTGTTTAAGGTCAGGGTCTATGACTTCAACATACCAAGGTGCAAGCTTAGGGTTTAAGATACGAGTTAATTTAATTTTAAAAGATTTTTAATGATTTAATAGTCGTTATGCTAGAGTATTGATGAGAAAAAAGTCAAGTTTGTATGATATACCATGTCATTACAACTAATTATAAAATTAATAATAAGCTAATCTTAAAATAAATTAAAAATTTATGCATTTAATCACTATTTGGGGTAGTACATAAATAAAATTTGTTTAAAATTGAAATTTTAATTTATCCTTTTCACTTTCTAGTATTTAGCGACTTAGGTAAATAGGCAAAAAAAGAAGGCATATTCATCCTACAAAGATAGACATACAAAGGTTTAAGAGTTCCAAAGTAATGAGATATGAAATGAATAAAATGGCAAGTTGAAAATTGTGAACTAAGACGTCATAAGACGATATCTTACAACGATCTTCTGCATAAAAACTTAGGAGATACCACATGATGGAATTTGTCGAACTTGTTTGATGAAGAAATTAAACGGGATCCTATAACGAAAAGGAAATTTTATTGACAATATTCTCATGTGTACATCTTCACTTTTGCTCCTCTAAAATATTATATCCTTTTGGTAGCATTTAGTGTATGTCGTACAAGTTGGAGATGGGAAATTATCTGAGAGGTAAATTTGTAACATCTGCTCCTTACCTTTTAGAAGGAGCATTTAAAAGTACATTCATTATTAGTGTGTTCTAATCTTGAGGAAAGAAAAATTACAACCAGTTATTGTTTGTTAGATAAAAGCAATTTAGTATTAGATTTAGGATCATATAACAAAATTTAGCAAGATAAATATAAATAAAAAGAATATTAGAGAAAAAAAGCAGTAAATAAATCAAATGGAGCACTTGTTATAAGCATCCTTTGGTGTTCAAGTCTTAACGGGGATAGATTAAGTACTATATTAAAGAAAAAGCTATAAAGATTGGTTAGTTATGTAAGAGGAGTCAATTCAAAAGCAAAAGATATAAATAATGCATATGCAATTCATCACAGAAAGGACCAGGAAGAACTTTATTGTTTATTGATTGAGTAATGGTGTTAGGTATCATAGTATTAGTATAGAAATTACACAATGATATAAATGAAAAAGAAATCCTGCTAAAATTATAGAGAAATAAATTTCACACAAACCTCCATAACAAATTGCCTTTAATTAGATGACTCCATTGCCACATGGTATTGATATAGGAAATGTGTATGACACTAATTGCCTTTTTTAGGTTGCTACAGTGGATGTATTATACCAGATACCTTTGATAATTGGTTCCACAATAAATTCTTTAAATGATTGATTAGTTTCGGCCTTGTCTATGACTTTTTTGAGATTTTTATGTTAACAATATTATGGAGAGTTCCCTTAAAACATGACTTAATTGACTAAGCTATATTACTAAACTACTTAGTAGCCTTGCCTTTCTTTATGCAACCAACCGACTTGACTCCTTTCTTTTGCCTTTATTTAGATTAACCTATATGCATTTATAAATGGAAAAGAATATGAGTCCTTCTACTTATTTGAAGCTATAGAATCTTCAAAATATAAAAACAAACATGTCTAAAACGCTCACAACTAACTAACATTTTCCATTTATAGGGAAAGATAGAAAAGGAGAACAATTCTACTTAGATATTTGTAAATAACCTCTAAGGCCATTGTCTAAAGATGAGATAAATGCTAAATACACTATATTTCTAGTCTCATATTTAATTCATTTTTCTTATTTATTTGAGAGTTACTTATTGTTTTTGGTACTTATCCTATTTCTATTGTGTTCTTAAGTCTTATTTGAGGTTTGTTAGAATGAGAGAGTGATTAGAGAGCTTAAAATTGGGAAAGAGTGGGGAAAAAGTGCATATTTAATCCAGATTGGCTAAGCATCTTGGCAAGGTGTCGTCACCCTTGCAAATTAACCCTACACAAATAACAAGTAGTATATGAGAGTAGGGATCGTTCCCTCGAAGATCTAATAAAGGAAAGCTAAATATCGTCAACTTGTTAATTATTAGTAAAAGAAAAATAAAATAAAATAAAATAGACACGTCGACTTAATCGAAACAAAAATCTGAAATGCAAACTAACCTCAATGATGACGTAAGTAATGAAAAATATGAACTAAACCAGAAAACGGAAACAGATGATAATAAAAAAAACAGAAATTAAAAGATAACGCAATGCAAACGCAACGCAAATAAAAATCAGATTTGACGCAAACAAAAAAA